>OX465581.1:83521078-84721078 GCA_950022655.1 Alentia gelatinosa
CAATAATAGAAAATATGTTCATTAATAACAGCGATAGGTACTTTCATGTGCAACTTTGTTGTTCTATGATGGCATTCTGCTGTCGGCGACTTTTAAGAAAGAAATTGATGAGTGTCTGGCCTGTGTCCCTGTCCGCCATCGACTATGGAGTGCGAAGTATATAAAATAGGCGATAGCCTTGTGAATATTCCAAAGTGCTCTAGACGAGATGGCGAACAGGAACTCAACCAAATATGTTTCTGATTTTTATTTTAGCTTGGAAATGTTTATCTATCAACTATTGAGTATGAGTTACCGCACTCGCAAGCTTGTTGAGCACGACTTCCTAATATTAAGTCTTTGGATGTTTATACCAGACTAGGGTGATATATGCGCATCTTCAATATTGTGAGAATGAGAAAAAGTCCTGAAACCACTCAAACAAAGGATCATAACCAGTTTCATAACTGTGTGTTTCATTTCTGTCATCGGTGTTAGTTGATGCTTCGGATGGGAGCTCCATGAGAGGTTTCGACTGACAGTACTGGCCTCTATCCACCAACCCAGACAACATCACCAGACAACACATCCTCCCAGTCCCTCACGCCTACAGATCTGCCCGGCGATGGTGCAGACTGAGGAAATGACAAGAATCCATCACCGAGAGTGTGATCTCTCAATTCCGGACGCCGACGAAAAGCAAGAGAAAAAAACACATAACAGACCTACTGACAGCGCGGATAAAGGTAATATCGGATAACAAGTGACGACTTGTCCCTGTTGCCTATTGTTTTAACCCCCGCTGCCTGTGGGGCAACGCGGGTGGATCGAGTGGGGGCAGGGTAGCGGCAGCGGCCCCCGTTCACCGTGCCCGCGGGGGTTATTCCCGGTCCATTGGGGTGTTTTGCGTCAGGAGTCGTACTGCTGACGACAGCCCCGCGACATTGGACAAAGAAATCAAAGTCAGGGTGTTCTCCTGCTGAGTGCTCCGCATTCTGACCAGTGCGGGCGTTGATGAATAGGCCTCAGGGGACTATAATTTTCACCCTCTTTTGCAAGCCATCCCCTAGCCAAACACTCCACTGTTTTCCCAAGGCTATGCGGTGCGCCTCACAAGAAAGTCTCCCCTTCGTGATTGCGTTACCCATTACCCGAAAACTTATCAGAGTAAACGGGAAGGGCTTTTGTTAGTAAAACATGATAAGGATAATGATTATTACCGGAGCAATGCTCACTCTGTTCGCCAGAACTACCAAATGTATACTAGCTAGCAGGGTATACTGGAATATACGTGAAATTACAAGAATAATGGAGCCTGTAGGAAAATAATCTCACAAAATAGCATGAATAGTGTGTGTTGAGGTGTGTCTACCCAAGGGATATAACCCAAGTAGATCTCATTGGAGTGTTTCGTACACATTTTCGGTACTATAATTTGTATCTATCGACATTCACTCGAACAAACCGACTGATTTCGGCATAATTAGTTGCTAAATATGTTCGATAGAAATGCTGTTGTGAATCAGACAAAACGAAATAAGAATTAGGAAGAAGTGCATTTGAAAGGCTACAATGTTCAACAGACCTTTACTGGCCTTATCTTTCTCCCCTTTGGCCTTGGATCATTATAGGCGTGTATACATAAATCCAGAATACAGCAATCTCATTATAGGTCATTATTCATATCCATTCACTAGAATGCCCCCTAACTGTTACCAGTCAGTGGCATATGGCAATGAGCCTGCAGCAACCTCCACAGAGTGCTACGTTCGTATGATTCATGCTTCAGGAGGGAAACTCTATATCGGGGGCCCGACCCCCGTTTCAACCTGCCCCATGACACAATCAAGATCAGCACTGTGTCATTTGTATTATATATATGAGCGTTGCTTGTGGGTGGGTTACTAGTGGGTGTCAGGTGGCGCTGTGTAAAGGGGTGGGACCGGCCTGGATGGTTGTGGGTTTCTCTGCAAGCCTTCCATATAGTATCAAGGGATGATGGATAGACGTTGGTGGAGAGGGATTGTGTTGATGGCGGAGGGATGGTGAGGATCAGGATGGATGTAGGATGGAAGGATTACCGAATGAGGTAGAGCAAGGTGGAATGGAATAGAATAGTACAGGGAGTATACATGGTAGGAGGGTAAAAGGTATATGTGCGAAGACTAAGGTGTAGTATGGTTATGAAACAGGAGTTATCATAGATTATTCTTCCCATAAATACAATGTAGACTAGTTTAAGATAAAAAGCGGCCATATACTCCCGGGGTTGACTCTACGCAATATCCTTGCATGCTCTCGGAAACCAGTATATATATACATATATATATATATATATATATATATATATATATATATATATATATATATATATATATATACACATTCATATACCATGGCCAACGATCAGATGTTATCATTTGAGTTGCAGGATGGATTGGGATGGTGTGGAGGTTTCGGGGATGTTACGTAATACCGTCAGTGTGTAATGGTTTCATTTATTTGAAGTCGTAGACCTTCCCCGATGGCCGTTGCTCCTGAATTCGCGACAAAATCCGGTATCATGGATCACAAAACAGTTCATATGATTCCGATATGATGGGAATAGTATTGCTCATCAAAATTCGGATCGTCCCATTGCGCATCGCAGTAAAATACAAGAATGTAATAGTATACAGAGGCTTTATGAATGTTGTCAAGTGATATAGCTGTCTAGACAGGGAAAAGTCATATTGCCTTCTAGCAGGGAAACAGAAACAATAACGTAGATTCCTATTTCGGGGAACACAGACATAATTTAGAAACAATTTTTCCACTTCAATGGCCTGAATTAGGGGGGTTATGCATTTTTCTATATTTTTGTAGCTAGTCAATTTATTTCTATTCAGTGGTTTTTCCTAATCTTCTGTAATATTCCTGAAAGACATTTTAAATTACATTTTTCACATATATTGATATTGATGTTTCTTTTGTCAGTACTATATATTGTGTTCGATATCAAAGTGGATTGAATATATATATATGCTGACCGAATGTCAACATTAGAATTCATTCTTTGATGGCGCCTAAGGGTTTTGCATACACCAATTATGTATGTGATAGAAAGTCAATATCGAGTTTTTTTATGATGTCCGAGGAAAGAGAGTCTATGAATATTTGATTATTGAAAGTGATAATTATATTACTTAATTGAAATAAGTTATGCTTCAAGTAATATATTAGGCAGTTCCACCAGTTTATATGTAACAATATGAATGGCAGAGAGCTGCTGTGCTGAAAGTGCGAGTTACCCGGCGTTTACACTAGACGACTAAAACGTGACGACTGTGGATCGTCTAGCCTATAGTCGCTAGCTGGTGCTCGATTACGTAATATTGGCCGCAATAGTCATCAACTCAAAAATTCCCTCAAGCGTTTACACCTTTTATTTGTACCGATTTCTAGCCAGTGACAGATGAAAGTCGCAAGTTGGTGTATAATGCAGGAATGGCCGCCTATAATCGTCTAGTGTAAACGCTGGGTAAAATTGTCCCATCCTATGGTTTTTTTCTTGCCGCATGGTGATGCATGATCCGAAAATTCCTGGTGCAACTGAAAGGCACTCGGATAGCTATTGTGCGCTCCGCAGAAATAGCGGGGACTATAACAGACTATAGTAAGAGACCGGGGATGAGACTGGGCAGGCCTGTAAGACCATGGGTGGATATTGGCAGTAGGAGTTAGTCAGGAGGGTGAGAGTTCTGGGTAGGTGGTGAGAAGGCAGAGGGTGTAGGGGCGGAGTGTGATGGAGAGTATAGCCGTGTGTTTGAGGCGGTGGCGAGGTGCGGTATGGCCTACTGGTTATAGGCCCCCCCGTATTGCTACTATTTGGCTGTGTGGTTTATGAGGTCAGTGAGAGAGGTGGCGCGCCCCACACACTCACCGTCATCAAACCGACATTTATCTCTGTCCGCCACTTCAGGAGTGGGCCTCTTCTAGCACGAGTGTCCCATCCACCAGATTCTAAAATCCTCCACATCCAGACTCCGTCTCTCACCACTACCAGACTGCAGACCACTTCACTAGCAGACTCCATTCCCCCTCACTACCGGCCTCTACTCCATACCACTTCCAGACCCCATGCTACACCACTCCCCTCCTCACTACCAGACTCCATACTTCCTCACTACAAGACCCAGACTTCCTCACTAGCAGCCCTCAGACCCTAGACTTCCTCGATACCAGGAATATATGCTCTTAACTCGTACAAGAGGGCTTGTGAATGAAGATATTTATGGAATATTTTTGATAAGGGTTTCAGTTGCTAGAAGCTATCCTCTTGGACCCCCAAACCTTTCCTCTCATTTTCTTGACAACGAGGTGGTTATATTCCTTTCTCAGTATTCCGTATCCTATGGCGTAGAATCATGCACAACAAGATCTCTAATCACTAGCATTTGTATTGACATCGTAAGAGGCCACCGTTATCATTCAATTGGAGGAAGAAACAGAAACTTAACAAGGCAGGAGTTGGTGTAAATATTGTGCCCAGTAATATGAACCTGCTGCTATTACAATGACGTGATGGAGATGCTAAAATCGTTCAGCGCCATAAATAAGGATATTACGTATGAAAGCAAAACCATAACGTTCTGCTAATAGTGTATGGCTTCTACGTCCCAAACATGGGATCTTCACCAAGCTGAAAATATCAATGACCCTGTATTGATTCTAGTCGAGGGTACTCCTTAGTATCAATGCTTTGAGAAGACCATTTATCACAAATCTTAAAAAGACTACTAGCTTATCAAACAAAGTGGTTTTTACTTTCATCGTTCATATGAAATTCATCAATGTAGGTGGGAGCTCCGAGAACGGTTCACCCGGAAGGTTCCCCCTTTTACTTGTGGTTGTGAGCGCTACTCATACGACTCGTTTTACATAGTTGACCAAACAAACCATACCACTAAACTCCAAATTACACTATCAAAGATTATTGATCATCAAATCACTTCACTCAGGAGCCAAGTAGTCGTCATTTGGGTCTGGTTTTTTTTTATTGTTTTGCGTTGGTATTTTTTTCCCTTCTAAGAAAAAAAAACAACAGACCCAATTTAAGACTACTGGCTAGTGAAGGCCCAGCGTCACAGAACTCAGAAAACCCTACAATAGACCTTACGAGGCATGCATCGGGGTGCATTCCCAGGTGTATTAACTACGGATTAAAACTGACTTTCAGACACTGGAGATGCATCATAAAGCCTATTGTAGTGTATCGCTAGCTGCTCAGTGGACTCCATGCTTAAGGGTTTGGTCGTGAAACGGTAGCCTATTCGACAGAAAGATGTCTTGTTGAACCCTCGCGCCGCACTGTCAGGGCTACAGATACTGGGAGTTCAACTTGACTTACTGCTAAGTCTTAATGATCACATAACAGACCAGACTTAAACCTTCCGAGGCACAAGGATATGGGTAATCTGCATCGTAGTGTCATAAAACTGGATGCTGATATGCTTCGCCTTATGAAGTCACTATACCAAACTCTAGTCGTGGCATACGGTGGCCAAGATTAAAACGAATCAGGTTTTGATTTTATCCTCAATTTTGGAATATTACATGATAGCAATTCTGTATGCCACTAGTGAAACTCAATGTTAAGCCTATGGGATTTTATATTAGGGGTAGGATAATACAGCGGAAGATCTCTTTTTCTCTCGTACGTAGTAGCTGGACTCCCCCCCCCCCCCCCCCCACCTTCACATACATGAATATACAACACACCTACATACTACACGCATATTTGCCATCCATGCAGGAACCACCAAGGCACGTACTCCTTTACGCAAGCGCTCATATTGACACAGGGTCAGTATGAGAAAGGTTTTTAGTGGGTGTGTTGTGGGTAGTTTTTCCTGACCAACATTCACTTTGTGTACGGAGGGAAACCTCAGAACGGTCCTCTGTTCTCTTCTTTCAACCCTTCAGGCGCCCCTCAACCTTCAAGTAGCACATCATCAAAGAACTAAACATCAAAATGTTTTCACCAACCGTTGGCTGTCTGCAACTGTACATTAGACTGTTACAAAACTGCGCAGCGTTACTCTGTTCAGTCTGGATCAAGACGAGTTTATTTTCTTAGGAAATGTTTAAAATTGTGCTCAAGGAGCAGGAGGTTCAATGAGGTGCTCAGATAAAAAAGACACATGACACCCACAAACAACTCACCAAAATATAGGAGCTGCTCTGAATCAAAACAGACTGAGGCATTTCTCTAGGGAATGATAACATATGTGTTATGTCGCTTAAGACCTCATTAGAGTTTGATGGAATGAGGACCAGCATGGTCTACTATCGTAAAACTGGATGAGTTTTAATCTTACCCACCGTATGCCACGACTGGAGTTTGGCAAAGTGACTTCATGAGGCGAAGCCGAGTGAAGTCCGGAGTCAAAACTCCAGGAGTGGGTTGCAGTGGCCAAGATTTAAAGGGAATCAGGTTTTGATTTTATCCTACCCTGTCTCCTCGATTTTGGAATATTACGTGATAATAATTATGTATGCCACTAGTGGCATATAAAACTTTGTATGCCAGTCAGCGTGGCATACGGAATCTCAATGTTAAACCTATGGGATTTTATATTAGGGGTAGGATAAAGTAATATAACTAGGCAAATGTTATTCATGTAGCAATAAAACCTCTATAATACTAGCAAAGTACACAGGTGGGTCGGAGGAAGCTATGAAATTAAGACCATGATAAAACTATTATCTTGATAATGTTTTATAGCTCCCGCTGTCTCGACACAGTTATATCTAATGAGTATGAAGCCGCGTCAGCTCCATATTTCATCAAACCGGGTAGCAACATATATCTTTGCACAAGTGCATTTCAGTTCCAAACAGAAACCAACAGGTGCCCAGGAAGTAGCATTATAAATAGAGGTTTTATCTAAATGAATGTTTTGTACTTTGCCAGGTACCAGCATACCACATCTCATATTCTCGCTATCATTCACAGCGACTCTCGTGTTGAACCTGGACATATACACAACATTGGCAGATCCCTGCTAGGAGTGTGTCAGGACGGGAAACAACGTGACTTGATCAAAACGTGAAACTGTAGGGTACCGTGCTCTAACTATTACACATTAATCATACATGCGCAGTGGATAAAGCCTGTTCTGCGGCAAATGCCTGATAAACCTTTCTCTTCACGTCTGAAGTGGATCTCTTAGATAAGCTACAATGTTAGCCAAATACCTACCTAGCAAGGTATCCTTTAACGTTGGAGGACGAGACCGCACATTAAAACTCTTTCCATTTTTTTCATCTTTGACTCGTTCTAGCTTTAATTTGGGGGTTAGAACATCCAGATTGGGCTTGTGAGTCTTCAAATGTGTATGTGTGTAGACTTTGAATGTGTATGTTTAGACTTAAGTTTCGTTTACAGTCGTATACATTCAATGATAATTAAATTATTCAACATCTTTGCTAGTATTTAGTGCTGAATAGGCAATGTTGTTACAGTCCTATTTTGTTTAAAAGAAAATAAAAAATGAATAAACAAATATATAGAAAAAGTCTTAAAATCACACTTGCTGCTCACAATCATAGCGTGAAAGTACTGAAACACATAGGCGTGAGGCCAGAATGCATAATATTTGGCCGGGCAATTGCGTCACTACAGGAACCCACCACTAGGCGACGCTGACTAGTAGACCAGCAATCTGCCTAGGATTCGGGTGGGTGGAAAGGTATTTTCCTGGTCTGAGCTACTGTCGATCCCAGAATGAATGTAAATATGACTTTTTGAGAATAATAACATAGATTGCTGACTGCCACTGATGGTAGAACATTGCTGTTTCAACAGGTTAAATGTTAACAGGACGAGCAAAGGTATCCATAAGACGCTCTGTCGCCTAGTAATTTGGGCTGATGGAGTCAGCACCCAAATTATCATCATTAAACAGTTCATCTAGTTCTTTCCGAAGTTGACGCTGGACTTATTAACGGCGATCAAGTAGGTTTTTCCATATTTCTGGTCACTGGCCATCGGTTTTCCAGGCGATAATGTGGATATATACTTGCATTAGTCAATGGTGACAAGGAATATGAAAGTCATCAGTTATGAACGGGTCCTGATTTATCAAATTCTCCCCCATTCAATACAGATTGTGATTAATGGTCAGTTAAAACTTACCATTCCCTTTTCCTAAATCCTAGATTCGCTTCGGAATCATCAGTTTTACATATGCTGTGCCTTTTCTCCCCTTCTTTAACCTCAAACTAAATAAAACACATGCTAGAGTGACGCTAATATGAAGCGAAATGAAAAAGAACTAGATGTATACATGTAGACATACATATGTACATACATCAAAAAGTTTTAATAAAAAAGAGAAATTCCGTCTGGAATTTATTTTGCCTGTACAGAAGTCATTGAACCACCCGTTGACATTTGATCATGACATAAGGCTCTCCCAATTTTATTCTTTTTCAGAAAGAACCTCCAGGCTACCATTCCCAGAAGCCCTCGGGGGTCCATAGGTGGAATGAGTCCAGCAATTACGTCCTTGTACCCGGTGACCTAAGGCGAAAAGCCAGCATGTCGGAATTAACGGAGCGAAAACCTGTCGTTTTTATTCTTGGTAGTTTAAACCGAGAAGATCTATAGCTCTACGCACATTTCAAAGGAACACCAATAGGTAGCTAAGAGGATAGATTAGATGTTTGTGTATTCAATTGTAAATTGTTATAAAGACTACATGACCGATTTATGTTCTCCGGCCATTTATGTTCAAATTCAATCTGATATCCCTTGTAATATCCGAGAAATACCCGTGATAGGAGTAAAAGATAGTTTATTCATTACAGAAAAAGATTGATGCAGTTCCTTTATAGGTTGGTATTTAGCATGGGGTAATATTTCTAACTGCTATACCCCCATACCTATCGACATGCAGAACTGCATTTATGAACCATGTGAAGTTCCTGCTGTGACTTTTTCCGTTACATTATGATGTTATATGATTATGGTGAAATGCGATGATAGGTTCACGATATTCCCCTCATCACCTCTGCACGTTCACCGCCAGGTGGGGTAAAGTTCCGATGTACTTATGGCGGTCTGAGCTAATAATGTTACCGATAGCCTGCATACTGCCCCGTGCTACTGCCTAAAGACCCGCGATACCAGGAGGCAGCTGATACGACCCCCGCAGGTGATCATAATGAACTACTAAAGGGTTATTTTTGAATGAATGAGGTGTCATTTCTGCCATCATAGGCATCCGTTGTCATTCCCTCAGCCTCTGGCAAGCATTCAAGGCTCCAGAATATTAATGTGTTCTATGATATTGAGAAGGTGAGGTACATGGTTAGTGTGGTTATATTCGTATGATCATTGTATTGCTCGAGAGTTTCATGTAATTCATCGTATGAAATAATGAAATGGGAGAACAACTCCACCTAAATACAATACTAAATACATAACATGTGTAGGTGTGTGTGTGTGGCTAAGTGAGCTAGTTATAAGTGAATATTTTCAAAAGCCACTAGCTACTAAATTTGATATTAGAAGTATGGAAAGCAAATCCCCCTGGACTCACATAGGGCCTACATGTATATTGGGGGTGGGGATGACGAGGTTATCATCAAATTACAAATTCCTAGTTCATTCTGTGGTCACACCTTATATTAACAATGTGGAAGAACAAATACTATATATAATTGCTGCGTCACTCATTCAGCCAGCATTATTGCATCCAATAGGCAATAAAGGATCCAGGGCATGCAGTATATAGAATATATACATTAATACTCAACGTGTGGTTTGGTTTGTTTGCAAGTACTTTTTCGTATGGTCTAACATATAACTCTGGTTTGGATCACCGTCACAAGTGATTCTTATCCATGAGAAACACGTTTGGCCTTTCAAAGCCAACCAGCCGGCGTCAAACATCAATGGCTGTAAGCTTTAATGTGAATGGTGCTGCATAACGAGTGTTTTCGCACGTTTCCCGTAAAAGCCATCCTGTCACAAAACATAGGAAAGGAGCAAATAAAGTGAAGAGATAGAATTTTCAAAGAGCGCACCTGCGCCCCCTGTTAGCCGTATATAACAATCGTTTTTTTGTTGTGCGTCTCTTTTTTCTTTTGGTGACAGTGGCTCCTTTTGAGAATTCCGTCTCCTTTGGAAGGAGATTCCTGTATCGAGTATAACTATAAGGCGGGTGTTGACAGCACTCCAAGGATTCTCTCAGGAACAGCAAAAAATAGACTGAAGACCAAAAGATTCACATAAACTAGATCATATGCTCGTCTTGCCGACTGAGTTCTGATATCAGAGGTTGTAGCACAGTAGCCTATTGTTGTAACCAGGAAAGGATAGCAGGTAAAAATCACAGAAAGAATGGCATAGAAATGGTATTACCCCGATGCCTTCCTATTAAAAGTAAACATCACCTGGAGAAGGAATCACGTAAGCAGAATAGTATATTTATTGTGAGTGTTGCCTTTGTAAGAGAACAAACCTTGATGAATTGTGACTACTTTTTGGCTTCAGTCGCAATATGCCCAACATATGGGCCGACCGTCATAGATGTAAATTTGCTTCTTTTCTGTATCTTCTGTCGAAACACCTTAATAAAGCACGCTCTTAAGAAAAAGACTTCGCAGATTTCTCTCTCATTTTTCTCTTTCCCTTCACAATGTTGATGGATTGGGAGTGTTTTTAGACTGTTGTTATGTATCTATGCGATGCGGTGGAGGGAAACGTGAAGATGTGGTTGGGTTTGGAGACTGACAGTGACACACATGGTATTGTCTTGGATGCAGCTGCAGCGTTTGTGAGCGTCATGGCGTGGAGGTATTATGTCAGTGTCGCTCTCACCAGTGGTGGGAGGCTAGGGAGACAAGACGTACAGACCCGGCAGAGATCAGCCTCTGGCCTTGGATCAACAACGGTAAGACAGACAAGTGACACGTCTTTCAAGTGGTCGTTGTGAGTTGGAGACCAACGCGAAGAGCGTGTTTCGACTACAAACAGAACCCGTCAACCACCAGTAACACAAACATAGGCGTATCTACCCAAAACAAGAACTCAAATCAACCATTTGAACAATGAATTCTCTGAGGGTCATTTAAGTTTGTATCCTTGATGTTCCTCTTCGAAACGGGTAGGCGTGAGCAGGATCAACAATGACCATATAAAAACACACACATTAATCAATTTATTTTCCATGGTGATTAATTCACATTTATATAATCCAATTCAAGCATGTGTAAATACCGAGCTCTGTGTCTCTGTACTATGTTGCTGAGTCTTTCTTTTATCCTGATGGCCGCCCGCATATCATGTGACTTTAATAATAGACGAGAGACACAAATATGGGGATTTGTTGGCATGTCGACGAACGGGTCGTCAGTGTCACTGTACACCAGCGACCGACCTGACAACACTACTTTCTGGAGGCCCATTAAACAAGCCAGAGTCGTGTTACGCTGTCCATCATTTGTCATAGGAGATTACTCTGAGGATAACGATCTGCTCCTTCCCATACACTGGCATACTGACTTGATTATGTACCTAATGATACTTATATATGGAGACTAAGACAAGTTCCCCCTAAGAGGGAGGTTGTTGATATTGTATTTTTAGAACGTGCTCGCATAAACTATATACTTTACCTATAAAAGGTTAGAGTGATCACACACACTTTCAGCGTGCTGAGAAAAATCTATCCCTTCACTATGTGCGTGCTATTCGCTGTGCTACTGGATAAGGAACAGGGTGCCAGTATCTGAGCGTCTTATAGGCATGCCCAGCTGACCATGACCAATCTTTCAAGACCAGAATACCTCATTGACCTACTGGTACTTGATATGTTTTGATCCTAGAATTAGGCAGTTAGAGAAATGACAGGTTGATTTGGTGCATGTGATATACAGGAACCGATCCATGACTGAATGTCACCCAAACCGTTTAGTTGCTATTCGCTTGAAATTGCACGCTCATTCATCAATGATGAACATAATATTTGATCCTAGTTTTTAAATTGTTGATATTACAGGTAATTTGACGTGTGTGTCTTTGAAGCAGTACCGTAGTTGCTATCAGCAGACTTGATGGTTCCCCAATGTCATGTATACATGTATAGATATTGAATACAATGCAGTGTAGATGCAGTGCCTTCTAAGGTAGAAGCGTACGGTGTTGTACAGCAACAGGTGGTGCTATAGCTACAGCAATGGGAGCTGACCAGCTAGATGGTGGCCATTTGGAAACTAGGTCCTACATGGTTTGAATATACAGTTAACCACTAGTACCAGTGTAAGTGCAGACTGGTAACTGAAAACAGTGTGGTTGTACGCATGTATATGGACATGTATACCTTACCTGAGGCGGGGGGAGGAGAAGCACGTCTACGAGAACAGCAAGGCAAATGACATAAACATACCAACATTCCCACTGAGTATCACGAGGGATTTGAACCCTCAACCCCTTTATACTACTGACATTATGCAAATATACAGGAAACCACTCAATAGGAGAGATCCCATAACAGAGTGATTTCTGAGAAACTAAAAGCTATCATTACGTACTTGTTGCCGAGCGTTTTATAGTTATATCTTGTTGCTTCCTATGTCCTATGTCACGAACATCGCATCATAAAAGCCATACATCGCACTGTAAAGCTTCTACATCCCTTTGTGACCACGTTGCCTTTGCAAATATATCTGATTGAATTAGTGACGGATACACAAAAACCATCACCCCATACTTCAACAAATGCTCTAGAAGTGGTATGCATAAAAGCAGAAATACACAAATAATCCTGTACTCTTCATATCTATTATTAAAGAACCTGTCTTCCCTGTCATTCAGTTTTTATTTGAAGTATCTTCGTGAATTTTACCCACGTAAATATGGTTTGGAAATCAATATGGCAATGTTACAAAGGTGACAACGGAACCCATCTCAGAGCCATCTCCCCAACAGATTATGTCGTAAATTATGATCTCTGTTATGAGATCAATCATCATTATGTTCAAAGCAGAGGTATTATTGCCTAGTCTATTTCTAGCCGTAAAACAACTAATTTAGTGTCGAGATAATATGTACTTTCATTGGATGAAACACGAAAGCATTTTCGGCCAATTAGATTTCATGTTACGGCAGCGTGCAGCGTAAAGGATATACAACCCAGAAATCCCAGTGAGGTCTGCAAGAAAAGGAAAATATCCGAATTCCGATTTTATACACTAATCATCTTTAACATGACCAAGACGTAATACACCAGCAAAAACCGGGGATCCAGAAATAACCGGAACCTGACATCTCTGTCAACCATACATTCCTCAGCCTGCAGCTTTGGGCTTCTGTATTACCCCCAAGTCAGCGTGCATTTAGTCAGTTTATTCAACCTAAACTAGTTTTACCATATAACTTCTTTTCACCAGAGCCGATAGAGAATCCGTTTTCTATCGATTGTCGGTTATCTTGTCGCAAATGACTGTCTGTTCTGACTGTAACTGTCCTCGTTCTATTAATATCATTTGCCATCACTGTTTGGCATACACTAATGATGATTCCACAAATTAAAGGGAAAAACATTTAGATTGCACTATTAACGATCCAATGATGCATGATGTTTACAAATTTGTCAACGAGATATTATAAGATTATCTGGACATATTGATGTGGAATATCAGTTGACTTTCTCTCAATGAAGAACACATCTTGGACTATGATCATATCATGGGAAAGGTATTGTTTTACAGCCTATGATTATCATTTTGAAGACTCTGATCGAGTACCCTGTCCAGCATAACAGGCTATGGCTATGTAGCACCATGTTTGAATGTACCACTATGTGTGAGAGTGAATGTCATTGATACTGAATTCGACATACGAGTTTGATGTTCCTATTTTCATTGATCGATAAAAGGAAGAAATATAGACCTGTAATATCTGATGGTTGCATGATGAATCACCATACTTCCTGAAAATCTATTCGATCCTGATATAACATGACCCTGTTCCCCACAGTAAGCAAAGATTGGGTCACCAACTGTTGTGGTTAGAAACAAGATTTAAACCTGATAAATACCAACGTATGGTTTCGTAGAAGCAAGCAAGTAATGTTGTTTTTCAAGCTATTGAGTATATTTCTCTTAAGGAATCCTACATCAAAGGAAGGACATTTGAGCTATCCTTTTAAAGAGGGAGCCATGGTGGACTTAGCGCAGCTTTCTAAATCTGGATGAAAGAAGGGACGGAATCTCAGCGCCGATACATTCTGAAAAGAACTGTAAACATTAGACAGGAATTTCCATCTGCTTTCTCTGCTCTTTTCACAAATTCTTAATCCCGGTCTTATTAGGGTGATGAATGGCAACTTGGATATATAGTGATCACCTTGATTTTGAGTTGTAATCTGACGTTTTACTTAAAGGGGCCATCAATAAGGAATATGATCATATTCTGGGGGAATATTGACCCACCCCCACCCCGTTGTTGTACAGAATGCGCTTTTGATTGAGCCCCCCCCCCCCTCCACACACACACACACACACACATACACACACACACACACACACACACACACACACACACACACACACACACACACACACACACACACTCCCACAGACACACTTGCTATCCCCCCCCCCCCCCCCGCACACGCACAAATCTAGCTTATTCTAGGTTTATACCATCACCCCGACAGTCCCAACAGAGACTTTTCCTCGTAGCCGTTCTCCGTCCGGACCACCTTAAGTCGTCGGGCTTACGAAACTTGGCTGTCAGGGAAGTGTCGGGAAAAGTTTCTGTCCGTCAAAAAATCCAGCATGACAGTCCCGACGATTCTCAGCATCCCTCCGTGGTTAATAAGAATCGGGACTGCCTTAAATCGCCTTAAATCAATGCGCCGGGATATGGGGGCTTCTGGATAGCACTAGGCCTATGGGGCTGTAGTCCTCCAGGATATACATTCAACTTCCAACAGTCACAGTGAGAAAATTTGTTGAATTTACATGCATACATACATGTAAGCCACCAGAGAAGGTGAACAACTGTAAACGGTTGTGAACATGTAAGTTTGATGAGTGTTTTTTTTATGAATCCTTTTCACTTCTGTTTTGCATCAGTGGATTATGGGAAGGTGTACAAGTATTACATATGTATATATACATTTAGGCATCTCTGTGTGACTTGTACCCCCAAAGCATACCAGGACCACACCGGGACCGCACCGGGACTCACTGCCGTAGTTGGTCGGGACTGCCGCAATTCACCGCAATTTACCTTAAGTGAACGGGGAATATCCGTAGTCTACCCTAAGTCCACATGGTGGAAACCACGTTGAACTACAGCAACCTTAACTCAACGCAGTTCACCTTAAGTCGACGGCCTATTTTAGGCCAAGCGAAGACAACCCATGAAAATGTCATAAAAGTTCAACGGCGACTTGCGATTTGCGCAAAAATCACTGTTGGGACTGTCGGGGTGATGGTGTAGACCTAGCATTAGGGAAACTTAAAATAGAGCTTCTTTTTGTTGGTAAATGCCCATGTTCCAGTACAGTCTTTTGCTTGATTTGTAACTTTGTACCACACATTTTACCCCCCATGAAGAGACAAAACTGGCAACTTCTGCCTTTTCAGAGTACAGAAAACATTTACAACGTTGGTCTCCTCCTTGAGTACATGTCCTTCTCTACAAGGTCAGCCCTTGTTCATGATTTGCAGGTTGAGCAGAACATTCAGACCTCTATTTGTGACTCAGTACTTTGCCTTTCTCTCCCCTGGTGACCTCATTGCCTATTCGCTGACAAATAAATGAGTAAGCACTTCTCTGTATATCTCGATTTTACGTCGGTTCTCCCAAATAATCGGTCCGTGGTTCGGGGTCTATTAATCGGCAAAAGGATTTTGGCCTATACCTATGCGGCCCTCGGATCGCCACGCCTATGTAAGGGAAGTGGTCTGCTGCTCTCAGCGGCTACGGAGCCCCTTATGGTGGTAAACCAATTCTAGAACCCATGACTTATGACCAGTTTTACAGCTTTGTAAACTGATGTTCTATGGCTGGCCGGTCTTTTTCTATTTGCATCTGCTCCTCTAAGCACCGGCTGAGTATCGGTGACCATTGAGTGTACGCTAACCGCCACTCGTGGGCAAACACTTCCCACTGACACAGAATGTGGCCTCAAATACTTACACGATGTCTATGAACCTTATATATGTATGTATGTGGACCTCATCTACCCGTGTCCGATGCTGCACGCTACAGAACTTCTACGCTTCCACAGTAAACACCACCCACGTTCTCAAATTCCTTCCATCTGTGTCTATAGGGGCGGATAAGTCGGGGATTGTGTTATTTTAGAAAATAATGGCATGTCTTTATCTCCTCACTCGAGTCACGTGGTCTTAAAAAAGGCATTAAGTCCACAGAGTTTCATAATCATGGCAGGAGACAACCATGCAGCTCATGTTACCTGCACTGAAAATGTATGCCTCGAGTACCTGCTGCCGAGTGTCGTCCGCACTTAACATGACTTGTTTATAGTATTCCTTACATCGGCTCTAGTGCTTAGAGCAACAGAGGTGCCATAGCCTCTTGCTGCAGCCGACAAAATTCTGGTGCAAGTGTTTTCTGGGAAAAAGTGCGATGTGATCTTTTTGGGGTAGATTTCTATCATCCTATCCGTCAGAATAACAAGAATGGCAGTATCAACTTTTCTCATTGAGTATGTTGCCTGCTTGGCTAGGCGGGATAGTTAGATACAAAGTTGATTGGCAACTTAAATGTGTTTATATTGGCGAACAAAAGGCATTGGATGTCTATATACAATACGAGTACCCCTCCCGTGTTACCCTCAGTCCTCTTCTTCCAACCTTGCGTCCCGCCACTTACCTCAAGTAAGGGGTGGACCAACAAGGTGATATATGATTTGTGGATTCGGACTGTCATTCATGTATGTGGGCTGCACCAACATAAAATAATCTAATTAGGTGCACAGAAAGCCTTTGATAAATATAAATTGTCTACGCCAAGTGATCACAGGTTGTTGAGCAGCCTGATTATGGGCTTGAGGTCTGAGGTGTCAAGGCCCCACGAAAACTTCACTCGATAAACGAGGTGGCGGCCGTGCCATAACCATAGCCGCAAGGTGGGGCAGCAAGCGGTGGGCAGATGGAGAGGTAGGCAGGTCAGGGGACGGGATGAAGAGGAGGGTCGGCGGCTTGTGACTTGTCGGGATACGCTGGTGTCGCAGGTGCTTCAAATTGGACCCACAAATATAGGGTCTCACACCAGGACGGAAGTCTGGCGGCGATGGGCGGCTAGAGGCGGGGAGAGGGGGAGAAATCGGGAAGGTGGGGTTAGAGTGAGCAACGCATCGCCACACAGTATATTTGAGAAGATGAAAAACTCCTAATCCTACTTTGGAAATGCGGCGCTGAGGTATGTTCTAATGATGCCCTTTGCCAGCTTCTCCCACCCCATAGAATGGGGAGCGGATTGAACTACTCCAGCCCAGGCTATACACCTGACATTATAGAGTCCGCTCTCCTTGTTTTCATCATGCTCCCCTGGATGGCGCTTACAAGCATACCTCTCTGGGTCGGAAGGTCGATCGCTTGACGGTCAATTCATGGTGATGCTTTACATGTCTACAGCTAAACCACTGTTTACCTTGGAAGGCACAATACCAACGTGAACTAGGCCTTTGCTGTAGGAGGGATGGCGTCGGAAGGGGTGGCAGTTGGAGGGGAGGATGGTGGGCATATACTGAAGAGGGAGGGAGGGTAAAGGGGCATCACCCCGGCGGCAAAAACAGCTATAGCATAATTTCCCTCCCCTTAACCAACGTGAAGTCAACAAAGGTTTTGACATGGCTGGGTGGGTGAGATGAAAAAGATGCACCCAATCAAAGTGGCCCGGTCTGGTGACTCTACCTGCCGTCAGAGGCCGCTAGCCGCAGGGTGCGCAGGGGCACCAGTCACCACTCATTACCTCACAAAGACTCCGCCGTCACTCTCCTCCCGCAGTCGCAGGATCCTAATATATTGAGCAGTGAGAGTGTTCTTGGTGCTCCCCCCTGTGGTGTCTGTGAAAGCGGCCTTAACGCGCTGCCGTGTAGAGCCTGATTGTGTTTATTCTTTATCTGTGAAGTGGTGGGATAAATTTGTAAAGCTTTCAGGTTAGTGTGTACTGACAGGAAGACGGGACCCGCGGATGACGGATCGTCCACTTGGATCTATATTGGTATAAAGATGGAGAATACTGAACCGCGGAGAGAACTGAATGACAATTAACCAACGCAATGACCTATGGACAGAAATACCCATGGTTTAGTACTACAGTAGAAATAGTTTAAACGGAAATCTAATCTAAAAGACACAAAACGCGAACGCCCTTTTAGGTGATACGTTTGGTTTGAAAAAATCTTGATCTTTTTGTGCATTACACTGGAAAACCTATAAGGAGAGCAACATATTAGAAAATAAACAATGCGTTGGTGGTATCCTTCAAGTATGTGCAAGTATCATATACTAAAGATACATTTATCAAATAGTTTTCGTTGAATGAATACTGCTCTGAGGGGTTTGTATTTGTATGAGTTTCTATGTCAACCGGTACCTCATTTGCTATATTCAGCTAACAAACCCTTGGACAACATCCCAAATACCCAAAACATTATCCCCCTTCAAATTAAATTTTCAACGTAACGTTTCATGCTAGATTTATATATACAAGTATATACCTGGAGTAAGTTCTACCTCTGTGAAGCCGCAAACGAGATCACATTTTGTACACTTTTAGCAGGGCACTAACTGAGGTCAATAGATATGGGCTCAAACTTTATTTATAAGAAAGTTTTGTCGCAAACATTAAATATATGCTGGGATTTGAGATAAGAAGAAACGATTGCTTTTTGTTGCAATTCTCCAAAATACCTTGATATATTTCTAAATGACATATCTAAATACAGGTAGATAAATGATTCAGGGCGACACCTATTCTGCCACTGACAGCACGAGGCCGCTGTGGCGACAACCCAGATTGTGTCTGTGAATAAAGGATCCCCCTCCATCCGCCTCAAATCACAAACTGATGAAGTTTACTGGCCAGAAAACAGCGGGGTCTCTGCATGGATTGCTGTCGATCGAGGGGTAGTGAAGGTAAACAGGATGTGCAGTCGTAGATTGTGAGCGTCCACCACGTCACGCCCACGTGACCTGACTGCTGAGCAGCGCCACCTGTTTGCTAATCAGTGAGGTACCCGTACACACTACGGGGTGGTCCCCCGCCACCCTCCCAACTACCATACCTGACACCCTTCCTCCTTCATGGCCATGTTGAGTCGAAATATGTCACCCGCAATTGAAACAGCCCAAAGGAGATGTGAAAGCGACAAGAGCTGCCAAAGCTCTGTTGACTCAGATGCAAATGAAGGGTTCTAGTGGATTAAGGTGGTCTTCATTTGTAGTGAATGAGCATTGGAACCACTTTATGGTAGGTTATGATATTTGGAAACACAAGGTCATAGCATGTGGGGAGGTGTAATCGTCTAAGTTAGCCGTACCGTTACAGAGGATTTCCTAAAGTGAACATGAAAATAACGGAAATTACCGTACATGGTCGTGGAGGCCCTACACCCACAAACGCCAATGCAGAATGAAGAAAACCTCCCGATGCACACCAAAGCCCTTCCAATGCAGAAAAAATCTACGTCGGAGAGCGCGTCAGAGGGGAAAAAATAAGTTGCGTGGGTGTGCATCGCAATGCGTCAAAAATGGGTTTAGGGTAAACAGGAGTCCATGGTCTCGACACAGGCTACGATGCAACCAACGTTCTGATGTAAATATCAAGGAGAAATTAACTCTAAAGAAAAGCTCTATTTTACACAGAATACGCGTTTGATATTCCCCTAGTTTTTAGACAATCTAGTAAATGTCCATTAATAAACAGTATTTTTCTTAGAAAATAGGATTGAAGTCCAAATTCTCTTGTATGTTCTGTCTTTTTTTTCCTTCTCCCCTTCCTCTTGTCAAATCGCGCATCGCAAACTCTGTGGAGGCAAAACCGTTTCAGGCAGGGTAAGGTAACAGATTTCTTTAGTGTATAGCTATTTCTATTTAGAAAACATCGACCCAAACAAAAACGTTCGGAAATTAAATTAAATTTTCATTTGATAAGTAAATAAACAATAATGGCACGATACCTAACCCGGGATACCTTGTAGAGGAGGAGAGACAGTTACTTCCTGAAGTTGTTACACCTAGTTTTATTCTATGATGTTAGTATCTCATACTTCCGTCGAGAATGGCTTGTGGTCTGTCACACTCGCCTAGATACGTTTCACTAAATCTGATTTGGCAAGTCTAAACTTTTTTTTTATTTGTATTTGAAAGCTGACATCTAAGTGATCTATATTTCCTGGTTTTGTAGATTTGGAGAAAGTGATGGACAAACTATATGTTCTAGATCTGCTCTGATAGTGGCATTTACTGGTATGCAATACGGATCATTGGGTCTTTTCCGAATTCAAATAACATAACTGTTTCCTAAACAGATAGTAATATTACAGTGGTATCGCTCACTGTTGGATATTTCAATATTTTCTGCTTAATGATCCCTATCATTATTTCGAATCTTTGTTGAAGAGAGAAGGGCAGATTTTATTACGTTAAAATCTCTTCCTTAATACAACTAGGATCAAATCGCATGTTTATCATTGATGAATAACCGTGGAATTATAAAATAATCTTAAATTTAAACGTTTAGGTTTTATCCAGTTTGTGGGCCATTTTCTGTAAGCCATTTGGCAACTATTCAACCTGTCATTTCTGCAACTGCCTTTGTAGTCCAAATATATCAAACACTAGTGGGCCAATGAGTTATTTTGGTTTGTGGCGATTGGTCATGGTCAGATGGGCACGCCTCTATGACTAAGACACTGGGCCTTTGCACCTGCCCCAATGTCACAGAGATGGCACCCAGATAGTGAAAGGTTTTTACAGCAAGCCCAGAGTTTGTGCAACCTTTCCAACCTCTCTATCCTTTAAGCAGCGTATCTCAATGTGAGCATACCACATTCAAAAATACTACATGATAGAGGCTTCTGTATTGCAATGATGGCCCTATCACATCTTGAGAAATTCACTCAGTAATTCAGAGTTCCTATTAGGCTTTATGAGACTTCTACCATACAACGAAGGTAAACTCATAGCATGCATCTCTCCATCACGAGATCCCCAAAATAACTTATTCACATCGGTTTGAGATGCATGGGAACACCAACCTTGGAAACTAATTCCAACCATCGAGCAGGTACCCTTTCACTAGACATCAGACCCATTCAGCCACCACAATAGGCGCAAGGCATTGCACGTGTCTAGCGAGTTCTAAAATACAGTACACATGTCATAATGACAGCTAGTATCGGGTATAATACGGCCCGGATTTAATGCACAGAGATCATTTCCTCTAAAGTTTTGATTCCACTAACACATAACATATAGCGAGATTAGTCACAATTTGGTTGCTTTGCTAAATCTTGCTAGGTTTTGAATAATTGCGTGTATATTTGCCACATGTGCCTTGAGTTGTCGTGAAAACGTTCACATATCATCGCGTGCTATGTATCGCGACAAAGGATGTATAACATATCGCGACACTGTAAGATATGATAAGATATACCAAGATATACCATCGTGTTGGTGAAACCAGCCCTCTACAGACATGCGCTATATACGGTCGTGTGAAGGGCATCTTGGCTAAACCGTCTGACTACCAATATGTCTGCGTTCCATTTCATCGAGGGAGCAATATCAGGTACCTGGCTTTGATACCTGAACACTTGTCTAGTTTCTTAGTAGCCTGGAATCAATCCCAACTCCCTGTGGTGGATCTTGAGAGCTGTTTGTAGCACTTTGATCTTCGCGATAGAACTGAACAGGTGCTCGCCGCTACCTCTGGCCCTTAAACACCTGTGAGTGCCTTCACCTCATCTACACACTCTTGACACGCACACTATGCCCAGTACCCTTCTACCCCCTGCCGGGAAGACATCGTCCACTATAAGGCATTGCCAGCATGTCCACAGGCGACATATTGTCCACAATGAATCCCTCACTGTGGCTTATGACAGACCCCTCATTTTCTGTCCTTCCCTGCATTATCGACCACTTGGGAGACTTCCTATTACCAATATAGAGGCCTGGCGACCTGGAAAATCCTGGCATAGGAGTTAAATGTTGCATGAAATGCGCCTCTGGTGGAGAGGGTACAAGGGTGTGGACGGGTCTCCCTCCTCCAAACACTTGGTGACTTTTAAAGTCTTTGTGGGGTTATTGTACGGTTTTAGTCTTGGCCCGTTATAGAACATACCCGCATCGAGCCTAGATCTGATAAGACCCCTGGGTATATGATCTATATATTCTAGTCTGGGCCTCCATGAGAGCCAACAAACCACCAGGGGTAGGAGTAAAGGGTGGGAATGAGACGGTGGGGGTAGTGGTATCCCTGGTAACAGACAACTCTAATATACCCCCAGACAAACACTATACAAATGGCGTGTGTCTAGCCAGCCCATAGATTACCGGCAAATAACCACTCCATTGAGAAAAGTACACATACGGTTGGTTTCCTATTTACCTATTGTTGGCCAAAGTGAACACAGACAACACCCTCTCTGCGAAATCAACTGTAAATATTGATCCTCGTCAAAATAGTGAATCCCAACATGATAAATTGTGGTTTTAAACGGAATCCATCAACTCGAAATAGATCATTCGTGGCCGAAACTGCAGTGACTTTGTAAACGAGGAATGCCATAATCCACATTTCCCATAGATCATTAAAATAAATTGATTACATTTTTCCCTTAGGGGTATAAAATTGCCAAAGTAGGCCCCTAATGTTTTGTTATCAAAGAATGTTTGAAACACAGATCCGAGCCAAAATACACATCGCTACAGTGGGCGATAAACCAAGAAAGCACCTCCACCGCTCGCGTGACGCCGAGTGATTTTCGAGCAATTTCCTCGCTGCAGCGTCACAACAAGCTTGTGTTGTACAAACAAACGTAATTCAGGAAAGTGATACGAGGGCGGGCAGCCAGGACCCCCATAATGACTACTGACATTTCCCCCTCACCGGATCCCACTGCCGGCATTTTCTAGTCCATCAGAGAGGACCAAGCAAAGAGGTGACCGTAGGCGGAGGGATGAACGCTAGCCGTGAAGTCAAGTCAAGAGTAATCTACTCAAAGGTCGGCTTTTTTCACTCCGACTGAGACAGCAAATGCGTACGGCTCTGGCTTTGGGTAACAACGTTATGCGTATGCGAAGTGACAGTCGGGAATATCTCACATGTGTATATTTGCACCCGTCCCGCAAAACTACAGTTGGCAAACCTCGTTCAATGCTCGGTAGGAACTTATCCGGGCTCGGAGTAATTTGTCTGCGTCGCTTATGTTGGGTGTGTAAATAATCGCTACCTCTCCACCAGAGTCCTATCTGAAATTCCCTTTCAGAGAATTAGGTCCACTTATTCTATATGAATCGGTCCGGACGTGATAAGGTCCATGTTCCTTTTCTACAACTATGGACCACTGCTGAAATATCTGTCGACCTTTCAGAATATAAATTGTGAAATGATGATAGGCCTTTCAGGAATGTATCCTAGTTTATCTCAGTAATTAGCCTAGGTCTTCCCATAGTAGAGGAGCAAAGTGTCAAAAAGGCCCTTAAAAAGGGGTCACAATGACACCCGAGAGTCTCCTGGCTGAAACTTGCCATGTTGGTCAATTATGACCTCAGGAATCTGAATCTGATGCTCGTTTGTTCCAAAAAGTGTAGCATCATGCTCGTTTCCATGGTAACAGAAGGAAAACATATTTTGATAATTACTAATATATATTAAATACTTTGATATAAAAAGGTAAAAATATGCATTTTTTCTGTGAAGAAAATCATTGATTCTTGTGTCATACGTATACACTATGAAAATATGCCCTTTTCCATTTTCATGGAAGAATTGTTGCCATGGTAACATTCCACTTTCTAGGAGAACCCTTATTTTTGTTTTTCTTATGGTACTTTATGCTACTTAATGTTGAAAAAAAGAGTTATTTTATGAACAATTCATTAAAATTGATTGCTCTTCCCGACATGCCCCGACAACGCTGTTGTAGAGCTCCTCTCCTCACGACAGGGCTGCGACAAGGCACCGATTGGAAATTTCTTGTCGGCGCGTGTCGCAGCACTGTCGTAGTTGGTGGACGCACCCTCTTAGACTGACTCCAATCCCTGAGTCATATGCCTCCATCTCCTCGCTGGGACTGCTGTTGTACGGCCCAGGTGTCCGTTATATAGTCTAGGCTCGTACAAGAAGACCCTTTTGTGTACTTCGTACAAGGCTTATCGTTTGATGATATTTGAATTCGTTCGCTAAAACAGTCTATAGCATGGTCTATTACGGGTTATACCTTACAACAACCAAACGACGTATACTTTATTATTTCATGGATGACAATAAAGAAATTGGAAAAAAATATATTCATTAACAAAAGCAAAACCAGTCTGTTTTCTTAATGAATGGTGTAAAACGAGGTGTTTGAGTTCGCTCACTATTTTCTAAATGAATATCCACAATCAAAGATTTCCGCTAGTACAAACGTAAACCAAAGGCTGAGCTAGAACCACAATTCCTTTTGATATTAGATTATACCTGATCATACTATCATTAAGAGGAAGCATAGTTGCTGAGCCTGTAGGGATTGCCTGGTTCCACACTCCTTCCTTTGCAAAACTATGTAACTTTCCTGTCTAGAAAACCGTAAAGGTAGTAAGTGCAAGGAAATGCAGAGACGTACGATTGGAAATTCTTTGAATGTACCAGCCATCAATCTACAATATGTTTTAAATGTTTTCTCGGTTTATAGATTTCTGATGACATACCAGCATGTATACTTCACTACAACTTATAACAATGCGTCAATGCAGTACACGAATGTGAGTGCCAGAAAAGCGTTGGTTCACCACCTGAACGAAATCACGTACACGGACCGACAGACTCTGGTGTCACCATGTCAACACCAACTGGGTATGCGAAGACGATCGGCGGTGACAATACCCCAGTAGGTATGTCTTTCAGAGTCCAACACCAATGGACTATTTAAACCTGGTACATTCTCCAGACATCCTCACACCATGCAGCCACCAACCATTATTTTCCGTTTCTCAACAGTGATGCACAGACAGAGGAAGCATTCTTTCGTAGACTCTATCTCGGGGCTTTCAGGGCGTGTTCAATGCAATATCGGACCCCCTTTATGGGGTAGGCCTATAGTCCCCATGCTCAAGGTACTGAACACGGCATAGTGTGTCGGTCAATAGCGTCAGCTGGGATCTGTGGATTTATACTTGCTTCTTACCCTCTTTATGTAGGCGTCACTGAGTTGCCGCCCCTTTCACGTCGCCCGTGGGGTTTGCTGGAGCAGGTGGAACAAGTAAACGCCGGTTCAAATAGTCTCACGGAATCCATGATAAAAGTTGTGATCTTTAATTCAGTGGTTCTCAGATATATTTTGTTGGTGACTCTTTTTGGCTTTCAGTGCTCTTAACCGTGTTGTTACCGGAAAATTATACATTTTATGGTGAACAAATCAGATCTGTTTAGGGGTGTGGATTTCTCTGTCATTGTATAAATATAAACCTTGAGAAAAAGATCCTGCGACTGTGACTATGGAAAGCATCCATATATCATGATACGTTATAGTCATTGAATAAATGTATTCACCAAATAATTTGGTAAAGTGCAGAGGCCCAGCGTCCAGTGTCTAAAAGGAGTACCTAGCTGACTTTGACCTCCAAGGGCCGTTTTTGAAGTGGCTAGTTGGCTAGTTGCCAAGTGGGTTACAATGGATTTTATAACCCTGCAGACTGGATAAAACTCAAACCTTTTAGTTGTTTATTTCTTGTAATTCCAAGCTCATGAATCAATAATAAACATATTATTTGTTCCTAATGTCTAAACCTTTCACTTTTCAAACAATTATTTGTCATTACAAAAATTAGAAGGAAAGTCTTATGTTTGACATTATCTATAATACAGAATTGTTTCTGTCACCTGCAAACAACGCAGGTTGCTTACAATGCTAACGGATCCTCATCTTGATAGAATAACCGTTTGGTGAAAAGGTAAATATACGTCAGAAAAATTTCGTTGATTTGGAATTCACCCAGAATCGTAATTAACATACTGCTCCTCACCAGTTTTTTAACGATATTTTAGTCGAAAGTGAAGGATGGAAAACAATTTGTTCGAAAAAGCACTTGAATCGGATGAGTGATAAGGCCCATCATAGGGTCATCCAGTGTGAACTTACACTTTATTGTATATGATATAAGTACATAATCTGGTCTTTTGTGTGACCAGATTATGTACTTATATCATGTTCAATTCAAGAAGTACGTATGCATTGAGGCTGCCAAGCCTCTACGTACACCCCTTCTTTAATCTACTGCGTCCAAGATCTACTTTTTGGACGAGCCCTTACTAGCTGTCCACCGATCCCACCAGGAGTTAAGAAATGAAGCATGGCAGGGAGGCAAGGAGGGACCTCGTGCGGACAACGCCTGAACGGCCGCCATGTCGTTGTGCTGTCTAGACGCTGGCACAATTATTCAATAAGTCGACAAGATGAGGCCGATAGGCGGTTTGAATGGATCGACCCTCCGTGGACTAGATTGCCGCCTGCGATACAGGCTACAGCACAGCATCAGATTGAATCACGCCCAATTGCCGACTTAAATAGCCCAGATTAATGTCCTTGGCGTATTGGCCATCGTTAACAGGAGATACAGTCGCGCGCAACAGCTTGTTTAGGACGCGGGCTGGGAATGAAAGGCCATCACTCAGCTGAGGAACTGAAGCCAGAAAGAATCAACTGGCATCAAATATGTATGTCGAAGTGTCGTAAAATTACCCCACGAGCTACTGCATGTCGGCGACGACAAGTTTGTCAGAACGTGGGACTCTGAGGTATAACAATACCATTCGAAATGGAGTATTTTTGCTCGGTTTATTAGAATTCCGAATCTTGCCTTCCGAAATGTGTGTTCTGTTTCGAATTAAGGGGTGCCGAGAATAATTATCTCATACTGTCGAGATGAAGCAATGCCTCTTGGAATAGTTATTTCTTGCTCCGTGTTCCATTTCATTTCTTGAAAGTGTTTTTAACTAGTGTTGAGCTGTACATAAGATTTTCCGTCTTGGTTCACATTACTGACAAACGATTTGCTATTTCGTTCTAAAAGACGTTTATCAAACTATTGAACAATTAGTTTTGTATAAACTTATAGAATATTTGATACGTATGTAATACATGTATATCATTTATGCTCATTTCTCCTAACCCTATTTGCAAAAATGCCCTACGTCATTGGCAAAATATTTCATTTGGGTTCGGCCACAAATTTATATTTTCTGAATGTTTTGCTTTAAGTACTTAATATTAGTACCAGCATGAGCTTCTTTTGTCTTGTTTATGTCTCCACGCAAATAGGTAGTCTGACTAATTACAGAGCTGATGTCAATAACAATGAATAAAGCATAGTAAAGATCCTAACGTTTCTTTGACCTGATTAGAGTGTTTTTTATGTCACAAGGTGAACTACCACACTACGCTATCTGAGTGATGGTTCAAATATACGTACTCCTCATGCATAATATCCATTCTGCTATGAAATTATGACTTGGTGTCAATGTTTTAATACGGTGATTCTCGGGGGACGGACAAAAAAGTGACTGGAGATACGGGTAGATCCTCTCCAGCGTAATTAGCATGAATAAGTGTTTCGTCTGGAGGCTGATGATAATGAATAGAGACCTGTTTCTACCCCTCCACCCTCCTCTTCACCACGCGACATAAAATTAGCGTATCGTTGACTTTCCCACAGTCTGCTATTACCCTAGTGTCAGGGAGCTCGCGTGGGACCGACGTATCTAATTGGGTAATAACTCCAAATGTGTCTCCAGGTTATGGCATGTCATATGCATCGGGAATGTGCGAATTTCCTTGAGAATGAACCGTAAATCTCCTTCCGTAATAAGCGGCTGGCAAAGATGAGGGTTGTGCGTCAGTGCATCAGTGCACCAATCTTATTCCGCTCAACCATCGTAAAAACTAGAGGAGGTTACTTGTGATCGTGATTAATACTAAGGGTGATCCCAATTCACCACGCCTATATGTATGAATCTGTATCATAAAGCCCCTGATAATTTGTACTAGTGCATTGCAGCGCCACCACTCCATAAGATAAGAATGCAGACAATTAATGATTTGAAGTTATTAGTCTACATCGTTATGTTCCTTATACATCTACCTATTGATCCATCATGTTTGAGTGGTTGGAATCTTCGGTCCACTAGCATTAAATGTGCCCAGAGACATTTACTCAAGTGGTGCCTGAAGGTATCACCGCAATAAAGACGCATGATGCCTGGAGGCATCACCGCACTAAAGGCGCATGATGCCTTAAGGCATCACTGTTCCAATATTAACAAAAATGTTAACAAATGTTGACATCTTATGTGCCCGTCCTCTAGCCAGACAAACTGCCACCAGCACCCGTCCTTATGAGAGTACCTCATCCCCAGGCAGCCGTCCTTAAAGGGATAAGAGAAAAATCATCGCCCTGAATTTGATATCTCCTGTTCCATCTGAAGATTATATACTTGGCGGGTGGTGCCAAATGCCATAAACTGTGACCAAAATTGGCAGGTGGAATCGCCGCATAAGCCTTCTTTGACACAGGCAGGCGGGAAGAAACCATCTTGGCCATATATCGTAGTTTATTTTTTACTGTTTATGTATAGGACAAATATGTATGTAGATAAGACATATATGTGCATTTTTAAATGAATACACAATCACATTTACATGCCTATATCGCAAATGATCAGAGCATATAACATCCGGTATCCCTACGTATTCACTCATCCATCGCCTTATCGCTACAGGTGGATCGTAATGGAGGCGGGGCCCACCTGACACAACATGTTTATACTGTAGCCATTAAACCATTGTACGTTCCCCGAGCCCGCTACGCCTAATCTTGTCCTCCTCCGTCCCCTTACCCGCCTCGATAATCCCCCTGTACGGTGCACCTGGATTCACTCGCGTCAGGCTGGGGTCGTCGCCGGGGGTGGCGAATCAGGCCGGGGATGATAGGTGAGGGCCTGGCGTCAGGAGGCGCGACTGGACTAGAAAGTCACTGACCCAAGGCACCCCCCTCCCCCATTCGCCGATCTGTTGGGGGGGACGTATAGGGCCACTACCTGCTGTCTGGGTGCCCAAGACGGCTTCACCTCCAGTGGGGATCCTTAATACCCTCCCACCCCAACCCCGAGGGCGGGATGGAGAAAGAGATGCCCGTATAAAGGGCCATAGATTGTGAGAGGTTGCGTGTATTGGAAGAAGGGGGTAAAGAGAAGGATTTCCAAGCAGACTGTAAATAAATCCTTCGATAAGAATATATATCTCGACAATTTGTCCCAACTGACATGGTCCCTCTACCAGAAAACTTTGATATTATTCATTGGAATTTGAACATCTAGTGGATTTGGCAATGTACGTCACGACTTTACATAAAGGACCTCCCTAGAATATAAAGGCTTTTTATCCTTTGAGGGTATTGTGTATGTTTTCTCTTCAATAATGATTCTATCACATTAGATAGTCCGCAATGGTTGAAAACTATTTAATTCAACAAAACTATGTCGTCATTTACGGGTGAACGGAAACCGCGAATCACTATTTGATATAAGTCCATTCACTAAGAGGAAGTCCCTAAGGGCATATGTTAATGGCCATTTGGGATGCTATTGTAGCATTCCTTTACGTTCTCCCTTTCTTGAAATGTAGCTCCTTCCATACTAACGCATACTAATGGGTTTGTATGGTTTATATCAAAGCCGAAACTTATGGAAGACCTTGAATTTCCTCTGGCAAAACAAAAAATTGTAGTTGTCAGATTTCTACAGGAAAAAAACTTGAATAAACAAAAACTAAATCTTACAATTACATTCCATGTTTTATTGATAGAGGACTCTAACCTTAGAGTTTCTATTATCATCTGTGATGGTGGTAAAAGAGGCGGAAAACAGACTTGGAGTATGCCCAGCCGAGGTCCACATGTGGGAAAGCCTAAGGAGCTAAGGTCAAACTGTTTGAACCCTGTCGACTCCAGGTGGTGGCCGTAATAGGTTCACCCTCCAGAGTGCTCACCTGACGTGCGCAGGTCTAGGAGGAGTCCTGGGGGTAAGCCGATCCACGTCCGTCATGGAGCGAGGAGAAAGGGCGATAAGTAGCAGCCGTCAGAACTTCCCCTTCCTCACGTGAAATGATTGTACCAACGATTGAAAGCATTCAAAGCTTTTTGACTGATTCTTACACTGTATTAATATATCAAGAAATGAATCAGCATAACGTTAGCGTGCCATATTGAGAGATTATGGAAACTTTCTCCAGCGTATTGATATGTGTTATAGAGCCCTAAAGATCAGGATTACCAGAGATACTCAGTAAGAGGTGATGCTCTTTACCATTGATATACCAGAGCAACATCTCTGAATGCTGATAACGTTAAGCGCATTGTAATATAGTAAATTTGATAAGAACCATCAAACCCATTAACATGTCCCATTGTAAACTTATAACTATAGAAAGAAGGCCATACTTGTTTTCTCCCATGAAAACTCTCATGGATGAGCATATGTACACTGGTTGAGCATGGAGTGTCATGGTGGGGGTGCTGTAGGGGAAATTTGTTTGCTGCTCTAGGGGTTAGGTAGTCCATTATAGATGTTCTCAGCAGGTCCTGCCTTTGCCATCCTGTTGCCCGGCCAGCGGCAAACCGACCACCCCTGTCGCCCAACAGACCTACCACCTCGCTGCTCATCACCAACGCTGACGACCGCAGCGCCCCCTAGTTCTAGATGGAGCAGCTCAGAGACCGCCCGCTGTCTGCGCATGCGTTGTTAGGCCCCGGAGGACCACCTGTTGATAGGCCACTACGGTCCTCCACGGGGTGCATTTTGTATGTGGTAAGAGATGTGGTAGAGTGGTATATGGACCGTTCCCTATGGGCCTGCCTAGTTTATCATTTAGCTCTAGAGTGATATCGTTGGCGCTTCTTTAATAGCTCACCCAATGGTGGTGGGTAAATATCGCCGTGAGAGTGAAGTTGCAGAGAACGAGTTGCGTTAATATCATTATAGAGAGTGGAAAACTATGGCCTGAACCTTAAGCGGGATCCACACATAAAGATTAAGGTACCTGAGAGTGGCGTACTTCACACCATTCCACTAGTCTCAGACAATTCTCCTTGCGCATAATTCTGATGACACCTCTTTTCCAATTTCAAAGTATAAGGGGAGACCCATGTATCAGATAATTGAATATTTACATGAACTAGTACTACCTGAAGCTACTTTGCATATTTTTGAAATCTCGTCTTCATGAATGAAAATTGTTGCGACATAGGACCAGGGCGTCAAGGTGTAAATAGGGTCTCCCACCCGACCTGGAAGGGGAAGGGGTAGTTGCCTTTTTGTCTCTAGAGGTAGGATTAGCTGACAGTCAAGAAAATGTAAAGTGACGGCAAAGATATGACTACTGGTTAGTCACAGAGCATGATCAAATGACCACACACAAGAAGCTGACATTGAAAAATGGTAGGCACATGTCACAAAATACACATATTTTCTAACAGTCACAGTCTATTCATTCACGCTGACAGTATTTTAGATAGTATAGACGGCGTATGTGACAAACATAGCTAGGAATACTGCAGTTACAATATGCTGCAATATGGCAAACAACAACAGAATATTGATAGAAAGTCACTGAATGTCGGTAAAGGATGTCAAATGGCAGCGCACGGATGTGACACAGGGCATAATGTAGCAGATGGGCAGACGATATCCGCCTATGATGTAGATCCATCACAGGACAATTACTGTTTGTGCTGCCCCTCAGCGCGTAACGCTGTGGTCACGCCTCGTTTCATTAGGAGCAGTACATTCCAAAGCTAATGTTGAATAGCATGTGGACATTGCATTCAATCCGGACCTAGGCCTTTCAATGTGAATGGGTGAGTTTCAAACAGAAGAGACTAAAATAGATCTCAATAATCCGTATATTCCAGGTGCAGCAACATGGAGATTGATGGGGACAGATGGGGACAGCCTCCATAATGCCCAGCCATAGATTATCCGACACGTGGTTTAGGATTTCCGATCGCCCAGATAAGATTCTACTATTTGTTGAATAGGGGAGAATGAACATTGAAATGTGCTGATAGGTCCTGTTTGCGAGGCTTAGTGGTTCTGAAGGACCCTGAGGAGTTGTCAAGGGGATTATTGGCGGCAGAACACAGAGGATGAGACAGATGAGCTTAATCCCGACCACGGTCAAACTTTTGTGATCACAGGTATGAATTCTATTTTGGACAATCAGTAAATATTATAGAGAACTGTTGTGGGAGCCCTTAGATTATGATTATATGTTATCAAAGTCTAGTATCAACTTTCCCTGTCGAACCAGCTAAGTCTATTTTACTATGATTAGCAATACCTGCCAGCTATTGTCCATCTTCATATGCAACCCATGTTCAAGAGACCAGTTTGTTATGATAACCTAAGCATAGTTACGTCGCACTAACAGGTCACAGTTAGCGATGCAGTGCAGTAGTTACGGCTGTGATGGTGGACCCAACTGTTTAGAGGAGAAAGTTGTTCCCCTTTACCATGTGTAAATAAACGCTTGACCTAAGGGCCCGGTAGCCAGATAAGTCTGTGTTTGTAGGCGGGTGGGTTGTAGGGTTTCTGCCCTGGAGGACAAGTGTTCACCTACCTGTAAACTGCAAAGTGAGGCCCATAACATCTATTTCCTAAAGGTGTCTGAGAATTACCCCAATATAATATCATGTAGATTTCTTTGGTTATTATGGCCTGAACCTTAAGCGGGATTCACACATAAAGATTAAGGTACCTGAGATGGGCGTATTTCACACCATTCCACTAGTCTCAGACAATTCTCCTTTCGTACTAAATTCTTGTAATACATTACGCGTCAACCTCGAGTGGTTTAAAAAGCAATCTGCTCACAAAACCATCGTTTATTTGTATTTATTATCCATCTTCTTTCAGACATTTAACTCAAGAATTGTCATTTTAAAGGGTATATCAATAGGTACTATTTTTCGGTCGACAACACAAGGAGATTATTTTCCCTTATACAATGGCTTTGATGTTGTATACAATGGATCTGAATCCGTAGACGATGGTTGTGGTATCTGACAGTTTTTAAACAGTGGCTAGTCGATTCCTGAGTCCCTATACATTTTCAAATGGGCCTTTGTATACGACGGATAATAGTGGAGACGCAATGGGAGTTCTTCTATCGTGAAAGGACAGAGAACTGTTGCTGTAGTGCCATTGACTTGATGGATGTGAAATAACGGACGATTTTTCATACTTACTCTATCCGTAGTTTCACGTTATTGTTACTGTCCATCCTTGTACCCATTGCTTATATCCAACTTACCGTCTACATGTACGCGTTTTGCAACGTGGCCAGTTATGAATGTAAAATGTTTCGGAAAACCTCGGACTCCACATCACCTAACTACATCAATAAAAAGATCGCATCCGCTAAGGGATATTGACTCTGTTATCCCTCTCTATGCACCGTCGCTTTGAATAATTGCTTTTGTCTGTCTAGTGTAATCTGCTGGAAATTCCAATCGCATTTGTCAGATGTGTAGATACTGCCATTCGATATTCATCATAGTCGCTCAACAGTCTGGATATTAACAGTCAACAGCAGTTAATGGGCAGAGTACAGAACATGAGCTCCCAGAGGGCATGCAATGTAAACATTGTGGTATAGCGGTCTCAAATGTCTGCACCCTCCCCGCCCCCCCCCCCCCCCACTTTCACCCACCTCCTCCCTCCGCTAGTACTATGAAACAATCTAACCATGTTGGGAACCTCAGGGGGAATTTCGTGGACTTTCTTTTCTATTAGTACAAACTGAGTTAGAGCCCCATTGAAGCGGCGCGATGGTCGCAAATCAATAAAAGTTAATAAACAGTGGCGGGCGTGTCATCGCACACAATCGCATCAGTGGGGCTGGCATTGCATGCGAGTGCGATGTCTTGCGACAGATTCGTCGCAAAGACCTGATGTACTTCTTGTAGTTCTTCTGTAGAAAATCCTTTCTACTACTATACTGCACGTACTCTGCATACGTTAAACTGAGATGCCCAAATAACATAATTTACTATATCACATATTATAGATGTTAACGATAAAATGGTACAGATTTCCCTAGGGGACTCTAAAAACATCGCAACAATAGCATTGCGTCAGTGGGACATACCCATGTGTTAGAGAGCGATGGGACCGTCGCAATAGGCCTTTTTCCATAGGCCGGTGTCGCACCATATCTGCTTAGTTACACAAGGACTGAAGCCAAACATTCACCTGGCAACGTATACTTTATCATTGATTCACACAGTGTATGAGCGAAATACGTTCATAATACCAGTGCACATTATTTCCAGAGAAATAAAAGTGATTGCATCGTATTCTACGGTATTCCAGCTCTAATTTGGTGTATCATACATGCATATCACCTCAGTGATACTTTAGGTATACCTTCCATAACCCAGGGATACCGAAACTGCATACATACTAATACATTGGCAGGCCTAGCTATAACATGCTTATCTTTTTCCAAGTTAAAACCATGATAATTATCAATTATAAAGTTTAGACAGCTCAGATTTGTTGATACAATACCCAAGTTTGTTACAAGAATCTAATCTGTCAAAAAAACAATACTCCTGCAATGACACCCACCGTTCACACTACAGGTGTGATTGCTGTGTTCCCTATACACAAGTGGCTGGACTTGGCCATGTTTGTCCGAGCGGCCGCGTAACTAATCACTGGGGTGTTAGGCGGCGCTGAACGGCAAAACCTGTATTTGGGCCATGAATACCGTCGACGGGCCGTTGATGGCCCGATAAAACATGTACGACGATCGCACATGTGAGTTTTTTATTTATGCAGTCAATGCAATCTAATGAAGGACATAATATGTATAGCTCAAGACTTGAAGTGAATCAGAGCAACCAAGTGAAATGAGAAGGACAAGTCAGTTTCCAATATCTTGAATGTTAATAAGAATCATATAAATTCTATAGATGTTCACAATTTTACAAAGTTTCTGCAGTATATTGGATCCATGTTTCAAAAGATCTTCCTTGGGTGCATGTTCCGCGTCCCTGGTGGGGGTGTGGGTTGTGTGCCAATCGGAATTTTTTTTTGGATCCAACCAAGTACGCTTCATCTTCTTCAAACTACGTTGCTTGTGTATCCCATTTATTCCTATTTCTTGAAGTCAATGTCTAAGGCATATTGGTTAAGCATATCTAGCCCTGAGTCGGGATGGGACCCCTAAATGACAAGTCGAGTTGCTCATTTATCGCGCCGTTTCTCTCCTTGCTGTGCTATTATCAACTATCCAGACATTCTGTATTATCGTCGCATATCCTATGACAGGTTCATGACCTCATATTCCAAGAAACCTTGCAGTATTGCCTCCCATTACGGGTCATGGTATTATCGCCCGGCATCGCAAGAACCTGCATTATCGCCCACTGAAACCACATTGACGTCAGGGAGAACCCGTCTGGATATTGTCTTGGTTGTGAAAGGTGCATTGTTCCTGGCTTGTTTTGTGCATGTGCAAGAACTCGTTAATTGGAACAATTGCTGATAAATTCACGGATAGCTTTATTTACTACCATGATCCTTGCCCTGCAGTATTTCTGACCTGAGCTCAGTGAACGTGCAAAGGTTCAATACTTCATTTCCCGGCAAGTAGTACGCCAGGATATGAGCTGCCAGCATTCCCCAGTCTCCACTCTCCTACCTTATTTTCACAAAACGACTATGGGCCCGTACCTAAATAAGGATACACTCAATGGAGCACAGGGCCTTCCGTTGTCGTCTGCTTCTGTGGGATTTTTAAGAGTGTGTACCGAGAATGCTGTAATAGAAGGGAAAACAAAACAGCAGGTCACGAGATTATGTTGGACACGTTCAGAGTGGACTGGTACGAGAATGAGAGACATAATCCAGACAACCGTTTCCGGGTGCGCAAAATCGATAGATCTACAAATATTAGATAAAACAATACCTCAAGTTTGATATTTTCTATACTAAGAGCAATGGCGCCTGGGTAAGGTGCAATATCAAAGTCTAAGGGATTCTGTATCTAATGTGTGTTCTATAGATGAATGATATACAGTTTTCACGACATTACCCTATTCCTGAAATGGATCAGGGGATTCCTTCGTTTCGTTTCTCGTTGCCTTTAAACTGTGCACAGCAAGTTTGGTCCCCTTTAATCAAGGAAGATCGATCACCATGGAGTGCGCATGTCTATACAAATCGGATCCCCCTGGTTGTTACCAGATGACACTTTCTTCTTTTATGAAATGAACAGTTTTATCAAAAGAAAAGATCCTTATGGGACCATTGTAAGGTGTGTCTGAGTAACAATAGCCTTGCATTTTACTGTGATGTCTTCCTGGGAATTCCTACAGACAATAGCAATATATCAGGGATTCTCGGCGTAGCAGTACTACTCTCATACCAGATTTGTCTGTGGTCAGTTCTAGCCATTAGGGTGAACGGGGCGGAAAATTGCCGTAACACTGCTGTAGGTCGTCAGGTACGCCCCTTAGAGGTCAAACACGCACCACAAGAGCACGCCCCTTTAACCATAACCCCCGTTATCACCCGCTTTCTAAAGAATGACCCATTCTAAAGGTGTCTTCGAATGAAGCTATGACTGTGATAACAATTATTGGAATTCAAGTTTTCTGAGATACTTTTCTAACTTATCAGAATGTACTCCCAAAAAACCTTGATCTGGAAAATATTGTCATTTTGAAGTGCATATGTATTAGAGTACCTTATTCCGAAATAGAAATGGAGACATCAATAGCTTTTGATACAAGCGACTACAAGACAGTAGGACGTCTCTACTGCCACATCCTCTACAGGCCATAAAAGAGTTTTCTGGGTTGTTATCAGTTGATACTAGTTGAAAATGCCGATCACAGTGGAGCATGTAAATATTGTACTAAATAATACCGCATTTTATTATCCACCTAATACAAAGTGTCCATAGAAAAGACATAGGGAGTGTGTATGGACATACCTGAAGCATACAGATATGTTTTATGCTCCGGGTTGCAAGAACCGGCGCATACGGAAAAATAGTGCATATGAAAGAATAGTGAGCACCTAAATTAACTAATATCAGTATACCACTTCACAGGAAAAGATGGATGATAAATGCAATATCGACTGGTTTCAGATAAAAGCGGTCGTATGCTCCTCGGAGTTGCCTCTGCGCAATATCCTCGCATACGCTCGGATATCACTGCGTGTCAACTCCTCGGAGCACAGGGCCGCTGGGATCCGGAGCCAGTCAATATTGTGTATGTATTGTTTTGGGGGAAGTTATATGCCTTGTTAATATGAGCTATGTGTATACATGATATCCTACAAATTACCCAACGGTTACAGTAGAGTTGCACTATCAATCATTATTCATCGATGATGGACCTGCATCAATGGCCTTCCATTAGCTGCAGTGATACAAGTTATTGCCATTATTATCACAATAGGAAAAAAGTAGTCTTGGTAACACATTGCCAGTTATGTATGGATAATGACCCGGTACCAGTATTACCCTTTAGCTATGTGCTCTATAGTTCCCTACGGCGGGCGTCTTGTAGACACTGAATTCTGTTACACAGGTTCCAAGTTACACAAGTCAAACAAACACCGGACATAGACGCCTATACAATGGCGGCCCCCGCTCGCGGGAACTTCCCGGCGCACGGCGGGGCTAAGCGGCGGGAGGAGCCGCCGTGGACGCAGTGGGCGGACGTAGCCCCGGCTCCCACCCCACGTCAGCCTGACTCAGCACCTTCACGGCGAAACCTGGTCTTAAGCTGGATTGGTGTTGGGTCGGGATGTCGAGTCAGAATGTTGGATTATGATGTTGGGTCAGAATGCTTGGTTAGAATGTTAGTTCACGATGTAGAGTCAGACTGCTGGGTTAAAATCGTGACTCGAATAACTGAGTCGAAGAAACCGCTCATGTTGCTCAGGTGGGAAGACTTTGTGAGAAAGCTAAGTCAGGTTGTTAGGTCACATTGTTGGATCAGGAGATTTGGGACGATGCTGGGTCGAAAGACTAAGTCATAATATTAGGTCACTATGCTTGGTCGAGATAACGTAAGAACAAATGTTGGCTTGGGGCATTGAGTCAAATGCGGCGTTTCCAACCGCCGATGAAATGGGCACCAATAATTTGGGCATTGTAGTGGCGGGTGGTGGCACTTGAGAATTTGTCCGTGCCTTATAATCGGTGATCCTAATGCCGGTGACACACCAAGCGAGTAAGGGCAGCGATCTCCAGAATCGCCAACAAAAATTTGCGTGTATGTGCGATATTAATTCATAGTAGTATCTCCCACCAATAATTTAGCATCTCTGCCGCAATAATAACGTGAAATATGAAATAATAGCTCACATATATAGGCCATTTTGTGTTGGCGATTCCGAAAATCGCCGCATTACTCGCTTGGTGTGTCTCCAGCATATGGCCCAGTTTACACCTACCAATTATGAACACCAATTCTAGAATCTGGCACTGCAAATCGATCATTACATGTTCCCGATAAAATATCAGTAAGTGTAAACAACAAAAATTGAAACCCGTTCAACAATTTTCAGCACCAAATTGCATAACATGGCACCACTGACCAACTTATGAGGCTGCCAGCCCACACGTAAGTTATCACATGAGCGAAGATATAAAACATGTTTGATATTATCGCCATGAGGATATCAAATTTGCCCACATAATCGCCAAAATCAAATCGCTATAGTACTGCCCCAAACCCGGACACACCAAGGTTTCTGTCCAGTGTTGGCGATATGTGAGTGACCCCTACTAGTGACATACAGTGAACCAATCAGATTGAGTTTTATAGTCACATGACCACCTTCCATACAATACCCAAACTTACAGTGGCTTACTCGCAATTGTAGTGATGCCAAATATCAAACATCGCACATACTTGGCAAGTTTTCCAGTAATCGCTCAGAGAAGTTTCTCACTGCCGTTTCAGGCTGCCTTGACTCACTTGGTGTTTCTCAAAGTTGCAAGCAAGTCAGCAAAACCCCTCCCCACTTTGAAGTAGAAATGTTGAGCGATTCCATTTCTCACTGGTCCATAATCGCTGAAGCCGGGGACACACCAAGCGAGATACGCAGCGATTTTTGGAATTGCCAACACAAAATGGCGTGTATGTGAGTTACTTTTTCATATTTCACCTGATTATTGCTTCTAAGACGCTAAACTATCTTTGGAAGATACCACTATCAAATAATATCGCATATACACGCCATTTCTGTTGGCGATTCCGGAGATCACGGCCTTGACTCGTTTGGTGTGTCCTCGGCATGAGGGTTCCAGTCACTTGGTGTGCCCCAGGCATAATTCAAATCGCGTCGAAACCGTGTTAAGCGGGAGACACACCGAGCGAGTATTACGGCGATTTCCGTAATCGCCAACGCAAAATGACGTATATCTGAGCTATTATTTTCATATTTCACCTGATTATTGCTTCTGAGACACTAAACTATCGGTGGGAGATATGGCTATCAAATAATATCTCACATACATGCCAATTTGTGTTGGCGATTCCAGAGATCGCTGCCTTCACTCGCTTGGTGTGTCCCCGGTATTACATACCCATGACCTTTGTTGCAAAGGAGTGAGACGGATCCGTCGCTTATATGGTCATGAAATACCCACGATGTAGCCAGAGAACATGTACGCTCATCGGCCTGTGTGGCCGGGGCTATGGATGATCATTGCATCGCTGGCTGTGTTATGTCTGTGATGTATTCCATACCACGCCGAGAATAGCAGCATAATGTGTTTGACCAACAAATATCATATCGGTGTGAGTGGTGAGATAATGTGCTTATATTTCAGTATACCAATGGATGTGATACTGACAGCAAGGGACCACTGGGGTGTGTGATATGAGAACGCCAGCATGGAGCGAGATAGAACCAATGGGAGTGTTTGGAATTTCTCCACCCGACAATGCTCTATCTTCCTTTAACCCCAGAATCTATCGATTCCTTAGAGGTTTCTGAAAATGTTCTAGGTAATGATATAAATACATATATTCCTCTACAAATCCTGATACAAAAAGTACAAATTGGACCCGTGTGACTGTGTGTGGTACAGCTGTATGGAGCACATCATATTAATACTATACGGGCCTGTGGGTATATTAAGTCCGACCCAATGTCTATACGGGTCGTCTTCATACGTCATATTAAAGTCACAGTCAGTAAAAATAATTTGTCTGAGCCATCATATTGAACAAAGACGGCTACAAGCTATTTTCAACTCTGCTGATCCAAATTCTCAGATTTGATTCAACTAGCCTCCATGATTTATGTGAATCCTCAATTTAGATAGTGAGCAATATGAATCTGATTTGACAGTCTGCAACACTGGAAAGTGTTATTCAAGGAGTGTACATTGGGCGTGATATATTATAGAAGCAATCAATCGACTTATATATCTATGAGAACCGTTTCTCTCTATAGAAACTTTATCCAGATAGAGGTAGTCTACATGGATATACATGTAAGCCTACGCTGCTTAGTAGCAATGTCATATCGAGAATTTGTCAGATAGATCTGAGGCATACACATGTATGTAGATTATACATAATGATTGAGAGGTCGGAAAGTGTCGATTATTGAATGGCTACTATTCTGCCTGATAAGCAATTATATTGACGTCGGTTCTTTACTGAAATTAGTGAAGATGATCGGCATGTATTAAACTAAACTAGACTCTACTACATTGTCAAGACACGCTTGTCGTTTGTAACTTGGATCACTATTAACAAGTGCATGGCAGGTAGTGATATTTTAGGTCGAACAATAATGCTTGTTTGTTAATTAGTACCCAATTATGACAACCAAACAAGGAATGGAAGGAAGAAGAAAGTTCGGACTTTTTATTCACCAATAGAATTGCATTTGACTAAACGGTAAGCCGTTGATCATGATGTCGAAGATGTGCATGAACGACGGATGGGAGGGAAGTGTCAAATGTGTGTATCTGATGTCTGAGAGATGATATCTGGGGAGGCTATAAAGGGAGGGTGGAGGTGAGATGGGGAGAGGGGTTGTTATTGGCCGACGGGCAAGTGCGTGCGGGCCATTAAGTCAGTGTGGAACCACTTCTACTCTCACTACCTCCAAGGTGTTTAGAACGCGTTTGGGGTATGAATTATGGCCTTGCGAAACGGTCTCTACAAATAGAAATATGACCCGGTGAAAGAATCCTTACTTCACGTAGTTGGGAAAATTCCACTAACAAACTCCTTTTCTTTTGGATTCTGATTTTTTTGCTGTCTGATGCGCTGAATTGGCGTGTAGGGGGTGATATGTCATCCTTATGAGAAATTTAAAAACCTTTTTTTCAACTTATACACTAAGAGCGTGTATAGCATGCTAGAACATTTCGTGAGAAGAGTATCGTGTGCTACCAGGCTCCTATGATTTATAGAAGCCGGGTTCTACTGAGAATGAAACCCATAATAGAGCCTCACGTGTAGCGCTGACTGTGTCAACAAATAATAAACTATCTACGGTTTACTGGGGTATTAATTACAGGTTTTGTGACAGGCGGGTATATGTCTGGTCTATGTTATTGGCGTTACTGTTTCCTATCCTCGGCCACCATTGGCTGTCCCCAACAGCATAAAGCCAGCCTTGTTCTATGGGATCATGACACTGGTGTCAGACACACATAATAGAGCAGAGAAAGGCACGATCCACTTACCACTGTCGTCTCCCCCTCGTCCGCCACCTGCCCCACCTCCAGGGCAGAGATGGTCAATGTTAAAGTCAGGTACAGGAAGGAAGCTTCCCATAGCACCTTAGATATATCCATAGTGGTCACGTTGGAGAAATCGGCAAGTTTTGGTTTTCAGCAGACGACTTTTGTTTGACTGTGGTAAACGAGCATGACGCGGTGTTATATGGTGGTTTTATCGAGCGTTGAGCCACTGAGACGCCACTCTGACACCTGTCATCACAACTACCATCCGACTAATGATAACCCTGACGTCAGCCCTGGTTAGCGCCCTATGACAGGCACAGACACGCAGGAGAACTATGTAATTCCCCTTGGGATATTCAATGAGCAGTAACCCCCTTCAGGGGCTCTTGTTGTCTGTTAAAGCCCCTCCTATAGTCATCACCTGGACGGTTGTGATATAGGCTCTTCTGTGTATAATACAAACAGAAGTAGGTGTTCAAAGGCACTACTCCTGTCTAACCGGTCCTCCTCTGGGGGCAGTTTCCCACCTCCTCCAGTGCAAGCAGAGTCTCACCCTGCGGGATGGTCCGGGTGTATCGTCTCCTCCAGAGGGTGTGGGATCCAGCCGCGCCCTCTCCGAGTTGTGAAGAGGTGGGTGTGGAGGTGGGTACACGTAGATCTGTCTGGGCACTCCTCCAGTGTCTACGAGTGTGTGGTGGCTGCTTGAGGGTGCTGAGAACTCCCCTCAGGCGATGTGATGTGTTCCTTCCTCCAGAGCGGGAGAAGTCCCGATGTCTTGTGGGTCTGATGTCTGATTTCTCCGGGCCCCCTCCTTACTCCCGCCGCCGCGTGCCGGCCCCCCTCCGCGGTCCTGTAACTGGATGGAGGTTAACACGGAGCCGTCCCCGTTGATGTTCCTGCTCCTCCTGCAGCACAATACCGCCTGGAGTGCTTTCGCCGTCGGAGGCAATCACTCCCTGGTGTGGATGGGATCTATAAGCCTCGATGCCCGCCTTAATCTGCACCCGCCGGCGTACATCCGCGTTATAGGCGGCCGGGTGACCTGCGGCTGGTCCGTACCCCTTCTCACCGACCCGCCGCTATCAGCCCCGCCAGCGCCCGCTCCTAGTGTTGCCGGGCTCTCATGTGCATCGGAAAGCTATACCTCAACATTACGCCTTCTTCTATAGGTGGTAACTTTCTCTCACTGTCCCTCTACCCTATTTTTTTCCCTCTCACCTGTTATAAATGTGTAGCGCTGTCTACCTTCCAGTTCCCCTTCTCCAAGGAGCTGGTGTGGCGTCAAGGTTGCTGGGGGTAAAGGTTCAAGCCTGCAGATAATCCAATAAGCGTGTATCCAATAAGAAGCAGATTGAAGGAGCTCTGGAGGTAGTCTGAGTATATTGTAGATGGCTGGAGTGATGATCGTGATGTTGATGACGCCTCGCGACAAGCTGTAGATGTGCACTCTGTAAACGCTTCACGTCTCCACTACTACCATCATCTGTCTCCTACCAACTCTTGTCACAGTCCCCTGACTCGCGACGCGCCCGCCACCTACCGGCCCGGCCGCGCATCACGCCGCTCTCTCCGACACCCCGACTGTCCCTGCCAACATGGCAAGCGTTGAGAGTAACTTATCTCAGCCAACTTTTCCAGCTTTTGCAGGGATATGTCTATGAAAGCAACACGTATGTATTTTACGTTTGGTTTGATTGAAATTGTGTTATTATATTCCCTTTGGAAATATGCATTAATGAGCCGCAGATTATGGTATATGACAAGCTGGGGGGATTTGGGTTGAACGGGCAGAATAGCATTCCTGGATACCTCGCTTTATTTTAATCTTGTAGTTTCCTATGGAAAGGGAAATAAGTGAATCAATTATGACCCTGAAAATCCAGCCAAATTAGAATAAACTTAATGTTAATTAGAAGAGTTGGACAACAATGTGATCCACTGGAGAGATTTAGACAAAAGATGACTTGTGTCTCATTCAGTGCTCATGAGGCACAAGAAAGGGGATGTTCATGGAGGTGTTTCAGCTAGGTCCAACCTGGTGTGTATTTACCTCCCATACAGACATTCACGCTCAGATCTGATAGACTTCGCCTGGCCCACTTACGTCGTTAATTGTCAGTAGAATTCCCCCATTGTCTTTAATCTTCGACCATATCTAGCAATCGGATGTATTCCTGCGACAGCAAATTGCCATCAAACGGCAGTCAGCTCCCCTGTCCCTATTGAATATCATGGTGACGGGGAGATAGTAAAATATCAAGTCAACTAATGCTATGTTCTCGAGGTATCTGCAGATGATCTCTGAGAGTGACATGCCTGGAGACAGGAGTATATAAATCCTATTTGATTGCCAGTAATTGGAGGAACGCGGAAAGTGCATCTGCTAGTCCTCACATGTACTCGTGATTAACTTAGGTTCGGAGTCTACTGAGCTTCCGATACCCTACGATAGACCTTATGATGCGTGCATCGGGGTGCATCCTCGTGTGTATCGGCTATGGATTACCGTTGACTTGCCAACGCGATATCAATTTTGTGTCTGAAAATTCATTATAAGGCCTATCATAGTGTATCGGAAGCTAAGTGGACGCCGGGCCTAATACCTGTTAGGGGCACTATAAATGACCGATGAGTATCATGAATAACCAAAATGTAGCCTATTCCTTTTATGATATACCTAGATTAGATACACTAAGTAGCCGAGACCATCGAGATTAAATTGACCCTGGAAAATTACCAATATTTGCAATGTTTCCAAAACGTCCTAAGTTTAAGCCAAATTTCCACCAGTCTGACACTGGATGCTGAAGTCCTTTACCTACATGTCAGTATTTGAATTCAACACGTCTGGACCATGGTAGAGCTCAGCCACACAGTAACAATGTACTTAACTCAGGTAAACCCGCTAAATAATAGACCCTCTCACAGATACACATAATTACATACATCTTTAATCAATCCAGTTGCTGGTGTAACTTTTATCGACTGAAGGACTATTCCATCTACACTAACCAAATACAAATATAGTTTGGTTCGAATGCTTTGAAAGCAGCAAATACAAAGAAGCGAGATTGATAGTGTCTCAGAAGCGCAGCAACGAAGTTACATTTAACACATTGGAGTCGTCCAGCACAACAAAATAAGGAAATCGTATTCTAGTTGGAATACGGTACTCACGTAGCGAAGTTCTTTGATATACGCTTCAGGCAATAGGGAATTTACTCTTCATTTCAAAGCTTCCGAATTTAAATGGCTTTCAATTGCGCGTTGGCCTTCAACTGCCTCCATAACTGCGCCACATTAAGGGGACCGATAACCGTTGTCATTGTGTCTTCAGGCGTATTCCTCTTGCTTTACGAGCTCGCAATAACAATAGCAATGAAGCAACAAAACTCAAAGCATCGTGGAAATGCGATAGTTCAAATCAAGCGAACTGTTCGATTGCAGATTAGAATGCCATTCATATATGTGTTGTGAAGTCGGCGCCTTAGTTCTGTTGTTTCTCGTCTTGAAGAGGTGTGAGTTATGAAAAGGAGCACCGCATACAATTAATAGGAGCAATGGAGCTTTTCCTGTTGTCCATTGTGATGGGTTTAGCCAAGACCATCTCCCTCCGTTGTTGTTGGGTTTTTTTTCATTCAAAGGCGACGCTATTCAAGAAAACACGGTATCGCAGTAACTTAAAACGTGCATTCCATTTCGACTGAAGGTATTTCTAAATCAACATATTGAAATTCAGTTGGCATTGGGTAACTCTGGTAAAGTTTTCCTTTGTTTTGTCAGTAATCCTAAAGTGGTCCCAGCCTCTGATCTTGATTTCACTTCCCCACTGTGACAGAACTATGGAAAACTTGAAGAGACTAGAGACTAATGCAAATAAAATAGAGCTCTTTCGGAGAGCAATATCTGGATGCGGTGAGCGGGAGCGTATCAATCGTGTATCTAGAGAACATGAAGGGCAAAAGCCTGCTCTAATGTAAAAGCAGTTTTTTTATGAATGTTCTGTAAAGTCATACCCCAATTCACATGTTTAATCTATTAATAATGCTGATATCAGTTGCCAGATCAGCAATCTCTTTTCCGAATTTCTATGGTTTTTTCTGCTATTTTCATATCAGCAGTTATGAATAGATATTGTAATGAGCTATTGAAAGTGTTCACTACATTTCATTCTGATACAGTATTTTCAGACTTTTGTGCAGTAATGGCACCATAGCAACATCTCCTGGTCTTATGTATTTATACTTCACATTTCGTCATATTTCTCCTCGTGTTACATATCTGTGTGTCATATATATAATGGTGAAAGTACTACTGAAAAGAAGACTCTGTTTCAACCGTCTGGCTGAGTGTGAAATGTATGATGTATGGCGACTGTCTGACGAGATACAGGTGTGTAGACTTTGTTGTCATCCGCAGACGTGCCCCAATCATACATCACCCGCCATCCGACCTCTAGGAGCTCTCCGTAATGACTGTAGTCAATACTGGAGGAAGAGAACCGAGACGTCCCGATGAGATATCCCTATGCGTTATGCATGATTTAGGACATAGACTGAAGCCAGGGAAGCTTAAGTCTCATTTATTGTAGTAGGTAGGTGAAATATGGGATTTTTGTCATTACATCATCTGTCAAGTTACAATGCACAATTAAAGAAAACATATGAGATTTGTGCAGTATAACTTACTAGAGAATGTGTTATTGTGGTTCCACATTGTATCGCTCTGTAACCTTGTCCTTGTCGCCTATTGTGGCATGTGGGTGTCTTAAACCATGAAGACAAGAAACACAAATAACGGGCGACCAGAACAAAGCCGCATAATTGGAACCATATGCATCTACAACAAAACAGAATCGGGCTCTGTATCTATGTCAGAAAAAGCGACCTCTTTGTATCGATTACAATAACTTATTATGAAAAAGGCGTATCGCATGTTACATCCATTGTGTCTTTCTCAATGTATGTCTAAGCACAACGAAAAAAAGGGAGAAAAGACTGTCTTTTCCTAGTACATGTGTTTTAACTCCAATCGGACTAGGTGTAAAATATGGCTGCTTCTTGTAAACGTTATGTTCGACGCAACAAACGGTGACATTAGAAGAACAATTGGACGTGCCTCAATGCAAGCGGATTGAACTTTGCACTTTGATTACATCGTCGCCCGACATAATTTCCTCATTTTAAAGTTGAGGACGACAAGATATACACTAAAGATGTCACGAGGGGCATGGCGTCACGTGATGTCGTACCGATCGTGACGTACCAAGTCACGTGATACGTCACCAAAGGGACGCCGCCATTGTTGGGAATCGCGTTGATTAGGGGGTCACGTGACGATGTCCGAGATTCGCGCCGACAGAGAGCTAGGCGGGTGACGCGCCGACGCTCCCTATTATCACTCACATAATGGCGTCCCGACGTCCTTGCACGGAAATAGCAGTTTTGTGGCGAAAGGACGACTGAGCATCCCAAAAGACTGGTTATTCAAGTAATTCGACATACCCCCAGGGCACTGTAATTTGCTGTGACGGGGTGAACGTGGTAAAAACGAAATGTTCAACAGAGGAGGATCGTCGGAAGAACGAGTAGGGGTCTTGCCATATGGTGCGTACTCCACCCCCACCCCTTATCGCCCCTTAACCAGACTAGGTATATAGACCATAATTTGTTTCCTTTTATGTCCAGAGATAAGAGAAACAAGTGTTTGAGGCAGCCTAAAAAGACCCGATGAGAAATGGCGATCGGGCCAAGGGTAACCTGGTTGATAGAGGGTGCTCGTTGATGGGTAACAAAGATGTTGTTGTATATGTCAGGTCGAGGTTTGTTAGATCATATAGTGCCGCATTGTGTTGCCCCTCGTATCAGCCAGTCCCAAGTGGCCAAACGTCAATCGTTCCGCCTCTGATTTGTGGTAATGGAACCTGACCTGTGTAGGAGAAAAAGACATCCGCACACCGATAAGAAGAAGGGGGAGGGACGTCGTACTAATAAACAGCGACAAGGAGGAATGTGCAGACGACATTTGTCTCATAATTACACGCTGCTGCATTAGATGGACATCTGCCCTCCCCTCCTTTGACGGCTCGCGCGATCGTTTGACTGGGCACACGGATCGTCATCAAGTGTTTTTGATGAAACACGATGCTTGGAAGATGTTATCAACGAGGTCCAAGAGACAGAATATTACAAACATTCCTGCCTTATCGTACTCATCCTGTCGTCGATCATAATAAAGCTCGGTTTTCTGAAATTCTAAATTACCGGGTGTGCTACGACAGCGCCGAAAAGAGAAGGGCCACGTTATGTCATGCACGGATTTTACTACCTCAGTATGTCTGTATACACGTGAACAGACTTGATGGCCAATATTAGTGGTGTAGCAGATGGATGGGGGAACGACCTACAACAACTATAATTTTACCGACCAGCCATGCGTGTGTGTTTCCCCTAGACAATCCATCGGACATAATAGTATTGCATTCCTGTCTGGGGAAAGCATGTTCTATATTTCTCAGACAAAGAGTTCTGGATGGGTTTCCGGTTCAGGTGGTGCAACACGGCTCCTTCTGTAGGTGGTCAATTATAGTTTATGCTAGGACAGAATTTATTTCTGATTAGGGCACATACCCGACATTCCTTGAATAGCTTTGCTTACTAATACCTCCCTTCCTCCACATCTTTTTATAATTGGTTATCGCGCCTTTCATCTATTTGCATATTTTAACGTCTGCCAGCCTTTAATCATTTCAACTGAAGATCATGTGTACTGTGGATGTTATTGTATAGTAAAAATAATCTCAATATCTGTTTCTGACATTTTTTTTAGTTTATTTATTGACGCTTTGAAATTTACATATAAATACATGATTTTCAGCCTTACGTTTGTGACAAATCACATTAAATACAAAGACAAAAGTACAGCCACCAAAAATCTATTCAACACCACCAGCGAATAATCATTCTCAAAAAAGTTATCATCAGAAACAGCGGCAACATCTACAGAACAGTGACAAAAACAATACTTAGCGGCGATTATGTCTGTTGCACATCTGACAAAGACATCTTATTAATTTACATCAAACTATATACATGAGTGAACATTGTTCGTCCCTCGAAGATACTATCGAAGAATTGCCTATTACGCATGTTTTACTTTAGACTTGCTCAACTCCTTGATTAAGGACATCAGTTAATCAACAAATTTAGGTTAAACCTACCCCTGACAGGTCAAGGAATCACAGTAAGGCCCTGGGGAGGGGCAGGTAGAGGGGTACAGGGAGTCCAGTTTGACAATAGTGCCTATGTTCTAGGAATCGTAATAAACGACTACTTAGTGCATATAGATGACTGTCGGCCCGACCTATTAATCATAGCAATAGACATTAAAACATTGGATCCTTAAACGCCTTTTCTCTGCTAGTATATTGATAAATTCCTTTTGAAATGTAGGTAGATTTCCGTCGGAATAAATGAAGTTATATTTGTTTTGAGGATTGTATCCTCTACTGTATGTTGTATCTTGCTGGACTCATTTAGGGACACTGACATGAACCCAGATACCTGACATGCAATACATGTAAACCATTGTCACACGGTAAGTGACCCCACCCGGCTCTCCTCCGCTTTTATCATGCACTAGGCCTATATTGCTTAATAATGATCCATCATTTTTAGTCAATCAGCCGGCTAAAGCCACCCCTTGTCGGCCATTATTCCCGCGCCCCAGTCAAAAAGTCAGACGCAATGATAGGGATTATAAGACGATACGTAAGCGACCTGCCAGTTGCTACCCCTCTCACTCCCTTTTACCCCGCCCCATTACGCCGCCAGTACTGCATTCCTGTGGGAGAGTACCCTTTTTCTCCCTACACTCAGCACGGCAGATGCATGCCCCAACACTCCTCTTTCGCCAGGAATCTGACAGGACCACTATAGGCTCTGCACCGGCAGTTAGCAGGCTACCTCCCAGTCGCATGTGGACCAAGCTTTGGGACCCTCCTATAGGAGTTTTTTTCGCCACCACGTCGATCTCACATCCCCTTGCTATACCGACATAGTTACTTGTATTGTTAGGGAGGATTCTCTGAAGTCCTATATATGTGGGGTATAAAGTAAACGCAACATACAATGATACTCGGATGGGGCTGAGTGTCACCGGACGATCGGCATAGATTTCTTTTTCTCAATTTGATATAGTCACCAGTTAACAGTCTGAAATATCCAAATGCAAGCTCAGTATAGATCTCTATGAAGAGGAACGGGGACTACAGTTTGCTGTGAACGGCCTTTGTAAAATGACGTTTTTGTACGACCTGGGCTGATGAAGTCAGTTTGGATGTGGTCCACGATTTTGAAATGTAAATCATTATACACACTATTGACAATTTATTTTATACAATATAATGCTCTGCCTTTCTCTCACACCAAATTACATCTACATTTTATCCTCTTACACTCGTGGTTTTGGACCATAGAATTGTACGCACGGATGCTGCCCTCCCTTGCTCACATCTCCCGATGCACCACTATACATGTACTAACATTTTGAATACATTCATTTTGTATTTCTCAGTGCAGAATAGGATTTTAGAAAATCGCTCAGGATACATGGATCAGAGAAATGAGAGGTTTGCAACGACCAGCGAGCTATTTCTTGAAAAACTGGTAATAATTACTTCTTCCTGTCTTTCTTTTCCTTCTCAATTTGCCAATTATGAAAGATGAAAGGCGCCACTGTGCTCTGGCATGGATGCATGACGCTGCGGATACTTGGCATAGTTTGAGGCCAATTAAAAAGTGTGCAGTACAGAAGGGGCACGCTCCGAATGTCAAGAGAAATTAATTACGTGAAGATTTGGTCGCCGGAGGACTTTCCGGCTGACTCGTGATATGATAACAGCGAGGCGTTGGTTGTAATGAGAAAGGGCCTCAACCTGGACACAACAAACTCCCGCCTCCGGGCCCCGCCCCCACGTCAACACCCCTCTCCGAGTGATAATAGAGTGTGATGCTTAAATTATCGCCCACCGCATACAAGTAGGCAAGTGTGCCGGCTCTTCTCAGCCCGCCTCTAGCGATAGACTCCGATGATGCATGGAGAAAGGTATGACGTTAAACCAAACACTTGTAACCCGCCATTTTTCACCTTGCACTGCACGAAGGAGGTGCACTTCCTCCTCAACCGTTCGAGCCGAGTGAGAAATGGTTAAGAGGAAACTGCCACATTTCGTCACCTTTTCTTTTTGGCGAATGAAACTGTAATATTGCTCTTGCTGAGCTGGCGAAGGATATATTACTACAGACATACATACTTTTTTCAGATGCGCCATGCGTTCTAAGTGGTCTTCAAAAAATGTATAAGCCAGTTCATCATACTAAGCGTCATCAGCTAGTCAAGTGCCTCTGTGCCTGCGTGTAAAGGCTCGTTCTCTGCATCGGGTTACAGGACTATGAAGCAACAGCATTCATTGGTGCGATGTATCTTTCCAAGATGTGGGCACAGATTTACCTTGACCTCTTCAAATTGGTGGTAAAATCATGTACAATTTAAGGCAGCTCAATATTCGCTGGAATATGTAAGGAACTCATTCATGAACCGTTCCCACAGTACAGGTCTCCGAATCTATGTACTTTAGATAATCGGGTCAGTTATCACTGAGATTATTCTTCTGTAAGGAAAAGAATAAATATGTGTGTAACTTAGTATAATGCGGCATAGTTTTTGGCCCAAATGCTGCTATTGCTGTTGTTTTGTTGTTGTTGTTTTTTTAAATATAGATGGATCTAATCTTCGTGTGTGAATATTCAACAACGTGTATTACTTGTTCCTTTCTCGAATATTTCAATAGACAGATAAGGAGAGATATCACGAAAATGACGGGAAACATGTGAATCTCGTAGCCTCAGTTTTATCATCGATGGAGCTGAGTGAGTCTTAGCGGCACTGTGAGGACACCTAGCGTGTAAAAATCAGATTACAAAGGTAGAGTCATCTCGTGGAATATCTTAACACTACGGCATCCTCACCATCTCTGTACATCAACTTTGTTCCTAAAAGTTCTCATTTGTGACTACCTCTAAGCATTACGAATTTTCCATAGAATAAATCGCCTACTATACTCAAGAAATAGAACGACTTTACGTAATCAAAACAATGGAAATATGCTAAAACAAAATTGGATGAGCATATATCATCGTGGCCAATATGTCCAAGTATTAATGATTAGCTGCCTTTATTCGTTTAAAATTATCGCTTCATTTAACTTTAGGTATGTATTTGTAGGTAACAGGATCGATCAACATGCAACAGTGATTCTCTTATATTTAATCTTTAATAGAGTGGAACATTTTCATCTTTATTAACCGGCAGCTCCAAGTCTAGACCTCTGGCTTTCTAATTGAGGAATATAATCAGTAAAATACCTTGGAGAAAAAACAGGCGTTTTCATTCAAATAGTGTTTAATCCTCGATAAATGTATTGCTTGTACAGGGGCCTACTTTATAAACAAAAGATGGATTGAAAGGTAGCACAAGTAGATTACTTCAAATGGTTGAGGATGTGTCTGAGGGTGGTGGTGTATCCGTGGGTGCGGTTGTGTCTGTGGGTGTTGATGCACCTGAGGCTTAGGGTGGGAATGTGTCTGCAGCTTAAGGTGTATCAGAGGGTAAATGTCAGGATGTGTTTGAGGCTGAGGGCAAGTATCTGTATTGGGATGAAGTTAAATGTCTGTGAAATGATGAGGGTGTGTCTATGGATAAGAGAGGGTGAATGTGAGGATGCGTTAGAGGGTTCAGGATGTTCAAGGGGTTTAGTGTGAGGATTTATCCTACCCCTAATATAAAAACCCATAGGCTTAACATTGGGTTTCCGTATGCCACGCTGACTGGCATACGGAGTTTTATATGCCACTAGTGGCATACAGCATTGTTATCACGTAATATTCCAAAATCGAGGAGACAGGGTAGGATAAAATCAAAACCTGATTCGTTTTAATCTTGGCCACCGCATTCCACTCCTGAAGTTTTGGCTCCGGACGTCACTTTACCAAACTCCAGTCGTGGAATACGGTGACCAAGATTAAACCTCATCCAGTTTTACGATAATATCTGACGTGGATACGGCAATTTAAATCAGAAATCAATTAAACCAAGCAAAAAGGACAAGATGGCTTTCACATCCACATTTTACAACCAAAAGAAGGGACCATGTGAAGTCTGGCTTGCTTCTAATTAGGTGATCGAGAGAGCAATTTCGGCCAACTCAAGAAATCATTGTTGGAAACAGGCATCCCTTCCTTCTTCTGTAAGACAGGAGATAGGTCACGACTGTAATTCCTCGGAAAAACTGTTACTTAAATATCAACCATTTCCTGACCCATTTTACCTTTCAATGTACATAAGGGAGCATTCATAAATTATGGCCAGGGGGCACAGTTTTTGCAACACCAAACAATAAAAAAAACCTTGCCTCCCCTCTATGGGAATACAAAAAAAGGTGCTCCTCTAACACTCCTTGGAATACTAAAATAAAGTTGGCCCCCACTCTTGGTATGCCCAAAAGAAATATGGTAAAAGCACAGGAGAGGCTGAAATAATGTGGCTTTTTTTTAGTACAGCCTTCCTTATGTACCTTAAAACAAACCCAGTAACATTCAGTGAAAGTATGCATGGTAGTGGTTACAGTTCCGAAGGTGCATACCGATATGTATAATAATAACCAAACTTTGCTCTCTGGGAACACTGCCCATCTTGTCGTTTGATGCGGTATTCATAGTGTGAACAAATTCTCTTCATCCAATGAGGATTAATCCTTTTCTGAAGCTATTTCTCATATGCCAATTTCATTGTTATCATCAGGCTCAGATTATACATTCATTAAAATATGACTTTTGAGGAGTTCCTGTGATACATATGATGGGTTTTACCAGTTATAGGTAGCTTATGTTGTTCCAATTGAATATAATTTTAAAAGTTCTGCTTCCGACAGTTTGCCAAGCTTGCCTTCACCAAGTAGTTTTTTCCAGTCATAGTCATAATATACTTTAAATGATATTTCTATATCCTACTGCTACCATACAAGATTTTTGCCTCATCACCTTGAGGAGCTCCAGCTGGTGTAGGCAGATTGTGAAAAAATGTTTAAAAAAAGATGGATCATCTAAGTATTACACTTAATGAACAAATTATTCAAATGGTTTGGGCATATAGATATCTAGGTATTGTGTACAGAATCTGTACTTCTGGTCAGTAAAAGTGAGACATTCACACACGGGGAATAGGGCCGGGTCCAAGTTACGGTGTATACCGCTAGGGACCGGGTACTTGCGGCCGATTGTGAACATTTTATTTTTCATCACATGACATGACGCGTGATCTTTAATATTCTTTTTTATTTCACCTATAAATATCAAATAGATTCTGTGAAAGTTTCATGTTTATTGAGTCACAATTCCTAATGTTATTACATGAAAAATGTTATTATGTTAATGATGCCTCAAGGCATCGCCTAACCATCCCCGGGTGATGCCTTAAGGTATCACCTAGCCAGCCCTGGTTGATGCCTCAAGGCATCACCCGGAGTGAATTGGTTAACGGACATCAAGCATAAGCAGACACCCTGCATAAGTGAACACTTTTGCTCGAAATGGAAACTTTTCCATCTATTAGATGTTTAATCAAACGCGTGAAAGCAGACACCTCATATAAGCAGACACCCCGGGTAAGCAGACATTCATTGTGGTATGATAAGGCAATACAACCTGTGTAAGCAGACACCTCGGACATACACCCAAATATTACAAATATTGATTCTTGTCGTTGAACACAACCTTGAAAGTCTAGCTCATTAAACCATGGTACATATTTTTAGAACATTGTGCACTGTTGGCTTATTATCATGTTTAATCGTGGTAATTTTCTTGTGGATATTGGTAACAGATACTTTTTGCAAAAACTCTCAGTTAGTTCTCTAGACCATTCTTGGTTGAATACATAATACAGGTCTACACGTTAAACACTCGTTGTTTCCGGCCCCTTAGCTTGGGTACCACTCGTCTTGTTGTTAGTTCGTGTAGGTTCCCCTAGATGGCAGTATGATTCAGCTACCCATCCTACAGTGATTTCTTTAAGCTAAACCGTAAGTCCTCTTAAAAAATCTGCCTTGGTTAAATATGACCAAGGTTTCACTAACCATCGCTCATGGTGTCCTGCCAAACAAGTTATTATTTTATGCACGTCACATCTAAAGGCTTCGCCGTGGGCAGAGCGACCAGCACACAGGAAATCAATAATGCCTGCATGGGTGATGCCTCCTCTTGCGCCTGCGCGTAATCAGATTGCCACGAGGGGCGCCATCTTGGATTGAGAACTGCACAGTTGTAGCGTACGGCATCTCATGTCAAAGGTATAAATAACGTAATCTTGGCCTCATGATTTTTGCTTCTGTGATTATGATTATAGTGAAATGAATTGTTGACGACTTCTAAGGTGTGATTATGATTATGGGTGATATATGACCCTAAATTTGTTAACCATGTATCCATATTGCGGATGGAACTGATGTTGTACTGATGCATAGCAAGTGTAACGGAAACCTAACTAGATACATGAGGATGAAATGAAAAGAGATGGGACTGAAAGAGAGCAGAAGGGAGAATAATACACTGCCTCGATTCGGGGGAGGTATTTCATATTAAACCCTCGTCAGCTTACATATGAAATAAACAAGTTTGGTCTTGTAAGACTTCAACCATACCTGAGCTCACACCCACGCCTTGCTGTTGGTGCGCTCCCACACTTACTATCTCCGTTCACAAGCTCTCAACACAGAACAAGCCCACCCACTCCTCCACGGCAACACCATGGCCATCTATGATAACTGACCAACTAACGGTCGATGGCTGATTGTTGCCATCGGTACCTGATCGATCTTACGGTTGTGTTATCTCGGGGAAAACTAGACCTGGCGGTTGTCAGCCACTTTATGCGTTTTGGCGCTAATTTCAGATCATCTGACAAACACACTTTCCGAGTATCGATCTCGACAGGGCTGCCCCCAATGGTGAGGTTCTCACCGTGTGTTGACTACAGCTCCCATCATCATTCCACTGTGCTTCTATACTCTATCTAAGGTTGACCAATATTTATTCTAGCTGTCCATTGCTGTTAATGACTCACACGATTCAGGTACACTGTTGACATAACATAGGGCAATTCTTCTTCCACTATGGCATTCCTGGCTCCTCAACAGATGAATGAACACATTCTCTTCGTATTCTAGTCACAGGACATGTTATACAAGGAAAGCAGTCTCATTGGAAAAGACAGGGTTGTTTCTTGTAACGGGGAGTGGTTCATCTTCATCGCCAGCGTGGACTTGTCTTGTCGTCCCCCTCCTGGGTTGGGCTTGGGAATAAATGGTGCCATGTCCGCAGGCGGACAGGGCTCTCCCAAACAACTTGTGCAAACTCTGCGTCGGTAGTACCCATGCCTCTGGCCTCTATTTGCTCAGAGTTACTCATTCCCATTGACATGTTTCTCATTCATCCTGGATGTGCTCATTCGAAGATGTTGATAATACTAAATCATTTACTTCATCGACTACAGCCTTCACAAGAATTCATAGATGTTGTCAATTCATTCTATATGTAAATGTATCTCTGTTTAGACGGTGCTAAATGAAATAAGACTATGGATTTGGTCTGGGAAATACTTGACTCGATCGACTATATGATTGAAATATTATGAATAGGACTAAGCAGAATGGGACGTCTATAAAATATTTCATTCTGTGTAATATCTCTATAATTGTTTTTAAAATATCACAAGCGTCTGATTATGAAGTGAACAGCGGTGACAAAAAGTTCTGGATTATCAATTCTGGGGAAGATATTACATTCTGCAATGCAGTTCTAACCCTGAAACCCATAATCATTAAATGTGGCAGACTGCTGGATTGACCAGTAATCCAGTCAATACAAAAAGAAATAGATGCCGGGAACTGTGAACCTCCCACGCCACACACGTTGATAGCTTGCAGTCGGCTATTAGACAGAGTTCCCACAAAAATGCTCTATTTCTGTCCACCCAGGCTAATGTGTTAATGGTTCGGTGTGCTACTGATTCCAATTGAGTTGATTAACACGATGGGATTCATGTACCTCACACGGTGTTTTTCTGGGACAAATACTGCTGAGATTCTCTACTCAAACACAATTTCTTCGTCTAAATTGTAGGGTTCTATTTCCCTGAGACATGTTTTCCCCCTGTAATCGGTTAAGACAACTATCCCTAAAAGGAACATAATCTCATGAGATTTTGTACATGAATCCAACCGTGTGAACTCCACTTAAAGTGAGATTCACACGGTGGGATTCATGTATCTCACAGTGTGTTTGTCTGAGACAAATCCTGCTGAGATTCTGTACTGGAACACAATTGCTTCATCTAAATTGCAGGGTTCCATTTCCCTGAAACATGTTTTTCCCAATTGTTTGCGACATTTCCCTAAAAAGGATCAGAATCTCATGAGATGTTAACCCTGTGAGATACGTGAATCCCACCGTGTGAATTCCACTTCTGTAGAGGAAGATGGGGGCATACGAGACGTCTATTTACATTCTAGTCCTTCGCCTGGCTGCGTGATAAGGACAGTAGTGGTAGAGGAGATCTATTCATTGTTTGCACGCCACTCAGAGTGTCTCCTCTGAGCCGACCCTACCGTGCATCACACCCTTAAAATCAATGCTTACAGTATTCCATAGCACCCTCTCCTGTAAGGTCGTGCTATCTAGCAGTAGACAAACTTTCGGATATAGAGATAGGGCATTTAAATGATATGAATATACCTGTTGAACTTGGTCATAGTGTAGAACGTCTTCCTAAACCAGAAAATATTTATGAATATATATGTAAATACATGTATCGTATAGGCCCGGCTCTCCTAGCCGTTATATAAATGCGAAGAAGGGAATACATGTTAATGTATTTATGTGCATGAAGCATAAAAACATCATACAGAAAGGGCATGACTTAGGATGAAAACCAATTTAGGTTCATGTAAAGGACATAATAGTTAAAGTGTGACATATATGTCAGCTATGTGAGTACTCTGTAGAGATTTGTAACTCCTTGGTACTATTAAGTACTTTTACTTTCCAATTATTACGAAAACGTGTAGGGCGTTTGCAATTTCCCAACATGCGATTCCGATATAAGATTAGCCATATTCAACTCAAATATAATCAGAAATCAAGCAAAGTCTTGCAATAGATTTTGTCAAATGTCTAGTCATTCTATACGTCGATTCGAGGTTCGTTCTTCTTATTTATTTTGTAAATAAATACAATAAGGACTCGTTTTATGGAATGTCAACTACTCGGAGATTAAGACGACCCGCCCACAAAACCATCATTATTGTGTGTGCATAATATATATATGGTATCAATATGCCTGAAGGTATATTGAACTAAGAATTGAGTCTGATAGTTCATGGACAAAAATGTTTATCAAGAAACCAAAACACCTTCAAAAGACACAAGTTAGTTCGCAGTCAGCATGTACAGCAACATATTTTCAATGATGGCATCAGACAAGAAGCAGTTGACCTCGGCATGAGGGCATCTGTCAGTAAATGAGTTTGGCGGGGGGCCAAACCGCCCTACCACCCGCCTCCCGCCTCCCACCACCCGCCGCCCGCTGCGTGGAGGTATAGGTGGGTGGCGGGGGCGCGCCTCAGACAGACACGCGCGGAGATTATGTCCCTGGTTAGTCGTGTGCCCGCCGTAATACGTCCACAGCCCGTAATGACGGCCGGGCTCTCATTTGAATAGCGCGAGTTACCCGTGAGTTCATCGTGAGTCGCTCGTTGCACGCGGCTTCTGACTGGCTGTACGCGTATGCGTGTGTGCGTGTTTTCACTATAACAGGAACAGCGTATGTGTGCGTGTGTGCGGCGTTGGACTGCGTGTCTCGGTGTATGTGTGCGTGCGTGTGTGTTGTGTGTGCCCAGCCTGGACAGTCCTCCCATGGAGGAAGAGGAAACGCGGCAGGTGGCCCACCCCCACCGCCCCAACTCCAACTGACAGCAAACACTGTATGGCCACGACTGAGGCGCGGGAACCAACTCCACGGCGCCTCGTCCGCGCAGACCGTGTGCGGTCTCTTCCCCCGTAACGCCGGCCACGTCAGCCGCCGCCGTCCGCCGTCCACCATCCGCCGTCTGCCGCTAACGAGGACCAGGACCGCCGAGAGAAATAGGTGAGGTTGTGATCAGGTATGGTACACATCATGCAGAGGCCACGAGGTGAGTGAGGTGTTCAGTGAGGTGCTCAGTGAGTTGTTCAGTCAGTGAGCGGGAGGTCACGGGCAGCAGGCAGCGGAAGGCTGCAGCCACAGCGACAGTGTAGAGGAGGTGGTGTGGGGGGGATCAGCCTGCGTTCCTGCGGCTACACCGAGCAGCTCACCGGCACGCCCTGTCTACTGTTGCCGGCAGTTTGCTGGTTATCGGCTGCCTCCAGTACAGGCACGGAGGGGGGAGAACAGGCAGGCAGGAAGGCATTGCAGCAGGCGCCGCTGGTAGCAGTGGCTCCTCCTCCTGCACGGCTCTCCGGGCCCGCCTACCCGTCCGGCTCCGTTAAGACCTGCCTGGAGGAAGGCAGCGCTCTGTCGGACGGCGCGTCGGCCGTCGTGTCGCTCGGTATTGACCCTGCTGTGTATGGTCGCTCTGTCCGCGCGATGCCAGCAGCAGCTGTAGCAGCAGCAGCAGCAGCAGCAGTCGATGGTAAGGCCGTGTGCTACTGCTGCCTCTGATGCTGACGCCGCAGCTGCCGGCCCCGCCTGACCCTGCTGCCGCTGTCGCTGCATGCTGCCGCCGTCAACGCCGGCCAGCAGCAATCGGCGCCAAGCCATCAGCGGCGAGCGGCGGCCAGCGCTGCTGCTGCTGCTGCCACTTCTCCAAGCACAGTCCGGCGCTACTCCAGCAGGTTAGATCTAGTGTACATGAGCGGCGGCGTCCGTTGGCCGACGTGCCCTCCACTCGGCGCGGGTCGGTAACGTGCACGCGGGACGAGCAGGCGTGGGGCGGCATGCTGACCCCACAACGCCCTGGAGCAGGCACTGGACACCCAGCAGGCCATCCCCACATGAGGCGGGGGCACAGGAGGAGGACGCCACGGCGAGGAGGAAGAGGAGAAGGAGGTGGAGGAGGGGAGCCAGGAGGATGCTGCTGAGATCTCCCCCCAATAGGCAGCAGAAGCAGCAGAAGCGCCATCGACTACCAACCAGTGAGCGTCACTAATACTATTCCTACTACCAACAACAACAATTATTACTACGACAAGCGTCGGGCTTCAGCCCTGCTCCTGGTGCTGTCACGCTGTAGATGAGTATATAGAGATGGGTGTGGGATAATGTGGACGTGCAGGTATGGGTGGAGAACCCTGGGACATTTACAGCCATTGATAACCCACCCCACGCCACCACCCCACCTCCTCTCGTGACGCTGGCCACTGTACATAATACAGATCCGACGCGTTCTGGCTGACTGTGGCGCCGACTCATACCTAGTAGCTTGTAGTGACAACCCGAGCAGGGCCCACGCTGCAGCGTTGTGCTATTGGACCATTCGTGTGGTAAGTGATATGCTGTGAACCTGTGGGTATTAAGGAAAAGAACATCTAACACCTAAAGGTGCACCGTTATATCCGAGATACAGCATCGCTTACACTCATTTTGTATGGCGCTGACTGTCATACTGACAATGGAAGCTACTTGTCATGGGCGCAGTGGGTCCTGATTTAAGCCACCATAGTTTTGACGCAGGTTTCAAATTACACTTCCGCGATATATGATATTATGCCCGATGGCGTTTTAGTGTTACCGGATCAGGACTTTGGACCCAGGTAATGATATGACGCTCCATCAACTGAGATTGCTGATTCTGGTGTTTGCTTACTGAATGTCAACAATGACTTGCCGAAGAGAGGAAACCACCATTTGCCTATAAATGGATATGCTTCATTATGTGTTCACTTATTCTGTCAAGAAATGTACCTAATCAGGTGCTACTAATAGAGATATTCTTTATGCACAGTTGAATAAGCACATGGGAAATGGTGTGCACTATTGAATGCCTTTGGAAATGCGATTTATTGAAGGCACAATCAAGCTGTTGGATTGTTTACATAGCGGTGCACCTGTCATTTCCATTGAGCCGTTACCTGAGAGAGTAGATGAGAGACCCTGCACCACCTGAACCTGGAGGATTGAGCGCGTGCAGTGCACGTGTGCATTTGTGTTGGACAAAGGCTACAGGTGTCCTACTCCACCCCACCAATACCCTCCGACATGGGTAATGAGACTAGTTTACCTGAAGGGGTGGAGGGCTTATCCCCTTCGTCCTCTGAGTACGCAGCCGCAGTGGCGGCTGCAGGAGGGCAGCTCCCAGGGCAGGCGGCAGCTCAACCAGCCCAGCAGTACGACCCGCCACCTGGCGATGCGGGGCAACAACAGGACCCAGTCCCTGATGGTGTGGGGCTGCACCATGACCCGCCCTCTGGTGGCGCGGGTCCTTTCGGTGCTGAAGATGTTGTAGGACAGGGAACGGGACAAGGTCTGGGGGCTCAGCTGAGCTTGGACTCCAGTAGTCGACCTGTCACCCCACAACCACCAGGACAGTCGGCGGGCCCTAGCCCTATTCCGCATGGCCCAAGCCCTATTCCACATGGCCCAAGCCCCATCCCTCCTGGAGCCAGCCCCATCCCGCACGGCCCCAGCCCCGTACCCGCGGGCCCAAGCCCCGTGCCGCCCCCACCCGGCCGGATGTCACGGCGTAGTTCCGTCTCGTCGCTATGCAACCTGTCCCCTGTGGAACCACCGGAAGTGGACCTCAGCCACCTCAGCGAGGACGAGCGCGCGCAGATTGCAGCTGTCATGGTGCGCGCGCGCCAGATGCAGGAAGAGGAAACGCAGCGTCTCAGGTGAGAACCAATCATGTTTCTCCTAGCTCCATGCGATACACCCTGTGTCTGTATCATATCAATTCAGTGCCTTTGAAGTATTTGCTTTTCCTCATATTGATAAAGTATATATATAGATAGTATTCATAGTCTTTACTCTAGTTAGTGTAGTTACATTGTTCTACTGCCGTAGTAAATAGTTACTCTCCTCAGGTATGTTCACTTTGAGTCGAAACTGGTAAAATGGAGACGGTATTAAATTACTAAAACCGTACTAAATCTACATCAAGGAAATGGTGGCCCAGTCTGTTGGCATGGGGTGGGTCATTAAAGGTGTCATTCCTTATCCTATATTGCCAAGTAGTTATTTGGCGGTCTGCTTTCAAGAGGGGAATGAGGGAAGCCCAAATAAAGGTAATCGATATACGTTGTTAGCATGCACGGCCTGTTTGGGTACGATGGCCGCTGGACATGCAAAGGGTGTGCCGCCTCCTGACACTGCCATATTAAATGTTCACTCGGTCCACCTGTATACAATGTTCCCCACCCTTCCAACCTCATCTCCCTCCATATACCCCTTCACATCTATACTAATGTCACACAGATGCTAACCTCTCGGATCGCTGAATTAATTCATTCACTTGACCATCTATCTATTATCCCGTATTTATTTCCCCCCTTAATTGATGACGATTGGCAATTAGCACACTTTACATTCCTAATAGCCAAATACTCAGTATGAATATTTTAGTGCTTAAGTTGCTAGATTCAGAACACGACTGAAAGATAGAAAAATATGTAAATGTATGAAGAAATTCGTATTCAGATATATGCGTTATACCATTCCATGTAAAATCTTTCGGTAGATATTCTCTCCTGGTTTGATGACCTAGAATCCAGAGCAGCTCGGCCCACACGCAGGGCCAACGTCGAGTGCGTGCAACTATTGCATGACACCCTCATGTGGCCTTCCCCCTATCCCCCCCCCCCCCCCCCCCACCTTGTTCGCTTCCCACACTGATCCTCAGTCCGCTGACAAAGTATCCACGGACCCGTCGGCCTGCCCGCCTCAGTTCTGGGGTTACGTAACGCTCCTTTGTTTGGTCGCATTGATTTTCTCTCTTATCGATCAGTGTGCCCCCGGCCTGTAACGCGGTTTTGTTTACACTGGACCTCCCTCCATTCTATCACATGTTACCCGTCTCCTGACCAATATTGCCACCATGGTAATTCTTTGTTTTCAACATTGGAGCCATGCAATAGTGGCTTCAGTACGAATTACATGTACGACATGACGTTGGCAACATTGAATATATATCAAAACATTCGAAGACTTCGAGAAGTAAATGGAAAAACATGGTCAGTAATGATATTCGAAATATATCTAGCTTGCTAATGATTTATCTCAGATGTCTGTTCTAGAATAAATGTTTTTACTGGTCCGTTCTTGTAGTGGAATTTAAGTTTTTTACTGCTATTAATGGTCAAGCTCCATCGAGAGGGGCCACACTGGCACAAATTATACATATGTAAATATGACAAAGGTGACATGGGTCTGAAATATCAGATGGCAGTACTGAGACGGTGCCTATCGAGAATTGGATGATTAAACATAGATAAGAATTAGAATTATGTTACAATATATCCTCACATGGGTTTCAAATTCTCTTTCATGTTCTTTGATTTCCGTTCGTATATGTTTCGTTTACAATTTCGTTTGATTCCACTACAAAGATTAGCTATGTCATTGTAACAATCCTGCGGCAAAAATCGAGTGTCACAACAAGATCCATTAATTAATCATTCTACCTAATCAGGGCATACTTCCTTCTTTAAAGGATGATAAGCACCTGTTTAGCACGAAGACTGTGTGACATTTTGATCATAAAAAAACGAACCTCTTCCTGGAGGCTTTCTTTAGAATGGCATATCACGAAGTCAGGTAAAGAAGAATGAGAACAAAGGTGCATGCTTATAAGAATTGCATGGAAGCATACGTCGTAGGTACTATTCGTCCATTGAATATATTCAACTAAAAATATCATGACCCGAGGCTACTATCACACAATAGAAGCACCGTATTAACTCTCCAATATGAGGCTTTAGTCACTCTCCATGACTGTAGCTTCTGAAGGTATATAGTGATTATAGTGATACAGAAGCTCTGTTGATCGCCTTATCAGGTATTGAGACTGCTAATGTCTATTAACTGGCTTCGGGGTGTGTAGTAAATGGAAACTGGCTTACTGTTTTCGTATGTCAAAGAAACGCGGTAAAATTAGTGATTATGCAGATGCATCCTGATGCCAAAGGTAGAGGTGTCTATCTGATCAATAATTCTACCAAAGTATTTTGACGTACGAAGATCGTATCACCATGTACCTTAAAATGGCGAAATTTCACTTTCTATTCATGACAATTAAATGGCTGTAACCTATACTTTACAATGCGATATAGCACAATGATAGAACATTTGTAGGAGCGGGCTGTATACATAGAATATACAGCCACGAGAAGAAGAATGACAAGACGGCTTTTGAATTTCTGTATTAATGATTTTTAAGCTATCTTGTCTTTAGTAAACCCCCCCTTAATAGGAATATTTTCCTGTAAAAAGACGTTAGAAGATTGTCGAGGGAAAAGCGTCGTTATTCAGTCTGTGCAGTGCACTCTGGCAGGCTGATGGTTTGTTGACATTCAAAACGAGGATATCTGGGTGAACAGCAGCACTGCATGCACCGCCCGAGCATCTGATGAGAATAACACAGACTGGAGCGGCACAGTAGGCTCATTTAGCTGCCTACCAAAAGTACACTATGGACCTGTGTGTGTTGAGTGCGGCAGGATATATATCAATGAAAGTTCCATTTGTCATTCGGCACAGCTTTTTCGCTTCAGCAACGATCATTAAGGACTGTTTCGTTGAGTTGATCCATTTGATTGATATTCTACACTTAAATAAGGAGACTGAAGTGGAGATAAACAAGGTTTAACTAGTAAGGCACACGCAGCACAAGTATGAGAACATACAAGATTGAGATTAGGTTGACGGTAGCCTGATCAAGATAAGGGTAATAATCAGTAATGTGATTAACGCTAATGTAAACCACTAGATGAGAAGCATCTATAAACAACTAGCAAGAGAGAAAGATAGGATGAACAACCATTGATAAAATAACCATCAAAAGGTGAGCTAGTCCATGGAAGTGCTGAGGCACAATTCTCTGATTCCTTGAGGGAGAGGTTTTCCCGAAAAGGAGGAACTGGAGGCGTGGCTGGGAGGTGGAGCGTAAGAGCAGGCTGCACGGGTACGAACAGTCGAGTGACTGGAGCCCGGGAGGTGGATGTCCGAGCCTACCTCTGCTCCATGGGGGCGACCACACCACAGCTCGCCCAGTTACCTTGTCTCCCATTTAAAATTATATACATGTATATATACAACAAGAAAAATACAGAATAGGTCCCTATCACGTTTCGTGATACGATAAGTACATTTAGCACTACACATAGTCCCTCTGCACTACTGCGGCTGATTTGCTGTGGGGGAGTGGCAGTTATTACTATATACCTGTGTGCGAATGTCTATGAAATACTGCCCGCTGCTAGGGGTGTAGTATAAATAATGTTCGCGCCCGCTGTAACAGCGGGCCGTAGTGAATCGCAGTGGCTTTTCTGAGAGCATAAAAGTTAGTAAAACGGGTTTTTAAACGAGTAGGAGGTATATAGTAATAAGAAAACTTAGTGACTGAGCCCGTACGGTCTCCGTTCTTGGTCATTTGATGAAAAAATACGGCCCTCACGCCTACGGCATCGGGCGATATTTTTTCATCAAATGACTTCGAAAGCCAAACGTACGGGCTCAGTAACCACGTTTTCTCATATTACTGACCAATCAGATTGCGTTGTTTTGTAGTACGGACGTCGTGACGTACACTGCTGTACCGCACGGTGTGCAGTACACGGTACATACTCAGTGACCCAGAACATGAAGTAATAAGTAGAAGTACGTGCATGCGTGTATTATAAGAAGGTAGATCTATATTTCACACGTTGTCCCATCTACCATAACACTATTTTACATTTTTGGTAATTGGTTCCTTGAACACGAGGGAATATGATTTCAGCAAGCGCCACGTAGAAAACCATGCGGTTGTAACCGGTGCAGCATACTCTCAGAAACCGTTCCATTAATCGGATTGCATGACATTTTATGAAATTCAAATTTTCTGTGTTCGTATGGATTTATAAATGGATGAATGAATCCTATAACGTTATTCATGTTATCAATTACTAGCACTGTACCATAATCTCCTTGGCGTTCAAAAAAGGGTCTTCACGCACGAGCCTAGATCATTCAACGAACCCCTGGTTCGTTTCGCCTGGATCCATCCTTGTTTGATGTTTGCTAACAGAATCTTAAAACCTACAAGGTTTAAAGCTGTCGTACGAGAACCACTGCATGGGAATCTTACACATTCAGTGAGGCTGGGTTTTTTTTTATATCATTAGATATCTTTTTGCAATTCAATTGATTTCTCGAATGTCTATTTTCCATAAACGGTTATTATTTTGCCTATATGCTCGTAAAGGTGGCAATCTTGGTTTCCGTCATGCGAGTTACGTGAGAACATGCTCCATACGCCATTTAGGTGGTGTTCGGCTATTAGATCGACATGGGTAGGGGCGGTTAGTATTTGTAGGTGATACAATCACAGGTATTATAATAGACAGTAGCAAATGGATAAACTGGGCACACTTCCATGATACTTTTGCAGTAGGAAAGTTTTAGTTTATATAACATGTCAAATACCCAGGATATATGAACAGATAGGCATGCCATATCATGTATTCAGCAATAGTGTAAATTGAAGATTGGAATTGTTCCACATACATATGTATGAGGTTAATGGTATCCAACTTTCAGAGCAGCATTTATCTGAAACATGTATTTCACATCGAAATCACCGCAGTTTTTTTTCTTTTTTTTCCATATATGAGCTTAGCTCTTTATTTTTAGTATTTTTATCCGAATATTTTGTTATTCATGTGAATATCCCTCGTAGTTTACATGTGACTATCCCTCGTAGTTTACATATGTGAGTTTCTTAATTGTTCATATATGAGATTATTCAGTATAATATATTTCTATATGGCTCAATAGTTCAGTTAACGTTTAGTGGAGTTATCAATATGATGATAAACTAAGATGGCATAGTATCATTGTAAATGTTATTGATCCTTCAACTGGCATTCGATATAGATTGCGTGATAACCATACTCTTTGTGTATGAGCTGGCTCTTTTTTGCTTTAATTGATTTGATAAGACCATCCAATCACACATATGGTATGATAATTGATATGACAGCGTACAGTCAGTTTGATGAACAAGACCAAATCTACACAGAGTAGTTACAAGAGACAAGAGACATTACAAGACAGTGTACAGATTACATACAAATATAGGTAACCAGTGATCTAGTATTTGTCTAGAAAATGATACATGCTAAAAGATAAATCTTGAATTGGAGAAGGGTAGTCTTCTTCGCTGTATGTAGTTGGTGGCGATATGGAGTGGAAGCTCAGGATGTGCCCCCGAAGGGGAGGAGAGACTGCAACGGGATAAAGGATAGCGGTAATTGGTGGCATTTGTAACCGTCACAGATTATGCATCCTCACGAGAGGCTTTTACCTTGCACCCAGCCAGAATCGCTGGCAAGAAAACCAAAAGCCTATTTAACATATGCAGTTAAAAGAAGATTCCTAGCTGTTGCATCTTGGATGGGAGGGGAGGATGTTTCATCAACCTTATACCAGAAGGCTGCTCAATTATGATGACGCTAAAGAACATTGCGTCCGGTTTGGATTCCACGTGAGGTACCTGGGGCCCGCTTAATAATCTAGGATCGTACAAGAAGACCCTTTTCTGTACCTCGCACTAGAGTTATCGTTTAATGATATTTAAGGTTGTTCGCCAAGACACTATTAGCCGTCCATAATTGCATTCATCAGTGTTGAATAAAATTGGCCCATATCGTCCCTGGATCTCTATGGCATATAGAAAATGGTCAACATGTAGGATCCTAGATTATTAAACACCCCCCCTGGCTCATAACATCACACGAAATTAAGATTCTCTGTCTGCCAGGTTGATACATTGTAATTTTGTATTACCTTGAAAATATAATTTATTGTTAAAATCGCGTTTCATATGAAATCATTCTAAATGATATCTGTGCAAATACGACGAAGTATCTACCCTTAGTATTTATTTCCACACTAGAGTAGAATGTACCTTTCCCTTTAATTGATTGGAAACAATATCTATAGTCCTACTGCCCAAGCCGCAGACTTGCCTATTTGCCCAACAGCACGAAGGTTGCTGCAATATCTCACTCAATCTTTCTGGAGTTTTTTTAATACTGGCGCAGCTGAGAGTCCATTATATCGTGCCAGATGACATACGGTTATGATCAGCGGCCTACAATCGGACAATTGGGTGCCGAGATAATGGGGTGTTGCCATGCAAGGCATGGTAGCACCCGTCTCCCATCAATACACCATGATTTAATTACAGACTCGTGTTTAATTGATTGGGGGATGATTATCATTTTCCATATGGTTCGTCCCGTGCCAATTAACTGTAGGTTTTCCCGGTATATTGATGTTTCCTTAATTGGGTCAGGTTGCTTTTAGTAGTTAGGATACTGCATTATTGATATATAAACTCTACAAGGATTAAGATATTGATATATATATATATGTATATATATATATATATATATATATATATATATATATATATAAATATATATATATATATATATATATATATATATATATATATATATATATATATATATATACATATATATAAATATATATATCATGATTGAAACAAGAGGCGACGCATGAGAAGGTAAATGAAAAAGTTCTTCACTGGTAAATGGCAGTGCCATTATGTATGCCTATGCACAAACCGGGTGATGACATTTTGTAGAGAAATAATGTTGTTCATTGGATCTTATACAGTGTGCAAACAGATATTTCAGGTGATACCACCCAAACGCTTGCTTTGCTCTCAGTGAAGAAGTGCTCTGTCGCCAAGACGTCCATAGTGAGATTCCTATTGCAATGTGCGAATGCAATCTAAATCAGCATTGTGGACACAAATTAAGTCAATCCTAAATACGGCAAGGCAATCTTGACATGGATGTCTCAGATTATCGTATAAATGCTGTGCGTGGGAGGACCTCATACAGAATCATGTATACGTCATTCATAGAAGTGGATGAGCAACTTAAGGTGAGCATCTCTGAGTTATTTGTTTGTTGAGTTTGTTGAGTTCCTGACGTGCGTCAGCAGCGGAAAGGTCTGATGGATTTACGTAGGCAACGCCTTCACCTTCATAGACAATATCCCTATCATTAACCATCACCTATCATTTACGACCGTCATTCTCATTGCCGCTGTATGATATACTATTCCATGAACTACGCCACCTTGAAGAATATTGCATGGACGCACATCCCTATTAAACCTGTCTCCTAGTTACGTGTCTGCTAGATATTTGCTCATTCAAGACAACCGCTTTTAGTATGGACAAAAACTAGATTTTTCTAGCTGGATAAATGAAAATGGCTCTTACACCGTTGATAACAGGCCTATAAAACCTAACCTATAAATGATAAATGATAACCTATAAAAAAGAAACATCCTAAAACCATAACTATATTGCCAGGATGTGATAGATATTTATCAGTTTATTGAAGTAATGGAGCTTTATGACTGTTGCCAGAGAGTCCACAGGAGCACTAAAAATGTGATTTCTTTTATACAATTGCGTTTGTGGCATATTGCATAGCTAGAAACTGCAAAGAATAAGATAATCTACCAGCTGTTCTCTATGTGGCTTTACATACAAAACTTTCTTTATTTGAAGTCTCAATATTGATTATTGATTGAAATATGACTGAAAGAAAATCTAGTCTGACCTGTTTACTCATATTGCCAGTGTCTCAATCAGAAATATGACGCCAGGTACAAGGTTCTGTGATAAAACAAGAGGTGGTGCCACAATTCTAGAATCTTAGGCAAAACAAATTCTGTTATGAATTCTTATCCACTATGAAAATGCATAAAACATAAAACCCTCAGGACTAGGGCAGTTTACTAACTTTAGTTCAGCGTGAAGAATGTATGCCATACATTTACGCATCCCAGACCTTTTTCTCAGCCTCTCTTTGCAAGCACCCTTTAATCATGCTTTCCATTTACCAGCTTTTGACCCTACTCTATTGCAAATTCTATTGTTAATGACACCCAAAGGGTACAAGCAAATGATGGTATATGGAGATGAATTATAGTAAACATAGTGCTTTGTAATTTGGTTTATTTCTGCAGTACAATAGGTATTGTATTAGCTAATTCAGAATTGCATCAGTGTGATATTACTATACTATTTGAGGAAAATAAACGATGGGGGTCCACCAGGGATTAGGTCAGCTGCTGTGCTGATATCATCAATACCCCCTCAGAAGAATTGTTTTACTTAGTTTGATTATACTGGTAAACATTTGACACTATGGTACCTTTACATTAAGCACACGTGTGCATATTGGATATGTGATTATAGTAGTGCCTGATACAACAGAATATCACGAAGAGATACAAGATAACATAATTGGTCCCAAATGGTGTGACTGTTAATGGATTATTTGTTTTGGGTTAGAGTAGATGTGGTAGGGCACCGAATGGAAGGGTTTACAGATGCCGGGGCAATTGAGACAGAGGAGCATTGTCGAAGATTTGTTTGAAAGTCAAGCCATCTGAAGCCTGGCATGGGTCCTACCCACAATACATCCCGACCTCGCCTCTCTCCTCTCCCGACTTGTAATGAGGTGTTTTCCTATATCCGGATCCACAACTCATACTATCCTCAAACAATAGCTGTGCAATGATGTCCGACGGACAGCAGAGTAAGCACTACATGTAACTGTAATTGTCTCCCCTATTCGGATAAGGACGGCCCAAAATTATATTATAAAAGATGTTTTGACCTGAATTGTAACCGTTGAAGTCCAATGTATCGACAGAAAAGTACATAACACGAGTGTTCCATGATCATGGCTTCAAAAGGAAATCTATACACAAAAAGACAGAGAGGTAAATGTAAGGGACCGAGACACGAATGTGGCGTTCCCACCTGCCAACGAAAAAATTACCGATTATATGCTACCTGTATAAAGGTCGGTTGGTGGTTGTGTTTGAGATATTATCGGTGCACATAATCTGTAACGGTCAGAATAAATGCTGTTTTTCAATGAGAATTATGGTAGTCGCCGACCGAGTTTTGACCTTGAAATTCATTCAGGCATCGATTAATTCAACATGAAGACATTTCACCGATGGTACAGAAAATCGGTCTGTGGGGCTATATTCCGTAATGTTGATGAAAACAGTTTTGTTTCCACCTGACGATTATTTCAACAGAAGAATCACGTAATCGGTCGTCGGTGCCAAATGCCATAATCGGTGGTTATAATCAGCAGGTGGAAACGCCACATAACGAACCCAGTGTTTTTCATTCGCTTTAGTTAATGGATAACATGGCAACCGTTTAATATTTTATAAGTAATATCATACTTCTTTAGTATTTCTGAAACGACATTTCTACAAGAAATGATTATATATAATAACCTAATATAATAATACTATTATACAATTTGAATAGTTAAGTGACTATAAAGGGACTGGCATTCGCTACACTTACATGTTGTGAAAGTTTTCCCAAATGATCTCAAATAAATAGTTCCACATTTTCCTGTGGATCCTTCACTGTGGCTTAATGCAGTTCATAAGAGACGTTCCTCTAGGCATTGACAAATGTAGGCATCGATATGATATGAAAACAATGACAGATATCTGACGTTATTACTTACCATCCACGAAGCAGGAACCCCGTGGTCCAAGTAGGTGGTCGCTCTTTAGATTATCAGCCTCGTTCATCGACTCAAAGTGATAGCTGAAGACCCCGGGGATAAGTCTAAAGTAGATGGGGGGTCCATGTCTGGTGACCGGGTGATGGGGTGGGTGGAACTGAGGCATTGGTTTTGTGTATGCAGCAGAATAACCACAGGACGATTGGTAAGAGATAGTGGCAGATGAGCACGGGGCGTGATGGTCAGAATGGACGGGTGGTTTGGAGAGGGGTGAAGGATGTCGATTGGCAGTGCATGTACATAGGATGGAGTAGAGTGACGGGGTATGATAAAGTGGGGTCGAGGGTTGACGGTGTGTTGGGAGGGGACGGCTGGTTCAATCAGCCGCGTCCCCTATCAGGTTACCAGCGTTTGGCTTGACCTGAGGCACCAATCGATATCAGCACGCGACTGTCGATATGCCACCATCGCCCAGAGCCTCTCTCCCTCCTCGGCTATCTCCCCACCCTCCACCCTGTCTAAAATAGTAGCACCGCCACTGACTAGACATGCACGTGGGTGAGCGGTCGACGGTTGGTATCATAAAGCCGGCCCCCCACCTACCACGATGGTCTACGACATTCTCCCTGATGGCTACGATTTGAAATGCCCAAATCGTAGCCTATCGGAAAGTCCAAGAATAGTAGACCTATGTCGTGATCCAATCTGTGAATTATACTCGACAACCACGATATCTTCCCTATAGGCTACGATACCCTATGACAGGCTACGAAAAATCCAACATGTTGGATTTTATCGGGACCTCTGCGATTGGCGTTTTCAATTCCAGCCTATTGCAGCCAATCGCAGAAACTTGTTCCACCTACCACGATTTTTGCTGACCTCACGATAGAATCGGTATGGTGTCGGGAAGGCAGTCGTAGGGCCCATCGGGACCAGAATCGTGGTAGGTGAGGGCCCGGCTTAAGGGTGTTGCGTGAAATTAGTTATGTTTTTGAGATGAGTAGTTGTAATTGTCCCATAACCATTCGTTTATAACATATCGTCCGCTGATAATCGTCTGCTAGTCGATCGTTAGGCTCCGCATGCTATCACGCCGAAGCACTAGAACAGACCTCCCGACGCACTACGATGTAATATTGCCAATATCGTTGTGAAGCGGAAGGTTCACATCGGATTGCATCGGTGTAACAGGGAAAAAGGTTATAATGATTCCGGCACAACTCGTGATGCAACCAGTGTAGCAATGGTGCAGAACTTTTAATATTAAAATATATAGTACATTGTTAATTGAGAAAATAGTGAATGATTGATTTTTCACCAGTACAAACAAAACAATTAATATCATACTATTTTTCAGATATCACAAACTCGGTTCTAAGTCAAATTATGAAAGGATTGATTTAAGATTTCATCTGCAGTGCAGATTCATAATCATATGCTATAGGTAATTTATAGATTTCATAATTTCACATGTAAGAGATGTTTTCCTTGCTGAATGCCCACCAACGCACTGCAATAGACTCCCGACGCCCTCCTTATGAAAAACTTGTATCGCATAGTGTCTACGACAAATGAACATGTGCATCGGTAGCGCATTCAGCCAGCAAAATCTCACTTGGATGTGGAATACCCAAAAGAAAATTATTAGATTTATAGATTACCTAGGATTTATACTGCACTACTAATAGTAATAGGGTATCATTTGATTAGGGGTATGCACCTCGAATATGTACTATTCGAGATACATAAATTTCCTGAATTATAATGCATTATTTTCTCAATATAAAAATATCTGCTGATTGCATCGTGAGGTACATGATCATCTTTCTCTTTTTACCCCCATAACCCCTTCAGATGTACATCAATACACTATGATATGTACCTTCTGATGCACTACGATATTAGTAATTTTGCGTTGGTAGCGTTGGTAGTTAGTGGGTGCGGGCGGTGTTTTATAGTCCCAGAATCTATACGATACCCTTTGGGGATGTTGTTACATGATCGTAATCTACCTAAGTAAGCTTTGGATCGTCGTTTTGGACGGAAATTTAAAAAAAAGGGACGGCGAGCACATATCTCTAAAGCGTTTATTGATATCGTTAATAGATGAGAAGTTTTTAGATTGCCCATAATTTTCTATGGAGAATTAACATAGGAATGGTACTCCACGCGCGAAGCGATAGCTTTGTGAATTGGCCATGGGTGCCTCAGGACCCCATAGACCATACGATGAACGATAACAGAGGACTCTGCCGGTGAAATCCTGATATCTTTATCATTATACTTTCGATATGATGATCATCGACGTTTATAACATATATTCCTTTTTTTCTTTTTTTAATTTAGAACAAGGTTAACGAAACCATTATTCGCCCTTTATTCATATAGACGCCCGCCAATCGTATGCCAGTAAATGCAGAGTAAAGATGGTATTATTTGGGTACAGTTCCTGACACGCTGATCGTCTTTCGAGATTTGATAACGATGATTACGCTCCCAACTAACGAAAATATGATGATTCATGGGTTCCGCTGTGATTCACGTTAAACGTTGCTATATGCTCTTCGTTTATGGAAAACGCCAAACGCCATTCGTGGGAATGCGACATGCATGACAAGGGAGCCCCTCTGCCTCCACCACCCACTCTGGCTCGGCACCTCTGCCAGCCTACCCACTCCGAGGGAAGCCTATTTGGTACATAAACAGTGCAAATTGACACCATCATGACATTGCTGACCCAACATTGGCGATGTTTCTAGTATCACATCCCAATAAAGGCCATGCATATCACTGGATTAGCAACGTAACAGATTGAAGGTGATACTGAATGGTGTCCTATAGGTGCAGCAAAATAGCACAAACAACAAATGTCCTCAACATGCTTTCACCACAGTACTAATTCACCATAACTGCTAATTATCTGAATCACTCAGATGTGCATATGTATTGATACACAATTACACCACTAGCAACCAACGTTACTGCCTTAAACCTCATTGGAATGATGATATCATAGTAGGACAGATATCATTACAAATCTAATCACAAAAGCAAGACCACAATACACCCTCTAGCACCTTGTGGTGTTATCTATTTTAAAGCACTGTAGCAATGCAGGCCGATTAGCTATGCTGCCATGATACAGTGGTCATGCAACATATCAACAATATGTTCGTGGTAATGGTGGGCTGGGTTCCCAGTGACAGTGCAGTGGTGGTACCAACCAGACGTTATTCTCGGCTCTTTGTTGGTAGTATATGGAGATACATATCGGGGAACAGATGGAATTCAGGTACACTCACTATATCGCCTTATTATCATGTACAGGGAATTTTAGTATTTGCGATTTCATCGAATTTCGACCACCGAATTGACTCTGCACTCCACGTGCGTCAACCTCTATTGTTCCACGACGTTCAGGTGCAAGCCGGAGGGTAGTATTGGGTTAATACTACGCCACTGCATGACGAATGAAATTCATACTGCTGGTGGGTATAAATGAGTTTATGATGATAAAGTAAACACACCAGGGATGTCAGTGCAGTAGTCATACTTTAATAACCCCATTAATACGGCCCTGGTAGCGACGTAATCTATCTGGCATGGCACCATGATAATCCTGATGTAGAAGGTGGGAGAGGCGATTTTATTACACCAAAAATGAATCTACTGTAATTTTATCACAATAACACCTCAATATCATCATTATAAAGGAGGTGAAACCCTGGAATGCAACAGTGCAACAACTCAAGAGACATTGCCAAAGAAGTGTTCAGTACTACGTACGTTCGTAGTCGTATTTCTCATGTCAGGAAACGGGATAATTCTGAATTGCTGTTATTGTATCTAAGAGTAGAATATCAACCAGACATCTGAAACCAATGAAATACTTCATAAAGATTGCTGGCGAAGCAGCAAATCTTGTCATAAGGCTTTTGTTGGTAACCAAGCTTCTAAGCACAGGCTTTAAGTGCATATTCGGGAACTTTGTTAGGCTATCGTTTTCGGAAAGCTTGCGTAAACCAAACATCGGCTGGCAGAGTGCATTTGTAGTATCGCACTGCAATGTAGACATAGTTAATTAACTGCTACCAGACATTCTACCTTTGTACCCGGCGCCTTTCCCAAACAAGCAGTTAACTAGAGTCTGGATATTTACAAATATATTAAGGTAAATAATAACAGAAGAAATTGGTTATCACTTCAATATTCCAGTCTTACTTCACTTTGTATGGTCATTTCATCCTAACATCCTAGTTATATTTAAATCGTCGTGCGAAATTCAATAAGCCTGGAATATAGGCTTGATCACCTAGTTCTTCTTTATTATACTGCCAGCGATGTCACCGCTGTGGTACAACCGTTTAACTACCGTAGTATAGAGCAGCACACCACCAACTAAAACCTGCTTACAACGAACACACTATAACACAAAGTCTACCCCTGCTACCACCAGCAGTGTCATCTACAGGCCCTGGGAAGGATCAGTGAGCGTCACGCTGATCTCACGGATTTCCTCCTCGGTTTGGAGGCCAGGGAGAAAAATTACGAGACTGCGGGTGAAAAGAGAATGGGCCGCCGAGGCTGGGGGTCATCCCCGGAATCTAAATAGGCTTTGTGATGGCGTCTCTGCGACGATAGCGTTCTCTGGGCCTGCTCTTGAAAGAGCACCCATCATTTACATGTTCGCACTGGCAGCTCTGACAGCCGACGTTCCAGCCACCTTAATGTCTATACATGGGGCCTTTGGGAGCTAGTGCTCTTGGTGATCGACTGCGTCTTTGCAGGCTTTCCTGGAGAGGGATTGACAACTGGGATTATAGTCCTCATAATAGCGTTAGACAAGGTTCAGGCTTAAGTGCACAAGATCTTTAGAGGGCGTCGCTTTAGACGTGAATAAAGGGAGTCGGTCCTCAGACTCCAAGTTTTCATTATAACCAGCCGGCTGCTTTAATGGGTTAGGCAAGGAACTCCGCTAGTACCCTTCTCTGTGGAACGGGTGTCTTATGTTAGTTAGTTATGTTAGTTATTATTAAACTTAGGAAATATACTCAAATGGCCAAACAGTGTAGGTTCACAATAGGTCCGTCTTCACCCACTCAAGTATCCGTCTCTACCAACGCAGCCCTGTAACAGATCCTGTGCAGAAAGGATTGCTATGTCTAATTCATAGCTATTTTTATCTAGATAAAGATGAGTAGGTCCTTCATTTGTACTGCATCCTTAATTGTTTACATTCAGGTATCCTCACATGTGTGGTTCATGAATGTAGTTTGGAGGAACGGGATCAATAGGGTTATAGTTGTTTTATTTGGAATTCATGGGAGATATCGGAGTTGAACCACCACTGTTCAGACCATGATTTGTGATCTAAAGTCAACATGATAATTTTATCGAATTGGACTACCATTATACGTGCTAAAGCAAACCACCTCGAAGTAATATTACAGCCTGCTATGGAGGACAACCACAACTTATGAACCCCTCTTAATGCTGAGTAAATTATACACGATCCAGTTGCTGACATTCAAACATTTGGTTCGGTGGGTTAAAATTGTTCTTGTGATAATGTGTCTCACTGTGGTAATGATATTTCTCAGGTTAATGATATGTGGGAAAAGGAAGGGAAAATTCAAGATTTCTTAAATTGTCACAACGAGTAGTTAAGTGAAGTGTAGAGGCCTAGTCTACGCAGAATAGGAGTTTGGCGGCTCAACAAGAAGATATGATATCCATGGCCGATGAAAAAGGCATAACAAATTTATCCGAATCTCGGTCTTAAATGAGCAAATATAAAAGGGTTGATTTCGGGCTTTGTTAAACATCAGTATTCATCCTCTACTATTCACACATTTGTGATAGGAAAATATAAATATGCACTTAATAGCGATGGCAAGCTTCTATGGGTCATACCGGCGACTAACTGGACCCTTGGATAAATCACACCTACCCGTCTAAATGGGAAAACTGTTGTCTTGCGAGTGGTACATGTATATATACAGTAGATTTCTGTATGAACAAGTCCGACAAAAAGGATTGGACAAACAAACAAGCGATAGATAACATTCCCACGCTCTCTGGTGAAAAGGGCTGCCCCCTGGAGCAACCGGTTCTATGCGTTCACTGGCGGGTCAAATCCCTATTAGAAGGGGTCATTTGCATGGGAAGCAGACGTTGCACCGACTGGCCTACCGTGTCTTATACACCACCCGGTGCCTCTGAGACTAAAGCGACTGAGGGTCCCATCCCTCCGGCGCCATATTGATCGAGCCTCGGCACAATTAGCCGCCGCTTGGGGGCGTCGCGAGCAGGCCTCGCATCTGGTTACAACGACGGACAGTTGCAGCCGGTGATTCTCTGACCCTCAGGCCCCGTTGGCGATAATAGGAGATTTCGGTTTATTGACCTCTGGGTTACGTGGTGCGCGTGCGTTGTAAGGCGGAAGTGTGTGGGTGGAGGAGGAGTGTTTGTGTGTGACAGGGAGGTAGACCTGTGTGCAGGTAGTGGCCATGAAACCGATTCCAACGATCTTATTAACACCCATGCGAACGACCGCACCCGGATATCCGTCCCCACCCCCATCCTAGCTTCTTCCAGCGGTTGTACCACCCCTCCTCCCCTCTTACCATTTCACGTGTAATGTGTCACAGACCCCGTTTGAGATGCATCACACCCCTATTCCCACACATTAACCGCAGAGGGGAAAGCGCCAGATATAGTATGGGCAAGTGACCCTAATCCAATACCATTGGTTATGACATGGTCCGTAACCGCGATCGATCCCCACAGAGCAACGCCTTGCCGCCGCAAGGGGCGAGGGGAGAGTTTCGAATCTGCAGATTCTGAATAATTATTCTCTCATGTAATAACATTCTTCAAGTAAATGCGTTACCACAAACAGGCGTTAATGTTAGGTATTATAGGTGGGTAGATTCCATACGGACATTATCAAGAGTGTGATGCTTAAGGAATGGACCAAAGGCATTTCCCCAGCCTCCAGGGGGCATGGACAGGGATAATTAGTTTGATATGAAGTATAATGGCCATAAAGGCCATTTCTCACCTGGGTAATGACCATGGACTCCTCCCCCAATCAATAATTTGGGCCACGACTTGTCTATCCACATGCAGATAAACAGAGTGTGCGGACGTCTGCACTTTTATCCACCTGGTTATGGATCCAAATGTTTCTCATATCACACCCAATGATACAGTTACCTTGCTCCGGTCCAAAACTGACAAATACGAGCTCCTCATGTGTCGCAAAAGGTCCAAGGGAGCAGCACAAAGCAAAGTGTTTGGTCGATACTGCACCCACCAACCCCTTCTTGCTATACTATTTCCTCTTTGCAGCCTATACCTCCAAAGGTACTGGTCGCCGAATCAGTGCTCCTATTTGGTAGTACCTCTGATGTCAACTATGCTCATTATAAAGCATCCGTGAGGCTGTAGATATGGTGTCCTTTATGTCTTGTGTGTGGAGGATCGAGACAGCCACCCTATGACCAACAGAAGCCGCGCCCGACGTCAGACAACTGGCGCCAGCAAGATATCTTAGTTAACCTTGATCTACATTTAGATCAAAAAGCGTCCATTATATGCAAGACACGCCTCCCTACTCAGCATATATAGTACACACGTAACGGCACTCGGTGAACGCGAGATTGTTCTTGAATGGATGCAAAAGCCGAGGTTGGGACGCCTATTCAGGAACTAATGAAGGTTCCCGGCCATATTTACATTCGCGTCTTATTCCGCACATATATATCTCATTCTAAAAATCGTTATAGCTGGAGGCTAAGTGTTCCCTATTGAAGTGCATTGACGCCGTGGTAAATATAACAAAACGTAGTTTTTTTTAATCAAAAGTGTTTATTTCAAACATCAAAATAAATCAGAGATGGGTTCCATGTTAGCTTATACAGTCGTACATTCAACCGGCGGTCCAGGAGTTGAACTTTCATTTTAGCATGCAATTCAATAATGTAGAGAACGTGGCGTTGACTTGGGCAAATTTTTTTTCGAGTCTTATCAGACAAGAGAAATTTTTTAATTTATGCAATTCAATAATGCTCTATTTACGTTGATAGTATCCTTGAGCCACATGTAGGGCTCGATTTTGAGTTCACTGCGGGGAATTCTGACTATCAAGACAAACAACCCCAAGACGAAACCACTATATTCAAGAATCGGCCTAGTACAACTACAATATATCTTTTTTACTACATCCTGGGATATCGCTTTTCTTATCTTCGACAATCGAAATATTCTGCTATTTGCAGACTTAATTATTCCCTTGATACGAAGTAAGAAATAAATATTACGGTGTATTGTGACTCCTTAGTATCTATACGTGCGATGTGTTTGTTTTGAATTTTTGAATTTTGTTGAGGCACAGACTATATCCAATTCAGGTAAGAAGCGGATCCTATTATTGGAGGCATACCAGCATATGTTGATGTTTTCTTCTCATTCAAACGTAGACCGTTTACACTACACCAATTAACGACCACATATAATGCTAACTGGTGTTGGCCTAGCTTTTATGAAATTGATGCCACTGGTGTATAGGACCAGGTCATCCGCTTATTGCAGAAACTTAAAATCAGTTACATCAGCACAGATATCATTTACTAAGATTAAAAAAGTATGACCGCTTACCTTTGGTGAACGTCAGTACTTACTCCAGTCATCCCAGGCCGTTTGCCTACTCATATATGCCTCTAAGAAGGCGAGAGCTTTCCCTGAAAATGACAAAGGCATGACCAGACCCTTCCAATATTTTAGGTGCACAGTTATTGTTTTTTAATCTCAAAATGTTTTTTAAATTGCGGCCAACTTACATTTCAATTCAGTTATAATTAGCACACTTACAACCCCCTTCCTCTTTAAACGTTATGTTTCAGGTCAAACTTGTGTGCTCGTTTCTGCAAACCCAGTACAATGTCCGTTATGGTCAGTCAACACGAACAGATGCCCTTATTACTCAAAATTTCCAGTTATGCTAGGTTTACATCATCACCCCGACAGTCCTGGCAGTGAATTTTGCGCAAACCGTAAATCGACGTCGACTTTTTATGGCCTTTGCTCTGCACGGCCCATATTATGCCGGTGACGTAAGGTGACTTAAGGTTGCCGCAGGTCGCCATGGATTCCGCTGTATGGCACAGGCCCAACAACTTGCGTTGTGAGCCCGGTAGACTAGGGAAGTTTTGCGTTGACTTAAGGTGAATTGCAGTGAATTGCAGCAGTCCCAACCAACTACAGCATTTTCCCTGGGTACAAGTCACACAGAGATAACTTTACACATATATATATGATATGAAATTTACTTGTATATATCTTCCCGTAATCCAATGTTACAAAACAGAAGTGAAAAGGGTTCATAAAAAAATTTAAAATATAAAAAAAACACTCATGGAACTTGGTGGTTTACATGTATGTATGCATGTAAATTCAACATATTCTTTCACTGTGACTGTTGGAAGTTGAATGAATATCCTGGCCGACTACGGCTCCATAGGGCTAGTGTTCTCCAGAAGCCCCCGGGCTGTGGATTTAAGGTGATTTAAGGCAGTTCCAATTCTCATTAGCTACGGGGGTTGCCAGGAATCATCGTGACTGCAGTGCTGGATTTTCTGACAGACCTTAACCTTCCCGGACAACTCCCTGACAGCCAAGTCGACCTACGATTCGTAATCCCGACAACTTAAGGCGGACTACGGCAGACCCAACGGAGTACGGCCATGAGGAAAATTCACTGTCGGGACTGTCGGGGTGATGGTGTAAACCTAGCCTAACTAATAGGACGTATCGCTGAAATGTGAAAAGGCATACATTTCAGAATTATGACTTAGTCTATGAGACAAATCTAAAGTTAACAATTTTGTGTACAATGGTCATACAGTATGGAATAATTACCAAACTGATAGAGAAAAGCATTGTGTTCAGAAAGCGTCATACACCTTAATTCTTCCATGTAAATCGAGAATGTGGGAATCCTTTTCTTTTGGGAAAATCTGTTTACTGAGATGTGCTAGTGTAATCCAATTTTGGTTGAAAACCTTACAGCATTTGGCAGAACTACAGAAATCCATTCACTCATGTTCGAACCTGCGGCGCCAGACATTATTGTGAAGATGCATGAGATTGTCCTGTGTATTCATATTCATGCCCACAGCAATCTATTTTTATTGAATGAAATGAACTTCAAACAGCCAAAGGCGTTCTTCTGTTATTTCAAACAACCAAACTGTGAGATACAATTTCAAGCGACCAGAGCAGTCTCAATCAGAACACGTTTCCTAGAATGTTCTACAACTTTCCAAAATTCGAATTCCTTTTATAATATTACTCAACTGATATGTGTTCCTTTGTTCAGTATTCTCCACTGTTTCCGATAATATATATGACTGACCTGTGTGCCTTTCTGCGTTTGTTAGGGTTCCTCACACATACACCTACACACACGCCTAGCTACACATAATATGTACACACATTAACACGCTCAAGCACATCGAGGCTAGACAGCTTGTTTTTGGTCCGCGCAGACTCATTAGCATACAGACGTAATCTATTGCCGACCTCTTGCTCCCCGGGGTATGCTCAAGAGTACCTTCCTGTTACGCGGCAGAGCAAAACACCATCAAGGGTTAGGAAATACCTCCCATTATGGAGATGTTTGAATTCTCCATAAGTACGATTGGGATTAGATTATACCGCTCTGCTACAGTTGAAAATCGTTTAATACTTGAATATATTCGTTCGTCTGAATTTTAGGAAAGGATGAAAGCATTGAGAAAACTATGAAAAATGGAGTGGTTCTAAACAGACATTCCCTGACAATTTCATAGTAGTTAATTTAGCACCGGTGCTTCTCTCCAAAGCTTTCACAACGTCAAGCAGGAGTTGTTCAGTTCCATGGTGTAGGTCGATAAACACTGTTAAGTCAGTTTCGATCGATTACCTATGCTTTATCTGTGTGGACCCAGAATGGGACCGGACCCATGTGACCCCGGCTTCAATCGAGCTATGGTTTGTGGAATAGCATGATCATGGTTAAATAACCTCTTTATGTTATAGGCTTGAAGATCAAACGTATGGGTTTGCGGTACAGTGGCATCCTTATCAAACATACAATGAATCTATTTTATCTATTTGTGTCCACCAAATACTCTTTCTATTTACTTGGAATAACACACGTCCGGGTCATAGTTAGAGCTGATGATGGTCAAAGAGACCACACTTTTTGTTTTTAGTTTTATTCATCCAAAATAAAAACAAATCCCCTTTTATGGTGGGACCTCGACAATGGATTAAGTGATTGCTTTTCATTTTCTTTGGAATTCGTCTTAATTAAATCCATTGGACGGACACTTTAGAATAAGAAATAAAGAGGAGCTAGTGAAAATAGCAAAACAATAAAGGAGATGCTTGCGTCAGGGGAATTTCCACACATACTATATCAAGTGTAATCTTTCTGCAAGAATCTAGAGTCATTAAGATTACATACTCAGATGATGAAGAGGGAATAGAAAGCGCCCTAATCAACACCATTCATCGTACGTTTAATTAGATTTCTTTCTGCACAGTTGCCATCTCTCTGATAGTTGGGTGATGAAGACAACTCCTATGACTGCCGCGGGCCGAAGTGGCGAGGGGAGGTAGGGAAATCTCTAGTTACATTACATAGACCAAGGACCCAGCGGCCATAGCTTTAGTAGACCGCTAACTATATTTGGATGTGAATCTAGCAGACGGGAGTCAATTAATCGCGCATTGTAATTTGCTCTAAGATTACGTGCCTTTGAATAAAGGATGAATAATAAGAGGTTGCTACTTATGCGAATACTGGAGTACTCTAAGGGCTCCCTCAGTAGAGATAACCAGTATACTGTTTAGTAGTGTGTTATAGGTAAGCTACCATAGTCAGTTGTAGCGTTTATCCAATAAATAACCTGTCGTCTACATGTCTGTAAAGTTAGAAATGCAGTTAATTACGCTCCTGTTCGACAGAATGCATTCCGGTTGACCTCCTAAAAGATGCAGGGGGAAAAAAGCACATCCAAAACAGCCTAATCTCCTTAGAAAGTCTTCACTAATTAATTATTTCTATTCCCGAGGCCAGCATGCGGGATAAAAATAGCAGTCTGAAATCAATCTTGGGGCTGTTGAGAAGATGATGATTCATAACTGCAGTTGTTCGCAAGAGGACAATACACACGAGGTGTGATGGCCTCATCGCCAACACGTGTGCAACCGTTCTAAATTGGGCGGGAGGGGGGGGGGGGGGTCACATAGGATATGGACGAGTCAATATGGTAGTGTATCTATTAGTAAGTAGCTGTGCTTGGTTGTAAATTAAAAACTGAAAGATATTTCAATATTCTCAACACGGTGGGCGCAAAAATTACGACATTGTAAAATACCGCCGACTGACTTGCGAGTTAAGTAGTATAACGAAATGTGGTTTGTTATCAGGTCAAGCGAGATTCACACGATGGGATTCATGTACCTCACAGGGTGTTTTTCTGAGACAAATCCTGCTAAGATTCTGTACACAAACACAATCTCTTCCTATAAATTGTAGGGTTCCATTTTCCTGGGACATATTTTTCCCCTGTAATTGTTGGTGACATATACCCCTAAAAGGAACAGAATCCCATGATATTTTGAAACCTGTGAGGTACATGGGTCCCACCGTGTGAATTCTACTTTACTGTCCCCACGGACTGACCTGCTACTACTGGGATTCTATATACCACTTATATGTGCTAAACAATACGGCTCATTATGTGCACGCGGCCAAGCCTCGTCTGGCCATCCATCACCTACCCGCCGGATCACTGAGCTGCTCGGTAGACTGGTGTGAGTTGCTCACCGACCCTCGGTAGAGAGGCTAATGGTAGCTACTATAGGGTCTCCATGTTGAATCATTCGCTTGCGTACCAATCTTGTTTTCTTATACCCCCGAGATGGTACACGGCTCGCCGCCGGCCCTCTAATGTGTGCTACAATCTGAGTACGCGCCACTCGGTTATCCACCGCCTGGCACGCAACGCACTTACCACCTTGTTTCCCTTAATGTGAGCATTTTTCGCCCGGGGTAAAATAGCAGTCTGTATCGCTAGCCCCACCCATCCATACACCCTGGCCACCGCCACTACTCACAGAGGAGAAGGGAGGGATGTCCCTTAGTTGTACTGTCATCAGAGAGTTAGGTCTGTCTGGGGAATTAAGCCCGTTTAGGGTGATGGCCGTTAGACATGTAGATGTGGTGGTTGTGGTGAAGGAAGGATGAGTAAGAGATGAACTTGTGAGGGGTGTGGGGGAGGGGTTAGTGGGGAGGCCAGCCGGTGCAATACGGCCTATTATTCATGCAGCAGTAGAAGTGTATGTAAGACTGAGTGAGTCATATATGAATGGTTAGAACCCTTTTATCCGTGCCTGCTTATCCTGCCTTCCTCCACGCACATTTTGTACTGCAGATGTCGGTTTCCTTGCCCTTTCCTTAATGGTGTCCCTCCGCTGTTCATTGCTCATTTATTCCAATTTAGGTGATGTTTATGGTACGCATACCCTCCTATGTTAAACGCCAATTTCCGTTCACTACAATTTCCTCTCGTATTCAATACATCACAAGCTAGCTCCACACTACTTCTCACTCACCACCCTTTCATCACCGCCTGTTCTTCAGAGCTGATTCTGTATCGTCAATACGACCACTAAATTGCGTATCAATTCACTAGAACTGCCATGCTAGCCTCCCCTTGCCACAATTACCTTAACATTTCCCATAAATCTTTGGTTTACCCTGGCCCATCAACCCTATTTCTCAAATACACCAGAGCGGAATGGCATCCCTAGCTTATAATCTCTTATCAAAAGTCTTTTTTCCCCTTATTTCCTGTCCTCATCATTCAAGATTGCATAGAGTGGCTTTATTCACGACTGACCTCTCTCCAAAATCTTCCCTCCCATAATCAATTTCTTACACCCGGCATGACAACCCGCTATTCCTTGTTAGCAATCTCCATCATTTTCAGGCATCGCCGGTGCAGATTTTGGTCTCGTATTCCTTGCTGCCCGCTATTGGTTTGCCAGTTTCTCCTAGTCATTGTAAGCTCTCGTCATTGTGAGTTTCCTGGAGCCTACTAATCATTACCTGTTTGACAGTACAAACTCAGCAATGTAGGGTCGCCAGTGAAAACATGTCGGTGTTTGCTTGACATTATATCAATGCCGATGTTACGTTAGCAGTGGAGTACTGGATTCAATAGTATTGGTTGGTCAACGTTTGCTTACTAGGGGCTGTTCATAAATGACGTCATGGTATATTTGACCATTTTGACTGCTCGCCCCCTTGTCATGTTCTGTAATACAACCATTGTTGTGCTTGGTTATGGAGACTGGAACCCCCCCCCCCCCCCCCCCCACACACACACACACACACACACACACACTTCCTCACTCCATCATTTATGGACTGTCCACTATCGTTGTCACCAGTGCAGGATTAAAGGTCTAGGCCCAGTACTGCATAGGCCCAACAGGATGGGGTCATCAGTGCAGATGTCCATGCCAATTACTGTGGACCCACTAGTGTCTACTCACCACTAAATTTTCAATGCCAGATTACAGGAGCAGACTCACTAGCATGGGTCCAGTGCCTCATGGTGTGCACGAGTCCGTATCACTCCACAATGTTAGGTTGTCAGCGTTTGCCTGCCACTAATCAGTACAAAATTACAGGCTCATGACTGTAAATGTAGGATCACTAGCCCTAGTGTGTTCTTGTAACTACATGCCTACCAATATCAGTGCCAGCTCACTGGCGTGGACGAGCTAGTATATATATACTCACCACTACCCGCTCAAGAATGGGAGATTACAGGTACAAGCTCAATAGTATGGGTTCACTAATGCAGACTCAGTGGTGCGTGCTTGCCACTACGTGCTCACCAGTGCAAGCTGGCAGGTGCAGCCTTACCGGTGTGAGCTCTCCGCTACCCCTCTCGATGCCATAGGTCGGGTGTGCCGACTCTTAGTGACGACGTGCCCATCCCTGATTACCTGCCAAGGCGCTGCCGGGGTCAGATAACCTCGGCCACAGACGCAGCCCACAGACGCAGCCCAAACAGAAGCCACATCCGGTGCTAACGCCGGCTTCAAAAGCGCCGCCACCGCCGCCGCACAGTGCGCCTCTCTCTGCGCAGGCGGCCGGCAGGGCGGCAAGGGGCGGGGCTGAGGCTGAGGACGGGGCTGCAAGCGGCACTAAGCGATGCTAATATTTTATTTAAGTCGATGTTCTAGATGCATAGCGGGTCTGTCGAAGCTGCCCATATTGTGTTCAGTAACGTCTGCGGCACGCCACGGCTGGCGGGGTCTGGTGCCGAACGGTGAGCGCGCTGCTTGGTGGGAGCGGGCGGCGGGTGGCGAGCGGGCGGGCGGGCGGGGAGCGGGGGGTACGGCACAGCTACTGGAAGGGCGCGGGGTCTAGTCGGCGTCAGACAGCGCCATGGAGAGCAGCCAGTGACAAGGATTACACTCCGCTCTCCACCACCTCTTGGACATACGCACCCCCGATTCCCGGACCAAGGCCGCTGCCATGTCCTTCCTGCAGGACGTGTGGAGGCGGATTAAGCCGGCGACTGGCTTCCTCAGGTTGGTGTTGTATTAGCGTGCCTATTCTAATATTGATGCTGTTAAACTGGTTAGCACCATCTATGCCTGGCTTGCGGGCCACGGCCAGCCGGCCGCGATCCACCGTCTACGCCTGAGACATTGATCTCCTCCAGCAAGGATTCCTCCAGTGCTGGTAGAGCCAGACAGACGGATAAAATACATGTTGGTCTTACTGCCTTCAGGTGGTGGAGTTGAGGCTAAGTTTGCCTCATGGCTAAATGTGAAGAATACATATTAGCTGGTATATATATATATGTATGCTGAGTGCTAAGTGGAGGCATGTACTGCCCAGTCAATCACGTGTACAGGTCTATGTTGAAGTATGGTTTAGACCGCTCCACTGGATACCCATGATAACATCACCATTCACTGGCTTGTGTCTGTGTTTGGGGCAAACTCATATTAACGTGTTTTAATATTTACGCTATGCATTATTAGAGAGCCACTCAGTCAATATGCTACACATTTTGCTTTAATTGTGCATGACGCTGAGACAAGACACTATCCTAGTCATTATGCCGCTGTACACTGCATAGACATATTGAGATGACCAAATCCTATACCTTTATTTGCAGTATATGTTTATCGATAACCATGTATACATTCAATATCAAAATAGCATTGTCTTATATTTGCCAGTTCTAGTTTGAAGACATGTTTGATACCCTTATGAGAAAGGTGGTCCCCCTTTTGACCGGAAGATGATATATCTGCATTATATACGTTATGTAATTATATGGTTTTTCAGACCTCAAAATCTGATGTATAACATAAGCATGGCAGCACCGGTGAACCAATGATAGGATCAGTGTATCTTTAATCGAATTACATAGCGTCTGTACCACCATAGTTTCGCACCTAAATTGATATACCACATACTGGGCTTCCACAGATGATCTAATGGAAAAAGCATTTGGTTTTATGTACATACCTCGCCGCGTACACACCAAAGCTGGAGTTCATAACACCCAATACACGCCACTCGGGAATGCCTTAAATACGAGAGTAGTGTGAACGGTGGCCAATGTAAAGGTTGATGGGCAATGCAGCACTGGTGGTTTGACACTGGAGGGCGTGTGATCCTCAACCTGGATGGGCCATTAACGCCTCCTGGTACCTTATGCTGAGAACTACCGGCACCCCCACAACCCCTCTGTGTGCTATAAGAGAGCTGGCATTCCGATGCCCCGATACAGGGCGCGACGTTAAAGAAGGCCATCTTTCTAAAACATTCCCTCACCAGACTCTTTTTGAAGTTACGTCGCTGAAATAAGACCCAAGGTTTGTGTTGATGTTCTCGCAATATTCAGCAGTATTGAAAGATCCACGTTTCACATGGGAATGGAATCAAGTGATGTTATTCAATCCCAATACCAAAATTGTAAAGAAAATGAGTGACCCCTCGGATTCATTCACTAACGTAAAATCGATAATTTCTTATCAACAGTTGCGGCATGGGCAAGAAAGGTGGGACTAGTTTTATGGTTATTTCGCTTTGACAGGGCTCCTGACAGCATGTTATTTTTTTTGCATCTCTTAACCCAGGCCGTTACGAAGATCCACTCTGACATTTTCCACTTGAATTGCTCTTCCCAAGAATGTAATGGCGCCGGGTGAAAACAAATGAAGCGAAACAGGTGGCCATTGTTTTAATTCACGGTAGCAAAATGTAGAGCATTATACCAGTGACACATCCATAGCAACGGGTCACAATCAGTTCGCATGGCGTTGTTGCTCTACTGTGACGGACAGGGAATAATAAAATATGGAAGGCCATAGTTATTGATTGATGTTACATGTCTATTGCATGTAACATTACTTTATGAATGAGTGACTTTGGGAACACTAAGGAATATTAGATATCATGTGGTCAAGGTGGGTGATTTGTCAATTGCTTTATGGATTAATCTCCTGCTATACCTGGCTCAGTGGCTTGCAACAAATTCACCATTTTGGAATTTGTATACGGATATGCATACCAGTTGCCTATGGTAGAGGGACGATTTCTGTACAATTCCCAAATTGCAATGCAGTGCAATTAGTTGTCAGAACAATTGTGTGTTAGCTCATTTTAAATAGACAGATCGTTGATTTCATTAAACGTGAAATATATTACAAGTGCTTATTTATCATCCACCTAATACAAAGTGTCCATAGTGAAATCTGTATGGACATATCCGGCGTATATATGGATATGATGTATGCGCCGGGTTGCGATAAAGCGAGCATACGGAAGAATAGTACCTACTAAAAATAGTGTGCACCTAAAATGAACAAATATCGGCACGCCACTTGTCGGAAAAAGGTGGATAATAAATACAATATATATTCGTCTCAGATAAAAGCAGTTGTATGCTCCATGGAGTTTACCCAACGCAATATCCTTACATGCGCTCGGATATTGCCACGCGTCAACTCGTTTGATCAGAGCATACGACCGCCTGTATCTGAAACCAGTCAATGTTGTGTATGTATTACCCCGTTAGCTATGGGGGAAACCTATGACAACACGCATGTGTAGCAAAACTCTCAAATATCTTGATATAGACACACTTTGTATGACTTTGCATAAGATTGAGTATTGTCTACGTCCACAATTCCTCTCAGGGTCTAAGTAACACCAAATTACAATTCCATTATCTAGCTGCTACATCATAAAATACATCTTTTATTGACAATTAAATTATTCTAAATACGCTGACCACAAAATAGATACCTATATATTAGCCAGTGTACCCGGCCCTATACAGGTCCTGGTTGCTTTGCCATAGAGCCCTCCACCGGGTCGTCATTTCTCACTTGCCGCCATCTGACATGTATGGAAACAAAATTGAATCGACAAATATGTACCCATTTGTCTTCGCCAACCTTCAAAATAGCCGTATCTTACTTTACAAATGTGTATTTAGACGTAGTTTTCCAATGGAGCTTTGCTGGTTCTCAGATCCAGCCATTGAGTTCAGTTTTTCTCGGTGGTTCTCTAGCTACATAGTCCCTCGCCTAGTAATATAGAACAGCTGTTCACCCCTGAATGGAGATCAGGGGTGAATACTATACCTATCTGTATGTATACAGCCATTACCATTACCTTCAGTTTTAAGAACAACTGAGGAGGGTTATAACATGCCCTATGAATTGGGAATATCTTTGGTACACGAGTTACCGTTCAGAAAACCTAACGTTCGAATACATTGGAACACATACATTGTGACGGAGAAAATGGCAACCGGGTCCCCACTGCTCATCATGAGCTAAATGTGTTCAAGTATACTTCTGCCTTCAGTTTTCTGCCATTTTGCTTGTTCATCTTCGTGAGTACTGCTCGCAAGTCACTTTTTCATACGTAGAAAATCCTAATGTGTGATGTTAGAACATTGATGGTCATGATATAAGGTGTATGAGTCCCGGTCTAAACCGGCCTGATATTCTGAACTTACTGCTAACAGAATACTGAAAGAAAACCAACCGTATGTTTCTGGCTTAGTAAAAAGTTAAAGCCTGCAAAAAATCTTCCTGTAGGCACTACTTGATATCATCTACTGAACCTTATTTTAGGGCAATGTAGGCCTATCTAAGTTTCTTTGGTTAACGTTGAGTTCCTATGAAGTCTCACTTTGAATCTCTACGTCAAAAAGAATATTTATCTATATTTCACCTATTTCTTATGGTAAGTTTTGATCAAACTTTGATTTGACCTTAAAGTTTTTATTTGTGTTTCTGAAATTCTAAAATGTATACCATATGAAACCCGGAAGTATTGTTATAACTTAATTCTACAGATCATCATGCGGTTACCGCTAAACACCCCAATAAACCCTCATATATTATAGAGGCATATTACACATCTAGACAGCTCCTGTTGTTAGGTATCCTTTCATCTGGATTCTGTCAATATTCAATGGATTGATACACTTTAATAACTTACATAATCTGGATGAAAATATAGAAAGCTCCTGTTATCGAGTCTATTGTTTTATAAGCATTGGTTGGAGACTGACGGTGAACCTTATTTCTTTTAGGAAACTGATGTGTTATCATAGCCAGGTATAAACGTCCATAGGCTTAGCAATAGGAACCCATACTTAACAGGCTTGCGAGTATGATAACCCATATCCAATGAGCGATAAACAGATAAATATGTCCAGGCTAAAATAAAATCAGAAACATATTCGTGTTTGGTCTGAGTCTCCGTTTGCCATCTCTTTTAGAGCGCTTCGGAATATTCACTCGGCTACTGCTTTGTCCATATAATCCTGTGCGCCCCAAACTCGATGGTGATCGGGGACGCAAATACTAATCAATTTCGATCTTATTACCTAATTGTGTATCGACCTTTTCTGCAACAGTTTGAAAATACATCTCTGTTTATGTGTTACTAATGTGGTCCCCAGGAAGTTTATCTCTATGTCCGTATGGAACTGGAGTACAATTGGAATACATATGTTCATTGCACAAATACTAAAGGGATAGGATTTTCCACGTATTACTAACGTCGTACCGGGCGCGTGTGTTTTTGTTCTCTCAGGGAGCTGGAGGATGACTTTACGAGCCTTGCGGCATCCGTCGATCAGCGGACATCGACGGAGGACGAGCACGGCCAGAAACAATGCCCCATCTGTACGATGGTCGAGTTGAGGGACGACAACCAGAACTGCTGTGTAGACTGCGAGCGCTTTGTCTGCCTCGACTGTGGATATTACGATACGTCAATACAGACAAAGGTGAGCAATGACCGTCCACTTACATAAAATGCCACTATTTCTAGCTGCCAATCATGGTTATTTCATATTACACACATACATATATATATATATATATATATATATATATATATATATATATATATATATATATATATATATATATATATATATATATACATGTGTGTGTGTGCAGTCCTGGGGCCTCATTTAATTCAAATAACATCGTCAATATTTCATTATGTTTACTAATCTCTGTTGCAAAATTTACATATGGGTTTCTGGAAATACATATGGCAAGAACCCTTAATGGTTCCAGTACTTTAGTTGCTGGCGCATGGGCATTAATTCTGATTTTCCTGTACTTCTCCCTTGTTTACCTATTGCATTCTAGAAATGATATTATTGTGTATGTTGAAGCTAGGTCCGTGCTTCTGACAGGGTCAAAAGCATCCATTTACCAATTAACGAAATATGACAGCCCGACTAATTAAGATCTCGATAACGACACTCTAGAATTATAGTATATAAAACGTCATCAAGAAATTGAGGAAAGATGGAGATGTAGATGGAGGCTCTTTTAACTTACTATTGCATGGTACATGACGATAGAATTTTGATCCTTTATTTACTTTAGATGAACACGTTACTGTTACGAAGACAGATCGCAATGTTAGATAAGTAATACGTTAATATATCATATAACGCCATTCTCTGGAATCATTCACAAAAGTGCTATTCAGTTTTGATAAAGAAAGGGGAAAGGCGTGAATATTGGTGGAAGGCTGTGATTCCGGACTGCTATACTTCATGGTTATTTCCGGTGATTTCCTCACAACACAGTGCAGATCAGAAGAAGCCATGGTCCCTGTGAGCAAATGCGAGTAGAAGAGAGCAGGAGAGAGCAGCACGGAGTAGCTCAGCGCATGTCAATGTTAGGAGAAGGCTGCGATGATTGCTGGCTTCGTGGAGCATTGCAGACCGACACGTTGCCAAACAGACGCTCTACTAGGGCTAGTTCCTACATCAATATTTAACAGGGGGCTGACCCATGCAAGACGAAGCAGTCAGGCTTTGGAGGCGTGTATGTGGCCTGCTGTGTTAGCCCCTCCTATTCATTTCTGGTGGGCGCCTTGGATTTAATCGTTCACATTCACGCCCCTTCACGAGTAGCCCCCTGCCTTTTGGGGAATACAGTAATTGCAGTGATAAGTCCACACGACGTATAATTAACTCAGACGGCTTTCTTTGTGCTGCCCGCTGCATTTCCCAATAGTATGATTTGTGCTGTCGCCTCTGGTCGTTTTTTTTGTATTTAACATTCCCTGTTCCATTTTTGAGGCGCGCTCCAGGGCGACTAAAATGTTGGGTGTTTGTGGTGGTAGGGGTGGTAGTGGTGGCGGTGGTGTTAGTAGGGTTGGGGTGCACGTAGGAGAGATGGTGTTGTTGTGGGTGGTAATAGTGGTAGCGGCGGCGGTGCTGGTGGTGCAGAAGGAGGAGGTGGTGGCCCCGGAATCAATATGGTGCCTGTCTCAGGTGGTGCTGGCAGTAGTGGTGCCGGTGGTGGTGGTGCCGGTGGTGGTGGTGGTGCCGGTGGTGCAGTTTACCAGGCATGGCCGCCTCCTGCCGCTACTCCATATCCACATACATAATGTAACCACAACACTCCCCCACCCCTACATACTCCGTACGCCATATTAGACCACACCTTACTACCACGCGTTACGTCTCACCTTGGATTAACATAGGAATGATGATCTATTCCTTAATCCTCCACACCGATAAGAGCACTACCCGATATCTCCTATCTATTATGCATGAGAGTAGGCAGTGAGATTGGGTGTGAAGCTGGTTCTTAATGCTTCTCCCTATACACAGGGGTGAGTTGCTCAACAGTCTGGGGTCCCTGGCTACTCAGAAATTTGCCAAAGAGCAGCTGCTCTCTGTACCATGGAAGATGCGAATCACATCTGTCGCGTGCCACGAGAAAATGCTGAGCCGTTCATGCCTGGCTCCGTGATAAAAGCCTCCACATCGCCCATCACTACACAAAGTGAGCCGACAAAAAAGGTCCCTTCCCGCCTTCTTTATTAAACCGTCTCCTTCAATAATTCACAATGGGCATTGTATATAGCAGTTTTTCCACCTCTTGATACCACCCATTGTATAATGGCCAGGCCCATTCCTGGTCTTAGAAAGCCAGCCATATAACAAGAGCATTTTTACAGAGACGCTGAACTCACTCCCAGCATGCCCTGCGCGTTAGTGGGTAACCAGTGCGTAGAAGGAACCGGAAATCAGAGCTATATTCTCCTGGCGTCCGGCGGAGCTACAGGGCGGCAAAGCCGACCCTGCCGGGACCAGCGGCTTTATCGGGGGAAATCAGTCTTCGTCTCAGACCGGAAGTGACGACACCCAGTGAAGCGCATGCGCCAGGCTATATCCCCGCCTCCTCTGGTCTACAAGGGTAGGGCGTATAGGAGGGGGTGGAGAACGTGCATGGAGTAATATATCAGTAGATCAAAACACCTTCTTTCCCTTATTCCCTCAAACCCGCCCAGCTACACTACACGAGATGTTTGTATTGTAGGACGGGGTAACAAGTCCTACGCCAACCGATAGGCATGGTGGCACCCAACGTTTATATTGTAAATTGCTCCCTGCGACATACATATAGCTGATTTTATCATCCACTCAAGTTGCTTTTATCTCATCTCTCACGCACACAGGTAGTCTATTCAGTCTAAAAGAAAAAATCAGGTAGAATAGCATTTATAGGGGGTGAATGTCGATAGATTTTATAGATTGTCGTGATCTGGCCCTTTCTCTACTTTCTTGATATTGATAATCCAATATTCGAATACCAGATTAAACTCATTAGATGATTCCTCGTGTATTGTCTTAAATACCACTGTGAAAAAGAAAGGTATGGTAACTCCAAAGGTTTAAATTAGGTTTGTTTAAAGGAAAACTTCTCGGAACAATCCCGACGATGAGTTGGCCCGTGATTTAGTTGGTTTACAGAGGGTGCATACAGGGACTGGCGATAACGGCAGATACCACGGTCTGACGGATATGATGTCTGCCTGATGAAGACCAAGATCCTTTATCGGAGATGTTTTAATGGTGTTATCATGGTCCATGAAAGATTGATTTGTGTGGAGGTCGGCCCCGCGTCAAACATCCCAGGTCTAAGCTATACAAAGTCTCCCCAGGCTCCGCTCCAGTCCTGTTGTTGCTCCAGCACCCCATCCCTCTTCAAGCCAATCCCGGGCCACCCGTATGACAAAGTGTGAATGAAATGCTGTTCTTTCTGGAGGGATGTCGATGGGATTTGATGGCAGGTCGATTCTAATCTCTCGGGCACTATATTAGCCTTTTGCCCCACCCTTCAATCCGTCCTGGGTGTGCGCACACAAAAACGTCCATCTTTTTCCAGATTAAGCCACCATCGTGATGGAGTTGCTCTTGTACCAGGCCATGGCTATCATTAAAGGTAGTTGTTTTGCTTTCTTTCGCAAATGATTCGTGATTCGTAAATCATTCTTACACGCAAAGTGCTGAGTCCCCCGTCAATTAGGTATAACGCAACTGCAAGATACAACCACAGTGTGTGCTTCACCAGGAATACCAAACTGCAACACTTTACTGAGATGAATGACAAAAACTAGGTTTTGACTCTCTTTTATGCAGCGGCAACACGTCTACAATGAGCCATTTACAAAAAAAGGCAATCCTTCTCCCCCAAACGCTTGGTGTATCTACGACGCTGGTCGTACGCTGTGGCAGAAAACGAAGACAAATTGTGCACGTTCAATTATTCAGGCCTGGAGCATCTGACGAGCACAGGAGCTGCTCACAAGTCTAGGGTGGCGAGGACCCAGTCGGGACCCGCCCCATGCATCACTCAATGCCTCTGCCCATAGAGGTTCCTGCCAGGTATTGATCCAGTACCAAGGTCCACACCTACTTCTTACCCTTACCCTTCCCTTCCCATACCCCACCAGCCCCCGCCCCCGCACCCTGCCTCATGGTCGCTCCGCCGGTCCCGCCCCCTCTTGTTGGACATGCACCAATTCCCCTCAGAACTAACCCCAAAAATCGAACCTACCCGTTCTACTTATTTGGAATGCCAAAGAGGCCTGGATTCATTTCGGCCAAGCTCATCAAGTCCAAACAACTCTAGTGCCCTCCATATGTCTGTTTTCAACTTTTGGGTTTATAAATGATTAGCCACTTGAGCTACAATGCCTACTTTAAAGAAGTCGTTGTCTTTCGAAGACGGAATTGCAAACGCTATGCCTATCTTTCCCTATACAGGAGGTCTTCATGCCATCTTCCTTTTTCCCTACACTTGACCATGAAAACACAGGCTTACCTCCATACATTCACCCATACTATATTGACGTCTATATTACCCCGGATGCCCCTGACAACCACATGCCATACACCGACCCCAATCTTCCCGTGTCAAGCATACTTCCTACCGCGCCTGTTACCCCAAACCCTTTGCCTATATATCCCATCCCTTAAACCCAGCACCCTGATGAAAAAGCAGCCACACCCAATTTAAGACTCCTATCCAATCCCCCCCCCCCCCACACACACACACACACACACACACACACACACACCTCCCCTCTCTCACGACCCTCCCACGACACTCTCTTGGGTAACGTTCTCTAGTGGTGATGGTGGTGTGACCAAAAATGTAATTACACCATCCACCATTTCCCCCTCCCCCAACCCCCTCCCTTCTCTCTACACAGACCTTGGCTTAGATGTAGAACCACCTGTAAAGAGATCTCAGAGTACGAGGTAAGCCTGCATAGCTGTTTTGATAAATACACAGGATGGCCTTCCACAGTAGATCCGGGCCCTAGTAAAGATAATGATCTCAGCTATTAGCAAATTCACGTTTGACCCCTACAGAATTGCTGTTCGGGGCGCGTTTTATGGGATTCTATTCTGTAACCAAATTGGACACATCCTAAAATATCTTGCATTTAAGAGAATGTATGTGTATTTTACTAATGGACACATGCTAATTTTGCTTCGCACTAAAAGGCAGAACGAATCTTCTTTGTGATTTAATGTTTAGTAACTGAATATGACATCTGTATGCCGCATGACGTGACGATGGGCAATTTACGCTCGAAAGGACGTTGGCCTGCCAGCGGTGTCTGTTTCGTAGATAAATACCCAATGTCTACCCTATAAAAACGGGACCACGAGGGGCGAGGTAGCAGGTAAGACATAGGAGGGGTTTCCCATCTGTACTAACTGCATTGGAACCAAAGACTCGCTGTTTGTGCAGCGTAAGCGCTTTTCAAGGTCACACCCGGGGCATTCAATTAAGGGCTTAGTAATATGAAAGTGCATTGGGCACTGGGGGCAAACGGAAGTTTGTGTTCATGTTCTATAAATGCTACAGTATAATCTATGCAATAAGGAGCTTTGTCAACATGTTAGTTCTATGTGACTGTCATCTGTTCTATCACGCGCCCCAATATTAATTTGCAATTGCTTTTTCTAATATAGGCCAGTTTTGAGTTAGTAACATACGAATCACTGGTAAAGTGCAATATATTCCATGTAAAGGATCGTTAAATCTTTAGAGCAGCAAAGTACCTGAACGTACGACTGGTAGATTGACTGCTTTGAAGAAAACTAGAACACTGCCAATAATTGTAATCTATCGAATACTGTAGAAATAATCTAATATTCATCATACCAATTATTAGTTGAAAAGGAATTGATTTATCAGTGTTACAATATGATATAACACGCTAAATGAAAATATACCTGTTTTATGATGGTTGCTTATCAGACGTTGTTTATCCTTTCATATCTAGCTTTTCTGCCAAAGATTTCTAACATTTCATCAACGAACTATACAATGGACACATTTCGCACATTTTGTTTTACGGAAGTCGAATGCTGCAGGATCTAGTTAGTGCTCATGGTCCTGATTATGATTGGTTATGATGTGTCATTCCTTATTTACACTGTCTAATGTTCCTGACACCAGTACATGCAATCTCCAATGATTTTAAAGAGAAAACGGCGGGCAATAATGAACCAAGGCATTACAATAACACTGTCTGGGTTTGCATTGCAAAATATGCCGCCATTCTCAGCACCGGATCCCGGTGGGAGAAAACAAGGCTTCCATCAAAGTGCAACACTTTTAGGGAGGGTCCTGTTGCGGCGAATCATATAAAGTTACCTTCATGGTCGGAACGTTTTAGGTTTAATTGAAATAGGTCTCAGATATCTCCCACCTTCCTGAACTGCTCATTTAGTTTTGTACAAGCTGTTAATATCATGGTAAAAAAAGGCCTGAACTAATCACCACAAGAAGCCGCGAGCCCCATCTCGTACATTTCCCAGGCTGCATAATAAAAAGGCATGTGGGGGATGGGGTGAAGGTGCAGGGCGCAGGGGCAGGGCTTGGAGACGTCCAGTCCGACACGAGACGAATGTGACTGGTTGCATGCAATTCGCTCATTGACGCGGCCGCCCACCGACAACACCACTACTCTAACTGTTGAGTCGTCCATCAAAGCCGAGCTGAGTCACTCAGTTTAGGCCATCCGTCACTTAAATAATCAGGCGGCCTGCTTCAGTGAGGCCTCGCTCAGGTTTTAATAGGGCCTAGAAGTTGACCATCCGACAAAGGCTCCTATGACAGCCAGAAAAGGGGTTCTATAGATTAAAGGTGTCTTTAAGGGTCTCCGTGAGGACCTGCAGGTGGTCCTTGGTTACTGGCTCACTCATCTGTTCCGCATTACCGCCAACCTCTTGGTTAGGCATAACAACGAATATAGAGAACTCATTGGCCCGAATAACGAGTATAATCTATGCTAAATCAGGGGTATATCCTAAAGACCTCTATGGGTCCTGGTAAGGTCCTGCAATTTGGTTTTCCTTTCACGTTCTTATTGGCAGTTTACCGCGTATACTTGACGCATAAAGGAAGTAAGCAAAGTGAGCAGGACTTCACATATATATCGTATATACATGAACGCCTATTTGGTTGGTAGTTACAGTACTACAGGAAACACTGTGAAAGAAGAAGCCTGTAAAGGTGTATCGACTGGCTGTAGATTAATACCAGCGCTATTTAGGCCTCCTTCCTGCTACCGACGACAGTGTCTTGTCAAATATACGATACACTAATATTTAAAGAACTAACTTTCCAGACTGAACAACATCCATCGCTGTAATGGGACCAAGTGTCCTGATTATAGGAGTGATGCCGCCTTCAAGATGATTCGAAAATTGACCAAAAAAGTAATGACTTACAGGAAATTCGCGGATTTATCATAACGATATTTTCTTTGAAAAGTTAGGTTTTTATGCACACGCAGTGGGAAGTCTTTTAATTATTTTCAACATGCAATTCATTGATTTTTGCCCGGGCAGCTGGAGACTGGGTTTTTTTCTGGTAGCCCCAGTTATTAACATCATGGGATCTTCCGTTCCACCGGCCTCCCTCCTCAATGCAGGAAGCCTCCTCAATGCAGGAAGCCTCTTGGTCGCTAACGAAGACAAGTCGTCTGTCATGGTAGCGTTAGTCAACTAACTATCAAGCCACACTGTGCCCACTCACACTCTCCCCCGTTGGTTTCCGTGATATTAGTTTTCCAATATATTACCCGTGCTAGACAGTAAGAGCTACTAACGAGCAAGACTTTTGTCCACGAGCAAGTGTATTTATGTCGCTCTGGACTGGAGCCCTTTGGTAATAGGTTTTGGCTTATTTGTCAGGTTGCCTAGTCCAGTATGGTATATCCTTCGGTGCTAGCTCTAGAGTGATCAAAGAGCTCTTTTCATTATAACGTCTACATCACAAGGGTGCCTTCTTTAAATGACCTCATGCAGAAGGGGGGACAGGGGTTCCAGTCTCCATGACAAAACATGACAAGTGGGAGATGGGTTAAATAATGGTGAAATAAAATAGCAGGAGGTCATTAGATATATATGGACATTCCCAAAGTGATTCTATAGGTGCAACTGAGTTAAATAAAAATGTCCAGTTAATGATGAAAATGCCTTTTCTCTATTAGGTTTAGTTATAGTGTGAATGCTAATAAAAGCAGAACAACACAAAATCCTAGGTTCCGACAATGAAACGGAGATGTTGACAACGCTGCGTCGATGCCTTGTCAGCATTGTAGAGACAGACATTGTGATATTTATTGCTTGTGATATGACAGGTGTGTAACATCTTCATTGTATATCAGGATATCTCAGAGGGTCTTCGAATTCGCGATGGTATAGTAGTGAATATGACAGTGCATTTCCAATTATTATGTTATATTTCCGTAGAATAGGGTTTCTGTATGGGGTATCGGTAGAATACAATGTGATAAATACAATCTTTATAAATTGGAGTGATCTTTTTATTGAGCATAATCCACATCGAACGGCATGGTGTAGCATCATGCTCTTCTGCGTGGTCTGAGACTTTGAGAGTCAGTTGCGTTGTCAACGTAACATGCTATCACTATTTCTATTGTATAGATAATAGATAGATCGTCAAAACAGAATGGAACTTAAATAGATATAGGTATATGCGATAATCCTATGATGGCATTAATAAGATCCGTAGCAGCATGATTCGGGATGGTGTATAACAACATTGAAGTAATGTAGATTGACATAATTAGTCAAAATCTCTATATGAGTCAGTTTGTTGATAAAGGCGAGGGGTCTTAGTATAGTTTCAACATCTATTGCAGGCAATAGCTTTTTATGTACACAGCCAGGCACACAATACTGAAGCTGCAAGTGTAATAATACCGGTCCACAAACTAAGACACATACTGTTATGATCCACCCACCCAATGTGTCCTTGTTAGTTATTACTGGCGAGATGGTAGGATTGGGGGAAGGGGGAAAATGAGACAGAACAGGTAGCACGGCTCGTTTCTAAGGATGGAACACTCACTCATATGTGGTCTCCACCGTATCTCTCACTCTCTATCTTTTTATATATCTCAGCCCTTCTCTTTCTTTCTGCCTTATAATATCTACCGGCCGTCTGTCGTATTATGACTACAGTACCAATGTTAATGCTGAGTGATGATGATATGTGTGACTGCCTCGTGACTGTAGCAGTAATGTGGATTTAACCACAGGCCTGTTTTGACATCATAGGACTCCTTATAAGCAGCCGCACTTCTCTCGAGCAGAGCTGTCGGCTGGTTTTTTGGTGAGCAGTAAAACTGCTTCTCTGTTCATGAGACAGTTTAGTGAAACTTACATATTATTCTCTGCTCTCCTACTTGTGCAAGATGCAGCTACTCATGTGGACAGAATGTGTCTATTGAGTCATTGTCCTATAAAATACAACCTACTGTATGGATATGATTTTGGACTAGAGGTCACGGAGTGGTGAAATGTTGTCAAGGATTGATATAGTCATGGACTTGTGACATAGCATCATGGACATAAGTGATAATATAACTGATTCAAGAACTGCAAGCGATTGCAGACCATAGTGTCTTTATCTTCTCACCATCAATTGGTAATATATGATTGTGGAATTCTATTGATATTATGTGTGAATTCCTATGATCAAAGATGAAATGTACTATTATGATATCGGGTCCTTGGTATGTCATCCGGCCTGCTGAAATGAAATCATGATCTCCACAAGATCCATGCAGAGCTCCATCTGATCAAGGATCCTGGAATCGAGAAGTTGTTCCCTTGTACCTCAGCTAGACCTTCTATATCAATTACGGGTAGGAGGTTTAGTTTTCACAGGCAGCCAATGCATCGAGTTCTCTATCAACCTAGCTGTCATTTATAGTTACTAAGGCTTAATCTTGTAAATTAGCTAAGATAATGACAAGAAAGAGAATTTGGAATATCTTCTATTCTCAATGAAGAAGACAGATAACGATGCAAAGAAATGAATTTATAACATATATCATAACAAAGTGTACAGTTACATAAATATTCTCATGCAACATACAATCACATTAACTTCTGTGGAGTTCATATTAGTTCATATGTTTTGGTTGCAGCTCTACTCACAGTCTATTAGTCTTTCTCAAGACACTACTTATTTAGTGTATTTCAGTAATTATGCAACATCTCTTAACTTGTGAATATAGATGATCCATAACTGGTAGGATATGATGATAGCAGTTATCATCCCTGTTCCCTCCAGTGCTGGGATGATAGAAGCTTGTCTAGAAGTACAACCCTCAGTATGGGGCTCTGTTCTCGTAAAGCCTAGATTCCAATGATGCTCCAACCTTCTGTTGTAGAGGTAATGTTCAACAGTCCTGGTCCGTGTGCACGGCTGGCTGATTATATACTTTCTGGTGTGTGTGGGTGGGGGTGTGGACACAGTGCAAACGAAGACAGGAGAATGTTCAAACGTAAGGGCTGGCAGTCCAAACAGTTGGGCCTTGATTTTTATCTGGAGCGCCTACCTGTAAGGAAACATCATGTGTCATTCCCAATGTTATGTCACACTAGCTCTACCCATTATGAATCTTCATTTAAGACGTGATATAATGATAACATAGTGGTATCTATACCAACATCATTCCATAAAGGTACACTACGGTAATTCAATCAATGGACCAAACTTTATATTCATAATATTCCACCTTACAAATTACCCTTTATCTACTGCCTTCACTCTCCACTGCATATGACTGAGAAAAGGTTTCGTAGCATGCAAGTGCTTTTGTGATACCGTCAAAATAAAGAACATATTAAATAAACAAAAGCCTGAGTCCTCTCCCCTCTCTCTATATGCTAATATTGGTTTATAGCTTTGTCGATGGCCGTATTGTGTTGTGCACAATAGCTTCTGTGCAGCAAACAGGCAAGGAATGACCAGAATAGTTGAATGGAGGCTTCTCCTGTTGTTTGCAAGTGGTATACTATATTCTACTCTCCATATCAATACACTATTCATACCCACAGTGTATTACGAACCAGAGATCAGCAGTTACGTCGGTATAAATGGAAAATGGGTAACACTCTAGGTCACTGTACGTATTGTTTAGCCTATATGTATGTTTGTACATATTATGTATTTATGTGCATTGCATGAGAACCACCAACCTCCTTTCACATAAAATTGTTTAATTTGCTTTCAAACATAGTCTTTTTTAATCCAAGAAACTCATAAGAAACCGGAAGTGTACGTCTGGTTTACGGAAATGATTTATAGCTGTAAAATTTACGGTCCTGACTATATACATAGTGTTTTGGTGTATTCTAACTAAACTCGATAGACAGAATATTCCTGAAGCAATCAGTACAACAGTTTATGTTCAGGGTATTCTAGGACGAACATTGCCTCAGAATTAATCTGTTCAAAACCCCACACTACTCCACAATGTTCAATACTAATACAATTTGACGTTGACCAAACTGCTTTCCAGATATTCTTCCCAAGACAGGCACATGACCTGCTTGCCAAATGAGGATCAACAGAATTAAGGGGAGGTTAGGACATGCTGTACTTCTCTCTTCCTGTTCTCATCTCCTGGCCGGGGAAAGGTAGAAGTGCACGGAGCATAGGATTGACCTGCCCATCAACATCTTCAGGCCTTATAGAAAGTAAATTCCCGAAGATCAAAATAACCCAGCTTTGATAGGGAAATGTGTCTCCGCCTCTATCCTATTAATGCACGTTAGACCAGTAAGTGCTGGTAGACATTCACAGAACATTTAGCGTCTCCCGGTGAAACTCTACAGAAGATGGCGATATTTACGCCTCGAGCCCAGGTTCGGCGCCGGGAACAAGGTATGCTGCATTGATCTCCTGTGATGTTATATGGCACGGAATCCGATTCCCGCAGCCTGGATCACAAGCCTTAACCACTGCATCTCGTTTTTTATGATATAAAGCAACCCCCATATCCCTCCATCGCTGCCCCTTCAAGCAGGCCCGAGGGACCGGCTACATATATTACGGTGCCAACATATCATTAGTTATTCATACTTTTAGCAGTCTTTGCTCTCACTACTTTACTACAGTGAGATAAATGGAACGAAATTGGGGGAGGTTGAAAACAGAGATTGATGGATCGATCACTAGTTGGGAGGGTCAGGGATCGGTTAATTGATCCGCCTTGTAATACCGGTCTGTTCTTGGCTTTCTGTCAGGGAACAAGAATCGGGTTAAGCCTTGAGGTTTTTCCAGTGGCTGTTTTGCATGATTACCGGTGTCTTGTTTCTCTCTCATCCCTCTTTCCCCTCCTTTTAAGTCACATTACTCTTCCCAAAGTTCCATCATGTTGGAGCCATGTCGCAGGTTTGTGCCAATATAATTCCCGTTGGCTGCCTTTTTGATTGCATATAAACCTCATACATGCCTCTGTGAAGCAATACGATATTTCCTCCTGTGATGATGTGTTTTCCTTCCGGTCAGACCGTTCCAGTTTGGCTGACGCAAGCGCGGTTAGCATAGCCAGCTTAACTGTGACCAGCCTGCATGGCAGCGGAGTCGCATGGGCGACAATACCAGTAATTGCTGGCTCTGATCCACGATGCAACTTCGTTTGCAGTCCACAACCTGGACATGCACCCCGAATCCATTTCCGGCGGATACCTTTACAGGCAGTCAATTGGCTGTCGCCATAAATCTTTGTTAATACGCAACAAACGCTTTCCAAAACCCCCACCAGCATGAACTGTCATGGTCGGCGCCCATTTGGGTCTTAATATGCGCCCTAGACGGTCCGTGATTGGTACTAAAAGGTGGGGAAGTAACACGGAAAGTAGAGGGAGGCTGAGATGGGGGGAAAACAGCCTGCAGAACACCGAATCCAATATATTCTGGTTGCGAAGCTCAGCGTTATCCGCCCGCATGGGATCCGGTCGTCCGCGTGCAGTACATAAAGTGTGCTGGTTGGGTATGGGGGAGCTGCTCGTCTGGTTCTCTGAAGAGCTGCTCCCCGTCCCCCATTCACCCCGCTCCGCCCATCCTCATCCTGCCCTCTCCCGGCCCACCCACCACCACGGTGCCGCTTATAGATTCATAACATCCCGGCAGACTCCGTCAAGCTGCGTGTTTGTGTGTGCGCGCGGTAGTGCAAGAATAGGCGGTTGTCCGGGAATGGGGGAAACGAGCTCGGAGCTCGATAGGCGCGCTCGGCCTACGAATTATGGAGACAGGCATTATGGATGGGCTTGGCGCCCGCCTTTATGGTGGATGATCGCGCGTACAGGCAGTACAGGTGGTCTTCTGTCCTGAGCCGCTCCCTGAGCCGCTCTCCCCCGGCAGCAGAGTTCGCCTCTCCCGGGCACTGTAAACCTGCGTGCTATGATGATGATTTATGACAGTCCATCGTGATGACAGGTGCACAATGGGTCCCCATTAGCTGTGAGTTATACACTACTCCATTCGAGGGATAATAGGTCACATTATATCACCCCAATACCGCTTATGTAGCCCTTGTCTCGGACTTCCTTTGGGCGGTACTGTTGAATGAAACCAGACCAAATCACGTAATTGATATACTACACCATTCGTAACGTAGAGGTTACGTAATATCAGGCTCAGAGGCCCTAAAGTAAAAAGCATAGATCTGAGTAGATTCTAACCAACCGTCTCTGCTTAAATAGGGCTGCATCTAAAATCTAGAGTGACGTTCTAAAGAATGGTCGGGTGAAGGTAGATTCAATCAAATTCTATTTATCGGACACAGAGACATAATATAAATCATGTGATGGGCGCCTATACGTCTAAGTTGACGTGATATTGATATAATGTATGCCCTCCATCTTACTATCTGTCAGGTATCAAAGGCACTCATCTGTAAATACAACCTAGAGAGGGCCCTGGAGAACCTCATACTCTGAGTTCTAACACGTCTAAATAGATATGTTATATCCAATATATCTCCACTACTGATTCCCTCCTGCCGCAATAGATATGGGATTATCTTGACCAGAGCCCCCTCCTCAGGCCGGTTTATCTGTTCGTTTCACCTAGACTTTGGCCTCAAGATTGTGCTGCTTTGGGAGAGTTCAAGCGAGAAAGCTAATTTGTGTGAGTTGTCTGATGGCGCGTGACCAGAATAAGAACTGCTCGTTTAACGCCTCCTTCCGGGCGTTTATGACCTTTCTGCAAGGTGGCGCAGCGGTAAAGACCGCATTGGGGGGGCACTGGGCACAGCTTAGCGTTACCCCCTGGGTCTCTCTAGTCAACACGTTGGGGGTTAAATACCACTTTGTCGCCTTTAAATATCGCCATACTGTGAACCGGTAGATGTATCGAGTGTAACTTTGGTCATGGACGACACATATGCAATGGCCTTTAACAGCGTATGAAATTTTGAAATGTGGTATTGTAGGATAGCAATATGCGGAGTATTTCAGAAGCGAAGATATTAATAATGGGGATTTTAGGAGGCCATAACTTACCACAGGACCGGCCGCCGGTCTATCTGACTGGGAGTGAGGTGCGTGACAAAAGAGGGTCAGTCGGTGTGCTTAAAAAATCAATATATACCGAGGCGCTTATCTCAAAACCTGCTTCTCTCTCCTTGGGTGGCTACACCAGGCGTAATAGTATGTTTTCATGATATACATGTCTGCTGACTTATCAATTGGTTATGTAGACGTTCTATAGAATAATGTTACTTTGAGAGGATGTAGTGTAAGTATTAAATATATAAATTAAGTATTAAATGAATAAATTATTTATTGGTCGTAATTTCAACATACAAGGTTGATTTTCAGTTACGTACGGCTAGTGTATTCGTGTGGCCTCCAGTTTTGTACTAACAAATATGAGCACATGAACAACATGAAGTATTACATCTGTTACTTGAAGCAGATCCTACCTCTTCATTTAATCCATTTCTAAAATATAATACTTGATCGAGAACATGTACTTTTCGATTTCATTATTAGTTAAACCGAGAGCCAATATGCTGCTTCAAAATTGATTGTAAATGATACAGTGCCCCATTGTTTTATTGTACAGTTCTCGTGACAACTGCTCTGTTTAGTACTACCCTGATCATGCTCAGAGCAAGTATGTACTTCTCACGAGTTGATGGGTTCAATTGTAATCTGTTCCGCGTGGCAGAAGAGCATGGAATCTATAAGCTCTCCTTTGATACTCAATATTCATTAAAACTCAATATCGTCTTTTACCCTTTTAATATTGAGATTAGAGATCGCCTATTGCTCAGTCAAATCCATCGTTATGTCGAAACGTTCCACCTATGTTTTAATGCTAATCCCATTTCGACGTCTTATCTCTCTTTCATGTCAAAAAGCATCTCCCTTAAAATGCTCCCTTATCTCTCTTGTATATGTAAACGCCCTCTTGTGTCTCCTTTGCATATAAAAACAGATACATAAAACAGGTATCTGGTATCTCACTGAATTATGAGAATAAGCACCATTTACTGTACGCCTACGTCTATCTGCCCATGGGAAGGATAACCTACACCGCAGTGACTTCTTGCTGCGTGAAGTCGTAAAACGTGGGACCTTCCAAATGCTGAGCTTATATAATTCCCCAGTCACACTCACATCTAGTCGATGTTTCCGTGTACGTCCGATTTTGAAAGATAAAAATGCCCAGGAAAACGCAGAGTAATGCCCCAGGAAAACTGGCGTAAAAGTTTCTCAACGTTCATCAACGTTTATTTACAGGTTCTTTGTTCTCTGTACTCATTTTGGCGTTTCACTGCGTTCATTTACACATTAAAGATGGGTAGGCATAAGTTAAGAATTTTTAAAGGTAATTCTGACACCGCGTTTTTTTCCCACGTTTTGTTTACGTTCGTTTACGCATTCTGACTTTCATCTGTGTAACTGCGCATCGCAGTGCGTTTTCATCTTTAAAAACATGTAGAAGAATGTAAACGTATGTACAAGGGAAAACTCTTTTTTTTTCGCCAGTGTGGCTGGGGCATAACATAAATGTAAGTCGGAATGCTTAATAAAGTGTCAACAAAATGTATAGCAAAAACTTGGATTTTAAACTTATCTTTACGCAATTTTAATGCATAAATAAATGTGGTAAACGCCATAATACGTACAGAAGCGTAATAAGCTCTGGTGAACGTTGAGAAACGTAATAGAACGTAAAACAAAGTAAATAGAAGCGTTCGTAATCCGCAGGCTATATGAGATGGCCACCGTCTCAAGTACGTAGTACTTAACAAGTAACAGAACTTACGCAGTGTGACTGGATTGCATAGTGTGACTGGGGCATTAGAAGGCTCGTTCGCAAATCGCAATCTATATTTCCAATTACGGCTATAACCATGGCTTGCTTCCATCTTATTTAGGCTATCCATTTTGATAGTGACATTAATTTAGCCTCGTTGTGCCCTCCGGATTCATTATGAGATTATTTTGGTAATTCAATCTAGACCAATGAAACTTATAATTGAAAGTGGTTTTAGTATTCGTTTGGGCGCATCATGAAAGTTTCATTATCCCAAAGAAAGCGGACATTTTCAGATTGATGTTTGTTTGATTTGCTGACTTTATGTCGATTGATTGTATAATGAGGGGGTTGGGCGAGCGCTCTAGATGTTAAATTGGCATCGATTCGTGACCTCGATATCAAACTACGCTTCTCTTGAATACAACACCGTAAAAGTTCTACCTGTCAAATACACTATTTCAAACAAGAGCCTTTCTGTGTGTTTCCCGATTAAATCATTAACATCGAGCTGAAGTTTAAGTAAATACAGATTGTTTAACTTAAAACGACAACTTGATTGGTTCACAGGAATTTAAAGCTTGGAATCCAGAAGAATTAATTTAGCTAGGGGACATTCTGGGAAGGACACTGCATATCGGAAGAACACCAAGAAGTGCCACAAACAAATTAACTGTAGTTGACGTTCATCACCATATTGAATACAAGATAGACACTAACAAATGTAACTAAAGTGAAACAAACGTAGGCTATCTGTCTTTCCCTTTTGCTTCGAACATAATGGGAAGGGATACATGGGCCTAAAATATGTTCACATTAATACATATCTTGATTAGTGACTAGTGCAAAACTAAAGGTAATGAAATGTCAGGGTGTCCTTATTCTTGTGAATATCTGATCTCCGATGTTTTATATGTTTTAGGTCGGAAATAATAGTGCCCAGCTGTATACGTGCTTTTAATTGTATAACAACATTAAAAAATAGGAATGTTAGTATGAAATGGTCCCTTCACTTGACTATAAACCAAATATACATTTTATGATAAAATGATGTTCTATAATCTAGTAGATGTAGATGGCTTCAGGGAATGATTCTCAAACACCAGTATTTAGAAGCGCAATTGTGTTTAGATTATGGGGTGTCCACTGACATCCCGATTTACAAACCGTATTGAAAAAAGTGTTTATTCTAATTTATTCAAAAACCCACAGCTTTCAGTCATTACGTGTAGTTCTGCACATTTACTACATTGCGCAAAAATTGCTGGGGTGGAAAGGAAGTATGTTCTCTGCAAAAGGGGGGTTGTGGGGTAGATTTCTCACTAGGATTTGCGTCATTGAATTATTTGGATCGTTCAATGTATCAGAGCCATTGTCACCTTCCCATCCCCTAAATCGTTCAATTGTACTACGGCGCACACTGATACAAAAATAAATCTCCCACCTGACGCTACTACGATGCGCTAGTTTACAACCAACACATGACCGCGTTGTCCCTCACAGGTGCAAGAAAGGATATACTTAATTGTCGTAAAATAAATTCATCTTATGCTTATTGCTTAACAGGGGGTGATCATAATAATGGTTCAAATAAAAAAATTGTGATTGAGACTAGACTAACAGCTTCCACGAAAAGAAAAGCTAATAAAGCGGATCTCTCGCTTTAGAAAAGCTAGACGGGCTATGAATACGCTGCTATGAGCTGACCTGGGGTTACGATACTGAAGCAGACTCTGGGGATTTGCGTTGCGCATGGATACATAAACTATGATTCACGGTTGGGATGTGAGACAAGGGTCCAGGTCAGGGTCATGCCTGTAAACCTAGACAAGGGGGACATTGGACGTAGGGCTGGGAAGGCGAGACCTCGTGTATATGATCATGGGCAGGGTCAGAACCACGATACCAGGTCTTGCCCCATGCTTCACATACGACATGTGGAATTGGCTGGGGATTCGGATACAAAATTAGGGCTCGACTTGGGTTAAGGGAGCAACAGTGGCGGAGCTGGTGGATGATCGATTCAGCAGCCCGTGCTTCTATTGATCGGGGAGAGCCCTGTTACAGACCCTGCCCACGAAAACACACAGGAGGAGAGGCGCTTCGACCCGTAAACCCCATCACCAGAGGCTTTTGAAATGTGCGCCTCCGCCTGCCGCCTTTTGTGAATGATTTACCGGCAAAGAAAGAAGCCCCTCGAAAGAGGGTTTATTTGGAAGGAGTATAGCAACAAATCTTTGGCCAGTGTGTCAGCAGTATTGTGTGCAGGTGTGTGTGAACTAATGGAAGAGGTGGGAGAGGGATGGGCATAGTATTACGGATGTGGGTGACAAAGGCAGAAGGATAATTTAGCACAGCGACTGTAGCGTCATAAAGAAACACTTTACAAAGATTCTGCAGCGTCATAGAATTTACATACAGTGCCTCGACCAGTGTGACTCGAATATAGCGTTTCTTTTCCGATGGCTAACTCTGTGGAGTCTGCTGTCCCTAGAGATATTTCATTGGAGGAAGATATCCGATTCTCTAATTTATATGACCTTTACCTTCATTTTAGAATAGCAATTTACAAATGTTAGACAGAAGTTTTGTTACAGGTGTACATATGTTAACCTTAGAGCACAAATGCATTATACACATATAGTTCGAGGAGACACTGAACAGTCCTATTAGCAGAAGTTCCAGGAAAGGAGGTATCATAGAGTGCATTGCAAAAGATAACCGTATGCTGGTAAACATATATACATGGCCCCTTTAGCTTTGTCGAATGCAGTTCTACAGTCAACAATTGTAATGCCCCTCTAGCATCTCCAAAAACAGGAGATTGAGTTCACAGTGTCTTCGTCGCTCTCTATTACGTCGTGCTAGATTGCAGCAATGTTAGCGTTTAAAGGCGCTATCTCTGTGCCTGCAGTACCACCCTTTGCACTACAGACGCTTCACGTATTTCACAGCACCCGGCTTCAACGAGCGGAATCTAGCCTCCGGCCACTAGTAGTTAGCTTTCCTGATTCTAGAGCGGGTTCAGAAGGCGCACCTAATCAGATGTGAATTTGCTGCTGCCAGTAGCTCCCCTGCTACCACTGAAGGACGAGTGGTGGCTGCCGCACTTAATGCCACTATTCAGCCTCATGTAATCCTAAACATACCCCAACACGAATCTTAACACTGTTGCACACGTTTCGCTGATAAGCAGGCGAGATCATAACACAGTCTCTGTAACATGAAGGAGTTCCAGATATATTTTCTATGAGCCCGGAGCGTAGGCAGTCCAGCCGGTGGGTATTATCACTATTCATAAACATCGTGTATATTCTACATTATCATCCTCATTCGAAAATTCTGCATACTCCTATTCTGTAATTGCACGGTTGGACAAAATATAATTTCATTTGTGACGTGAAGTCAAATTCAGACGTCCGTTCAAAGTCTCAATCTCCAGTATTGTCGGTCATTTTAGTGTGTCCATAGCGTGTTGATTGTGCGGGTGCGTACGGGCGAGTGACCGCTTGGTGGTGCCACCCAGGGTGGCTGGCGCGGCACCTGTTGCCTCCTACCATTTCCAATTTAAACTCATATGTATTCTATATAATCTCAACGACAAAATATTTAAAATCCCAGGCATTATGCCCCAGATTTGTGGAATTTTGTTCTCACAGATTTGGGCCATAATGCCTCAGATGAAGAAAGAATTCTGTCAAAGGGTTTTTTCTACCAGTAACACTCCATCCCCGACCATAATCAAGAACTCCTAGCCCCTCCGAAATATATAAAATGATTGGTCCACACCCACTCACTCCTAGAGTCTAGCGGTAACATCACAGAATACATACACACACTATAAACTTTCAGTAGTGTTCGCGTGATGACAATCAAGTCTAGATTCGAAACCTAAAGTCACTGATTCCCTCAAAGTGGTACTTGGGATGGTTAGGGTCAAGCTAACCCCCAGCTAGAAACCACTTGCCCTGCTCTACAGCCACTATACATTTGGGCTCACCCTCATGGTACATCAGATGGTCAGTCCAGACCAGCTACGGTTGAATGGACACACACATCACCCCCACCACCACCACCACCACCACAGAGAGAAGTACTGTGTTCATAGACCAAAAATTCACGGTCCGATATGCTCAGACCTATACTGGGGCAGCCCATACAGGACGAACCAATCATAAAACGCCTCTCTCCCAGACCACGGTTGGCCGAACGAATTAGATGAGGGAACACACCGAGGAACCAACCGAGTACGAGCTGGGGATGGAAATTAAACTAAGAGACACTCGCACTCCACAGAGCCGCGTTTTATCCACCAAAATATAATTTCAGTTCTGAAGTAGACCTCGACATGCGAAATGGTAGTCTAGTTCTGAAGACAAGTCATGAAAGAGGAGAATAAAGCGTAACTCACGGTGCCATGTCTTTTGCCGTCAATAAAGCTGATGATTGATTTCTGTGTTACAAACGTATGTGAAGCCCATATTTGGTCGTACATATTGTTAAGAGTTGAGTCTGGAGACACCTGTCGCTGAAAATCTCACATTACCTTGGGACAGATACCATATGTTCAACTATAATCTTATTTCGATCGGATTATTGTGTACCATCTGATAGATGGAGTACTATTCTTGTGGTATGTTAGGTAGAATGACATTTTCTATCCTAATATCTTTTGTTCGTTATTATTCCTTTAATTACGTATGATACATACTATTGCTGTAAAAGAACTGTTCTCTGATAGGCTTGTGAAGCCTTGATGTATGGGCTCAACAGATGCAATGTTTGATTAGAATGTAAGAAGCACTATGTCAGAAGTAAATTTATAAGAGGATGATTTGAGACATTCTTCATAGCCCTTGATATATCTTTTGTTTAATTGTGTCAGAATACGATGCTGCTCGAACGTTTCCCTATTACGATTTAGTATAGGTCTATCACTTCATAGAGATTATTTTGATTGTTCCAATTGTAGTATGTATATTGTCGAAGCAAGTACTGTTTTAAATGTTGAATAGCTGTTTTAATGTTCACAGCGTTGATGAGGGTTTGTCGGATATATAATCTTCCCTCCATGTTAGGCCCGGCGTCCACCTACTACTATATGGCTCCGATATGGTGTACGATGCAACTCCCGAGGGAAAATCTAAACCGCGTTGGAAGATCACCTAATACCGGGACAGTTGACCACATTTCTGCTATAAGACACCTAAAAGAACCTTATGATGCATGGCGGATTGACATGTCTAGACATATGTCTATGATTCTGCACCTTCCCGATATGTCTCCCATATTTGCTTTTTGTGTCGGTGCCATATCGGTAGGTCTAAATTTCTATCGTAGTAGGTGGACGCCAGGCCTAACTCTTTGACTAGTTGCTATCATGAGTTTAACACTGTATAATCCGGTGATTATCTCCCCTCCAAATATCCTGTAGAAAAAAACGATTAATATGACACCGCAGATCAGTTCGTGCATATGCCCTGCGTAACGTCTGTAAAATAATACAACGTTATGAATCTTTATTGTGCCATGAAATTGTTTAGGCCCTTTTTGATTTACTCCAAGCGTACCGTTTTATCGCCGTTAAATGCCCCCGCGTAATACTGTTGTCGACATCGAATTAACCTGGTGTGGTCTGTCGTACAGTGAGAGCACGACAGGGGATGGTGCACTAATTGCCGACAAAGGCCGTATACACTGTAAAAACGGTGTTTGGTTTTACTCACTAGATTTTCTAAACACCGTTTAATTCCCGCACGCTTTGATATTTACACACATATATTTAAACGCCATCCTATTCTAAACACTTATTCTATTACTTAAACACTTATGTTTTATGTTTGTCTGTCGTACAGTAAGAGCACGACAGGGGATGGTGAACTAATTGCGACAAAGGCCGTATACACATAACGATGCGTTTTGTCCAATTATCGGCCATAATGTCATTCTATAGAAGTGGTTTAAGCAGTAATATAGAATTGGCTTCATAATGAAAACCATAGCATAGATGTTACTTTCCACACACGGAAGGTGAAACGTCTATTTATGATTATATCAAGGCTAATCGTATAGCTATCTGGTTTTATATCATGGACTTTATCATTCAAATCCCTATATGATGAGCTTTGTACCTGAAACTTTATATGATACGATTAAATATTGTTTTGTGAAGAGAGAGCTGTACCCTGAAGGTTCTTTATGATGAGCCTTAGCTCAGATGTTGTTTGGTGATGAGGACTATACAGCCGGCAGTCGTCGTGCTTTGATCGAGGCATACAGCTTCCGCTGTTACTCTTTCATTCCCGTCAGGCTCAGCGGAAATCTGTGGCTTCCTGAAGTGCATACGACGTAAGCCTCGTTCCCACATGATTGATGACCGAAAAACTCTCGAGGACAGCGAGACCGCAAGAGTTGCCTCTAAAATGTTTTACAATTATAGCTACGTGATATATGAAATACATATTGAGAATGACTTCAAACGTTTGTTCTATAGGTTAGGTGCAAGCGAATATGTGACACAAGAGCTTACTAATTTTATTTTCCCTTTTTTGACATGCCTTTGTATTGATCCAGGAGTTCCTATCTTTAGTATACATGTACCTATACAATTTGTTTGATTTCTCCTTCGCGTGGTCTCGTTAATTGCTCCCATTTTTTAACCCTTTAGGGATAGGCATCAACAAGTCAGCTTGAGACATCAACCGCACCAGGCTGAATGATGCCTCGAGGCATCATTTCTCCATAATATAAACACACAACATTGACAAAGAAATATCATATCGTTAATCATAAAATTTGCACAGAATTTTATTTGTTTCTTTTTTTTAGTTTGTTTTGTTTTTTATTTCGAGGTTTATACTACATGATCTTCAGCTATAGTAGCTGGTTCTAATGGACATGCAAAGTTGAAGTCAGTATTTTGAGTGATACTATTCGCATTTAGGAAATTCTTTTTGAAGACAGGACCATACTTTTGCTTTGTATTCCTACGAGCGTGCTGGATTATAGCACCAACAGATTTTGTTCGATATATATAGTTCAGTAAATGGGCATTGCTTCTGTCACTGAAAAATGCTGCACCAAAATCTTTGCAAAGACCATTGATGCTCGCCCTTGAGTTTCTCTTGAGACAGGTTCTCATGCCCTTGTTTTGAAGGCCTGGTAACATATCTAACAAAAGCGTGCCATCCACCATGGGTTACCTCAGTTAAGATATTGCAATAATCTACATATGGTAGCACCATTGGTTTGTAAATACATAAAGCGGCGCTATGGTTTATATGGTTTCTAATCATTACTGACAAATACAGTTTGTGTGAAACAAGCTTAACTGTGTTCTCAACATGTATGTTAAGATTCAGATGCTGGTCAAGTATACAACCTAAATACTTATAATGATAAACATGGTTTAATGTGTAGTTGTTTAGCACAGTCCGATAGTCTGGGATCTGTTTTAAAGCCTATGATCAACTGAGGAACTTATACTGAGATTTGGTTTCGGTTTCGTCAACTTGTTTTGTTTCACCATTTTGATAGTGAGGAAAATTCGGCTTGCAGTTGATGTACTAGATCATAGTGATTTTTACCGGAGACTATTGCCATCTGCATAGAGATGAGTTTTAACGGCAAGTTGGACATTTGGCAAATCAATGATATAACTCACGAAAAATAGTCGCGACTAATCAATTATGTTTCTTCCAAGGGAATGTCAATTTCCAAGGGCATTCATCCTTTGTATTGAAGCATATCATTTTGCAGAAATGCCTCCTTGCAATTCAGGTAATTCAAATATACATTTAGATAATTGGCTTTGACATTTACATTGTCGAATGATTTTTGTGCTTATTTCCCGAAGAAAATGTGGCACAAAGGCATTATGGTATAACAGTCGTATATACTTACCCTGTTGGACCTTTATAATGGCAATAAGCCTGATAGGTCTGGATATGGGTTTGGCTCCACATGGCAGAGTGCATGAAATTCCCCCCTTCAGAAACATGTCCCACCATGGAGATCCATATCTGCACCATGAGTATCACTCCATCTCAAACTCCAGCTCGACCTTTCTTGCGACTCAACCTCATTGGTGCACTTTTTCCATTTGTATGAATAACATATAAGCTCCCCTATCAAGCATATATGTTTGGGGGTGTCATCTGAATCACTACATGGAGAACTCATGCATAACGTGTTGTCAGAAACGGCTGTGGATAGGGTGGAGCTGTAGAATAAGGCTGCTTATTACATGAATGTTTGATGGGAACTCCTCTGGTTTCTCATCAGATAGACTGTGCTTCGTAAAAGAAAAAGTATGAAAACAAAGTTTACAGTTACAACCAGTTGTATGTGAAAAGTGACATTCCCAATAAAGTAAGCATCGGGTAGTCAAGAACAAGATAGAGCATATCTAATTTTGCTGTTGTAACAGGCAACACTGTATAGTCTGGAGCTACTTTAGGAAAATAGAGCATATGCTTTAAATATGGAGGTTGCAAAGTGGCGGATGTCTTGTCTACTAAAGGTCACATGTAACCCTCAGACCATAAGTTAGTACCCACCGACTGATTTTATATCAATGGAAACTATAGGAAACATATTGAAATTGCTAATGTGTTCGGAAATATTCAGCTTTTTAGATCATGGCTAATACTGCATCAGCCAGTTTGCGCTGCCTGGTCTGCTTTCTTTGTGGAATCTTTCATCGATTATTCGACATTGTATAGATGTCATAACTGTATACAATTAGAACAATCCATATTTAGGTGTTGTCACAGTTAGAATTTTTGCATTACGCATGTGAACTTTTATCGGGACATGTAGTGCCCATTATAAATTTGTTTATCTAAATGATACCTTCGCCATACGTCCACCTGCTGCACGTATCGTAAATTTCTTCACCTTTAAACCATAATAAACAATATCTTATGGTAGGTAAATACGTGACCTTGGCCTATAGGTATATAATAATTACAGTTACAAGGTTGGTTCGTTGTCATGTGAACAAGCTGTTATAAACAACGTATGTGACGTAATTGATACATAGTTACAAGCATGACAATCATGTATTGCCCTTATTATGTATTCACCTTGGAGGCTTTCTCCAGTGAAAGTACAACTGCAAAGTAACAGGAACCAGCTATATTTGCGATTGATTTAAATACACACATAGACAATCGCTATATGAGGGTTTTTCCTCTATCAACAATAACGTTATAATTACCATGGCACCTCCTGGGAGGTTTTCTTGTCGGCACGCTCGTCCGCCCTCTCCGATGTATGCAGAAAAATGCCGTTCCTCTGATGGGCGCGGATGAGGCGTGGGCACCCTTGAAGATGACTAAAAGGGAGCCCGCCCTACCTCCCGCCCCCTGCCGCCCGCCCCCTGCTGCCTGTTACCGGCACCCGACGTGCCGCTCGCCCGCCGCCCGTTACCGCTGACTGGCACTGGCTCTGTGAGGGTTTTTTCTTCCTGTTTAGTTTTGTCGCGCGTGGCATTGGGAGATGTGAGACAGTCTGAGAAGCCTTCATGCCCAGATGACAGTCGGTAATGGGAGACAGACCTCCCCTCTCTGCCCCCGAAGACACCCATCAGCCCCAGACCCCTCCCTTGTGTGCCCCCAACGAGCGCTTCCCAGACGAAAGGCCTCCCCGCCGGATGACGGTTGTGGTGGGCGGTCGTGGGCACCAACGGGCTGTGGAAAACGGAACACCCAAGGCGGAGGACGAGAGACGTGGGGTGGAGACGGGTGAAATGGGAACCGGGAACGGCAGGCGGCGAGTGGCAGGCGGTAGGCGGCGGGTGGCGAGCGACGAGCGGGGGCGGCCTGGCAGTTCTGACAGCGGACACATTCGGCGGGCAAAGTGCGTTTTCCTGCTAGATAACAGACATTTAATTGAGATGGCGGAGTGGGCAGGTGGCCCGGGGCCAATGGCGCCTAGTGCTAACCAGTTAACTGTGCGAAGGAAAATTACACAAGATTGCCTCGACAATGGAGGCTGCTGCCAAGGAAGAAATCCAAGGATAAACGTTATATTGATCCGAATGGAACAATAAAACGTATGGGAATTACGCTGGTCCACATAAAGGGCGAATAAGTTACAAATGAATCTAATGCAATGCATAGAAAGCCCAAACCAATTAATCCAGGTCTATTTGCAAGTGGCGACGATGGATCCTTATTGTTCTGTTAACTCGATGGGGGCTTGTGACGTAAGGTCCAATTCCTCTGCAGCACCTCTAAACTAGATGTGACTAAAAGACTGGCTGTCATCGACGCATGTCTACCAAGAGAGAAAAACCGTGTCGCTAGGTGGCGTTAGTTGGAGCCCACCTTGTTTTAAGACACTCGCATCACGCCGGAACCAGCGAAGGGTCAACGTCGCGTCACCATGGTAACGTCTAGTGACGTAGGCAATTACCACTTGAAGGTTGACACTAGGGAGAAGACACTAAATGGGTGGACGGAGGGGAGAGCCTTCCTGTTAGTGGTAAATGAGACTACTTTTAGGTGTGTTCATTGGACATACAGGAGAGGGAATGTGTCTGACGCTGTCAGAGTCTGTAACTGACTGAGCTGCGTAAAGCTAGGATCAGTAAAAAAAAAGGTGGTAGCTTTCATGGTGCATGTGGCCTTGAGTGCAATCGGAGCTTAGTCTGGACTCAGGCAGAGTGAAACTGCAGCTCCTCGAAAATAGAACTAGAGCTGCTGTCGGGCATCGAATTGAGGATGATCGAGTAGGTCTAGCACTGAACTGCATATGGGCCTGAATTAGACCGGGTCTAAACTGGTGTAGACTGCTTTTAGGATAGTGGAAATAAAACTACATTTGGGTATAGCGGATACACGACTGACCTGGGTTTCTAGTTAGCTTAGCATAGAGCTAAAGGCATCACTGCATTTAAGACGCATGATGCCTGGAGGCATCATTGTTTGAATATATTACAAACATGTTTAACAAAGAAACAATAAAGCAATATTCATGAAATCTTCACAAAATAGAGAGATCACATCATATTTAGTATTTCTATTAAAAAAGAAATAAGATATTTAGGATTATGTATCATTTCACGTGATTACAAACTCGAATTTTGAGTTCTGACGATTATGGGTCTCTTCTCTAGCGGGACAAACTTCCAGCAGCACCTGTTCTTACGGGAGTAGCTCGGCCGCAGGAACCCGTCCTTAGATAGATCTGACAATTTACATTACTTCTTTTGTATGTCAATTTCCTCAGACCTGCTCACAGAGGTGCTCACGTTTCTTGTATAATGTCTTTATGAGTTCCAAATCTGGAGGAGATTCGAAGCATGTGAGGGGAGAATGTGATATAAATCACATGTATGAGTTTAGTATACAGAGGTCAAATAGCTTGTATTAAAGTAAGAATTGCTTGTATGCCTAATAGTATTTTTCTTCTAAGGTATCTTGGTCTGGAATTGAACCACCTTACTAGTACGATCCACTGAAGTTCAATGTGATCTATAACAACCCGGTGATAAAACAGCATCACGTCACTACATCAGGTTATTTATAGCTCTGCAGTCTTGATTCTGCTTCAATGCAATCTGATTATACTAGGCTTCAGATACGATCCATATTCATTGTCTTTTAATATAACACCCCAGAAGGATTTACTGGCAAGGCGAACGGCGTAAATCGCCTTTGTAAATGAGCTCCCCTCATGGTGATGATTTCCTTCATGATTGATCTAACGAGATGCTCCGACACGATCACGGCTATATGGACGTTGGAGATGGGAGATCGGTCTATATACATACGCTACGGCGGGGTTGGTTGGGGTTGTGGTGTTGGGTAGAAAGCGGCCGGCCTTTGTTGTCGGCAGTCTCAGATAACAAGATTCCGTTCGAGATTTCCGTCCCGCTAAATCCCGCATTCTCCAGTAGTAATCCATTACGGCCCGCCCCCTACCGAGCGTCCGCTGACTGATCTCGTGGCGCCCCCTCTCGGCGGCACAGAGCACCCCCGCTGTCTTGTCCACCGCCCAATAAACGTCCCGCTAACGTTGCTACCTTGGGCAGAGGCCGACAGCTAAGTAAATCCCGTGCCGAGATTGGTCGTTTATCTGCCCGTAGCACCATCTCGCGGGCAGCGTTCCCCCGGGCAGCCATGGGTCCACGTGGTACGAACCGGTCTCGGGGTCAAAGGTCGTTAAGACTCGCCGTCCCGCGAGATCTGGTGAGATGGTGCCTAGTATGCAGCTGAGTATCTTGCAGACGCTTTCACCCTGGTGCTGTTATCAGTGCTGTTATCAGTGTGCACAGCCACAGCAAACTCGAGTTAAAAGAATTTCGTAGTCGGTTTGAGAAAATGGAACGTCACTGAGATAGAATTTGACAGATGGAATGCTCTCAGGGCTAGCAGTTAAAACCGGCAAACAATAGAGCATCCATTCGTGAAACAGAAACATAATACCTTCCGCGAATATTGAGATAAATGGGCTCCCACAAAGGAAAATACGATCTCAATTCTTTGAAGCTTGATGGATATTCTGGAGAGAATAATTCCCGCGTCGTCCCTACTCTGCCCATTTTATTAAACTGCATAGTGCTTCAACACAATACCCAGCTTTCTTTAATACGGAAAGCACCACATGACCATATCAAATATCTAATCTAATCTCATTGCATATTGAATTATCATTCATGGTTTGCATTAAAATCTTTGTAGAACATTAATATAGAGTAAGTATCTACATTGCTGCAACTCGTTCTCCTGTAGTGAAATACAGTAGACACGCTATTATGCCTATACATTCCAATTTAAGGCTTATCATTAATAGTGATGACCAAATTATGTTCCTTAATGCAAACGTCTGCGTCTTCCGTCTTCCGTGGTGCACATCTGAACTATCGTCTACAGTGATCCATCTGGATGACTACATAACAGCATTACGTTAAAGAAGGAAGCAAGTTAAGCACTACGTCAGGTATCCCTACCGATCATCGATGGTGCATTCCAGAGACTCATGGATATTTCTTTGAGGTATCTCCTCGCCCTACATAGTTAATGGATGCTTGTTCTCAAAGGCAGAAAAGCCCTGAATTATAGATTAAAAGAAGGGTTCGTTTGGGATCCAGTGCAACGAGGTTAACATAGGAGTTGGGTGCGTTTACGGTATTCAGGTTATAGAGTGTAAATAAGCTTGCCGGGTTTTGATTGAATGTGTCTGAGAGAAATTCCCGGTTTTAGAGTTTGACCAACATCATGATAATATTAGAGAACTACTCGGAAATATCAATTTAATACCTGGGTTTGGTTCCCGAAAGTGGAAAATATATAGCACTCCAATATAATTTTGGTTCCCTAAAGTGGAAAGTATATAGCACTCCAGTAAAGTCGCTCTCATTTGCTTTGCGAGTTGTAAGCGCCCTGCAGATCCTACATGGGGCGTGCGCAAATTAAAAACTATCTACAAAAGTCTCAATGTAGTGGTTAGTGTGTTGACATATGAACCACGTAGCCTAGGAAACATCTGCGTGCGGTTCACGATCCTTTCCGGCTACCCCATCACAAAACCAAGGTTTTATATTGACGTGATAGGCCATTCCTATGATGAACATCCCTAAATCATAAGATTTCACATGCATCGGCTGCTGAGGTTCAAATCATAATGAGGTGCTTTACTCCTCGAGACTTCCGTAGCTTGATGATAACCTGCTGAATTCCTTCATTTATCTATACTACTGGCTCATGGCCGCTTCATCACTGTCATTTCTATATGCTACTAGCTGTATTGCGCCATCTATACTACTAGTGTTTCCCAGAGAGTGCATGTACTCGTCGTTAATTTTACAATCGGTCATGAGCTCTCCCTACTCTACCCCAGTCACAAGACGAATCTAACGACCACTCCCCTCAGAACACCCAAGTCGAAGAAATCCAATTTAACGCCAGCCCCGTACTTGTCCCCCTCCAACTTATACCTCTTTTAGCACAAGCAACCCGCAAAGGAATCTGAAAAGAAGCACCAATGTGGTGACACGTGAATGCATCCAATTTACCAATTACTTTAGACTCCAGTGCTACCTTTTAATCAGATGGAGGAAATTTTCGACGACATTTCTTGATTGCAAATCAATAGATAGGACACGCAAATGAGCTATGAAAGAACGGGGTGTTTTTTATTCCCATCCTGGAGCAACGAAAGAAATATGGATCGTAAAATGCTAGACTTGCTATCTGTTCAGGATGTCATTAAAGCATGAGTGTGGGCGGATCAAATTGGATAGTTAGAACATGCAAAATGTCCACAGGGAGTGCCAAGTTAGGAAGTTACTGCTGCCAGTGCCAATCACGCTGCAGGCACGAATAATTTATACAATACTTTTGCCTCACTCAGCACGATAACATTTGGTTCTATGGATGGTCACACTCGCACCGGCTTTTTCATTAGTTTCCACAGAGGACACCATTTGTGAAACTAGTCATCTTTCCAATCTACATATTTGGCGTTAGTGTCTTTGTAACTGTAGAGAGGTCTACTTATAATTGGACGGAGGTTTAGCGGTTAAAACTCTGTATTCTCTAATGAACATTTCTTGTAATAAACAAAAAGCGTCCCTCCGAGCTCAGTCCTCGTAATGAAATGTCTTTTATCACCCACAGATGATAACGTCATGAAGAGCCCTATCGGGTCTCTAATTGGGTAGGTATCATAATCGACTCTCTGCATAGATATCATATATCAAGTCAAAGCCCCTATCTGCCCGTTATCGACGTTAGCATTATTCCATTTTTTACAGCAAATGAGTTTCTGATCATATATTTGCTAGTACACAACAATTGAAATTACATTGGTCATCAATAGCACTAAGACAATGTTTCGCTCACCATGATGTGATGCCACAGGGATATATTTTGATATACATATATATTGATTGGATGACTAGTTGCTGCTATTTTCATATCAGCAAGATATCTCTAAATTAAAAACATAGTGTTTTAGAGAAGATTTTATATAGGTTTGTTTACCTTACATAATTATCTATGGTAAATTTTAGACTGTAGCTGCCCAATTACCTTTTACCAGTCAGCCGCCGTATCAAGTAGTGCAGTGCTGTTTACGTCGGCTGGCTCGTCTTTATTGTCATTCTCTAAGGCTGTGCTTCCTTCCTCCGGGAACTCAACGATGAGTAAAGCAGAAAGAGAAATACTGTTATAGATATTTTATTGAGATATCCTAATAAATGAAATAGTGTAGTCTAGCTAGGTAAGTAGAGGTAGTCTGTAGTTGCCAGTGAGTAGAGAGCTCTACTAGGAAGATAATTAGAGAACAATGTTTGTTTTTAAAGGGTGGGTGCGTGGTAATCCTTTTTGATTCCTTTGTCCGGTGGGGAGCGGAGAGAGTGGCGTGGTTACGTGGGGTTGTAATGCGCATCCCCACGTGACCTGGAATGTGGGTGTCTTCCCTTCCCGAGTGCATTAATTCTAACAGGTTAACCATTAAGAACAGACCAGTTCAGATTATACTCAAACTTATCTAGACCAACTAAAAGAATTTGAATAATCGGATAATTCATTTTCAGATGAGATATCTACTCAGCAGGTATCAAGTCATTGATTCCAGTTATTCATATTGGCTTTGCTTGGAACCTAGGAATGACATGTTGTAAATGCTACATGATGAAGACATTATGCATGATACTAATTTGATGCGGATATGGGTGGATTTAGGCCATGGGTTTTTCTATTTGTTATTGACGGAATACATTTCAGTGTGTTGAATTCCTCTTCCGTTCCATCTGACGAACAGAGGGGTTCTCAGATATTGAAAACAAGAAATATACATAATTTCCAGTTTCACCTGGTAGGCATGTTTCACGACAGTTTACATCTGATGATATTGTTTGGAAACCGCACCCGTGTCGTCTAGTTGGCTTAAAATTATGAGGTGAAGGTCGGCTGGTATATATTTTTAAGTCTAGCCCCAACGATTCTCAACCTTCACAATACTATATCCGAGATTCAAAGATGACTTTGAAAGAAGCTAAGTAATGAGTTCCCTGAAAACACTCGTTAAGATGATGTTAAGAACTGCAGCCAGGTATTTATTACTCTTTTTAGGACCTTCCCCGATTTCTTTTACCAGCTTTACCAGCTTTACCAGTATATGTAGGTACCTCGCAGAATCATTTATGTACTTCTATACAACCAGAACTATACTCCTATATTCGAGTCACGCGTTCATGGTTTGCTGACGGAGCAATTTAGACCCACTCAAAGGAAGTGGGGCCTGAGGAGGGCAGGTGTGAGTCTGCGCTAAAACCAGAGTCGTGTAAGCGTCGGACAGGGTCTTGCCGACCTTTACCGGGGACGTGGCCTGGGCTCCGCCGAACACCCGACGCCCGGCCACTCTGACCAGTAGCCCGTGCATTCAGAAAGAGCAGCTCGCTATCCCTGAATCACCCACTCTTGACGAGTGACTCGCCCTGCTCGCCTTTCCCTGAGGGCCTGGGGGACGCATAAGGTGCCGACTGCTGAATGCTTAATCGAGTCTCTTATAAGGGCCCTGTGTGTAATATTGCAGGCCTTTGGCTACTGATGGCTCGGCTCATAGCAGGTTAGAGCGGCTCGCCTTGGAGCTGCTCCGCCTAAGGGTCAGTTAGACAAACATGGTGGCATTCTGCTTCAACTATTCCATGCACACCTACTCGCTCATAATACCCTAAATATCCTTCACTTACAACATTCACCAGAACACTCCACCATTGGGATTCCTATGTGGAGGGCGATCGGGTTGATATTGATCTAGGCCTGGTGCAAGGGTGTGAGAGGTGGTGGGAGTCATGTAGGGGTAAAGGTCTATGGAAATCCCCTCCCTTAGGCCTTGACAACTCATGAATATTCTGTATTACTAAATTGCCATATTACACTAGACCTGTACCATTCCCCCCTTACCCCGTTCTCATACGAAACCCCCGCCTACCAAGAAATACTTCGTTCATTCTATACATCCTAGGCCGCCCATAATAGTATCCTTATGTATTTTGCAACACCAACTGTGGACTACAAGCCCCTCATATCTTTACCGTGTTCAGTGGGAACTAGTATATTAGCAACACTTAGAATTTTTTAGCCAACTGTACTACTCAACAATTATCCAAATCGGTTGAATTGACGGCCTTTATTTAACAGATGACTTTTGCACAACGTTTCGGCAATTTGTTAGCCCTTGATTGTTCTTTTTAATAGTATCCAAACTCTGTAACCTATTTTGTAGCCACGATTACTTTTATCCTTGAGGACCTATCTTTGCTTTTCAACATTCCTTTTGATCCAAACAGAAATCAGGCTTAACATATGTTCTCACCTAAATTGCTTTATTTTACATGCATTTCTGGCTTGCCTTACTCCTAACTACCCTTTGTTATACCTTTGATTTCTTGTATATGTAGAAACCCTCTCTATTCACACTCAGTACACACTCAATCTCTATCACTATATCTTCACATCGTTTTATATATTGATGTTTTCTCTCAATTGTCATCGGGCCCAGTCGCCATCGTTCGGTTTCATGAAAACTTGTGCTTCAGTCATTTTCGATAGGGACCCCAGCCGCTACGTCCCGATCTTTCTTAATTAAGCAGCTTAATGAAACTGGAATGGAATTGGAAAGAAGGCAGGTGCGGCTCTACTCGGAGGATCTCATCTTCCTTCCTTATCCATTACATTCAGCTGCCCTGGTTTTAGGAATAAAATTCAACGTCTTAATTAAACTGATTTTATCTAGTTTTGAAAAACCTTGGAACATGTTATTCCAACATATTTTTTCCTACGTGCTTAAGTTATGCTTACCTGCCGAGGGAGGAGAGGCCGTGTGTGGCATTTAAAGAGGCGTCTCATGTAAGGTATTATTGTATATTGTATCAAATACACGACATATCATTCCGTAAAGGCTCACAACTATGGAGTAGAAAGGTAGTAGAGATTAGTTGGGAGTAGAAAATATAAATAATGACCTAAGGGTAACTAAATAAGGAGTTTTATATGAGATAAAATAAGATCAGTGTTTTGAAATATGGGCCCGAATAAATCTCTGTCTTTATTCTCGCACCAATAGCTTCTAGGTATCATACTGAGATATACATTATTATGTGAAGGCAGCCATTTTATTTGAAAAAGGGTCAAGCAGGCCCTTTGGATAGAATTTAAAAAAAAAACAGTGGTTGTAGTGAGCCTGCATTTCATACCCTTCCGCTTTGCCCTGATATTGTGTAGTACACTGAATTACCTGCTAATCGTGTCTGCCTGATAGAAATGATAGCCTATGTATGTTTATTTATATTTCCCCTTATATATAGGGAAGTAAGAAAATGTGAACATCTGGAGTGCAGAATTCATTTAGAGCGACCAGCTCTCACGTTTGAAATACAATAAAGCGATCGGTCAGTTAATTAGGCCACCCACAGTCGAAACCGCAGATGTTTTTATCACCGGGAATTACTGTTAATCAAAGACCCATTCGCCTATACATATTCAGAACAGACAAGCTACTTTATTCATGTTGAGCACTATTCCTATACATGACGCAGAACCTCCCGTTATCAACAGTCCCCATAGTTGGGCCCAACAAACCCACGGGCTATTGTACTATCCCTGGCTCATTTATCTACCTGGGATTAAGCTTTCATACGGAAATTAGAATCTAGCAGCTATATGGCTCAAGGCAAATCAATAAAAGCTCAGCTAATGGTGTGGATATTCGGCGGATGAAGACAACCTGGCCCCACACCTGCCCGCCCACCGAACCGTCTCCTGGCGGCGATCCGTCACCGGCGGCGGGCGTGATTAGGACAGTCGGGGCGTCCGGCGCCGCCTCCCGCCATCTCTCAGGGCTCCGTCCCGGTGTAGGCTTCATGGTGAGCACCGCCTAATCTGAGTCTCTTATCGCTCCCCCATACAGGTCCTATGAATATTCAAGGAACGGCAGGCGGACACTGTACGTAATTGTGATGTATCTGCGGTCACTACCGGTGTGTATGGTCGTTATCAGAACTCTGGTACTTGATGTAATATGCAATGTGTAACAACTCACAGTCACCCACGAGGAGGAATCTATTACGAAAAGATACACATGCGACTTCACCGTGTTGAGATACGTATGCTGCAAGTTTATCTCGCGAAAGATAATTATGTCTGCTATCTCTATGCTTTGTGATTTCGCAGTTGAATACGCAGAATTATCTGATGTCAGATGCAAGCGGCTGTAGTCTCCGAGGACTAGACGCGTAGTAATATCCGAACGAATGCGAGGATATTACGTAGAGGAAATCACGTCAGAGGGGATAAGGAGGTTTTTTTTATTAAATCTGAAACCAGTTTATATTGTATTCATAATTCGGCTTTGGACATTTGAATTATCAAAAATAAGACAAGATGACCACCGATCTTCTCACGCACTATATTGTATACAAGGGATTTCTGCTCGGTGAATTACAGTACCAATAAGTTCAGTATAGAGTCTCCGTAATACGTGGTTAATCTAGACTTGGATTGTACTTCTTTTATATTTCTATTTTCTGATATAACCCATTATATTATCGATAGATGATTAGAATATTATGAACAGGAATAATATACTTCCATGGCAGGGTTCCTGTGGACCTGGCTGAGGTGAAGGATGTTGTATATATGATGCCTGGGTATTCTGACCGGGGCAGACCAGTAATGACCTTCATCCAGGGGCCTCATCCGCGATCTCTCACAAATCCCCACGTCTGAGGAAAATCCCATGGCATTAAGTTTGAGTGACAATTGGACCTACCGCTACTATCCCATTAGGACACACCAGGTGGAAATTCTGAAAGAAAACGAGAAGAGAATCTCCACTGCCTTAACAAGTCATGTCCGGAAGCGGATGTCTGTCCGGAGCAAGGCTTTTCAAATAGAATAAGCTACAAATAATGGATTATTTTCCTTTATGAAGATCTCGATTTGTCCCCTGGAATTGTGACTTGAAAAACTCCACTAAGTATGCGTGGAAACAGGTCTGACATTCAGTAACAATGCAATTATGCGACGGGAACTTTTAGAGGAAGGTAAAGGTGACATCACAGGATGTCAAAGGTATTTGATCGAAATAATAGTATTAGTAGAGTGAAAATAAATATAGTATACGTGGGAAAATATAATAGGTTTAGTGACAGTATCCAATCATCTCGATTCGGCAACCGGACTAGCGCATTGTCGACACGCACGAATTCGACAAGATCACAACGTGATCGTAATAGAGTTTCGGTGAATACATAGTAGTCCGTCATAAGGTCGGATTCATAAATAACATAATATCCTGTATGATTCTATAGATGGAACAGAAACTATCGTAGTAGCTCTCTCGCGGTTCGCTATTGGTCAATATTTTCGTCGAGTGTAAAAATCCTTGTATGCCACTAACGGCATAAGGTCACGCAATCCTAGGTCCATGTTGAGATCTATGTTCATAGAATATGTATGAAATGCGCACTAAATGGTCATCACATTATGTTCCCTGAATTCTGGTGATCTTCCCCGAGACATACTTATGATATACTTGTAGTCATGTTGATCTCCCGTATCGGTCACATCGGGCACGCCAACTCTTTAAAAGCATGGGCTCTAGCCATGTTATCTAATGTCAATAGTGCAGACTGCCTTTTGCAATGCAGTTTCCCTGTGTGTACCCAATAAAATGTTTGTTCAGTTGTATTTGATATTTATTAAGATAAGTCCTGCCTTAAAATATGTGGTAGATGCATTGAAAAATCAGTACTTGCAATATGAGATTTCGTCTCACCCGGCAATATAGAATGACTATGTGATTGCTCCATTATGATAGCCGCACTCGAGGTTAGACGGCCGTACTTCACGAGGTCGATTTTACTGGAGCGAGGACGTTGTAAGTCTATTAATATGTATGAGAGAAAATATATAATTATAATGTAAGCGCTCGCGTATGGGAGCCGTGCGGCTCACGGTCAGCTCGAAACTTACATTAATCGGCCGTAGATCACCATTCACTCAACTCGAACGTGCCTCCAAAGACGTCATATACACCGTGAAACGCATGGGGCCATAGCGCTGGGTTTCTACACTCACCTAGTGGCAGTTTAATGTTCTTAACCTTACCACTATTCAGAGAGACTATGATCAGGCGAGTGTAATGCTGCTGGTACCCATTGTTATATTGCGAATGACCGGAAAACCAAGGACATACGTATCTTCTGTTATACGCACGCTTACCAAATAGTGGGAAACATCGGCTAGGCGAGTGGAGAGTCTATTAACATATTGAAATTCACTTAATGCAGTTTAAATAGCTGAAATATGCAAATTCAATCGGTATTAACAAGTTCAACCGCCGAGATCCACAGTGGGTGACAGTCAGACCGAATGTCAGTCGGCCTAACTTGGCAATGCGGGAGTGCGAGTAATCTTGTTGATATCGATTTATTTTGTATATCTAAGCTATCCTAGCTGTATCATGTGAATTCCCCATCTTATATCCCTTGATATTTAATTATTACGCACATTTACTCATTACGTGGAGTTTATAGAATATCTCACAAATCGGTGAAGTCTGTCATTTTTAAATTTGTCGCCCAGATGAGGGCTTCTAGCCTCTCAGCCAAACCCGGCCTGCATTATTTGTTCATAGCAACGTGTAAACCAAGTCGCATAATAACGAGTATAATCAATAGTTCCGTACAGGAAAATACGTACCACTAGTCGATACCGCCGAATTACGTTATACTTCAAAACGGTATGTATTTACCATAAATACGGCATGGGTATATAGTTATAAGCAATATGAACCTGTGTATTGAAATTAACTCCTGTATTAGTATAGGATCGTTAAATATCATCAAGTTAGCATAGGGCAATGTGTTAGTGAGTGTTGCTATGTAGATGAAGTTGTTAAAATGTACCCGCAGATAAATCAATTTGGGTAGACATAGAAATGTGGCGCTTTCTGGGCCAGTATGGTGTTAAGTAGAGAGGACGAATAAGTAGGTGATAGGTCTGGTGGCGTCCTCTGTGAATTGCCCCTTTACTACCCCTTCCATAAGCCATCCCAGACTGGCCATCCCACTGCTCAATACTAATCATCCACACCTATATGTCATACCGCATGACCTTATACTGCGAAATGAGACGTTGATCCATCATTCATTGATAATATCACCAGCCACCAAGCTCGTATTTCATACAGGTAGACCTGCGCCGGCGGAGAGTGTTCGTTCACACCGGGAAGAACATACATAATACATCCCCGCGACACGTAATCAGGCTTTATTTATGGCGGAACGCTGTGGGCCGTCGTGCGGACTATGTTGGTAATTACATGGGGGACTTTTTTACGAGTAAAACTTAATAGAGGATAACGTTTTCATCAGCTTGCTCCTGGCTGCAGACTTCATTACATCGACGTGACGTTTTAACATCTGCTGCCCATCCCTGGCCCGGTCACGACAGGGGGCGCCGTGCGGAGGGAAGGGGGTATCAGGTGCCACCAGGTGGCGCACCAGATTGAATTGTGGCAGCAAGGAAAACTTGGGATCCGGTGGCTAATGAGGGTGAGCGGGGAGACCAATCTTATCTTGGGAGTCAGTAGAGTGGGGGCAGGCGTAGCGGTAACAGGCGGGCACCCAGAGGGTGGATGAAGCAGAGAGTAGATGGTGGGAAGGATCTAGGAAGGCCACCGACCTAGGCTTGCTAGTAAATGAGAGTTCGCCGCAAATGACAGGGCGAGAAGGGGATTAACAAGCACAACTGAAGCTAATGGGAAGGGCTGAACACAGATGGGTGTGAAAGGGGGTTGAACAGTAGAGTGGATAGGATATAGAGATCAGAGTCCATCGAAGGAGCACCCGCGAGGAGAAAAGATAGACAGAATATAGGTGTGAATGAGCCCCAAGAGGAGGTTATTCAGCGGATGATGAGGCGCGAGTAATAAAGTAAGGTCAAGTCTAAGGGATAAAGAGTTTATCTGATCGTGCTCCGAGGCAGGAAGCGAACAAAGTGGTAAGGCCCGGAGAATCGAGTCCGTGGCAGGCTGGAAGTAAGATCAATTGAAGGAATAGCAATTGAAAAACAAGCTCATATTATATTATGGCATCCACAACAGGTGGATATTTGAAGGTTTTAGGCCTAAGATTTTAAAAGTTGTTGTTCCATTGTTTGGATATTAGCCTCAGGTCTATATACATCTCCCTTGCTTAATGCTGAGGACAGAAAAGAGTACAGATTGAATTGCATCAGCAATAATCATGCAAATAATTTGATTTCTTTAAGACTATGTAATGCTTTTCATCACGTTGATGTATTTTTTCAAACAAAACAAATACTACTGGATATGGATAAGCATAATATTATCTAAACGAACAAACTAAAGTGTATACAATCTGAGTATGAAAGAGCTTAGCTCATCTAGATAAAAGTGGGTACGAATTGGTGGAAGTAGCAGTTCTGAACCGGAACAAAACTGGAGGAGCGAACACAGTGATGATGTATGCCTTTGTGTCACTATTCACTAGCTAGCTCTTATACCGCACCCACTGACCAGCTCATACCGGACTCCCTGGACCGTACTGGATGATGATAGGCGGAGCGGCATATCCCTGTGCCATAACGGCCGTCTATCTGTGCGCTGCCTTACACTGAGCAGCTCAATACTAGCTGGGTCTGAGCTGAGCAGATAAAAAAAGAACCCAGAGGCAAATCCACTTAGGAGACTTAGAAAAGGAGCTGTAGGCCTGACGCGCACCGACAGGCCTTGCCCGACAGTCGAGTACCGGGCTAGCAGATTCGATTTCATGGAAAGTCCGTGCAATGGGAACACCAATTTAGCCACGATAGTAATTGAAGGTCTCCGGTTCGCTGAGCATGCTGTATAAACTAAAGCCCTTAGATCTGCTTACGCGAGGCTGGAACCTTGACTTTAGCAGGTGGGAAAGTATACAGAGGTGGTCAGCTATACACGCAACACAGCAGCGAACACCATTCATTACTATTGTATATCTGAGGATGGTGACAGTGTTGGAATAGTATCTCCCCTGTGTATAGCCCCAGCCAGAGCGCCACCAATGATTACATTTTACGCCAGTGAAATATTCAGCATCCATTGCCGCAAGGGAACGTTATAATGGCGCACGGCCTTAACGCTCTGCTGCAATTACGCACTCCGGCACAGAACTATTATCCATCAGCAAAGATTTCTGTGTAATCTTTACAAGGGGCTATCCATAACGTATTTACGCAATATTTCCGAAATGTTTGACCTCACCACCCCCACCCTATTACCCCACCCCCATATATATATATATATATATATATATATATATATATATATATATATATATATATATGTATATATATATATATATATATGTATATATATATATATATAGACGAATCACCGATATATATATATATATATATATATATATATATATATATATATATATATCGGTGATTCGTCTAAGCCTGGTATTGTGAGGCTTAGGGAGGATGTATAGGGGTTGCATCTGAGGGCAGTGTTCATCACAAAAGGACAGGCCTTGTATAATAAATAGTCACGCTGATATGATATGACATGTGACTCTACTCTAGTGGATATGACAAGATCACACAACCCGCCCCCTGATATCTATAGTTACCAGCAGACCATTTTGCTGCTCTGATTGTCTCCTCAAGTTTAATTTATGGTCTATACTTTTGGCATCGCAAGTTTGTAATATCTTCATAGAGCTGCTGAAATACGGCATATACCACAGACCTATCAGTTGTAATATCGACACATGCCAATGTTTACATTACGAAATGCATGGTAATTCTAATTCATCCAAGGTAAAACTTTCTTTCACAAGTTATGCGTATATATAGTCCAGCAGAATGTTGCATAAAATAGACTGAGCAATCCAATTCAATATTGAATTTGATGGCCGTATTGAAAAGGTTGAGCTTGACCTCTACTCCTATTTTGATTAGTACGTCAAGCTCGAACCATTAAAGTTTCATGTTTGTGTACCACAATGAAGTCAACCAGCACGATTCTGTTGGTTATATAATTACCTCATTTATTTGAACTGGGATTCAGAAGGATTAGCAAAAGGGCACACATCGGGGAGTAAATGGGCTATGGATAACCCAACATTTAGGCAATTGATGATAATCTGTTTTGCGACACACTATTATTATGTTGTGTAAGATAGCAATCCTGTGATGTTTGCACTCGCAGTGCCCTGCACATTTAATGCGGGTAATGGACATTATCTGATAAAGTGGTTCCAACTGCTCTGCCCTTGAATTGGACACTGTCGACTGCACCACGAACAATAGGGTTGTGGGATTGGATGACTGCTGTGGTTATCCAGACATATTGTCATCTGTCATGGTCGCTGAGTGATGGCGCCGGTAAGGCAGCTCAATGGAGATTCTACCCTGGAGAACACAAGAGTAATGCACACATTGCGATGACAGAGAATTCGTAATCTGGGCCTTATGACCCATCGACCAGTTGCTCTCATTTATATTGTATATGTGCTGTCAATAATAGAACAGTGCCGGAAGCTCTAGTGGCCTTTGTCGTAAGTTCAAGAATAGTGTAGGTATAATTGTATTAGATATCTACCCCTTTTTTGTTTTGTTTATTACAATCGGTTCTGTCACAGGGACAGACCTTCTACTTCCCTTGAGCTCAATGATGACTTTATACCTTGGAGTCCTATAGTGTATTAGGTTGATGAGGTATTGAAGCTTTGGATAAGCTACTTACGAGGGTTCAAACTTACAGTGCTTCATCTAGGGAATTTAAGAAGCTGGTGAAAGAGTTCTAACAAGTATGCCAAAAAGGTCCAAAATATTCACCCTTAATCACTTCATCTTATTCAGTCCTCAAAAATAATTGTATGGTATCTATATGTACTTCAACGATTTTATCTTATCCCGGTGTAATATGTCAATATCAGATTTGGTTTCAGACATGTTTTAATTGAAACACCTGCTGTATGCGAAAGCTTAAGAGCTTAAGATGAAGAAATTAAAAAACAATTCATATTAGTAATTTTTTATGCCATGAGGATGATGATTATCTAAGAGAATGTTACAATGATGATCTTTTGAGAGCTTAATAGTCTTCACAGCTAGAACGTATGCAAGGTTTCAAAGCAAAGACAATATAAAAAACACACGGGAATTGCAACAGATTTCAGTCCCAGGTGTTGCAACTATCAATGTTGAAACGGACATTAAAGAACGGCCAAGTCAGGGGCAGATTTGCACTATGACAGATACAAATATGAACACAATTTCCCATTTCCCGGTCGATACACTAGTCTAAATACTAGTGTACAGGAATATAAGTGATGGGTGTTTTCTAGGCAGTGATTCAAGTGACATTTATACGGTCGTACTGGAAAAGGTTACAGGCGGAAGCACAATACTTATGGCGGCGCAACATCAGTTTGGTTTTTGTTTCATTGAGAAATCTCATGTTGCGATTCCCGTATACAGGAAGAGAAGAAATTCCATTGCTCCAGTGTTCCAGTTGGGGTAAAGGTATCTTTTTGCTTGGGATTTATTACAGTTGGCGTCTCAAAGACGGGCATCCCTATGATCCTGCCTGCATCTATACACGCATCTCGCAAAATTCTCGTTGATTTGTCCCGTGATGTTCAGTAGGACGAGATGATACGTGCTCAGTGGAATATCTACAAGGAGAGAGATAGTTGGCTACTTGCCAAAACAAATGGTCGATTAAGGCCTTTGGCAGCGAATCCCCCGATAGGCATTGATGTCACATCACATGAAACGCTGCCAAGTCAGGTTACTGACGGTACCCCCTGCTTAAGCATGTGCTCATGTAGTCATGTAATGAGGCTCTGTAGTCCTTGGTTTTTGGGTGCCTGGTCATTAGTTTGACTTCTTGTGCACATTGATCAGTCAAGACTCAGTGGGTTTACAGAAAGATCTCAGGCATTTTCTAGGTTCATTTATTGATTTCGCGGTGTTTGAATCCAGCCCGAACATCTGCATTCTGCTACCATCCATATATACCTCGTAATATGTTAATGTTGTATAAGGAAGTGCCTGGAACGTTCGTGTTATTCCATGTGTTAGGTACTGACCAGGCAAACCTGCACTTTAGTTTAAGGGACTTAAAGTTGTTATATATCGGTGTATTTTTTACCATGGCTGATTCGTCGTTCCATAATCTTCTTCCATAGTAATGGATGGATAACATGTAGTTTCTCGGTTCGGTTTTATATACAAGTAAAGCCTAGACATTATGTAGTCCAGTACTACCTCTATTGTGATACACATATTCGTCTTTTCTTGATCTTTTGTACGTAAAGTTTATCACATGTGATTTCTTCTATACGACAGGAATGGTACATTGGCCAGAATGTAAATGATTCTATATACAAGTTTAAGTCATTTGGGTTCAACCGTTTCTTAGAGGTGATAATCATATATTTTGTTTCCTGAATATATCTATAGAGATCTCCTTTAATGTACACCAAATATATATTTAATACAGCGAGGTCATCTTGTAATTTACTCTACAACGCATCTGATGATGTTGCATGTACATTGAGAACCGTATCCTATGCATATAACCATATATTTGAGTTTCTAACATCATTGGTAAGGCCATTTATATAAAGGAGAAACAATCCACACTAGCCCTTGCAGGTAGCAATGTTCCCTACACCCTATCTTAGGAACTTAGCAATGGGGTTGATGTTGATCGTTAAACCTACATCATACCTTTTTAATAAAGATATGATTCCAATATCGTGTTAATAAAGATAAAGGTATGTTTTGCAAGCGCTGTCTACGAATAGGCAAATGTGTCTCATATGTGCATACATGTAGTGCATAGTATACCCGTGTGCAAATATCTAAGAAATACTGCCCACTGTTCTGAACCGATCTTTATGTTTGTCACACTCAACGTTCGTCCTCAGGTATATGATATGAAGCATGATGAGGGTAAATGAATTGTTTTGCTTCGCTTTTCTCAGTGGTTTCCACATCCCTCGGACGGAGGCTTAGATCCATGGATTGACCTTGGATATGGGATTTTACTCCCTTTCTGCTGGGATATTGTATATCAGGGGTTCAAATTCAAAAATGTACCATTCTGATGCAGCATAAATACCGCTAGGCATATGCCTCGCGTATATAGAACATATAATAAAGTAATGGCTTAGCTTCCACAGTACCAAATCATGCTATTTTATTTATTTCCGGTAGGTGAGTTTGTGCCACAGTCACTTGGGAATAAGTGAAGTGTACAAAGCGTTTTATCATAATTTAACACTTTTCACATTTCCAGTGTTGAACCTACTGTGTACAACATGTTTAACGTTTTCATGGCTGCTGATGTTACTTACCAGAAGTATTATATTAGCTCTGCCATTGAGTAAAACTGTAATTCTCAAGTGGCGCAGTAGATGACTAACGGTCGTTACTAGACAAACTCGTATGTTATTGTACACCAAGGTTTTAAGTGAAACGTGAGGCGACGACAGCTCGGTTTGCATTCTATTATTATTTACGCAGTGTGCTTTTAGGCAGCTAACTACACAATGTAAAGCTGACTTTTTATGTCATTTGCAGTGTTGTCTTTGTGGGTAGAGTCCTATTTGTGCAGTCAACCGTAGGCCTGTCGTACATAAATATTCAATATCCATAATAGATATATCTTATATCAGCTAGTCTGCAGACAAAAGCCACAAATAACACTAATTGGAGGTTTATTGGCTAAAGGTGGGAACTATATGCGAAAAGATGCGCCTCGACCTCCTGAGAAGGAATAGTCCCTATTGTTTGATATTTTAGGTGAGCCAATTGATTGAAAATCCTCTGATAAAATTATATATGCTTGTACTTACAATATATAAATCTTATCGAATAGACGGCACCGATAGATTTACACTATTAGAACGGAGTCACTTTACCTGTCGCCACTGTGGTACGTCGATGGGATGGGAAGAGATGGGGAGTGATGAGATAGTTCCCAATACACTTTCCTTTGTATTCCAACCTATACAACCTTTATTTATGATACATAACTACAGCCTGCTCTAAAGCGCTCCCTTTTACCTGGCTGTATTGGGCGGGGAGCATGGCGTGCCAACAACTCATTAGATTCCAGACAGGTTCTTCACGACCTAACACTGGCGAACCTTTTGTGTGGTATTGTTCTGTTATCTAGATTTCTCTATGTTCCAACGAAACCGCCATGGTCGGTTATTATCGTATATCAAATGATAAATCCAACAGCATTTTATACCAAAAGGGTTTACCAGGTCTTCAGTAGCTATTGGCTACCAATACAACTGTAAGCAATGGAGTGGAGATAACTCAAAGAGAGAAAGCTGGGGAATAGACGTGTGGGCGGAAGGACAAGTCGGCCATGTGCCTGGCTGAATATACAGAGATAAATCAGGGCGGACCTGTGTCGATGGTGCAGGCATACCAGACACAGAGAGTAGACTGATCTGAAAACAGTTGCAGCGTGAGATACGGGCTACAGTCATGCGGCTTGTCAGTCAAGGAGGGCATGTTCGCATGATGCCTCTTCCCTCATGAGATCATAGCTTTTTCTCTTCTTCAAGTGCGCAACCGTCATCTAATATGGGAAGTTCTACTTCCATGTTGCTCTGCAATGCTCTCCTCCAATCTTATATAATTTTCTATTAATATGTATTTGTCTATACAATATGCTCTAATTCCCTAATCTCAATTACTCTCCATTTTTGTGATGCATTTCCTTATACCCGAACACTCTCTATCTGTCAATCCATCACTCTCTCTCTCTCTCTCTCTCTCTCTCTCTCTCTCTCTCTCTCTCGCCGCCTTTTCCTTTCCACCCTAGTTTAACATTATTTTCTCCATCTAGCCGCTACGTCCTTCCCTCCCGTCTTTATCCTCTGCGATCCATGTTACATATTTTTCTCTTGCACTTTTCAAACCTTTCCTTCGAATCTCAGAACGCCTCTTCTTCCTCATCCTAACACCAAATCAGTTGAGCTTGAACCCTTGATCATACTATCCATCCTTGCATCTCTCCCTAACCACCACCACCCCTTCCCAGCCTAGCCTCTATCACTCCATCCTGTCCCTCTCTCTCTCTCTCTCTCTCTCTCTCTCTCTCTCTCTCTCTCTCTCTCTCTTTCTCTCTCTCTCTCTCTCTCTTTCCCCATCCATAAACACTTCTCCTCTTCTTTGCCACTCCTGTAAATTATTTCCCATCACCCTTTTAACTATCCTACTTTTCCTTGTCACTCACTCGCAGCCCCTCCCCTCACCACACGTGCCGCATGCCTTGATCGTTATATTGCATGTCGGGGATGGTCGGAGTATTGTCGTGGTGACTACAAGGTAGCCTCCGCCCGGGCGTACACTCTGACGGCCTGATCGCCTCTCCTGGCGGCCGTCACCGGTCAGCCGGTCGGTGAAGTGTTCTCCACAGTGACACGTCAGTCAGAGACGGGATGTGTCACGGACACGTCATGGAATTCTCCATAATGACTAACGGCCACTTATTGACTGCCTTGGTCAAATTATCTGACGCGTCTTCTCCCAAAGTGGATTTTTATTGCTCGCCAAATTGGTAATGCAACACCAGTCCACGTTTAAATGCTTAAAACGTTTTTACTAGCTCTATGATATTTCATTTCATTCGTAACAGCATCTGACCAATATATTCTCGATTTACATTATACCGTGCAGGATAAGAGCAATAGAATAGTAATGGATATTTTAGCATTGTTGTAAATGTCACTATCAGATGTTGTGAGGGAGATTACTTTTCATTATTGATGTCCGTGGTAATAGGATACAAACAGCCCCTGTTAAAAAAATACATTGGGATATTCACAATTGAGATCCTCATAAATATATAATTCAGATGGTTTACAATTACATCAGTGCTATGAGAACATTGCATAGGCAGTTCCGTGGTGGATGCCTTTAATTTGCCTGTTATTTGGTTCATTTTCATGTGAAAACCATGACACATGAGTCAGGGTAATCACATACAATGTACATGCATACATACATCTTGTATGAATGAGATGACTTCCCAAGCCTTTCTGTCCCACAGGGGTACATACTCTTTTTATGCGATGTTATTTGGATCGTTTCCTAAGTGCTTATTCTATACAAATGACTAAACTATTTGCAACATCGATTATACTAATGTAATTCCACAGGTGTTGGAGAATATTGTTTATGATCCTCAATCATACTTGGAAGTGACTACTTCATATATATCATGGGAATTTCAGTTGACAAGTCCTAAATTTGAGGGATAGTGAATCACAAGGGTCATACTCCAAGACAGGAAAGTTTAAACAAAAATATACTGTAGCTCAAGAGAAGAGTAGACTCTAAAATAGCGTATTCATTATTTAGCATTTTCAATAATACAGTTTTCTAGTACCTAAGTCAGGTTCAGGACAATATGGCTTGCATAATTACTTCCTTCGAAAGTTTTATCGTCAAGAACCAGAGCACATCAATATGTTCTTTTCATCAATTCATCGCACATTTTCTCCGTTAGTTGAATTCAGAAATGCATCCGGAATATTGCGAAAAGAATTATCTTTGTGATAATGGCCGTACTGTGATGTGATTCAAAAGGTTTTGCTATTATTGATCGCGATATCATAGCGTGTCCAGACGGAAGGGGGAAGGATGGAGTACACCTTATTGCTGCCTACAGTAGATGAGGGATTGGTTTCTGTGCGAGTCTTGCTTTCAATGCATACTAAGTAGCAGTATTCTATTTTGTTTTATGTTAGTAAGATGGTCTTGGTGTGATATACTGCTTCAGGATATTTCCGAGAAAATACGCCGACGTGCCTGAGGCGGTTACATGTGAAATTTACTTAATGACGCTTCGACGTATTACACTGCTAAGATAAGCCTTTACGGCCTGAGGCAAAGTACGCAGAAACGTGGCATGGCCTAATAAGGCATTGCTGATGAAATAAGCCGGACTAGTTCGATATGTTATTATAAAATACGCTTTACATCTCAACACATTCCAGCGGTGAAGTTATTCGTGTTTTTGGTCCCCTTTCATCCAACAATATTCTGAAATCAAATCAGGGATTAAGAGATTCTTTATAAGTGCGAAGGTGATCCTATTTTCAATCCAGATGCAGTTGCTTCGAGTGGTAAAAAATACTCTTGGTTATATTCGAACAGGGCACTACATATATAAGAAAGGATGATTCTCTGAAGTTATAACACATGCTTAATTTGAAACCTATTATATATATACAATCTTGGTTTTAGCTTAAATTGAAACCGAAACACTTTAGTCAAGACAGTATCATAAGGGGTATGTGAGGAAGGTGGCGAGTGTCATAGAGTCAGTTGTTAAATCGTCATATAGACGTTTTTCTGCCTCTTTTTTATACTTCTCTGTCTGTCCATTCCATACGTTACACCTTCTCGTGTTGCTACTTCTCCAAACCCATAACGACATTATCGGTAGATACTCCTTGAGCAGAATCTCTAGGTACATTTTATCCAAAGCTATGCGTCCTTCATGTGTTCTGTAGAATTACTATAGCATCGATCTTATACCATTCCTTGCCTATACAGGAGCGTGTGGGAGGGGTGATCACCGATATTTATTTTTTATTTTTCGGGTATGATTATTTCTAGAATTGATTTATTAATTGGACACTTATATACGTCAATAAATGAAGCGTATATAAAATGGCAAATAGGACTTACTTATTTATGCCAAATGATAGATATATGTGCATGATGTAAAAATAAAGCTTTTTCACGTGGTGTATGGTACATGTCGGACTCCCTGACTCGTGTATGACCTGCAATTAGCGTTTATCTGGGGAGGGGGTTCTTTTTGAACAAGAGAGAACTCCAGCCTGACAGGATCCTATTGTGCAGTGCACACTATTGATCTATTTATCTTCCGTTCTGTTTCTTTGACCTTCTAATTGTAAAGTTTACATGGTGCAAATCTTCATCGCCAAATACATTAGACAATGCTAACAATGTTGGGACTATTGCGAATACGCAAAGAAATCTGATATCAAAACTTAAATAGAAACTAGTCCTTTTGAAATTTAGATAGGTCCTCCAATGCATTCAGTGCATCAAGACAAACATCTCAGTATTCGAGACCGTACCTTGTTGCCGGCCAATTATTCACCATTCTTTGTTTCAGTTGCAGGAATGGGTCTGCAACGTCTGCCAGAAGAGGCGCCACTTGGTATTAAGCTCGGGTATGTGGTACAGCGGCCATCCCACCGGAAGTGAGCTGCCCACAATTAAAGGTGCTGAAGACAAGGAGGATCTGGACGAAGACGGGGTAAGAATTTCACCGTGGTTCACCTATTATCCGGAAAGGCAAAGCTCCGTATTCAGGTCCATCTATCTAAGTTAGAAATATGTAGTGAAGAATCATTTAAAGAAAATGTTTGATTAAACATTTAAATAGTTATACATGATACTGTGTATATGACAATTATTCCTTTTATGTGAGATTCATACGGTGGGATCCATGTACCTCCCAGACTGTTTGTCTGAGACAACATAATCTCCTCGTCTGAATTATAAGGTTCCATTTTGATGAGACAATTTTTTTCCTTGCAATTGTCGGCGACAACCACCCCTAATAAGGAACAGAATCTCATAAAGTGGGATTCACACGATGGGATCCATGTACCTCACAGAGCGTTTGTTTGAGACATATCATGTTGAGATTCGGTACTGGAACACAATCTCACCGTCTGAATTGTATGGTTACATTTTGCTGAGACTATTTTTGTTCCTTGCAATTGTCAACGACAATCACCTCTAACAAGGAACAGAATCTCATGAGATCTTGACTTTAAACAGGTTTAAAATTTAGAGGAGCATTTTGGTGAGATAAACGTACTTCACACGTTTTTTCCCAGTCTGTGAGTCTCAGAGGTCCCAAATTACACCTATTCACAAGGGGAAGTGCCCGGAGTCGGCGACAGTGTACCCTGTGCCCTGTGTACCCTGTTTACGGGTGTAGGGGTGAGGCTATGTACTTGGTTAGTCTTCCCTTGTGAAATGAATCTGTCATGGTTGCCTGAGACTGTAGAATACCCTAATCTGTGAAAAATTGTACCCAACGGGAAATAGTCGGCGACTGGTGAAAAGGTGTGAAGTACACCAGTCTCAGGTACATTTGTCCCACCGTGTGAATCCCACTTAAGATTTTGACTTTAGACAGGTTTATTTAAACAATTAGACGGGCATTTTGTTGAATCAAATACTTGCACATTCTAGCCCAGACCGTGAGTCTCAGTGGTCCCAAATTACACCTATTCACACGGGGAAGTGCCCTGAGTTGGCATCTATCTATCCTATGTTCCATGTGTACCTTGTGTAGGGGTGTGAAGTAAACCAGTCGGTGTCCCTACATGTGAGTCCCACTTAAAAAAGAATACAGTAAGAACATGAGACAAGAAATACTAACATTTAGAAGGAAACCCACGAGATGAAAATAGCTTGGTCCATACTCCACCGAGTTTGACTGCAGAGTAATTCACGAAGGGAAGCTGAGTGAATTACTCTGCGGTCCAACGAGGTTGAGTGCAGACCAAGTTATTTTCATCGAGTGGTCTTCTGATTTTATCTCACCCCGTTTAATATTATTTATTGATAAAATGAATCACCCAATTAGCCACTGAGTATTGGGTACACAAAATTCACGGCCGTGGAGTACGAGTTCCTAATCTTAAGCCTATGGAGAGAAATACCGGGGAGAAATAATGAACTTTACTCTGAGGAATAGATAATTTCTTTGGGCAAACCTTTGAATTATAGTCATAACTTTGTGACGAATTCATGAGGCAATGACAGAGTGGACGTCCATGTGGGACTGTTCTGGTAGACTGGACCTGAGATTTGTCATGAATGGGGAATGAGCGGAGAGGGTACATGAATAACAGATGATGGGTAGGAGTGTAATGCGGTATAGCGTGCTGTACAGGTCGATCGCCGCTGGTTGCTACAAAACATAAACCACCCGCCATTCTGTGACAACCCAAATCCCCTATTATCGCCTGATACGCAAGGAGGCTATCAGATGCCAGACACAACTGTCTCTCATGATTCCTTCCATCCCTAACTAGACGTGACCCGCCCTTTATCGGGGGTTGTAGACACCACTGCCCATCGCGGACAGAATACGTGCTGCGGCGTTTGATGGGCACTAAAAACGTTCCCCATCGGAGGATAGGACAAAGACCAATCTGTCAGCCTGAACAGATCTCCGCGTCCGCCCGGGACTCGGGAGAGATTCCAATCACGTCACGCATACGTTAGCAATGTACCGTCAGGTGGCAGTGCAACACACAGCTGTCAGTCATGCTTTCAAGGCTAAGTCCTGTGGGGCCCTTTCTGATCAGATTCAAAGTGACTTGACAAACATTTTCCTAACTACAGTTTACAGTGTCACGATTCGTGTCCCTCCTACCTAGTATCGTCGTGATGCTGAATTATTCAACTTTTTGTATATACTATCGTCCCTCTCCTGATATCTTCCCAAAGCAGATTCCTAGTTCATTGTTATCTATTAAGTGAAGCAATATAGCTTCCTTTCCGTCAGATGCTCTCAGATGATTGTTCAACCATACGTTGCTGACAGGCACTACATTTCAACCATGTGAATTATCTTTATATCTGTAGTCAGTTGCTCCTTGCTGAATCAGTTTCAGTATTCGGAAAAGCGAAACAGAAATCATACTAAAATAATCGGTAACTTGCATTCTTTGTACAAAATATAGATTCTTAAATGGTGTGTAATAAAAGCTACATTATGACCATACACATGTATAATGCCTTATCGTGACATTTATAATTCCAGAATCTCCGATCAAAAAGACCAGGTCTCGAGCGAGCCAGTTCCATGGGTGACTACGAGAATTTTAAGTCAGAGGAAGATCGACGACACTCAAACAAGGTTTCCCGTCAGGGATCTCTCTCTGCGGACTTTGAGGAGCGGGAGAGAGAGCGGGCAGAACGAGACAGACAGCGAGACGAAATGGGACAGAAACGACACAGGGACCGCGACCATCAGAGAGAGGCCGAGGAGAGTGCGTCTCCGAAACGTCAACGAGAGAAAGAGAGGGAGAGAGAAAGAGAACAACAAGAAAAGGAACGAAGAAGAGGTAGATAGTCTCCTCCCCTCCACGAAATGTGTTAAAATAATCAATGACGCTGCAGTAGGGGGAGTTATCAGGGCAAATAGCATATGAGAAGTTTACATCCCTTGCTCCCTCTGATGTGTAATACGAACAGGGTTCCAAGGAAAATCTGCGCTCGTATAGTGCTAATGGGTTTCCATTTCAAATTCAAAATCACTTGAATATAGATTACTTTCTTTAGATAGCTTCATCCGTTTAGGGAATTAGGGGTATGAAAAAATCTTTAATTCACTTGAATATACCATTGACATCTGTTCTTCAAAATGAATAGATAATAAATCGTTGATTCAATGTTTACATGTGCCCCATTGACAACATCTTTATCTGCACATCTTGTTCATTGCAGGGCATCCAGATCATGAAATACTTGACATGGAACAAGTTCCACGAGATCCAAGATGGGAGCCACGGGACCCACGTGATCCCAGAGACCCCCGTGACCCAAGAGACATACACGATCCAAGAGATCCACATGATCCAATAAATCATGACAAAAGAGACCCATGTGCTCATAGAGACATCCATGATCCCAGAGATCCACGTGATCCAAGAGACTACAGGGAGAGTCCTGAGCCCAGAGATCCCAGGGACCCTAGAGATCAAAGGATTCCCCAAGATCATAGGGATCCTAGAGACCAAAGAGACCCTAGGGAGGCAAGAGACCCGAGGGAACCAAGAGATCCTAGGGAATTGAGAGATCCTAGAGACCCAAGAGCTCAGGAACAGGAGCACTGGGACCCTAGAGATCCTATGGATCGCAGGTTCATGCCAGAACATCATGACCCTCATGAACACAGAGAAATGCATGACCCATATGATCTTCATGAGCAATATGATATGCGAGACCCAAGAGACCAACGGCTCATGCATGATCAAATGGACCCGTGTGAGACAAGGGACCCAAGGGAAATGCATGATTTTCATGACATGCATGACATACAGGAAATGCATGACCGACGAGATTTACATGACCCACGGCAGCAACCGTTTGACCCAAGGGACCCACGTTTTCATGGTGAACACTATGATCCTCATGACCGGCTTGGTGGACATGGACACCATGAGGTGTACGACACGTGCGGTCCTCCTGACATTGACATATACGTGCATCCTGAACAAAGGGAATGGCATGACCCTCGAGATCCCAGACATGGCCCAAGGGATCCAAGAGACCCACGCGAATTTAGAGACCTACATGATATACATGATCCAAGGGACCAAGGTTACAGGATGGATCCCTCAGGCTTTATGGAAAACCAGGATGACCAGGGGGATCCAGAAAGTCCTAGCAGAAAAAAGTCACCGCGCCCGAGACAGCTGGTCCTGTCTCGCCAACATAGCCATAGTTCAGCGGAGGATGAACCTGATTCTACTGCTGCAGGGAAAGCTGTGAAGGAAGCTGAGAATCTGAGTGAGCGGGCTGTAGCGGGGCAGGGTCACTCGATGGCCAACATCCCCATGGAGCATCAACGGGATCAACACCGAGATCCACAGTTTGCTCAAGGGCGGGAGCAGCCCCCGTCAGCCCCACGACTGGGAGGAGATGGTGCCGAGGCTCCAAGTGCGAAAAAATCCAAACCCTCTGCGTTAGACAGAGTTGCTCTGAACCAGGTGACCGAGCCTGATCGGAGTCAGAGTCCCTCTAGACGCAGTCCGCGCAGTCCACCTCGGAGTCCCAACTGGATGCGGTACAGAGAGAGCCCACCGCGATCTCCAACATTCAGAGTACTGTCTCCCACTAAATCTCCCACCGAACGCTTCCCAACTTCCTTCTCCGACCTGTCGCCCCCAACAGGCACAGACGAAGAGGAGTATGCTGATGCTTATATATCAGGAAGAGCCCCCGCTGAAGAGATGGACATGGCCTCATTCAGTGCTCCCTATTATGCTACATCGACCATTCAAATAGAGCCACCAATGGATCATTCGATGCTTGTCCGGGCTGCAGACGGTTCGTTTGTGGCCGATAGACCACCACCTAAACCAGCGCGAATGTCGGATCAGTATGAGTTTCATGAGGTCATGGAAGAACGCCATGAGCAGATTATTAATGATCATGTTGTCGACTTGGCTAGTTACGCAGCAGCTGTTGCTAGTGACACGGCACACCTGACCAATATGAGTGTGTCCCCCATCAGCATTCCACAACAACAGCAGCAGCAACAACATCTGCAGCATCCACAACAACAGCAGCAACAACAACAGCAGCTGCTGCATCAAGGTCCCCCGCACGGCCCTCATGCCTTCCTGGAGATCTCTCCCGATTCCTCCCACGACTCTGTTTCTCCACCGTCTCCAAGCTATTATGAGGATGTCGAAGAGATGCCTGAACCAACTCAGAAGGCAATTGACTACCAGAACTCCAAAAGGCCACAGAAGGTTCGGCCACCGACCAACGACTGGTCTCCCATCACAGATCTTTCACCTATTCTGGATGTGTCTCCATCGATAGAGGCAGCTGAGCAGGCTCAGATGCTGGCAGAGCAGCAGCGGAAGCCAGGTGGGGGTGCTCCACAAGAGCTTCAGCCTGAGGAACAGGTCCCCACGACTGAAGGGCAAGGTTTCGTCAAGTCAACTATCAAACGGTTTCAGAACTTTGAAAATCTTAACAGAATTTGTGAGGGTCGGGAGGAGATTGACATGAAGAGTGGCCAGATGAAAATCACCGATATGTCTAATATTGACCTGGAGAACGGAGTCCATGAGAAACGACCTGTGAAGGAGATTGCACGTGAACTTGAAGAGAAAGAGAAGCAGGAACGTGACCAGATAGAGCGTGACAAGGAGATTGAGATTGAACGCCAAAAGCTCCGAGAGAAGGAAGAAAGAGATAGAGAGTTAGCCAAGGAAAGGGAGCGCGAACTACAGATGCAACGTGAAAAGGAAGAGCAGGAAAGGAGGATACAGGAGCTGAAAGAGAAAGAGCAGATGATGGCGGAAAGAGAACGGATGAATGCCGAGAGAGAACGGGCAAATGCCGAGAGGGACCGGATGATGGCTGAAAGAGACTGGGATAAGATAGATGAGCGTGCAGAACCAACAAGGCACCGCCCAGATCAGACGGTCATAGTTGAGCGTGGCTTCGTGCCTTCACTGGAGGCTGTCCAAACTGAACGGGTTCAGGTAGAGGAACCAAATACTGACACTGTTCAGGAACGAAAGAACAACAGTCAGACCACCAGGGAAAAGAAGGAGACCAGCCATGGCCGCACTCCAGGCAAGGATAAGAACGGAGAACGAGACACATCATCTTCTAAACGCAGCAATATCAGAGGCTACTCATCAGACAATGGGAAATCCAAGTTGAGCGACAAGTCGGGCACCGCAAATGGCAAGCAGGATGGAAGTCGGAAGGAAAGCAAGGTAATTCCCCATCCACTTACAATGCAGCAAATTGACGCCGAGTCGGACGTCAATACGTCACCACTCTACCGTGTGCTCAAGTCACCTGTGTCACCGCGTCAGAGCTCCGAGCAGGCGTACCGCGACTTCACCAGGGACTACACCTGTGTCAAAGAGCTGAGTCCAGGGGCGGCGGCTGATACAGTTGCCTATATGTACCCGTCACCAGTGACCCCGCCTGAAGCTGATGTCTCGCCACCAGTGCCGCAGTCCCCGTCAGCTGCAGAGGCAGACGGACCCAGCTTGGATGAAACCACAGAGGCATTGAACCTGCTTCAGCAGGCACAGCATGCCCTCACCACCTCCCTCCCCCAACAACCCCACCATGAGGTTGTCCATTATCAGGCTCTGACAGAGCACTCTCACAGTCAGAGCCAAGGTTGTCCTCCTACAGGGTTTCCTTCACCGGCACCAGGACTTCAACACCAACAAGGCCCCCCGCAGGTGCGTCTGGTTGACCCCCCGGCCCCCGACCCTTTCGTGAGGACCCCTACCCTCCTCCTGACCTTACTGTCCACTATACACTTACCTGTTCCATTTTCCCTGAGTACATCATAAAACTTCCTCTGCCTTTTACATTTATAACCTGTACAGATTAATGGTCGTCCTATTCATACACCACCGCCAGTTGAGCAGCTTAGACACGCATCGTTGAACATGGTTAATCGTGGTAATCTGTTAGAAGTGTACCCTATCTTAAGGCGAAGGATACTTGTGTACTTTGCCCATATATACCTGTAAAAGTTGTACAAACAGTATTGTTATACAGCTTAGCGCAAAGACCTTGTAGTATCACCATTCTGTTTTTTTGGTATTGTAATAAGGTGGTGGTGGTGACACGCTTAAGTAAATGATTGTGCTTCCGTATGGTATTGTTAGCGAGTGCCAATTGCCGTAATCGGCATATGAAATGGCTCTAAGTACTCATCCTAAGTAATCGAAAAATTACAATTATATAACTGGATCACGTTGAATCCCATCCTTTGATGAAATATTGATGATTTTCTGAATTTCCTGTACTTTTATAGTGTGCTGTGATTAGAATGAAATAATAGCATCATTTTGAGAAACAGAAGCGATCTCCTGCTACATTGATGAGTGCCATCCGTATTCAATCCTCATTATTGCCCAAAGTCCGGCTAGCCCCAAGTACCCCCTGGCCCATAATCTGACAGACATTTGACTCACGTGCCTGACGCTATACACACCTACATTATATGATAAGTTGCATGTTTAGCCTTTGGTAAGTATGGTTGATATGCAGTGTTTACAAGATGGTGCCGTGCTACTGTCACCTTTGAACTAAAATTCTCGTTTCTGCATGTGTTGATTGTAATGCCTCAGCCCCTGATGTGGCCTTTGATCTTTGACCTTTGACATGGTAAGGTTTCTCCTGTTGGTGCCTTTCTATGAATACAACGTTGAGTCTCATTAAACTCTGTTCAACTTTCCTTATTACATTGCTGTTTTGTTTAGACACAATCGCGTGAGTTTCAAAGAGAGAAAAAACTAATGGAGAAGCGGACATGTCAGTGGTTGTGGCAGTGGCGACGTGATGTAAAAACACTGATGTAAAGTTTCTCTTCTCAGGAACATTTACCAAACTGTGCACTTTGTCCCCTGTATGGCGGTAAGACTCTTGTAAAGCTGTCGTGTAATGGCAAAAAAGGCCTCACCACTCCTGTTCCAATGTCTGTAGACGTACAGTCCCTAGAGATCAATCAATATGCCTAATACGTGTATTTCTTTAGACGATCACATATTTCATATAACAATCCAAATGACAGTCTCAATATATTTCGATGAGATTAAGATATTGTATAGTTGAGTTGCACCTTAAAGTTATTTACTTTTAGAAATAATTCAAATGTTTATGATTAGTAAGATTTAGATCATAGTATTTTTCACATAATAACTTTAAACATCTTAGTCCGCATAATGAGCATGTTAACGAATGGATATTTCTGTTCAAGTAAAGTGTTAAGAGATATGTGTTTGTGGTTTGAATTACTATAATGAATACTCTCATTGCTTGGTTTCCTCCTGTCTGCCTAAGCATGCAATATAGCCCAGTTTTTTATTCTGCTTATAAATTTCAAACTATGGAATAATCTGAGCGCTATGTATAGAGCTGATGATGGATGGTGATTTAACATATATGATCCGCCTCTGACGTTTACCTTGTCTTTCTTATAGCCGGTGCAGTCTCCCATCAGCCCGAGTGGATCCGAGGCAGGTAAGAAGGTGCGGCGGAAGCTGCCCCCCATCCCCGCGGGCGTGGAGCCGGTAAGCGCCGCCACCCGCCGCGCCCGACACGCTCAGAGCCGCTCCAAGTCGATGGAGGAACGCCGCCGACCCCCCGACCTCAACGGCGACTACACCAAAGACGGAACGCCAGCCAAAGACCTCACCTCCAAGCGCGCCGAGACCTCATCCCGTAAGAGCGCCTTGGGGGGTCCTAAGACTGCTGACTCCAAGAAGGAGGCGTTGTCGTCAGGTGGCGGCCGAAAGGGGACTGGTGATAGTGGACGCGGTGGTGCTGAGATGGGGGCGGGGCGAACCGGCGTAGCCAACAAAAAGCCCGCTACGGGCAGGACGTCGGCAGTCACTTCCGGCACCACCAGCACCACCACCAGTACGGCCAGCAGTGCTGCACTGCGCAAGAAAACCCCGCCCGTGCCGCCGCCTAAACCGAAGCCCAAGACTAAGCCTAAAGCGAAGCCCAAGCCCAAACCGAAGCCGGAGCCTGAACTGGTGACGATCTGCGGCACGCTGCAAGTTCCGGCCGACGTCAAGTCGATGAAGCAGCGGATCAAGGAGGAGTTGCAGATCGTCACCGCAACGCGTCGCCTCCACCTGGACGAGCAGCAGGAGGTGCAACGGATGGAGCGAGAAATGGAGGAACGCCTCCGAGAGCGCAAACTCAAAGCCGACCTGGAGGATAAGGTGAAGGCCGTTCGCCGCAGCGAGGCGGAGGCCAAACAGAAAGCAGAGGAGCTGAGGCAACAACAACAGCGCGCGGCTGACGTCAGACGCAAGATGACGCCACCCGCCGCTACGCTAACCGCGCGTATGACGTCACCACAGGCGTCCCCTCGTCGTGGCCGCCACAAACGTCAGAACTCGGACCCAATTATAGCGAAGTTCTCACCGATTGAAGAAGACCGTGACATTGAAGCGGACATACAGGTGCGTTTAAACGAGATTAGAATTTCTTTGTATGGCCCGATTCTACAGAATATATATTGGTAATGTTTATTTTCCAGTGCTGTTTGTAATTATTCATTAAGTTCTATTTCTAAGAATTATTACAAATGTAAATATTTGTTAACTGAGGACTGTTGGTTAGGACCAAAATGACAACAAGGAAAATCGATCAAATGTATACTTTCAGATTCATTGTAAGGGGCCATCCATAAATGACGTCATACAACAGGGGGAGGGGTCTCCATGACGAAGAATGATAAAGGTTGTATGAGAAAGCATGACAAAGGGGAGGGGGATGGGTCAAAGATGGTAAAAAAAGAAGTATGTTGTCATTTATTGACAGGCCCTTATGGCGACTAGACTGCCGAGCGCCATATAAGTATTGATCAGCTTTCAGGATAATACTGATCAATACAAGAGAATAGGGCACTGATATATGTAAGAAACCCATATGTAAGAAATAACATATCGTAATTAATTCCATCTGTATTGCGGGCAGTAATATATAGTAAGGAACGATTCAGATCATTACTCTGACACATGGTACCCTTCAGAAGAAATCGATCGAATGTATAACAATACTCTCTGTCTCATATTCAATGAGGTGTGATTTCCTATGTTTGCTTTCTCGGAGTTAGCAAAGGTCAACCAAGACAATTAGTATGAATGTTCTGCCTACAACAGTAATCACATGTATGTACATACTTTAATCCCATGTTATAAGCAGAAATTTTCTCTACTGATGGGGAGCTTTCATTTGATCAACAATTCAAAATAATTCAAGGTGCCTGTAAATCCATAATCTCTAAGCCATTCCTGGGCGAATAAAAAGAGATTACAGGAGGGATTTTTTTCCTATCAAACAACATTTAATTTCTTTGGGACGGAGATTAACAAAAACAGAAACACATAAAGCCACTGAAACTGGAAGCTTGCTGTCACTTTGATGTTTCAGTGGGCGAGTGTGATTCATTTATCCAGTCATTTGTTTCTGAAACTCTTTTTGTGGTTTTTAATCACCAGGGACGTCTGGGAGTCGACATCGCAGCAGCAGCGTCCAGTCTCAGCGACAGTTTGATGGCGCATTCACGCACGGCCCGGCGGCTGGGCTCTATCACCCCGCCCATGCATGCCGAGCTGGCTGACCTGCCCATGAACCTGCATATCCCGGGCATACGCCCCCTGCACCATTCCCTCCTCTCCAAGTCCTCTGAGCTGCTCGGGCGGCAGTCCCGCTATGACACGATGCGCATGGACTCCATGTCGATGCGCCTCACGCCGAGTCAGTCAGAGACATCGCTACCGCTGATGAGCATCCCGCACCGCACGCGGGCCCCACTTTTCTTCTCGGCCGCCGAGGAGGACGAGAGGAGAGTGAAGGAGGAGAAGCGCTATCAGCTGCAGATGGAGATCCAGAAACGCAAGCAGCAGATTGAGGACAACACGCGTCTGCAGTATGAGTTGAAGAAGATCGCCGAGTCCGGGGAGTTGAGTCGGCAGGAGCTGGAGGAGGTACGCGGGCGCTACCAGCAGTACATCCAGGCGCGGTCGCAGCTGCCGCGCTCCACAAGTGAGAGCGGAATGTTACCGCGCGGCATCATTAAGCCCATTGACTATGAGTTGTATGACGCCTCGTCGGAGCCGTCGCTGTACACGCGCCAGGAGTACGCCGCGTACCGTGAGCTGCTCGATAAGACCATCCCTAAGGAGCGCTACTTCCCACAGCCGTCCTACTCGGCCACCGAGTACATGGCTCACCGCACTGACCGCTCCCCGGTCGGCCCGCTCCCCCGCGCCGACCTCGATGCGCTGGCGTCAGGCCTGGAGGTCGGTGATTACCTGCTGGAGGAGATGTACCAGGACGGCGCGGGGCGTGTTGTCTCGCCCACAACTCACTACAGTAAGATGCTGGAGGGACTAGCGCGGGAGGCGCACTACCAGGGCATCATGAACAAGCACCCGCACGAAATGGCCGCCGCGCTGGCAGCGTACGGCGGCTACCCACCCCCGGTGGGCCGAGGACCAGGTATGTCGGCCGCCGACGCGCAATATGCCCACATCCCTGAGTTCATCGACCCCTTAACGTTGCAGCACCACCAACAGCAGCAGCAGCAGCTTCACTACCAACTCGGCCTCGGCTACGCTGACTTCTCCCCGATCCCCACCGATGCCGAGACGCTGACGCCACCCAGTGACGTCACGCCTGCCATGCCCATTCTTGATGACGTCACCAAGAGGTCCCGCAGCCTGCTACGGGACATAGGAAGTAGGCCCCTCTCGGACGATATGGAAAAATACTTCTTAGCTGAAGGTACAGTCAAAGGTGTCGGCCACATAGTCACGTCTTTACGACGTCACTGCAGGCGCTGTCATTAATGAGTGCGGCACGTGCTCACGTCACTTCCGCCGTCATCTGTTCTTGGCCTCTGGTTCCTATATATATCACACGTTCAATATATATCTCTACCGTAGCCCTGAGTGCCGTGACCTTTGTACATATACCGTTTACACATGCAGTGATATGTAGTGGGTAGGCGTAGAGTCTTGTAGGTTAGTCGAGGTACTTCAACAATCTCACTAGGAAAAATATCTTCCTTCGTAATTCTCATTCTGTGATTTAGGCACTTCTATCATGTTAGCATAATATATGAACATCTTACTCAGGGCCACTATACATTCCTTATTGTTTCCTGTAAATATGATTTGGGTGAGGATATTTTAAGGGTGGCACCAAAAATACATGTAACAGTAACGGATGCAGAGGGGGCTTAAAAGTAATGAATGCAGAGGGGGAAGGATCATGAAGCAGTACATATCTTACACAGAGTAAAAGTCCTATATTTCTATGGAGTCATATTTATCTATGGAGTGCAGGATTTGAAATAGCCATATCTTTCCAGGTACACAAAGGACAGCCATGGCCCCGTCCGCAACGCTGCCTGACGTGTTAGAAATAGTGACAGGTACATAGCCCCGCAGTTAGATCCCCTACAGGCCAGAGCTATGTCACCTGTGTCCATGAGGCATGACGTCATCCAAGGGTGACGACGTCATCCAATTCCCGACTACCCGTTCCACCTTTTTAGATATTTCCAGGCACTCCTTTTCTGAATTTGATATTCGGTATTTCTTTTACACCAACTGGTTTTCAGATTTTACCTTTCATTAAAACCTTATTTCTCACCAGGAGGTAGATGATTTTCTATGGCGTATGTGATAGAGACATAATGATTTAGGCTCCCAGTAACATTTGATGACGTTAGTAAATACACCATAGCGACAGTAATATTTGTAGTGTTCTCTTTATTGATGTCACATTTAGGTGAGACTCAATTTCGTAGAAGTCACAAAAACTAGATCTTCTCCCTAATAGAAAAGCCCTGGGGAGAAGGTTGTTTTCAGCACGTGGTGTCGGAATTTGAAGAAATTCTTAGTTATTCATAAACAATAGGTCCGGAAATTGCTCTACAGGGTGGATAGGCATGGATGTCCATTTCCGTCATAATCTACATATATAGCGGGATGCAGCACTCTAGTTAGATTTTTTTTATTATTATCATGATTATCTTGTCGGTTTCATGGAGTCGTCATTGTAGCCTACTGTCCAGCACACACGATAAGACCTACTGATAAGCCTTGGCAGTGCCGATCGTGTGGCGCCTGCTGTGTATCTGTACCGCACGTCGGGCTGGCGTCGTCTCACTCTGCTTTAGCACCTCTCATCACCTCTCCTTTCAGTAAAATCTTTGCAGCTCTCCGGTGAATCTGCCCATCATTGGAGTCTATCCTCTTCTCTTTGTAGGAAATCGTAACTCTGTTTGCAGCGTAGAGAACATATATCGTGACAGTCTCTTCTCTGTGCACTATCGTTGTGTAGTTTTTCCTGTAATGTTTCTAGCACTGACTGTTGCAACTAACTAAAGGCTGCTGATGTGGAGGGCTTGAGGATGCGGCCTTCCTTTGTTGGCCTACTAACTGTTCCTATCTTACATGCGGTTTATGCAATAGTTGTTCGGGATGATGCCATGCTTAATAAATATGACCTTCGTTACCAAGGGCATGCTGGTTTAATGTTTATGTGAATTGTTAACAAATAATTTATTTACGATGTAGAAGAACAAAAATTGAATTTGTGCAATACTGATCTGTATAGATTCAATATCAGGCACAGCTTTTCGTGAATTATAATCAGTACATAGACAACATTCCGTGTCATAGGCATAGGGAATACTAGTAGGAATCCTGCACTTATGAACTCTAGACTGAGATCTCACAAAGTTAAATCCGTGCGTGTCACCGCAAGGTTCTTCTTCGTGGCGCTGCCCTTCTTTCACGAGTTTTGTACTAATTCTAAGTGTCATCTGCCAACAGATCCTCTCAATACAATGTATCGTACTGAGAGTGACCAGAGCATCGGGGACTCGGATGAGAACATTATGGAGCACTTGACGGAAGGTGGTGTTACCATCCACAAACTGGAGAGGAGGAAACAGGTCAGATGGCTATTTTAACTCCAGCATACATTACATATGAGGGGCCGTCCATAAATGACGCCATGCAGCAGGGGGAGGTCAAAAATAGCATGACGTCATTTATGGACAGCCCTTGATCATAGCTCTCAAAAAAGGGAGTCAGGTTCCGCAATGTTATCTGCCACCTGAATGGGGCTTACATTATGTCATCAAATTTATGTACAGGTGATATGCTATATGAATAGGCGAACTGCATTTTCCTCGTAATAATTATGGTAGAAATACACAGTTCAAATGGTGATTATAGTACATCATTTCTAGAGGTATCATTGTAAACCTCAATTCACGAAATTCAAATAATACAAGTTTCAAGAGTATATGATATAAATTTCAATAGATCTGAAGGGTATGCAGAGAAGCTTAATGCTTTATACAGGACATTCCCGGAAACTTAAAACGAAAAGTACCAGCCAGTAGAAGTGTAGTTTTTTTATTATTCAATATTCATAATCAAAGACGTGAGCAAGTCTAAATTTCACAATTCGTTCCAGCCTCCCGTGCCAGAGAAAAGGGTGTATGACTTCCCAACAAAGAAGATTCTCCTTACACGAGATCAGAAGGACCGGTCTGTAAAGGGTAAAAGGAATAAATTGATCTATTCTCCCTCGCACGCATTTGCGCAATATGTGATCATTTGAGCTTTGAGCGTGAACGTAATTTATGCCAGAGAATTTATGTGGACGAGACATCCTTTGATTACATGGACTGTTACGGTCTTTGATCAAGAATGTTTATAATGATTATGATTAAATGGTATATGTGCTTTATTTCTCAATGAACGTAAATAATTGTTTCTCGCAGATTATCAGAGAAGAGTGTACAACTCCCACGTAGCCGTTGTTGTTTGAATGGAGACTGGAAAATAAAGATGACTGGCATGTTGCCCAGAGTTGTTGTAGTTTCAAGTGAATTATGGTTATCTACCCGAGAACTCATTCATTACCATGTAAAATATTCATTTTAAGGAGACTTTAGTTTAGACACAGTGTTTATTTTTGCTGTTGTATTGAAATTTCCCGTTACATTTCTCAACAGATATATATATATATATATATATATATATATATATATATATATATATATATATATATATATATATATATCTGTTGAGAAATATTTTTCAAGACAGGACCATAACAGTCAGAGCGGAGCACATATAATGACCAAAGTTTGATTAAAGCATGAATTTGAATTTCAAGAATTCTGAAAGGCCAGGGTTTTTTCTTCTTTTTGCTAGACGATGATTTAGCTACGTGTAACATTATTTTCTGTGTGAAGAAGCAATATGTAAAATGCCGTTTTGGATAAGATATCCTACTCTCCTTGCAGCTGGTAATGGTATTGGTATGAAGATCGTCGGGGGGAAATTCATCCCTGGAACCGACAACCAAGTAGGAGCATATGTGGCCGCTATCTACCCTGGTGGAGTGGCGGATCAACTTCACGGTGAACTCCAAGAGGGTGGGTTATTGATGTATATGGCAATAAAACTTTACTTGCGTTTGACATACGCTTGATGTTTATATTTGCATCCGGTTACATGGTAACTTGCAGGTTACTGAGCTATGTATGTACCTATAAGGAAAACATAATCAATCTTAATACTTAACATTTATCTCAAGAGTAGCCATAGAATTATCTGTATTCGAGTGATAAAAATGTTAAAAGCATGTGATGTGTGACATAACCTTAGTTTCCCTGGGATCGTTTGCTGCCGCCTAATATACTTGGCTAATTGTGGCTACAATATGCAGGAGACCAGGTGCTGGAGTGGAACGGCGTAGAGCTGACGGGCCGCACATATGAGGAGGTCCAGCAAATCATCTCCGTAGCTAATGGCGAGATTGAACTTGTGGTCAGACCGTAAGTAATGTACATGCATACCAAACCAAATTTCATTTGTGGCAAGCTAACACTTGTTGTTTTTGGATGGAGGCGATCGGACAATTTGAAATAACAGTAATAAAGTAGTATTCAAAATATGTTGCCTTACAACTGATTTCGTAGAGCCCTATATTGCACTTCCAAGAATTGACATTTTTAATCCTGCAGGACTCTACACAAATAAATGCTTTAGGAATAGATGCCATTCAGATAATTCCGGCCGTATTGCATCTTATTCATGTTACATAATGCCATTCAGGACTTTTAACCAAAAGAAAGTAATTCCGAATTCATGGTATTTGCATTTTCTCTGTTACAGTGGAGCTAACATGACGACTAAGAACTCCACCACTATGTCAACATTACGGTCAGACAGTTGCCACTCCTCGTACGACAACCTAGACTTCACCAGTGATTACGATGACTTTGGTACGTCCTTATACATGTCTGCTCTAGACTTCTACACATTTACGTGTAGTGTCAGATCCGCGCGTTCCTACTTACCTCCATGAGGATCACTAACCCCTTTGGAGTATACGTCTAATGTGCTTTTAGGACTCCCTGTAACCTCACTACTAAAATATTCTCAAACACCTCCTGAGCCTTGAAGTGCAAACATACCCAAACGATTCTACCTAAAATACATATTTTGACACAGTTTACAGTAGGTTAATCAAAAAATATTTTTACAAATTTTGTTTGAGCTTGATGACATTTGTAAACCCTTGGGAATTTTCCAGCAATCTTTAAAGCATGCATTGGCATGTAGAATAAACTCTACTATCTGTTCCTCCCTCTTGTAGATGCCATGCTTCGACTTCACAAAGTAGAAACCATTCTAGGAAAAAATGCTTGAGATAAAAACACACATATGTTCCTTATAGAAGCATTGCTCTATGTTGGTCTTAGCAAACTGTAGTCAGTACCCAAACTTAACAAATTAGCTTCGTCTTTTTTAGAGATGAACTTAATCTCTGGCTGACTAATGACTGAATATACTTGGGAACCACCCTAGATTTTGACTCAAAAAGGTTCTGAAAGACTCTGACTCTGTGCCACTCTGAAACTGAAAACGGGAGGCGACCTGTGTGGTGTACCTGTGACGTCATATAGGAATGTGGCGCTATGAAACCGGTAGTCGCGGTTGGACATGCGTTCTAAGAGGCCCCTGACTACTCCGCCATTGTCTCTTAACTTTTACCCCGTCGGCGCATATGTATATCAGACAAGAATATTTCCTATTTAGGGTAACATATACATATGTGCCGACCACATTCCCCTCTCCTCAGTAGAATGATATTCCATGTATTATAAGTATGTAGGTTATTCTTTTCCAGACGGCATATTGATTAATTTTTCAGTTCGGTCAATTAGATGTAAACCATAAATAAGCCATTGGTAAAAGCTTGTTTATAAAACAGTACATGTATATCTACTCCTATTTTCATAGGAGATCTTATTTCAGTATTACTTTGTATGGTTTCTCTCTAACACTGTCATTCCAGTGGTGGATTCATTTATATCAGGAATACGTTATGCATGTTCTTATCTCTCAGTGTAGGCCTACATGCTCTTCAGAACTGAACAGCAATGACCAAATTATGCAAGAGCATGTAGTAGTGTATGATCCTTTTTGTTATCACTATACGAGGACATCGTAGACTTCTGTGTTTTCAATTGAGTTTTTATTACCTTTTGATTTCCAACGACTAAGACCATTGTTTCTCGCTGTTTCTGCCACTGATTGGCCTCCAACAGACCGCTATGTGGATCCCCACAAGCAGCAGGGCATAGACCCCAAACTATTGGCGGCGGAGTTACAAGGCATACAGGAACGCATGTCCCCGGGAATGTCCCCCTCCTCATCTCAGCCAGAAATGTTTGTCACTCCCAATGCCTCGTCTCCAGTGAGCCCGGGTCGCTCGGGGCCGCCCTCCCCATCTGCTGAAATGCCACCGCCATCTACCGGCGTCAGAAAGGTAAGACGTCATCGGCGCATGCGCGACCACTGGCTTCCGCTCTTAGAGACCATTGTTTTTAGCTCTGGCATAATTATGACTAGGGTTTGGGTATGTGTGGTAGGGGATAGATGCCCCTTCCCACTTCCCTCACACCCTCCCCCCTCATCACAGGCAGTCTACCGCGACCCTCTGTGACTGGTGTGTTATTTTTACTTGATTACGTGGGTGGTTGTTGTACTTGTGAAGCCACGGCATTATCTCCCACCACATGGTTGAGTGTTGTTGTTGAACGAAGCCACACGCCGGCGCCAGTGTTTACCATCATTCCCTGCTGGCTTAGAACGGTTGACTCCGTTCCGAACGATTGTTAGCTGGTTAGTACTCAGTATGCCACTTATACTCTCCCCCACCCACGGGTACTGCCAGCTTGCCCCGCTGCTTTTAATGTGCTGTGACGTCGAAGATGTGACTGTGATACTACTTTCGCCAACGCCGCGCTCCCACCTGCTATATTTACAAACATATCGCATACATCTTTAGACTTTAGATCATCCGCAGCATCGCAACGATCACATACATGAAAAGAATTCTCTCATTTTCAAAAACAGCACTTTTGACTGCAACTCTAAAACGGAAATGTTTCTCACTAAACAATTTATTTTCTATTATGCAAGTCACTTGACCTTGTAATAATGGAATATGCATCCCGATTAGCTAAAAGCGCATGTAACAATTTTTATTTATTAATTTCGGATTGAAACCGATAGCTTTCATTGTTATGCCTGACTTAAGCACTCCATTCGACGCACTCGCTCCGGCACCTTTTGATGTATTTTAGAGTTGAACAATTAATATCTTATCATACTCACTTTACTCACCCTGTAAAAGCAACATGCATGACTAGTTATGAGTGTGCATTTTAGAAATATCATTGGTCTCATCAATATCTCTTTTGAAATGCTACAGCGCTTTAGTGATGTTTTTGCTGTATATTGTCTTATAAGCTTAGTCCATCTGACATGTTTTCATGATGTTTCCATCTTACCTGGGCTTCACATAAAGAGATGCGGTTTTTGTGACAATAATCTAGTAGAATATGTTTGTAGAAGTTCAAATATTATTTTTTCTTATTGAAGCTTTGACGGTAGAATCATATCTTTATCCACACTCGTGTAGGGTAGGCTATCGCATTATCTGACTGCCTCCATGGTTATATGATCCTTAGCAGACAAGATGCACACTATGACCAATGTTCACATGTTGTCTACTATGTTCTCACAACCACAGGGTCCGACGGGGGAGAAGGATTTGGGGGAGATTCAGGTTTGTTGTTTTCTTAACCTCAGAATTTGGTATCATACACCGCACATATAACGATGTTAATCCTCAAATGAAATAGAAATATTGAGTCGTCATAGAGTTGTGCAATAATGCATCAACGTTTCTATTTACTCAATAGTTACATAAGTACAGAAAGTATATCAAAACAATATAATACGTTTATTAGAACTAAGGAAATCCCAGTGTATACAAAACCAATATCGAAGGGGAAAAAACAACGTGTAATCGGTAATCTATGATGTGAAATATTTTTTTACTTATATCTCCAGCTTCAGCTGAGTTATGACGACTACGATGGAACGCTCAATGTACACGTGATTCAGGCCCGGCGTCTCACCCCGAAGGACAAAAATGGATTCTCCGACCCTTTTGTCAAAGTCTACCTCCTTCCTGGGCGAAGGTAAGCACTGTCCCTGTGTGATTACGTGCTTGGCACTGCGAAGACCTCTATCTAAAGACCTGTATGATACCCTTGCATGGCACGTGATGTTGCAGAGATTGGAGTATCCTTAATCAATCGTGAACCTTGCACATGATGGCATTAATTGATAAAGAGGGTGATTAATAAAATTGCCTACTTCTCAATGAAATTCCATTAATTAGAAAACCTCAGAGGCGTGGTAAAAGTATCATATATATTCCACATACGGAATAAGAGTGTTGACGAAAATGATATGCACAGATTTGTCCATATTCACACAGCATGCATACATCATAGGATAAATTCTAAACCAAACTCCAGTTTGTTGTGTTGTTTATCGCACTCTGGCAAAGTCGCGTATCACTGCACTCGGCTTCGCCTCATGCAGTAATATGCGACTTTGCCGTCGTGCGATAAACAACAACACAACTAACTCTCGTTTGATTTCTCCTAAGTATGTACATACCTGTATATCAAGTTGGTTTGGTTTGTATGCTTCTCAGCGCCGACAATAAGCGGCGGACTAAGTACATCCCGCGAACCCTGGATCCCGAGTGGCACCAGACACTGGTCTTCATGAACATCCCGAGGCCCGAGTTGTCTAAACGATCACTTGAGATCACCGTCTGGGACTACGACCGCTTCAAGCAGAACGACTTCCTCGGGGAGGTTATTATCGACATGTCCGGTGAGATGTTCTCTATTACCTCCTGCAATCAGTTATCTAATCTAATTGGCGAATTTATGCGTTCTTTTGTTGTTAACAATTATATGATATTATTGCTTCGGAAGATTATTATATAGATATAAAATTATGATAGGACGGTATTTTTGTTGGTTACTTTTTTTTCAAATATCCGGATATTTGCATTTATGATTCACCCTGAAGATGTAATTTCAGTGAAGTTAGTAGCGATTATGGTGCCGGACAGTATGATTTTAAATATGAGGTTCACACTTCTAGGCGTTTCTGATACATGTATTTGACTTATCAAATTTCCTGCTTCATTTGAAATGTTTTGGCACTAGATAGAATGTATAAAATGTTTTCTATTGTCTCAACATAAGTACATATGTATAGCTTGTTTGTATTGAAATACTTGGATAGATATAGTAGTCCCTAGAGCTAACGTATTTACTAAAGCAGATGTAATTCATGATATAGATATAATGTATCTGCAATGTGCCACGCCTTACTTGTCCCAATTATCTGAAGTCAATTATCTGAAGTCATTCTTAATTATGTCCCCGAATTTCAGATGACAACTTCCTCGACAACAAGCCACACTGGTACATCCTCAAAGACCACGATGAGACACTGGGTACCCATCTACCACCCCTCAAACCCCATGTCCAGCCACAGGCGTCTTCCACCCCTGGCAGTAGTTCCAGCTCCTCCAGTCAGCCCAAGGTTAAACGTCGCGCACCACCACCCCCCAACCAACCCCCTCAGCAATCATCCATGTCCGATGATAGCCAAACCAGTCAGAGTACCCCACGCAAAACCCCAACATTGCCATCGCAGTCTAACGGTAGTCAGAGTGAAGCCGAAAAGCCCAAGGATAAGATGACCCAAAATCAGAAGGAGAGTGTTATGGTTGAGCACCACCCACCACCAAAGCAAAACACCTCTCAGGAAAAACCCATACAAAAGCCTCCTCGACGCAACGCTCCTGCTCCCCCAAGCAAAGCTCAATCTTCTCCTTCTAAGGACAAACCGCTGTCAGATGGGTCACCCAGCAAGGATTCCACTCGGACTGCCTCTCCCAAGGACCTCCCTGGAAGGACTGCTTCTCCTCGTGACCAACTTTTAAGAAGTGGTTCCCCAAAAGATCAGCCTCCAGCACGTACTGCCTCCCCGCGTGAACTTCCTGCCCGTGCATCGGGATCACCCAGGGACCAAACCCCACGCAATGCGTCACCACTGGAGAAACCCCAGCGCACTGCCTCCCCAAGAGATATGCCACCCCGCACTGCCTCCCCCAGGGATTCTATTTCTCGCACCGCCTCTCCCCGGGACCAACCACCGCGTACCGCTTCACCCCGGGACCAGGCCCAAGGTGGTCCCCCTCATGAGCGCACCGAGTCGCCCCGTGAGCAACTCATGCTTGAACACAGAGGCCGACGGCCTGACCAACACAGCAGAGATCATCCCAATAAGGAAGGGGATCTGCTGTCCGATAGAGAGAGCCATGACGGACGTATCAAGGAGAAACCAGAGAGGAGTAGACATCGGGATCGCTCAAGAAGTAGGGATGACCTTTCAGATCACCCACCATCACACCATGGCCGGGACCACAGCCGCACCCGCGATGGAAGGTCCCGGGACCCCAGCAGAACGAGGGAAGGGCGCTCCAGAGACCCAAGTCGAACAAGGGAGGGTGATATGTCGGACAGAGAAAGGAGTCGACCAAGAGAAGGACGCTCCCGCGATCCAAGCAGGACAAGAGACAGAGACATAGAAGACAGAGAAAGAGGACGAGGCAGGGAGGGCCGATCTAGAGACCCAAGTAAAACAAGAGAGGGAAGATCTCGGGATACTAGTCGAACAAGAGAGATGCGTTCCCGAGATCATAGTCGGGAGCCTAGAGAAAGACAGCCTCGAGATAGGGAGCGGGAAAGAGGGCCACGGTCAAGAGACCACAGTCGTGAGCCACGTGAGAGAGGTGAACCCGAGCACCGAAGAGAAAGGCGGGATTCAAGGGATCATGAACGACCGCCATCAAGCTCAGACCATGAGCGTCCACCCTCACGTGACAGGCCACCCTCAAGGGGTGACAGACCCCCGTCTGATAGAGAAATGAGAAGCAGGGATCCACGAGGCCCAAGAGATCCAAGGGCACCACCCAGGGAACATAGGGACCCACGTGAACCAAGAGACCCAAGGGATCCAAGAGAACGCGAGCGAAGAGAAAGGGAGATGAGGGAACGGGATGGCAGAGATCCCAGAGACCCCAGAGACCCAAGGGACTCAAGAGACCCCAGAGATCCAAGGGACCCTAGGGACCCAAGAGACCCCAGAGACCCAAGGGACCCCAGAGATCCAAGGGACCCAAGAGAAATTAGGGATCCAAGAGACCCAAGAGATGTTCGAGACCCCAGAGATCCAAGAGAGTCCAGGGACCCCAGAGATATGAGTCAGAGGGATCCAAAAGAGAGGATCTCTAGGGATCTTCGAGACCCCAATGGAATGGACCCCAGGATAGAAAGAGACCCAAATATGCCACCAAATATGCCCCCTAATATGCCCCCGAATATGCCCCCGAATATGCCACCAAATATGCCACCAAATATGCCACCAAATATGCCTCCAGACCAGGGACCTTTTCCACCGGGTGAACGTGGGAGGAGTATGGACCGACCCAGAGAGCCTAGGTCCCGTGACCACAGCAGAGAACCCCGAGAGAGAGAGCCAATGGACCGGGAAGGCCGGCAGCGGGAACGCGGGGCAGGACAGAGGTCCCGTGACCCCAGTCGAGAACCACCGATGACTGAACCATCGAATCGTGAGCGAGAGGCACGTGACAGAGAGCGAGGACGAGGCCAGAGGTCCCGGGATCCCAGCAGAGAACCCCACGAGCGTGAGCCAAGAGAACCTGGAACGCCGAAGGAGATGCACCGCGCCGACTCCCGCGGGTCCCGCCCGGGCTCCCGGGGGCCGCGCGGCTCCCGAGAACACCTTCACGAACGGGACACAGGCGCCCGCCCGGCCACCGAGCCCGGCACCTCCCGGCCAGGCACTCTGGGCGCACCGGCCAGTGTTCCTTTATTGAGTGCCGCTGGCGTACCACTGCTGGGAGGACCACAGGGTGTGCCGCTTGGTGTGCCGCCACCCATCACGACGAGCCCGGCCAACCTGGCGCCTTCTCTGCCTGCCTCGAAACGGGCCGGCTTCCCGCCAGTGCTGCCGGACTCTGACGCCGCTTCCCGACACGACTCGGAACCAGGAGGATCTGGTGCGACCTCGCGGACTGACTCACGCAACACCTTCACGCCACCGGTAAGACTCGACACGGCCACGGATAGTGTTGTCGTTTTGATTATACACACACCATTCTTCATTCTAACCACAAAGGTTTTAATTCCAACCTAATTTTCTCACTGAAATTTAGAGGTGTCTTCCTGAATTCGACTTATGATTTTTGTTAAAGTTTTCAAAAGATAAAGGTATAATCGGTAATGTATTGACACATTAAGACTTGACTTCAGACATATAATTGTATTAGAACCCCGTTCAAGGGTTACCCTGCTCAGGTCACCCCATGCGAGGGTTACCCACGTGCGGGGTCACCCCGCGTTAGGAGGACACTTTAACTCGAAACGAAGAATGCGCTGTCGTAATGCACTCTTCCCATGACGGTCCCAATACACCATCAAATATATGTTTTTGCGCAGAGTGCCAGTTCAGTGAAGTACAGCCCTGGGCTTGGACGACGAAAGGAGACTGAAAGTCAAGAGTCCGACAGTAAGTAGAACCTTTCAGTATGCCACAAAAAGCACGTTTGCCTCATGTTTTCTCATCGGTATCACAACGCTTGAGGCCGATATAATGTTCACTTCTACCCATTTACCCACCAGTGGCTTATCACTACGTTTGGCTGAAGCAGACACGTTTACCGGTCATGGTATACATTCAGAGTCAATTTACAGCACCTGTAGACTATACTGTAGGATGAAAGCAAATTCATCAGGCACATTTATGGTTTGAGCTCAGATCATATTTGCTTTATTCACGTGTCTAATGCGAGTTCCATTTCTTCAAAGGAGTTTGGAGTGTCACCTGTGAAAGCCATACTATATAAATGGACCTAATAGTCAACTGTCCAGCTTCAATCACACTGCGTTGGTGATCACATGAACAACCATATTAGCTTTTAAATAAAAGTTTGGGCTTAAGCAGTGAACGAGTACAGGTAGGAGAACACAGATATCACAAGAAATATCTACAACCTGCACATTACCACATACACATGTATGGTCCCTGAAAATCAGATCTTTATTATAATGCAGTTGTGTTTTCCAAAGTACAATCATTCGTATTCACTGGTACACATAGATGGGGATAGGGTTTCTAAATGACTACACTTGGTGAAGTTGAAATGCAATTGCACTCCAAGTAATTGTTGGCAACCCTATCATTAGTTTGTCAGGTTCCTCACGCGTCTTTGGTCGTTTTCATCATGTTCCTGATTATCTATTCTGCATACGATTATTTAATGCATTAAATGTAATGGATAGAACGCTCATGAATCTACAGGTCATTAAATTCAATAATGCAAGAGCCTTGGCTACATTTCCGATGACATAAACAGTCTTAATGCTTTGTGTGAACTTATTACCTCATCCAGAACCTGAATTATATAATAAAAATACAATGATAGGAAATTCCATCTGTAATATTTGCCAAAACCTTGTCAAAATTTATAATTGTACATGCATACATAACCTGAACCATGTTTTCTCTTTTCGATTATAATGCATTATTTCCAATATCTTCAGCGTAAAATTGGACTTCCAAATGACTACGTGTAGACTGGTGCCCATTGAAAAGTCACATCTTTCTGGCATCATCCGGCGATATTAACACAATGTGGCCATTTTGTTTTGTGCAGCCAGTGCCAAAACGCTGACGAACCCACTGCATGCCCTCTTCTCCTCCTTCCTGACTTGCACACGACACATGGTTGAGAGTTGTCGTAGTAGACGCGAGGTAACTCTGAACAAAAATCACTTCTTTTTATGACAGAAAACTTTGTCGAAAGAATGACAGATACCCTGACCGGATTTCTGGGGCCATCTCTAGCAGGTATTGTAACTAGGCGACAACAGGCAGACCTCATGGAGGGTACCTGTAAAATACGACTAGTATGACTCTCCTCCAGTAACGTCTGTCACAGAACCAAGATGAACCCTTAAACATAGATTCACAAAATATGGACTGTTATGATATAATCGACACCATTCACTGAAGGTCATATTGCATAACAATTCATATATATTTCACATATCTTTATATCCATATGTCGATATACATATGTTATATGTAAAAGGTATTTCCCACTAAAAGGTTCCATCTTGGTTATAAGACTGAGGTAACGGGGGTTTATCACACTTGTCCTCATCTTAACTCGTCTATGTCCGTGTTCCCTCTAATATATACGCCTATATATATACATCTACGAGTGGCTTTTTTAACCATCACTAGCTCTAGCTCTTTAGTTTAGGTTCATTGTCGTAAGAGAACACACCTGTGTGATGTTTAAGCTCTACATATCACGTAGGCCCCGCCCGGAACACAAAATTCACTGGTCTATGTATCTAGTGTCTTTCTGACACTTAGAATACATCTAAATCAAAATCCTTCTTAGAATCGTTGCAAAAGCCCTCAGTGCGTAATATCTTGGAAACATTGATGGAAATAATGTAGATTTTCCATCCTTGCATCTTTTCCAAGCCCCCTGTTGCATTTTGAGGCAGCCGAAACCCTTTGTTTCCTACTGTATTGAAATTTGACATCTTTATTCATTTTGCTAGAGCAGGTTGGCCCCCACACTGGTTGCTATAAGCACCTACAATCTACCCCGTAAATCATATATTTATTTGCTATATAGAAAATAATCACACATAGTGAGCATTACCAATTTGGTTATAGGTACATTAAAGTCCGAAAGTTCTGTCTGAAAGTTAAAATCAAAACCAATTTTGTTTATTTGATTTGCTCATTGCATTGCGCAACTGCCACTTTGCCAAAATGCATGTTAACTATCCATAATCATAAGTCAATGATATATCAAGGTAAATCTACCAAAATGATATCAGTTCGGTTTAGCATCAACAGAAAATAACAAGAAGGATATTTGTTCAGTAAAGATCAGCGGAAATCAACATATTGATATCGATTTAGTAAAGTATCAACCATAATGATATCGATTTAGTAAAGTATCATCCAAAATTAGCCTTGTAATGTGAGACATGTTCCGGCGAAATGACCTGGACTGTCATCCTTTCAAACAAGGTTTTCTAACCATTCCGTGGCGGCCATTCTCGCCTCCCTCTGACCCCGCCATCCCTCCCTCTTGCCCAACTTTTAGTCCATTCTTTCTTCCCAGATGTATATATATTTCCATGGGAAGTGTGCATGTGCATCGTGTGGCTTTTGGTCTTTCTCTTTTACCATGAAACAGATTGAAATTATTTTTTTGAAAATACAGAATGCTTAGTTAGATGCACCGATTTCACTATTCTGTTTGCGATTTATTTGTAATTTTTATATCAATTACACAATTTTTTCTTATAACATATTTTATCATTTTAACTGGATGACATCAGTAAACTTAAGGAATATATGATCATTTCTCTTAAGCGAGTTCTCTATAAATGCCAACAGTGCTACAAGAAATTCAATGGACGGAAATCGGAGAGGATTTCCTCCTATAATCAGACCATGATGTGTTTTGAGAAAGTCGGAGGGTATTCTTCTACATATTGGTTTATCCCACAGGACTCAAAAGGCGTCTAGCTACCGAGCCTCCAGCACCAGGCCCTATCTCATCCACCCGATCCTCCCCCATCCCTCGTTATGTGCCCCGCGAGCTCGACTCCCCACTCTCTGAGCGTGGCTACGGTGATTATTCTCCTAGAGACAATCGGAGGGAGAGAGGGAGAAAATAAGCCTGCTTTTATCCATTACGTTTGGTTGTTTGTTTGTCTGTTTTGTTCTTTGTATTCTCCGTTTTTATGCTTTATCGGCAATTTTTGTTATCTTTTCTGCACTTGTTTCCGGTATGGTCCAAAAATCAAGAATGGCGGTTATCCTACTGAAGTAAGAGGGGGCAGATAATTAGTTTTATCAGTTGCGAGAAATGCCTTTCAACAAAGATCTCTCTTAATAATGGGACTATGCCCTGTCGTTTTAATAACCACAAGAACGAAACAACATTGGTCTCTCATTGCCTGCTTTATAAATCATCAGATGAAAGTTTCATTGGTATTATAGCTAACATAAGGCTAAATGCTAACAATTTTGAATTGTTTGTGTATCAAACAGAATATACATTTATCTTTTGATTTAGGCCGCGTTCATATGGGCCAGGTTTCCCCAGTAGAGGACGCATCCTGGTTTAGAACGCAGTTTCTAAATATATCGCTGTAGTAAAACCCAGATGGTTCATTTATAATATCTCTATCTTGTACTGGATACATGTGTACAGTCTCCTTAAATCTGAACGAGCTTTTCGTAATGACTGCCATTTGACACATTCTGCATGACGATGGTTGATTAGAAATGGCGAAGGAGACTTTATATGTAAACATATTTATTTATCTATCTCGAGTCACTTGAATAAAAAAGTAAAATGGATATTAGAATACAAATATCAGAATAATAACACTATCTTAGTGTCCCATAATTTTCCACCAATGAGGAATAAGTAGACTGTAATATTGTATGGAACTAGGTCGATTTTTCTAAACCCAAGACTAGGACTGTGGGTATATACATGTTAACACTATGGAATGTACATGTATATACACATACATGTGATTTTAAGGACGCTAATGTAGACTGGTACGCCATGGGAATGTCGTTCTGTATGCATCGTGTGTGGGGATATTTATATACAAATCAAAGTGTGAACTTTGCAATCTGCATTAGTGTGTTCTTTTAACATCGCGATAAGCGAACCCTTTGCACCATTGACGCTACCTTCCAATACCTTTCAATTCTGGTACACTATCTTGCGAGTGGTGATTTATGAAGACTTGTCCTCTTAGTTCTTTCCTCATTTGTCAGGATATATATACACATGCACGTGAAAGCATGGCTGGACAAAAAGAAGCATGATATCTCTCTAGATTTTGAGATTACCTCTCCGTGAAAACAATGACAATGACTTTACTCTAACTCTATGGGTTAATCTCAACTACCCACTATGGCTCTTACTGCAATGCATGTGCCATTGCGATATTGTTAACACCAAGATATTATTTTCTTGAGATGATTTTATCATTTCATTTGAGATACTAATGTATTCAAAAGTTGAACACCATACACGTTCAGATGCATCAGTATTTTGAATACGTTTCTATGTGTTTTACCCGCTTCTAGTGCATGGGAAAATGAGCATTTTGCGGTTTATACACTGTGCAAACATAGGTTTCAGTGATTTACTAAAATGCAGTATGAGCATGCTTGAATCCATGAAGTTTATATACTGTTAACATTTTTATGAAATCTGCCTTCCACCGACAATAGGAAATTGTCTGAAAATCATATTGACGTAACAAAATAAAATGCATTAAAAACAAACTTAATCTTAAATCTAATGACTGACGATATCCTTACATTTACTAATGTTATGTTAGGATGACACCGACAAACAAATACATCCCTCTTTTCTCTTCACCACGCAGCCTATAAATCTTAGCCAAGCATAACCGGGTAAGTGGTGCATGCCATTCCTCCCTCTCTTCATTTTCTCCCTGTTCATACCCCACATTGTCCGTGGTTTTGTTATCAAGCTATATAATTCTATGTTGGGACATTATGGGAATTCAGGCATCATCTTATTTTCACTGTCATTTTTTTCTAATTGAAAGGACTGTATCGCCAATATCGGAAGGTGTACAACATTTGGAGACATATAGGAGATATGTGAGTTTAAATGAGGGACACTAGGGGGCACTCTTGCGTGAGCTGCTCATAGGCGGTGTCCAGGTCAGAGGTAACCGGGGAGTGAATACCTCCCGAACACCCTCCCCACTCGCCTGCACGCGCCAATGCAGTCAGCACCCCACCCAGTCTCCTGCTATTATATATAATATCTTCGTAAAAGAAGCATCCAAACGTTTCTTAAGCGATGAATTTTTTGTTGAATATAGAAAGAAATCTGTGGAAACCACTATTATTGATGAAGTCTTATTTTAGACCGCGATGACTTCGTTTGGGTCATATGACAAGGTTAATTGTATTGTACACAAATGCATTCTCATCCCCGCCCCTCTCAGAAAGTTACTGTTACCAAACGACCTGCTCTCCTGTAAAAGGTCTCATTGAATAGTATGTGACCTCAATATTTTAGACAGATAGTTGCGTAAATAGACACACATTTAAGCCGTTCTCCCTAAGCCTAAATTACTCAATTGTTCAATGTATAGTATAGTTATAGTGATTAGTATTGTGCAGTTTTAGGTTTTATCAACTCTTACGCAAATGAGAACGTTATTCATTTCCCATTACCGTCATGAACGTTTCTGAAAAATATATTTTCCAACGCCCTTTTTCAATGATTAAGATCGATATCAAATCCTTATTTTGTAGTATGTGAAACTTGAAATCCTATCATTTGGAGGTAGCAACTACTGAGAACAACCTAAATGTCGTAAGGCTATAGATAGTGACTAATTGGCCGATTCTTTCAGGGAAGAACAATCACTGGACCGTGGTCAATCATAATCTGAACGTATCATCACTTGAACTGGACAGCTTCATATACTGCTAGCCCTTTCCCTGCGGTTTCATTGGACAGCTCCTCCCGACCGCCATACAACATAGTATTGAATTCTTCTGTTACAATTTCCCCTTTTCTACAAAGGTCTGCAGCGATATCCCGTATCCCATGCAGTAGGTGCTCAATGTTACTTTTATTGATGAATTAACTCAAATTGCGATTCGCCAATATAAATATGTACAATTAAATACACGCACTAGTATCTAGGAGATCTATACTGCAGCTACTAGCATACGATTTACATGATGTATCAATAACGATTTTGTGATATGAATCCCTGATTATTGTACTAAATGACTAAATGTATTCGTATCAGATTTCATCATTATTCTATATTCAGATACATATTAGAACAGAATTCTTGTCCATTATCAAATATAGGTCATGCCAGTATATCCCAGGGGTTGGTTTCCCTGTAGAAGATAACGAGAGATGGATCTAACTTCCTCATAGGTAAGTAACCTAAGTAATGTCCGCATTTATATAATTAATGCTATGGAACTGTTGGTCCTTGCGCCTCTTTCATTATGAAAAATGTGAGCCTAGATAAGTAGATCTGCCCCCAAACAAAGTACATGTACATCCAAATACTGCAGAGTATCTGTTCATTAACTGATTCATATGTTCTGAACAAAATAGTTGAAGATATTAGACTCTTTATTTCCATAGTATCTGTTTACATTTGATAACATAATAAGACTGCAGAATGACAAATAGAGTTATTACCTTCGATTAAATGTTGTGCGATTCTTTATTGAAGCTTTACAACGAATGAAAACAACGACCATAATGCCATGGAGTCCCGGAGGTAAAACCGTAGCACACCGGAAGTACATGTATACCTGGAGTATTGAACCTTTGGCTGTGGATGGGTCTTCCCGTGTCTCCTCTTCAATAATGGGCGTTGAGAACCAGATGGACTCACTAAGAAATGCGTAAGGAAATTTAATATTTCTCAATGCAAAATATAGATCACTTTGCTGGAATGCGATCGGCGCATAATGGGAATATTAGTGTCGACGATCACAGGTACGAATGTTCAAAGGAAAGAACAGCAAGTGCAGTGTGTTCACGATAGGTCTGAATGTCAAGAGAGCAAGAGTCAGTTTAACCTCGTTTGACTGTACTTCTAAGCTCAATACATACTAATTATTAGCGAAACTGATCTGCTCTGTGTGATACTATGATCCGGTGCAAATCACTAGGTGTGACACCTGCAAAGATATCTTTTTTCTGCAACAATTGTACCACCACAGTTGAAAGAAGGTATTGCCTCAGACCAAATCCCTTCCCAAGGTAGAAAAATGCGAAAATATTCAAATATTTCTTATGTATCCTCACATAGAACCACCTGTGCAGTACGGTTTAAGGCGAATTTCATATTGCCTTAGTGGTATGCATTGCCGAAACCTCCTTACATTTTCTTTCGGTTGTCACCCGCCCGCAAGGCTAGTTCAAGACACGGAATACGCTTTGCATGCATGTTGTCAGGATACCTTCCCTTACGCTTGTGAAATGCGCTTCTACCAACCTGCCCACCTACCAACCTACCTTCCCACCAACCCAACCAACCATCAATCTGCCCATACATCGACCTCCCCAGCTATAACAACCAGTCCACTACCTGCCTACCCACTAACCTGGTTATCCACTAGGCTGCCCAACCACCTACCAACACACCCGACCATCCATCTGCCCAACCCCCATTCTGCCTACCCAACAATCTGCCTAATCACTAACCTGTGCACCCATCAACACGCCTATTCAACAACCTGCCCGCCCACCAACCCACCCAACCATCAATCTGCCCAACCACCAATCAGCTTACCTACCAACCTACCCAACCACCAGCCTGGTCACCCACTAATCTGTGCACTTTATAGCCTGTCCACTAACCAATACCCTCACCTACCAACATGCCTACCTGCTACCCTGTATACTCACCAGCCTTTTGCATCTGCCGATTCCTTACCACATATATAATATATGTCAACTTTGTTGGATTCGCTAGCTTGCAATGTTCTTTGTCTGTGACGGACAGCAATACTCATGCAATGTTATTCCTTTGCATGAAATTATATCTAATTATTCGCGGGTTTTTTGTAAGAGTGAACGACAAGAAATCATAATTTCTGGAATACTTGGAATTGAAGTTCTGAAAGATAAGATGAAGATATTTGGAAGAGTAAAGTAGAATGGCCGACTTTCAAAACCGTACACGCTAAGAGGCCTATTCGAAATGCATTTTCTTATTTAAGATTATAGTATAGTGATATCTCCTATAACCTTTTTTTAAATCTTATCTAAATCCTCAAAATGAACTAAGTAATTGAATGATTACTTCCGATTCTTAAAACTGTCAGTCCGTAGATATTATCTTACAATTGTTTTTATCTTCCCTCCAGGTGTCGTGACGGTTCATGCTGTGCATGCACAGGCAATATATGACACTGCTTGATGCCTGTGATCTGCTTCAACCAGACGCTCTTCAACAGATGTCGAATATTGGGAGGCCTACTTCCTAGAAAAGCAATGCTATTAAAAGGTCATCAACTACTAAATGTATATCTGCCATCCAAATGAAACAACTCTCAAGTATTCGACTGACACAGGCTCTGATAAAATTCCGTGGACAACTCTTACTGGGTTCATTCTCACTAATCTAAAAATAACACCAAACCTATCCTTGGTCAACACTTCTACTACGCAAACAGGAGATGTATCCAAAAAATGAAAGTCGTTTGTGTGCCTAAAGTGACTGATCGCGACATATGGTTGACTTATTACAAGCGGTTGACATTTCATTGATGGAGTGTGGTCGGATATGGTAGATGACGTCATATCCACAATTACCCTGCTTCTGTGTAATACCGATGGCTTACTGTTATAGGTTACTTCCGATGTGGTTTATAAAAGGTAATATTCCACCTACGCTCTCTGGTGACTACCAGCATAGGTTCCGGTTCTGCAGATAAAGACTTCTTCTCTTCCGGACAAATGATTCGCAGGTCAACCCTGGAACTTGATCTTGAGGATTATAGGTCATCGTGAAGGTCACTGCCTTGTCTCATCTGCCTTTCGCTGGATATATATAAGAGTTGGTGTGAACCGGAATTGTTGCGGTCTTTACTGCTGGGTACTAGGCCTGGAGAAGAAACAATTAACATGGAGGAAAAGCCGGTGCAATCACATTCATGGAAGTAGTCCAGGGAGTGACCTAAGTTGGATATCACTTTTGACTTTGAATGTGTCATCTACCTAGCACAAAGCTCATATATGGGGGTTGCTACTGCAAGAACATTCCAGTTGGGTTGGGTTGAGTGTATGTCCTGTACAGAGATGCACCTCCATCAACAAAATGGGAGTCACAGATTTTCAGGGAGGAACTACATCCTTGGAGGTAATTATGAGTAGCATGTCTGCATTGGATACTTGGGGATCGAAAACCATTAAAATTGAATTATTTAGTTTTATTTTCATAAAATGAAGATGAATATGGTGGATATATATGGTTCAGGCGTGGAAGCTGGTCAGACAACAGTGTACAACTTGAATACTACAGTGAAGGCACGGGCCCCAGTGGTGTTGGAACGTTATGATGCTGTTTTATTCCGTATTTTACCCTTTTACCTCATGAGTTGGTGCTGAACAGATTACAAATACAAATGCTATGTCTAACTCCCCCTCAATCAGGTGGTGTATGCATACAAATCATATTATACTGCATCCATATAAACACATGTAACGAAGTGAATGACCTAATCTAGGTTCTGTAATCATCAGTGCCAAAATAGCATTTGGGGACAATTTGAAAGGCTGAGACAGGGATGTTTCATGTGTTCCTATCTTACCAAGTGCTACTGACGTCATTGGGGACGTAAATGGCGTCATTCAGTCTCGTTGACGTATCAGAATTGATAAATATTGCTTATGGGACCTCACATCCATGCACATTCAACTCACCATCGTGGAGACTTACACTCTGTTGAAATCTTGATTGATCATTCCTCCTTTCCACCTTCTACAAACATATGGCTGTGCCCATTCCTGAAAAGAAAACACAAAAACCAGCAGCCTTTGTTTGATACAATAGTCCATAAAACAATACCCAGGAAGAAAAGAACATATTGTATATTAACTTGTGTTGGTTACATTCAAATAGATCTCGGATTATACTACAAGACTGGGCTATACATATCAATAGCCCTCAGAGATACAACCCGCTCATCGTGTAGCTATATACATAGATATAGATAATCATATACTCATTTATTATGATATATAATATACGTACACTCTTGTCAACCTGCTCACTACACTGGGATCTAACTTGCGACGCTTCATGGGTAGTATGCTGCACAAAAAGCAGAGGATGGATACCGGACAATGCCTCACTACCATTGTGCTGCTATTTCGAAGGCGGATTCGTACAGTCAGGAATGTCTATGTCATACACTGAGCCCCATTTTGATGAACTACGCGCACCTTTCAACTATAAAGTCCTGAGCTTCTCTCCTGATGGTGCTGTGGATGCTTATCAAGTTCTCTTCGATGTATGGATCCATAATCCTATTTGGTTTAAGTCCTCAATAGAGGAAACAAGTACATGAATCCTCATGAATTCCCGAGCACAAATTCTGATGAATACTTTAATCAGGGCATGTATACGCGTGTCACTTGAGGAATACATTTCGCCAATACTATGGCAGTCTTCTTGTTGGTATGTTTGCTCCATCTGGGGAAAAGATCTTCGACATACATTCCACGATCTTACATGAATCTGATGTATCGGGATAGTTTGGAGTGACTGGTGGTGTGATGTTTCCTAAGATCACACCCAATGGTTAATACCAATAGATCTGAAATGTTATTTCTGTTTGCAAAATACCCTGTATGAGTTCTAGGTGTTGTGACGATGCATTTGGTTAATATGTGTATGCTAGAAATCTAAGAGACAATGTTATACAATACAAACTGTTATCTACAAATTATGGTATAATAGGAGTCTATAAGGGATATATATATATATAGACGGTATGATACCTCTGTGGATTATTTTAATACTGTTGGTAGATGCAGGTAATATTATTCTGGTGGGTGACCAGATATCAAATGCAGAGGACCATGTAAAACATCAAATACTGATTACTATACATTCCGCTATTTATCACGCTCCTTGGGGGTCGATGTATAACAGTACATATACAACACGTATCAGCAACGTCGTATTGGCAAGCAAATGTTACCATGTTGGTGAGAAACCGTTGGAATCTGTTGGGCTGGTATTACACCTAGAATTGGAACTTTAGAAGATTGTTTTATTACGTAGATGATGGTCTGAGGATGAGAGGAATTTTATTTTCTAGAGCACCTATGATAACAGTATGTCCGCGATTAGGATCGATAAGAATACGCATTTCCGGGCATTTGTTATAAATCTGTCGTTGTTACGTCATTGTTACCTGAATGTCACCCTGACATCAGGCGGGGGGGCGCAGTTCATTAGTATGTTATAGCGTCAAATGCCGGTGGAAATTAGAGTTTTTAGACTTGGTTAAATAGAGCTGTAAATACACCACAGATAATTAATTATGCTGTACCCACTCCGTGCATGATAATCAATTAATTATTTAACATATGGAGCACCTCTACGTTCGGACGTCATTGAATGTCTTGTATGCTAGTGTAGGAGTATATCGGAAGTATGTTGTTTGGTCACAAGGTCTGCGCACGTGCACAGGTAATATTGAGTTTGGGGGAAGTAGTCCCAGCTCTCCTGATTATTTGTACAGTATGGTGCTGAAATTAGGACTGTATAAAACATATACCTGTATATTAAGACATATATTGATAATCTGTACATTATTATGGTTACTTCAGCCAATCACTGGTCCTGTTTCTTTGTTTACTGTATTTATCGCTGACGGAGGCGATTGTACAAAATGTATATTATTTATTGTCGTTTCACTTTCATTCAAGTGAGCTTGCTTCAAGTCTACCTGTGATTTCATAAGGTGTTAACTGTATATCTTTTTGTGAGTGTTGTTCAGTGACTATGAGATATGCAACTTGTTGACAATGGTTAAATTGTACTCTCTAAAAAAGAAAATCGCAATAATCAATCCATGTAGTGATAGGTAGCATTATCCCCAACCCTCCCGTACAAGTATCTCACTAGAGTAACCCGACGTTATTGTTGAAATAGACTGTATTCTTGCATTTGTTTGCCCGTGTGTACCAAACAGGGCGTCGGTTGTAGTGATTATAGACTCCAATGTAGGTGTACATTAAAGACTAAGTTCTGCCAAACAAGTGCATTATCATGTAATATATCCCTACGGGATTCTTTATTGATATCAGGTCATGATTTTTCATACAATCAATTATCACACATTCTCATCCAATAACATATTGTACTAAGGTATCGAATAAAACACACGGTATACAGAAACAGTGTATCTTTCTTTGTTTTTTGTGTCATTCACCTTTAAACCATCCTCAAGATTATACATTTTCATATTCAACGATAGTCATAGAAATCCATCAGTATTAAATGAGATTTATAAGAAGGGGTAGCTTTAAAAGAAGGACGCAAGATAGACTTATATCCAAAGAATAGCTTAGGAGAGTGATATGGCAGTCAGAAAATTCTAGTTCATTTAAGAGAGCTTGGAAACAATATGCTGATGCTGACCACTGTTGAGAAACAAAATAGTTCTGTTTATCGAAACAAGTGGGCATAAACATCTCTGTGATCTGCGATGAAAACGTGAATTTGAGGTGTTCTAATTCTCTTTCCACAGTTTAAATATGTTGCTTTGTTGTTGATCTGGGGTTATCCATCTTACTTCAGACACATCGGAATGCCTTTACTCTGTTACTACTAGATAAAGAACCAAAACATGTCTATTGTGGGAACACTGCCCCAGATCAGTAACAGGCAACAGAAATTCCTCCATTGAGCAGTTTACAATGTTCCTCCTACAGCTCTGTCAGGGTAGATGAAGAATTTCTTTCAGCAACACATAAAATGTATTGTAGCACTCATAAAAATGATATTCATTAACAGCCATTCTCTTAGTCTGTTATCGACACAACCACCCTACAATGTGAATCAATTAGAGCATATATATCATATATCATTTCATTTGTTGTCATCCATCTTAAAACCTTATTAAATGCAGTAAAGGTTATAAGTAAAATAAGGTTAAGAGCCAATAACTAATGCAGACAGGTGCTGGAACAACCTTGAAGAGAATCTTTGTTTTAGTATTAAAACACGCACAGTCGTGCATTTGTCTGAATCTCACGAGATTCTACGCCTGTTAAACGTACAATGATATATGTTACTCAAAACTAGGTAGGGACACTGTAAGATTTGTGTACAGGTACATGTAATTTATGAAATGGCATTCGGTACTAACATCATTCAATTAAGTATGGCCTGTATTTTAATTCTACTTAATATTAACTAACAGCCTCTTATTATAGGTCGCACCTGACCTCTTACATTTTACCCGATATCCGTCTCTGTGATATAGTTACAGGCATCTGATCTACTACAGGCATACGTAAAACTGATGGAATTGGAAACTGCTAACCTATTAGTTATAAAAATAGAAGTATTCTGTAAGGCACTCCTTCTTTACAGCGGTAGTCATACTGGGATCTCTCCCAAAGTCAAGATGCCTGAATTATATATTGGTCCCAGCACATAAAATTTCCCCATACAAAATGCTGAATAAACCAACTGACAATAATGAAGCATGCACTGGCAACAAAGTCAGTACCTTCGTAATTGATAAAGGCACATATGGATCACATATACGTCCATGAAGAATGTAGACCTGGTTGATACAGTTCAGAGATTTGGATATTGTATTCTTTATGGCACTAAGGAGATATACTAGTATACTATATTCCATCTATATTGTCTTCAAATTCTAGATCCATGATTTGTTGTGACTAGTAATGTTAGGGAATGGGCCGCATCAGATTGATATAGCCGGAACTATATCTCTCCAATCTATAATCCGCATCACTGTGATAGTGAAAATCTATTTCCAGTTGGTATCGTTTATGTGTGGATTACAAACCAGTAAGTATCTCAGATCGTGTTCATCGTAAATAATGATTAACAATTACCATATATAATACGAAAATCTGGTCTCGTTTTTTATGTAATTCCTAGGGCCTGAGACTTAAAAGTTGAGACCTGTTTCACTGTGGTATGGATTTCTAATATATTCCGATCTTTGTCCGTTAAATAGGAGGACGACCGTATGTATTTCAAATACTCGACAGGCACTATCAAAAAGAACCCTTTAAAGTCCATTCCAGGGTAAATATTAATGTTGTCATTGTTTGATGCTTCTACGCTACTACTATTCAAACCTTTAGTTACTGAAATACATACATTCAGCACACTTTGGGAAGAAGATGGCCTTAAACTCAGAGCTGAAGCCCAAAAGAATGATTCAGTGGGGCGATACTTCTTTACCAATACCCGGGCTCTTTAGTTGGCTCGTGTTATTTTGGAAACGAACTAGTTTTTGGCAAAGTGTGTATCCTGCTATCTGACGTGTCATTTTATGTCACCTCACTGTTACTAAACTAAATCTAACCTACTGAGTATATATTGGCAAGACTCCTCGATGGGCTTGTCCATTTTGAGACCTACCCTTTATACAAATTGAGCTTCTTGAAAAGTGAGCTTTTTGCGTAAATCAAGTTACAAACAGGAACATCTTCAACTGACTCACATGCTGGTAACAATTATAATCTACATCACGTTAACAGAGTACCCAGCTCTAAGACATCTCACACTAAGTACATCATAACAAAGTAAGGCCCTTCATATGAGCGCAGTGTGTATATGTAAGATACGGTGTTGGTTTATCAAATGCTAGATAAATCCTTTAGATATTGTTAAAGAAAATGTGTCTTCCTTACTCGTGTCAGTAGTTAGATTACATTTACAATGCTATTACTAAATTATCTGCACCCAAGAACCGAATATTGCATATTACACTGCAGTCCCTCAAGGCCTAATGCTGGCCATATTTATTATGTGAGATGATACAGTAGTAATGATAATAGCTCATCTTTTATATCACAGTATTATTTTCAGAAATAAACCTAACATCTTGGCAATAAGAAAGAAGTAATGTATTCCCAGAAAGTTACAGGCTAATCCACTGAGTCAATATTCATATGACCTTACAAACTACGGTCCGTGATAAAGCACCATTCAAGAGTGTGTAAAAAACATGATTGGCGACTTTATCATTTACATTAACCAATTTATGAACAAACAAAATATATGTATACGAGATGTAACGATATATCTGATGTACAAAATTGTTGATGACTGTTATTCTCCAGGAGCACTAGTGGAGTCTTTTTTAGTATGAACATTTAAACGTCTTTTAAACTTTGTATGTATGAGTAACCTTTAGACATTCACTATTAAATAAGACTTTGAATATTTTCGACCTTAGACTATTTTACGTGTATATGAATGAGTGAATAAATTTTCATTATATTATACAACTTTGAATCATTCCTTACCTAATAATACAAAGCATTAGTAAATATGAATGAATAGATTTTCAATATATATATTAGAGTGTTTAAAATAACCCCCTCCCCCAGCATACTTTTGAATTGATTGTATGTGAGTGATTCTAAATGTACAGTGTCGACTTTTGAATGACCTTTTAGTACTTTGGACTCGTATATATGAGAGAGATGACGTAAATTGGATGTTATATGGGACGATGAGTCGAGGGGTACCGCATGATGTGTAGATGTCAAACATGAAGATGGCATCAAAGAGCGTGTAGCTTCACAACAGACGGAAATATCAATAAATTGAGAGACAGATGCATTGTCATAGCAAGCCTCTTCGTACCATATTTAACTGCGTTACCTTATTTCATAATAAACAGTACATGACTGGAGTTTTCGCGTCATATACAATGTATGTTCCCTACCAAATCACTTTCGATGGTTATCTAAAACGCTAATATGGTACAAAATGGGAATGCTCCGTATTCTTTATCAGGAAAGCTGATCAAGATTTAGATGGTTTCTTTCACGTATTGAAAGGTTACGGACCCTACACTTGTCTTTGAGAAGGTTATGATAAGAGTACGGGCACATTTGACAATCTTACATGTGAGGCTTTTGGTATATAACATCCCTATAAACCTTTCACACCCGTCTTCAGAAACTGATATTTCTCGAGTACCCGTTATATTTGCATAAATGAATGTCTTTGGACATTTTACTGAGGCACATTCTAAGCCACTTTATGTGGACACACAAAACTCGTCATTTCCAGCAGGTCGACGCCCTTCTCACATCACAGTCTTAGATGTTTGACGTCATAAGTCCAGGTCATGAGAGGTCGTATCCAGTGAGAGAAGAGATCACAGCTGAGGTCACGAGAGGTCAGAGCCGAGGTCACAAGAGGTCTGCTCCGATCAGTGAGTTGACCTGTTGGAGGTAGCGTGGCTCGATCGGCAGGAAAAATGTCTTTTCTTCTGGTACACGTTCACACTGTGATTGAAGGTAAAGGTCATTTTCTATAATTTTGTTCTCATTGTGTTTCTGTTATCAGAACAGGGTTTCGTTAACATAGGTTGGTATGAGTTTATGCTCAAGCCATCGATAATTATGTATACAACTATGCCTATATCTTCAGCTCGCGATGAAGGGAAGATATTAAGAGATATCGAAAGGACGTGGAAAGTTATCCTACATTTACACATATGGTAGGTTCTTTAGTGGCGCACCTCAATAACTAACAATATCAAAGAATAACCGAGGGATAAAAAGTTAATTACCCGAGTACAGGCCTACCAAGGACTGAAAGGGAATTGATTGTATTTATAGAGGTGTATCCCCACAAAGTCAGCTTGATAGTGTTGTGCTATAAAAGAACCTTGTTTGATTTCTAACTTATCACAGGGACTCGGGACTTGATGAAATTCTATAAAAAGTTCATAATACAATACATAAGATATCCCAGTTGTTAGTCTAATCATCATTGTGTGATAACGATTGGTTTTCAAGAAAAATCTATGGGTAATAAGAGAAAACGTGCTTACTGAGCCCGGAGGGATGGCTGTTCGAGGTCTTTTGTAAACATTAATACATCTCAATACTGTAGGCAGAGGGACATATTTATTTTATAAAGTTGTGTCGTTCGACGAAGCGTTCATTGAAACAATTCTGAGTATATAAGGCTAGGGGTTTGTGTATTTTGTCATTGTTGTTGTATTCTTGCCCTGAAAATAAACTAACCCTCCGAAACGTCGGCTAATCTTGTGCAATACAGAGGCTCGGAGAGGTTGGTTTGATTTAATGTCCAGTCAACCATTATAGGTCTATACCAGACTGTCCCAAGGTTCTTTTACACCACAAGTGTGGTGATCAAATCTATGTGATGAATTCAGGTGGAAATCTCACCCCTAATTTTACTGAGGTGAGAGTCCTTTAACTTCCCACACACTACAGAGACAAGGTATGAAAAGCATTGACTTTTGATTTGGCAATAAATCTAGCACTGGTGCGGGTGAAGGTGAAAAGTGGCTGCAGCGGGACCCAAACCCACAACCTTGGGATCACAAGTACAGGGCTCCTAACCACTGAGCCAATTCCCCATCCCCGATGTAGGTGGATAGAGCTAATATTCAGTGGATCTTCAAATGTTTGAAAAGGGGAAGAAAAGAGAGAAATGGGATAAGGATGAAAGGGGGATACCTGGCATTTATATAACATGGTTAAAAAACTTTTAAAAAATCAAGGGGAATTCTTACATCGTCGGTATAGTTCACCACTGACACATCCTGTACCACTGGGTCATAATTGGTTGGCATCCAGTGCTTGTAGTCACCAGCTGATGATTTTCGCCGAAACTTGGCACTATTTGGAAGAATATGCCCCTCCGTTGAGAATATAAACTTGTGCCCATTTTTGTTTATATAATTGTCTTTGTCAAATAACTGAAAAAATACAAAAATGAAAATAGCATTAGTCATGGTGTGTATCTTGAGTGAACATTTAATTGTGCGTGATATTTCTGTCAATATGAATCTTTCGCAAAAATTTACAACAATGATAATACTAATTTGGAGAATTTGTTTTCAAACTTCTGTAGATTTATCCTACCATAAACGTACATGTGCCTTCCAGGCAAGAATTTCGTTCTTTTTAATATTTATATTCAAACCGTAAGTATTTTTTTCGTACTTCTCCAAATACGCATATCTCTAAAGCAACACCAGAATATGTGATTATTAGGAACATTGCCCAATATGTCTCTATGGTATGTGAATATTTTCAATCGAATACCTACTTACCAAATACAAATATTTGCAGGTTTCACTGAGAAAGAAACTCTCCATTCTGTCTTCTAGGTCTTTCTTTAAAACATCATGGATTGTGGCATAGCCACATCTAAAGGAGGAAAGTGTACAGATGGTTACATAAGATTGAAAAATGTGCAAGATTTCATTTGGAAGTGATACAATCCACATAACATCCCCATTCACCGCCGCAGGTCATTGTTTGTTTGTTTGTGGTTTAGCTTCCCAGGGGACCCTGAGGGTATATAGGGTCCATCAATGACTTAAGCTTTTTTCTTTCTTAGACTTTTTTCAGCCAATTATTTTCAATGTTTTCAAATATTTTATAAATAATCGAAAAGATTTCTCTTTTATAAACCTTATGGAATAGTCTCGAGCAATATTTTCATATTGTTACTTCATATTGTTATTGTTTTTCAAATACTTTCTTCGATTTTTTTGTACCTTTTGAAAGTTCCATTGTATTTCCAACTGATTCTGGGAGGCAGGTTGTTCACAGTTCCAGACAGAAATGTAATACTTCAGAAGATATATGTCACAGCATTATGTGACATATGATAGTATACAGTGAAATGCATCTTCTGGGCCACCCCGCTCAAGGGAACAATTTGCTCGGAACGGAAATGTTTTCCTCTATTGAGAGTTTATTTAACCCTTCTTAAAAGGACACCCCGCTTAAGGTATGGAAAGCTTCTTAACCTGGGTTAAGGGGGCCACTTTGGAGGGATTTCAGTCTGTCGATGGTTAGGCTGTGTAGTATAGAATACCTTTATTCAGGTGATACTATGGCATAGAGTTATAACCTGATACCTATAGGAACCTCCGCAGGCCATTGCCTGATGTCTTATTGTCTAGATACCAGTCTACCCGCCTAACACACACCCTTTAAACAATCAATCAAGAAGGAGTGTTGCCCCCACACTGGCTGGTCATATTTGATAAGGTGTCCCTCCAAAGTGTTCCCTTAACTGGGGTTAAGAAGCATTCCATACCGAAACTCAGATTTTTATTATGGTTATCAGTCAGCTACATATTCTCAGTTTAACTAAAGGCTTAGATCCACCAAGAACTGCAGAGGCGACATCCAGCCGGCTTTGGACGACGGCCATTTCTGCTATAATCGCCTAGGCCGGCCGTCTGGCTGTCTCGAATTCTCTAAATTTTCCATGCTGGTCCACCAAAATACTTATTTCCAGCCGGCCGACGTCCACACGGCGCTCACGGGGACGGGCCAGCCGAGTTCTCCATTGATCCGATAGGCGGCGCGCATGGTATTTTACGTAGTAATCGAGTTCCCCGATAGGCGGCGCCGCATGCGGCAATACACTTTGACGCTCTGAACCCGCGGAAGCCGCGTATCGAGCGGAGCGGTGTGTCGGCGTGTCGGGATTTGTACGGGAACGGTCAGAGATTGTCAAATAACCGCGGAAATACATGTTAAATCGAACAATGAAGGTAAATAGAGATAAGGATTAATGTTATGAGTGTGTATGGCACGCTATGGTGCTAGAATTCTGACGATAGTGTCAGAATTTTCAATGTCCGTTCGCGGCTTCGGGTATCGCCAGTATGGCTCGCGCTATGTTGGCGGCGTTCCCTCGCCGCAACTCCCGGCAGAGCCCGCGGGCGGGTGTCGTACTCTTCAAATCGTCCGTCCGGCCGCCTTTAAAAAGCAAATAAATCAGTTTTGCGTCGGCTAGCAGTGGACCAGCAAATAATTTTCATTTTGAGCCGGCCGGCCAGAGGCGACGTCCGGCCGGCTCCCACACGGGGGCCACACGGCTACGGACGATGGTGATATGGGAGAGGCGACTAGGTCCGGCCTCAGCCGGGTGCGGCCGGCCCAAGCCGATTTGACATTATTTGATGATCCACCAAGGCAATTATATCAACCGGCTTGAGCCGACCAGAGGCGGGAGCAGCCGACGTCCATATTCCACCCGCGCGGACATCGGCCGGCCCTAATTTCGCTTGGTGGATCTTGCCCTTAAGCTTAGCGAGGCTGGAGGCTCGTTTCCATGGTAACATGTCCACAAAATGTTATATTTGGAAAATGCATATCTTGTCTTCTAACATTGGTTAGAATTCATTCTTTGTAATAATTCAAAAAGCTAAATTCTAGCCCTATATTTAAATAATAATCATTTTATCCTTTGGTTCCGTATAATAACATAACACCTTTTGTGCATATCCTACACAGAAAAGTCCCTAACCATTACCAGATTTATAATTAAACAAAGCTAAATAGCTTGCGAGATTTGAAATGAAAAGTATAGATGAATAAATTTGTGTTCATCAAAAATCAGAAGACCAGACTGAAATATTCGTTTGCCACTTAATCCTGTTTATGATATTCCTTGGTTTGTTTATACAATTCATAATGAATGCCGCAATACACATTATACAGAGATCCAACTAGGATAGAACACTTACTTGATAAAAGCAAGGAACTAGGGAGTCTAACGCCTCCCTGGTTCTAGAGCTTACGCTGACTAAACTCTTAAGGAACTGTGTGGAATGACACATAGCACCCCATACAAGAAGCCACACGGGCGACACGCTTGTGTCGAACGGATTTGGCCGTAAAAACAACAACATAAGTCACGTGAGAGTCATGTGATGCCTCGACCAATCAGACACGCCGAATCTGGGTATGCAGAGTAGGCCGCGGGAACCTCCGCGACCGACTTCCCTGTTCTCTCTATTACGTGGTCGCAAGCGGTGGGTGAGAGAACTCTCAAAGCTACGCCTCGTCTCCAAACATAGAACACTTACTTGACTTTTGAATAGCTATTAATACTATTCAGTATATCTCGTCCCACGTGTAGGTAAAAGGGATTCTTTGTAGCTTGGTAGAGCATGTAGGTAGACTCCACCAGTTCAGGGCGAAGTGGATAGAAGAGAACATCTGCTTGCTTTAGATTCCAATTGTATCGCTCGGGTAGTGCCTGGTATTTCCGCCAGATGGCGTAATACAGGGCGTGTGTGCATATGGCTTCCTCCACATCGCCCTTCAGTACCTGTGTGAAAGCAGACTCTGGGTTACTACATAAGGTATCAAGTGCATGGATATTGATTAAGATGAGATAATTGGACTAACGCAATATGAGACAGGTTGTTTTTTATTTATCAGATTATTTATTCTGGACAGTGATATGGCAGTAATTTGTCTGTTTCCGATCAAAGCCAGCAACATATAACTTCGCGATACATCAAGTAATCTGAGTTGTAACACAAAGCGTGTGAGTGCTAACTTTCACTAAATCAAATATTTATAAACAGATGACAGGTTGACATGCACATATCGATTATAGAAAATAAACGAGTGAACTTTTGATGAGAGAAAAGTAGAGAACACTGTGACATTCATTTCTATATCTTGCACATATATATCATTGGACACATTGTTATTTTTCTCCCCTCTAGCCTTCATCAAAATAGATATCATGTACTTAGATCTTGTCTACATCAAAATTATGAAACTCGCTTACTCAAGTAAAATTTCTTTAATGTTTTACTTGCCATACGATTTAATAGAGACCGGTATGATAACAGACATCTAACTTTTGAGTGAACAGTTTTATTACATAACTGCGAGTTTAAGCGTAATTTCTCTCACATACACTCCTAGTCTCTCTGTACCTGGTGTATCATTTTCATGATTTACTCAATATAAATCCACTATGTTGAAATTTGTTAAAAAACAATTATTAAATTTCTTAACCTTACATAACCTCCTATTCCATTGGGTTGGCAATGGTACTCAACCAAACAAAGAGCGCCAAATAGGAGAGTTTGTATAAGACTGTTAGTGTTGTCAAAGAAGTACTAAGTGATCTAACCTGAACACCTGCCCAGGCTGCTTGCAGCGCGTCTATCCAGTTATTGACGATCTCGCCGCTCTTCATGTTCACATTAACATAAATGGGCGGAAATCCCGTACCATGGTTACAGCTAGGCCGCCTGTCAAAATGTAATTTAGCGAAGCTATAGAACAACATTAAATGTTTATTGTTGACAGATTTTGTCATCGGTTGCGGAAAACGTGTATACATACAGTATTGGCCTTCGAAATAGCAAAGAATATATGCCCTGGTGGTACCGTGTTTATACTCAGGCATTCCAAAACATCTCTATTTCAAACTAGAAACAGGGATGTCAGTTGGGGTCAGAAAAACAGAGGAAATATTTTTCACGAGGAATTTCCGGTCCCTGGAAGACCGCGATAACATAGACAAAAAATGTCAGCATCGGCCATAGAGTGGGACTGAGGGTCCTTGGGGAGGTTCAAACGAGGCTTTTTTATATTAATGAAGCTCAATTGATATGTATTTGCTTTAAAAAGGGAAAAAATTGTGTATACTGAAAATGGGACGGTGCCATTTCTGAAGAAATGTTACAAATTTTATACTTGGACGCACTTCACTATGTATTTTTACAATCTGATTTGTCTGGCTTATTACAACTATACGTCTTAAAATATTAGAAAATTATGGACAAGACGTGAAGCTCAACTATTAGACCGCATACAAGCAGAAACAACACATAAATAACCTAAATAAAGTAGTAAGGTCAATTAGGCCCTGACGAACATAAGAATACTTACCCTTTCCTCAAGTAATATTTTATGGTCTCGTAAGATTCATTGAACATCTTCAGATCAGCAGATTCGCCAAATAGGATAAAAGCCTACAAAAAGGTAGGAAAGCGGAGAAAGTGTTTAATAAGAGAAGCCATACTACAACGGGTGTTTTTGAATTAAGGAAAGAGAAGAGACAAGGGAAAGATAGCACGATATGCCTGACACAATTAAGTCTGACACTGATTATTCAGATACAACACAAAACATAAAACCATATGGCAGATTTTCTTCTGCTCAATTAACCAAAGCAATTATCGTTGAAAAAAATTGTCAAAGAGAAGCACCATGTTCATAGCGAGATAGCGTTCGGGGGGCGGGGGCTGACATCGATTGCTAACGTTCACCACACACTTAATCTAAATGTACTTGTTTGGTGAAAGAATTTTAATAAATGCACCCATATTATGAACAAAATATAATTTCTGTACCCGTTAAAGATTTGCTGAGAAAGTAGGAACTTGTGAATTATTTTGATAAATATAGGACAATTTCTACCTTTAGCATATACTCAAAGAAGGAATCTAGACCAGCTCCGAGTCCACTCATCCGTCCGACCCACTCTCCAGTCTGGATATTGATTACATTTCCTGTGGAGTGAAATAGATAAATATATTACACAGATGACTATCATCAAATATCCTACGTTCATATGAAATATATCGTACAAAAAATGTTAACTAACATATTTCAGTACAAATAGTCTATGAAACAGCACATTGGACTGAAAGTGGTCGCAAAATACACACGGATATCATCAGTCATATGTAATCTAAACAAAAGTATCTCGAATTGAAACAAGGATTATGACTTACCCAGTAGACCCGTGACATTAGAGCGATGCTGCCACAGGCGCTGAATGGTCCTGCGCGCGACTGACTCATACACGGGATCCTCGAGCAGACGACTTAGCAGCCCGAACTCGAGGATGGCCGTTCCCGCCCCGGAAGTACACGTCTCGTTGACACAATCTCGCGGAACACCAGTCTGCAGATTCACCTAAAAGAGGCAAGACAGTTCACAACACTGACCTTACAGCTCAAGCCTTACGAGATACCCATATGGCACACGCCATGATACTAAAAGAAATCATTCAATAGGTTTGGTATTCTGCCTTAGGGTATATATTCTATGTTTTGACAAGAACATTAAATTGAGAAATAGGTATTATATTTTTAATGATTCTTTATGAATAAACAAGTATTTTCTTATATAACTAACAGTTAAGCAGAGAGGTTAAGAATTTTTTATATATGAGGTCACTGAAAGAAAATAGGGGCATGGTCGAGCAGCCTTTCTCTATTTTTCTAATAGGTTTATATACAGGGTAAGTGTTTTTCACCATTAGCGTCCCCAAAAGTTAAATCATCAGATAATCAACACAATTGGTTAATAATAGACATACGTTACGTGCATAAAAAGACATAACAAAGACAATAAAAGTGACAATACAAACTATTCAGAGGTATACCGCTAGATTTCTAATATTAGCCCATATGGTCTGTGTTAACTTTACTAGAGCATAGAGTCAAAGCGGTCTATATATGTCACACCAGTATATCCGATACAGCTCTGACTATATACCGGATATCTTTATTTTCATACAGACTTTCGATCATAAAATAGTACCCGAGGATATGGAATCCCTGTAGCTGTGTCTTCAAATGCAGGCAGGAGTCGCGAGGCCAGGTCATGGGCCATGTCGAGCAGCTCATTGTTATAACCGTCAGGCATCATCTCCCCAAATGGCTGCTCACGGTCCGTGATGATTAAATGGGCCGAAATTAATGCACCCAATACTCTGAACGAAATAGAATGTACAGAAACATATACATTCATAAGTATGCATCAGATGGTAGTAAATATGATCGCTATCAGCAACACGGTATGGCCTACTCAATAGATTCCATCTACTCTGTAGATTATCCAATTTGCCAGGCAATGTCAGTGAAAAATAGTGTTCTTCTGTCATACTGGTATATGACACCTACCTTATTGTGGCTTCGAACACTTGTACGGTGTTAGGCTTGTCAAAGCTCACATTATCTATAATGAGTCGTACAGCTTTCTTGAATTCCGTACTGTTGCCCATTACCTGCCAACATCAATGATAATAAATTAAGGATAGAATTAGTAGCCCTGTAACATATAAACCGAAATTGGTTTCTGATATTATCCTGCTACTTAAACCCGTCTAAGAAAAAGAAAAATATGTATAGGCAGAACAACCATCAATTACCTTTTTCTGTAATTCAGGTTTTGAAGTTGTGTGTGACTAGATCTAATTTGTTTTAGGTATTATTTCTATGATAAGTTCATCTTTATATAATTACCAATATCTTGTTGCATATCATAAAGTGGTATATACGCAGTTATGCTTGAAATACATTGTAATAGGTTACCATCGGTTTAATCTCGTGTATTTTTAATCTGTATTACAAATGAATATCCTGTGGCTCATTATGAAAAATAAAGTATCTTATTACAGCTAATGTGTCCAGAGTATCAACCAGTGTCAGCGCGTAATCGCCCAAAACATCATTGATGTTTATGTTGGATCTGCAAAATAAAGATGTATAGACTTTTGTTATTTATTACTGAATTGACAAAAAGCTAGAGTAGGTAAGGATACTCATATCTAAGAGAGTAAAACCTACCATGCGCATTTCCTATGTTTTGAGGACATCATCGTAATACTTTGGCTGCTGGTGTTAAAATATATTTCCCTATTTAATCTTAAGATGTATATGTATATGAAACGACAATAAAAATCTTTGTTTTAAAAAAAACGAATGGGTCCATACATGGCAAAATATTGTTCATCTCAACCCTCAGAACAAACTTGAGTACACAGTTATACTGTACAGTACCATGCTACATCGTATATGACATACTTACTGAAGTATGACTGATGGAATATAATATGGGTAGACTAGAGAGGCAGGTTGCGGTACTCATTTGCATTGTATGTCAATCACCTGTACTTCAGCAATGCTTGTGTATACCACATATCATTACAGCTGTTACATCTGTGATCTCTGAAGGGGAGATTAACATTTTTATTATCATAAAAGACCGTTCAAGAAAAATCAAATGCATAAACTGTCTGAATAATTCTCTGTGCATACTTTGTATGTTAGATAACCATAGTTGATTAGCCGAGGGTAATGCATGATAATGTGAAAAAGCATGTCCGGTGTACAAAATCAAAATAGGATGCAATAGGTAAATATTCAGAGATGAGATAATATCTATTATGTACTAGTGTCACAGATGTGCCAAGAATATTCATGTTCGGCCAGCTGTGCATGATATCTGCCATATTATACGACATGCCCATTAAGTAGTAACGAACTAAAATACATACAAAATACAGAGAGCTAATACATGTATATTTGATAAACTGAACTACCCGGTACTTTGACCCAATAGCGGCTGTAATTACTCCCTGGGGCATCAGATTTAATTGGCTGTTTAAGGTGACACACCCTAAACCTGACAGAACATATGTTAGTCAGATGGAGTGTATACTTATCAGTTATATATGAGAAAATCTTACGAGAGTATATGATGAATCACATTTATGAATTCAACCTTCCAATGAAATGGGCACTGTACAAAAGTTGTGCAGGTGGTGCATTTGGGGATTTATCCTTGTGCATAATCATCGACCCCATTATGTACAGACCATTTCCACCTGACGACTGCTCAGCATTTATTACATTGGTTGGGGGAGCACAATTCCTATCTCACAGAGAAACCTGAAGACAATCCCTTCTTAAGTTACAGCTGAGTATATATTTCCAATAGACTTCCTATATCATTTTGTTTCCACTCTGGATTGTACTTCATGGGGTGCAAACAGCATCTGGGAAAAAACACGGAAAAAATAATGACAAACCTAAACATCAAACCAGAAACAGCTAAGCATACTACGAAGAGACAATGGACCGTTATAACAGAGAAAGCCCTAAACGAAAGATGGACAGAAAGAATAAACACCAAAATAAAAAAAAAAATTTAAAAATGGCATACCTCACAAACAGAACGAACTGGAAAGACGAAAATAGACCAAACTATATATCCAACCTAACAAGACACGAAGCAAGCCAAATATTCAAGATAAGAAACAGAATGCACCCGTGCAAGGAAAACTACAAATCAATGCACAAGACCCAAGAGTGTAGGGGGTGTGGCCGAGAACAAGAAACAATCCACCATATACTCAACCAATGCATAGAACTACATAAATCAAACCAAACCAAAATACATATTCCATAATAACATACCTTTATATATACAAGTGATGGTGGATTTGTGTATGCAGTCTTCAAACTCATTAAATGCTTAATATCATACTTTTCCCAACACATTTCCAGCATGGGCACAGTTGCCTCTAAAGTCTTGGAAAGTTGCCTCTGAAGTCTTGGAATTAGGTGACACATGTTCTGTTACACAACTCTGGACAACACCCATGTGATTTTTAGGCTGTGTCACACTTTTAAATCTACCCTCCCACCCCCCTAGGTGTAACATCATTAAAGGCTGTATTACACCAACCAGACGAAAACGTTGTACAACGCCCGTACAAGGGTTGCACAAGGGTTGCAAGGGTTGTTGGAAAATCTGATGAAATTGAGATTTTGTCTGGTTGGTGGAGCAGGTTGGTATTTCGCCTGATGGTCATCTGCCAGACATCTGCTTTCAGTTGCTGGGTTTGAGAGTGTCTGTTGGGGGTGTCTGGCGCATCGCTCGAGCGTCGCCAGAGGGTTGCTGGGACCTGGGGCAGGGTGTCTGTTGAAATGATAAAAAATGCGCTTCCACCAACCAGAATTTTCAGGCGATATCCCAACCGATACTCCCAACAACCCTCCACAAGATGTAACTATAACGTCGGCCGAATAACTAATTGATTAGGTTTTTATCGGCTGGAATTGAGCATCTGGCCGATGCATTTGAAGAGTACGACACCCGCCCGCGGGTTCTGCCGGGAGTTGCGGCGAGGGAAGGCCGCCAACACGGCGCGGCCGACACCGGCGATACCCGACATAAAAAATTCCAACACTTTTCGGCAGAACTCTAGCACCATAGCGTGCCATACACATTCATAACATCAATCCTTATCTTTATTTACCTTCATTGTTCGATTTAACGTCAAATTCCTCAGTTATTTCACCTTTTCTGATTGTTTCCGTACAAATCCCAACACGCAGATACACTGCTCCGCTCGATACGCGGATTGCGCGGGTTCGGAGCGTCGTAGTGTATCGCCGCACCGCCTATCGGAGAACTCGGTTACTACGTAAAATGCGGCCAACGTCCACCAGTCGGCGTCACGGCAGGGGCGTCGGCTAGGATCTGCTGGAACTTCGTACCCACCCGACGCACATATGGCGACCACATGAGCGTCTGTCGGGGGTTTCGGTGGAGCAGCGATGCATTTTGAAGCAATTTGGCCGGACTTTTCAGCCGACGTCGGCTGAAAGGTCGGCTGGAACGTCTGTTGAAGTTGAAAAAGCAGTTGTTTGGTGGAATACAGCCTTAATGGATGGCCCCTATGGTCTATATGTCTTTACTATATACCTACTGCCATAAGTGACGTAATTACTACACGCTGCTCTCTACCATGTACTGCACAGCTGTGCAGTAAATTATGGTTCGTTTTCCAGGGTAAAAATACAGGATTGCGTCATTATTTCAAAATGGCTGACGTTTTTTATCGCTTCGACATCGGTAATGTTAACGTTGCAGTACATAAACAAGAGAGACCCAATTATATTGAAATAGGAAAACTACACACAAATTACGGAAAAACATCAAAGTACAGAAATAAAAATGTGAATAAACATAGTAATAAAACGATGTTCCTGTAAACGTACAAATTTCTATCCGAACTCTGGCCCTGGGACGTTTACAATGAGGTGTTTACACCGAGTTGTAAACATCCCAGGGGCCAGAGTGAGGATCAAAATTTTTATTACCCACCTGATACGGAGTCTCCATACTAAGCCTATGGAGATTACAGATCACTACTGAGGAGGATACGGAGCTCCGTACCCTCCTAGGAGGATACGGATTTTTGAGATGAAAGTAGTCCCAAACATAACTTCGTAATTACATTGACAAGTTTTCAAACGATCATATTTATTGCTTAAATCTAAAAATAAGTGAGTAATAAACACAACATTACCATAATTTCGATCTGTGTGGCCGTATTCTCCTTGTAGTTGACGCTACGTAATACTCCGAGAGATAGCGAGGAGTATTACTACGCGTCAACTACGCGGAGAATACGGCCACTCAGATCGAAATCATGGTAATATTGTGTATGTACGTTTACAGGTACAACGCTTTATCTTTACTATATGCCTCCAAAACATTCATATTACTACCTTATTTAAGTTGTAAGAGCCATTTTCAGACCAATTTGGGCACAGAACTGTCGATGTGAACCCTAGCTTTCGCTTCGTCCGTGGAATGCGGCTGTGACGTTATCGCATAGCAACATTTGTTGTCCCTTGGAAACCAGCCGGAAACCAGCGGGAAGAAAACATAGCGGTTGCTCTCTCATTGCCATCCGGTTTTTAAGGTGAATGCCATAGTTATTCATATTATTATTATCAGGTACTTTACTTCGATATTTTTCTGTAGTTCAAATGATTTTGCAGTATTCCAGTGTGTTTGCTTTATGTACTCTAACGTTAACGTTACCGATATTGAAGCGATAAACAACGTCGGCCATTTTTTAAAAGTGACGTCCTAATCATGTCCGTTGCGACCGTAGAATGAACCCTGATTTACTGCACAGCTGTGCAGTACATTGTGGGCAGCAGCGTGTAGTAATTATGTTAGTTAAGGCAGTAGGTATATAGTAAAGGCATTTACTTTAAAATGGGACTGCAATGAGAGAACAACTACTATGTTTTCTTCCCAACGGTTTCCCGCTGGTTTGCAAACAACAAGTGTTGCTATGCAGGTTGCTATGTGTGTTGATATGCGACAACGTCACATCCGCATTCCACTGTTAAAGTGAAAGCTAGGGTTTATGTGGACCGTTCTGTGCCCAAATTGGACTGAAAATAGCTCTTACAACTTAAATAAGGTAAATATATAAATGTTTTGGAGGTATATAATAAAGATAAAACGTTGTGCCTATTAAACGTACAAATCCGGATCCTCACATGGGCCCTGCGACGTTTACAGATCAGTGTAAACACCTCGTTGTAAATGTCTTGGGTCCTGTGTTCGGATCCAGATTTGTATGTTTACAGTACCATCGTTTTATTACTGAACGGTACTGAAGGAGTCTTATTTCAAATTATTTCTATTAATTACATGGTTACCAATCAAAGTACCACCCAGAGTGAAAGTATCATCCAACTGACAAGTCAAAGTAGGGCCTACCACCCTAGGCCTCGCAACCATATTGGGGACTGAAAACTACCGGTAGTTATTTTTGACTTGCTGTACAAAAGTTTTCATAACTTAGGCTGAAAAGAGATATATATTTACAAAGGGTACCATATTAAACCAGAGATTATGGGCTTTATTGTCATATATATTTTGGATTTATTGAGGTGATTTATCTGTTTTCATTTTTGACATATTTTCTCTGAAATCATGCTAAAAGTTAGGCAAATTGTTTGACTTCTAGAATATGAGTGAAGATTCCATAGAATTCCATATGGAAGCAAAATCAAAGCCCAGTTTAATCAAGAAGAGATTTCTTTGAGGATCATTTTGATATCTTAACTTGTGTTGTACTGTTTTGTTATCGAAATAGAAAAGTAGCAAAAAGCCCCTTTTTGTGATACGTGCCATTTGACGATATGTTAAAGCATTGTCGTGGTAGCCAGAAAATGGAGAAGTAAGGCTTTGTTGGAAATGATGCAATATTTTTACATTACAATTCCAGACAATGTTTTTCCTTTAGTTATTAATTACAAACAAATGCTTACTTTAACTAATTAGATAAACAGCCCAAGACAATCTATAAGAATCTTTAGTGAAGCACTATTTGAATCCGGATCACACCTTAGTCTCTAATATGCCTCCCTCACCTATAGTGACCGTGGCCCAACTGCACAAATCAACGCAACCCACAGGGTGGTACTTTGACTTCAGTTTCGGTGGAACTTTGACTCTGGGTGGTGCGTTGACTAGTCCTCAATTTCTACTGTGAGTGGGCGTGGCACAACTCTATTTTGAGATTTACAGGATTATCAAAAGTATGCCCAAATAGATGATTACCAACTTCCAGAATGTCTAGCCTGCTGGGCTACAATAAAATTATTTGAGATGGTGATAGTTTACTCACGGATTCTCCACATCAGGACCTCTGCCAGTGCAGTGTATGGGATCTAGTTCGTCTTTAGGGAAGGCATGCTTCATATAGTTGTCGTATCCGAACTGAAACATCTGTCTGGCTTCGTTGAGCATATGAAGTCGTTCTTTCTCAGAAAAAGTACTATAGCGAGAGTCGTAAGGCCCCCATGATTTCTTGAAATAGTGAATATTTCCCGACACTAATAATAACACCCCAAAAATCAGTAAAACGCGGGCAGTCATGTTGAGAACCTTTCTTTCATGATCGGGTGCAGTACAATACTGCTCTTACGAGTTGTTTGCTGTTCGACAGGTTGACCGAAGAACATCCGACCGGTAAAGCTTTCGCCGTAGCCGAAATGAAACATAGTTCATGAAATATTGCAAGATTGAAATTCCTAATATATAAATATATTTCATTTGTTGATTATATATGATATGTGTTGTATATTACCTACTAAATCGATAATTGTATAAGAGTACAGATAACCTAGAAATTCATCTTTTTATTTCCCTACGCTGTGGGTCTACTTTCTGTTACGCTGAGTTCCTGGGTGACCCGCTAGGGGACTCTTCACATGGTCACGGAGGTTAGCGCGCTGATTACCCTGCCATCCGCTAGAAGGCTCGGTGATGGTCGAACTCTCCTCGCAGATTAAAGAAGAATCCAACAAGTTTTGGTCATAGTTGTCGTTCTCCATGAGTTTGATGCGAAGTGATGTGAACGAGGCAACAGCCGAGTAGGCCTACCGTTCAATAATTATGGCCCGGGGGGGGGGGGGGGGGGCACAGTTTTTAAGGGGGGGGGGGGGGCAACTTTTTTGGGGGGTAGTTCAAGGGGGGGGGGCAACTTTTCTTTGAGTGTGCATTAATTTGAAGATTGTTGCTGTCAGTTGCAAGGTACATTTATCATTCAAATCATGTATATGATTCAAATTCATATGTTAAAAGCAGTTTAAAATATGAGGCAGGAACACTTCTACACACAGCCGATGCCATATGTTAAAAGCAGGACACAGGAACCTCTCATATATAGGCTCTCCAAGGACTCCACATGGTTTGTGTTTCAGTCCTGCTCCAGAGAGCTTTTTTTTTGCATCGGTGCTGTTCTGTCAACAACATATCTATGTTTATTTGCTACTTGTTTCTTTTATTTTCATTTTAAAGCAATTTTTAAAGTGAATATTGTGTGTACAATCACCAAATTTGGTAGTACAGCCATTCTTCCACTTGGGCCCTAGCCCCTTACTCCTCATTCTAATGGCAGGTGTCAAGCCAAATGAGCAGTGGGTACTATTTTTGTGTAAGTAGTTGGGATAACCCGACCAGGGTTTGAACCCATGACCTACCATGCTTGAGGTGAAAACCCCTACCACTTACCCACCAAGATTGGTCAAAATTTTGACAAATGACTGAATTTAGCTGGGTTTGTTCTAAAGCAAAGATGGAAAGGCTTATGGAAAAAATGCCACATCAGTTTAGCCTCCGCTGTGCTTTTACATTATTCCGATGGGGGGGGGGGGGGGAGGGCTTTTTTGGGGGGCATTCTAAGGGGGGGGGCCAATTTTTTTTTGGTATTCCAAGGGGGGGGGGGGGGCCAATTTTTTTTGGTATTCCCATCGGGGGGGGGGCAACTTTTTTTGAACGATCAGTGTTAAAAAAACTGTGCTATAATTAATGAACGCTCCCTAACGGGGTTATACTTATAATATATATATATAAACTAATAAAGACTGGAAAAGAAACCAGGAAAATCAGTAGGCGTTCATGGAAAATGCATTGAAAAATATTCTCAAAGTCTGTGGGAACACTAAATTGGTTTCGCAGCTTATCTGCTGGGAGCCAAACAAACACCTGGCAACGTATTCTTTAGCATTAGAAGGTTCAGGGTATGAGTGTTATATGTTGATGATACCAGTTTAAATAATATCCAGAGAAAGTACAGTGACTGCATGTTGTTCTATTGTATACCAGTTTAAATTTGGTGTGTTTAACTTGCATATCGCCCCAGTGTTAAGATATGACTCAGATCATGACTGTGCAACACAGTGGTACACTTAGCTATAATGTACAGGGATGTCAGTTGATATCAGAAAGAAAAAGTGGGAAAATATTTCATGTGTAATCTGTTGCCTCAGAGAGACTGAGAGCATGTAGAAAACCTGTCAGTAGTGCTGAGGTCAGGGCCAGTCTGAAGGGTCAGGTGTGTTTGGTAGTACATACGATGTTTTATGATTGATTCTGAAGGTCCTGAGTCTTCTGGTTTCAAATCTGCTTCGTGCCAGTTTGTATGGGCTCAGCATTTTTAGTTATAACTATTTGAAAATAAAAAATAATTTAATTCTAAGAAAAATAAGAAAAAATTGTTCTTGTGGTACACTCTGTTAAATCCATGATTATTTAGTCATTCTAAGCACAGAACTGGGTAATGATGATATCTAAGAACAAATTGATTCACTTTGGTGTTATTTCAATTATTTCATAAACTTAAATTGACCCTTTCCCTGAAGCACCCATTTCTCCCACTAGCATTACACGGCAGGCATTACCTGCATAAACAGCCCTGCTACAGCAGGCACATTTTTGGGGAAATAGTAATATCATATGATGTGTCATGTAATTTGAGTAATTCACCTTGGTAACTGATGATATTTGTTATACTATATCAAAGGTCATATGGCATTTTTAACTATTGAATTTTAATTTATTTCATTGGTCAGAATTCAACAGCATGGTTGGTTTTAAATTATAGCCATAACAATCACCCTGCCTCTTAAGCAAACTTTGTGTTCCAATACATATTGATTACAGTCTAAGATTTTGTGAGGAAATGAAGGTGAAACACATGTTAACATGGTGATTATCTAGGCTAATATGAAGTGATTGACAGTGACTTCTCTTGGCTAGTATTGATCTGTAATTAGCATAGAAGTACAGGTCCTCATCTCAAGAAAAGTACAGGGTGTGCCCCACTGATGTGACATGTGTATTTACATCTCACCAAAGTTACCAGAAATTAGTGATGTAAATTCTATTCATAATATCTTAAATCTGGAAACTAGAAGCATGGACATAGATGCCATGTCTAATTGCATCTAATTATTTGATAATCTATGGTACCTTTAATACATCCTTTCTAGTGGTGTGCCTTAGCCTGGTATGGGTTGCATTTTCTCCAACTGACCTATGTTTAATACTAGATTAAGGCGAATTGTAGACAAAATACGTGATTGACTTGATCAATCCTATATTCTCGAATCAGCAATGTCAGAAGTAGACACTGATAGTAGTAGTGACCCCAATCTGTTATATCATGGACAGTCTACTCTCTGTAAACAGTCGATGCTTTTATACATTTAAATTCTCTTTCCCGATGATAGAGAAACGATTAAAAATCTTACATGTTACCTTCATGATATTTTCTGTATTTGCCTTTAATTCAAGAGGTACTGGTATCACTATACAGTCCGTTAAAGACAGTAATAAACATTACCGAGGCACAAACTTGAGTCGATGCTGCCAAGTGAATTCAAGTATGACAAAGGATATATCCTTTATTAAAAAATATACATATATATAATATATGCACCCAATGATAGATACTTATCACATATTAACCCAAATCTATTCACGTTGTTTTACCTCCTGTAACCCCAACAATTCCCCTAGTTAATTTAACATTACTCATCAAGTCATTAACAACAGTATTGCTCCATATTGGGTTCATTCAATCAATCATATCTGGCAGTTCGGAAAACGAATCCCGTATGAAATCCATTTCCTCATCAGTCCTCATCAGTCCAGTAAACATAGATGTACCCCCATTTACCGAGGGACATTCACTGTAGTCCTGCGGGATGTAAAACATATCGGGACTAGTATCTCCGATGAGCGTGTGTTCTGTCTCCATAGCCATCTTTCTGTATGCCATACAATGGAGGTGCTCCTGTTTCACGTACTTCCACCGCTTAAAGCCCATGCCCTCCAGGGCCCGCTTCCAGCTCTTCATCATGGAAGCATTCTTGTTCTGATGACCTGAGTCGGGGGTGATGATGAGCAGCAGGCCGTTCATCATGAGCAGTGCATGCGCCTTCTGGCAACACAGCCAGCGCTGGTAGGGACAGGGGAAGTACTCGAGCAGCAGTGAGAAGACCACCACGTGGAAGGAGTCGCGGGGAAGGCGGGTGATCGGGCTCGACAGCGTGCTGAGGATGGTGTCAATCGTGTCGCCCGCCAACTGCAGCGGCTCCGGCGTCTCCAGGTGAAGGAAGTCACAGTGAAAGACACTCTAAATTTTAGAAAAATGACAACGGTAGCATTTAGTGGACGTAAACACTTTATATATCTCCGTTTCTAAACGGCCGCTAAGGAAAAGATTGATCATGATGGTGCTAAGACCTACTCTTGAGTAATTCTCCCTTTTTGATTGACGGTGAGGCCAAATTGGAAGTGAGCAAGTTATAAATTTTCCAAAACAGGGTTTTAACAATTCGCCAAGGGCGTGGAATCTATATGCAACGTAATGTGGATATCCAGAAGCTTAATGCGTGTGGACTTCTTGGATTGCAAGCGGAATATGCAGCTCCTGTCGTTAATGTTTAAACAATTCAAAGACCTTGATAATCTAGACGAAAGGGTTAGGCGCACAGGTAGTGACAGTATGATTCAGTTCATGACCGCAAGAATCATTTTGAGTTTACTGCATCGCTCACCTTACTATAGGGGACAATGCTTATAGGATGACCTTGATGAATCAGTTCAAAGTATCATAGGGAAAAGGAGTTTAAGTTCGAACGAAGGAGAAGTACTCAGTTTATAAGTGGTCAGTGTGAATTTATATCTATCATTCTCGCTCATTTCTTCTTCCTCTGTTAATGTCTTGAGTCGGATGGTGCGACTCCTAAAACTATGAAATGTTAAAATCTAGATGTTTCGGAACGCCGCTAAAAAGTGAGAGGTTTCAAATATGATCTATGGACCTGGGAATGAAATCAAATATTTTTAATATATATGTAGATTTCTATTAGGTTTCTGATAAAGAGTTAGATAATACATGTTGCTTTCCCCGACGAAGACTACCTAAAAATATCATTATTCCACCTCCTGTATGAGCAAACTGAGAAAGAGATTGATGAGTGTTTGGTCTGTCCCTGTTCGCCATCGAGTTTGGAGTGTGCAGTAATATGAATGAGGCGAGTGGCTAGTGATTATTTCTGAAAAACTCCAAACAAGATGACTCAGACCATACATGTATATGTTTCTGATTTTATCTTATCTTATGAAATATTCATGTGTATCACCCATTCAGTATGAGTTACCATACTCACAAACCTGTTGAGTACGAGTTCTTAATGTTAGGCCTATGGACGTTTAAACCATACTATGATAAACCTCAGTCTGTGGTTGAGAGGCTAAGTGCACTTGAATTCTACTTCTTTTCACATAAATATATGTATGTATGATACAAAATATTTTCTTTCATTTTCCCTTGGTTTTCGTTGAAGTTTCTTTTATCTATCATGTCTTAAATCATGTTGTACTGTAAACATTGATACTGGAGATGTCGGATATACAGTATACTGAATATCTTCTTAAATATCTATCGTTGTTTTTGGCGAAGAAAGCCGTGGTATGCCAGGTTCTTTACACCATTAAGATCACTTTTGTTTTTGTTTTTTTAAGTAGTCTTCGAACGCTTTCCTATGAGGTGCTCCATTCAAAATTATTCTTGAGAACACGACTAGTTACCTCAACAGCAGGACTAATATCTATTCCGACTGCTAGGAATTCCTCGAAATCCAGAAAGGGGTTAAAGCAACTCCCGACATCTAGTAAGCGTATCCGCCCTTGGAATGGAAGAGTTCTGAAAATGTAAATATATTGTTACAGGTGAGATGTAATGATTAACATACGTGAACATAGTAAAGTCAACCAATACATAACAGGGATGTTAGTTGAGGTCGGGAGAAAAAGTGGATAAATTTTTCATGTGAAATTTACTGCCTCATTGAGGATGAGAAAACATGAAAAACAAATCCAAATCGGTGTTGGCCATGAAATGGGGCTAAGGGTGTTTGGGGAGGTTCAAACGACTGGTTTATTGGTGTGAATGAGACTCAACGTACAATAAAACTTCTCAAAGTTATTCAGTTGCAGAAGATGTCCCAATTGTTAGGACGAGACGAAGGAGGGTACGACCAGCCAGGAGAGAGCCAGGACAAAAAACAACAAAAGAAGTCGTCCCAAGTAGACGTTGTATTGATACCTCCTGGTCAGTTCAGGTATAGAATGACCACTAATTTTAGACCTTTTATTTTTTTAATCAGGGATGTCAGTTGCAGTCAGGGAAAAAAGTGGAAATATTTTTCATGTAGATTTTTCTGCCACAGAGAGACTAGGAAAAATTGGATAATATGTCCCTGTCGGCCATGCCATGGGGCTGAGGGTCTTTCGGGAGTTTCATACCACTGTTTTATTGGCGTAACTGACGCTAAATCAATATCATCTTTGTTTGATACAAGGACACGTTATTAGAGGGAAACTATGTTCTGGTGAGCAAAAGTTCAAAGTTACAAGGTAAGGCTTGGAAAAATTACTGCCCAAGGCGTCAGCCGCGGGCAGTAATTTTTCCAAGCCTTACCGAGTAACTTTGACTTTTGCTTACCGATACTTGGTTTCCCTATTCCTATATACCTTCAAATATCGATAAAAATGCTTAATTCTTTACCTGAAACACTTCTGAAGCAAATGGCCACCCTTATCGAGTAACCACAACAGCTATTGTTTCGTACCGCTGCTGTATTGTATCACATGATCAGAGCGGGACGAAAACGTCAGAGCGGGACGAAAACATGAGAGCGGGACGAAAACGTCAACCTCGACACATAACTTATTTTTAATGCACCCCCCAGCAGCGGTATGTAACTCTAGTTAGTTTAATAATGGGTATATAGGAATACATGATACTGAATATGGAAAAGTAGATTTCCACGGAAAAGTGGAAAACTGACATCTCTGTTTAATTCTTTTATTCACCCTGGTAATACATAGGTTCATGACCTGTCTTACTGTCAACCAGCTTCATTACATCCGCGTTCGCGGTGAATAAATCAATTCGCATATTATTACTTACAATCAAGCATTTACATAGGGAGAGTAACATAGCCTACATATGATAAAGCTGTTATCATTTTTAGACTTGCTGTTTCCTTACATTTCTTGGTGTTTGCGATTTTTAAGATATCTCTCGAGTTTTTCTGGCGAGTTTACGGTTGGGAAGACTATTCCATAGCATTGCTGCTCTGTACCCCACGCTTTTGGTGTACATAGTAAGATTTGGCCTGTCCACTATGGCAGATAGCACGACAACAACTAATTCGGCCAATATGTTCATAATATATCCTAAATTTGCTAAAAAAGAAAATTAAAAAAAAGTGTGCTGTGGTTTTCTGTGTATTTGAGCCCCTTTTATAAGAACACCTCCTTTGATATAAACAGGTTAGTTTTTATACATGTTATGAAATACATCGAAATCGAAATCTTTGCCACCCTCTTAGAAAGATATCAATTTCAATTCCATCTGAGACGCAGCACTCCTTAATTCAAATACGCTTATGCAGCACATTGGCGAGTGACTGCAAAAGGATAAGTACACAATCTGAATAATAATTCTTCAGTCGGTCAAATGGGCTTTATATATATATATATCGTTTACTTCGACCAAACTAGGAATGAGGTCAGTCGAATCTTCTTATGAAAATCTAATATTATATTCGTAAAAGGACCTGTTAATACGTCAACAGAGTCAATAGCTTTAACATACAAGATAATAAATGTGGTACAGTCTTAAAATAATTCATAAAGTTTCCTAATCTTGTCTAAAAGTGTTGAATGATTCAAGGTGGCCGAGTTGTTCAGTGGCGGAGATGTCAGACATGCTGACCCAACAGAAAGGGGGTCTGGATATTATCATTGGAACTGCCAGCAAAAAGAGCAATCCGAACTACTTTTCTCAAAGACTTAAATATGTTTGTCTCCCTGCTTTCAATACGTTATTTCTATATCAAAGATGAAAATGGGTCTCTGGTATATTAGTATGACAATATACACTTTCATCAGGGAATGTCATCTTGAAAGGCTTTGCAGCAATACCCTTATCAATAATAAATGCTAATACTGTAAGTGACGCAGAGGCTGTTTGGATTTTGTTGTTGATTAATTCTACTGTCCTTTCCCCATACGGGAGTTATTCTGTGCAATATGTCCGGTCCACATTCAACCCTTTCAGAATGTTTTAACTATATCAATACGGGTAATGATTTGATTGTGGTGTAAATATAGACAAATAGATCTATATACAGAGCGATGCAACTAGCCAGAATTAGAAAAAAAGACATCGTAACTAAAATTTGATGGGAAACGAATGAGTAATAAATGCTTGGACTATGTAGTGAACCTCCCTTACAGCTGTCTGATAAGCATGGGTGCATGGGGTGCTGTTACCTGTATATAGGTCACCCAAGGCGTCTCATTCGCGTTCAGAAAATCCAAGAGTCGGCGACCTTCTGAAACTTTCTGAGCGCAGAAGGGCTCACAAACGGGGCACCACCTTTGCTGTCAACTGCACACTTAAGGGGACCCTAGTGTGTCTCTATATATAGTGGCTAACTGATGCAGCGGCTTGGAAACATTTCTTCCGAATCGAGCAGACTCTTAAGTCTCTCATGAGAAGTACCAGACTGGGAAGGGGGATGTTTTTATAATTCTATCTTTAAATATGGCATATTTTGGTTATAGTTATGAAATTCTCAGAAACAGTTGAATTATCAGAAAACCTACACACATTTAATTCCGATACTGCTATACCTATGGCAATTATTTCTTTAATCTAATAGCCTTTAGCACAACCACTAACGTCTCTACCACTAAATTATTAACTACATGTATTAAAAACGGCTGATGTAAGAGGTTTATACGACTCGTCCACCACATTTGAATAATTAACTACACAACGGAAAGCAATAGCACATGTATGTTACCAGCAGTCCTTCTTGCCAAGGTGAATGATATATTTCTGAACAAATTAAAGAAGTTAGACTGACAATAATAAATCATGCAAAGAATAACCAATATACACACAAGGGATAACTTGCAAAATCACTCTAATGCTTTTAACTAGGTTCACTAAAAGACTATACTTGTACCCGAAGAAGATCTTTGGCGTATGCAAAAACTATATTAAAAAATATGAAATTAAACTTCTCCAGCATTAAAGTAAAGGAGTATTTGAAACTTGATTATGAATTAATGCACTGGAAAACCGAAGGAAATGAGTCGAGTTAAATGAAAGGAAACTAACATGCTATTGTATTCGACTGGTCCATACTTGGCATATATGGCCTCCTTTTCCAGGGCAATATCCGTCTCACTGTACTGTTGATCGGCGGAGTCCTCCTGAGACGACGGGGAGGGAAGATCCATTGTGATCATAAAGTCTTTACACTTGTCCAGTGGGTTCTGCTGAGTACTTTCAGGGGGACAGAGATTCTGCCTCTCTGAGTCCGGAGTTAGGTGTAAATTCACAGGTGACTGCTGTAAAGCGGGACTGTTTTCTTGGATGTTTTGATTCTGCGTGGGGCGTGTGATATTGAGTGTAAGCCCTGGCGCCAGTCGTTGTGCTGGGAAACTCGAGAACCTATCAGGCAGCGAACTGGGCAAAACCAAATCCTCTGGCATATCCCCCGGACTTTGGGTGCAGTTGGATATATCAGGGGAAACTGCAGATTCGATATGACTATCCGCGTCCGATTTCTCATAAGAATGACTTATATCGTCTTGGTGACTGCTCTCAGAGCAACGTTTATGTCTTTTAGTCCGCTCATCTTTTGCAATAGCTTTGGTAAGTCCTCCTTGCAGGAAGAACTCGTGGCAGATGGCCCTACACCAGTGTATTCGCGTCTCTGGCCTCTCTGTCCAATGGTCCACGGCAAGATGGTGCATGGCGTTGGCGTAACTGCACAATACCTCTTGATCCTGGCAATGTTCGTCCCATATTTTCGTAAAATCCCCACCTGAAAAAGATAGAGTTGGCTACATTGGGAATAATCAATTCAAGTAACCTAAACTGCTGATTCCACCAGCATGATTATGAGTAAACGTGGTTACTGAGCCCGTACAGGTGGCCGTTCGAGGTCATTTGATGAAAAAATACGTATTTTTTCATCAAATGGCCGAGATCGGACACCGTACGGGCTCAGTCACTACGTTTTCTTATTACTATACACCTCCTACTCGTTTAAATCGCCGTCTTGTTAACTTTCCTGGGCCATGATTCAGCCTCCACCTTCCCGAACAATACCACCGCATTCACTACGGCCCGCTAGCGGTAAAAACCCGGCAACGATCAACGTGGAGCTGTCTCTGAAATGTGTAGCAACAGATGATGCTGTACCTTCACTTCCCGTAGGAATTAAGCAATGAAATTTTAATATGAGTACGGTATATATATAACCTATAATCGTCCAAAATATGAAGAAGACTTGCTGCTTCAATCCGAAGATATCGGCATTTGAATTTCGTTATAACAACAACTGCTCTGATGGCCAGTGTAACCCTACCGCTAGCGGGAAAACGCGGCAACAGTCGACGTGGTGCCGACTATGAAATGTATGACACAGGACGACCTGGAACTCTGGTAGCCAACGTAATTATGACATAGACAACGCGGAGCGGCCTAACGGGAAGTGGTCGGACTTGTTGATATCGATCAGTCTCGCATATTTAAGCTATTTAAACGGTTTTACGTGAACGTCACACGTTGACTCAACGATATTTGGCCATTGCATACTTAGAGTCTTTACGTGGATATCGGTGCATGCCTCTCAAGTTATGAATGGGAGAGAACCGCCATTTTGTTTGTTTGATCTTGACACGGACACTGCTCTCGCGCTATCGCAATATTTTACGTTAGCGGGCCGTAGTGTCTGTAGCAGCGGGACGTACGTTTTTACATGCTTAAGGCTATGGGAATCACTACGTCCTACTACACGGCGGGCCCAAACAGAATTTATACGATACCCCTAGCAGCGGGTAGTATATCATAGACGTTCGCCCATAGGTGTATAGTAATATGTTTGACTGATAGTCAACCACGTGGGGGCTGTTCGAACAGGGCGACCTAGCTAGTCATACTCACATGATTCATCCCGACCGTGCGAGTCATCAATTCGCCCTGAGTCGGCATAGATCGGGCGTCCTGGTGGAACACCCACTTTATATGACCTCTATAAAGTAGGGGTACTTCAAACAAATCCCCTGCCTCTGATTGTTGACTAAATCCTAATAATACAGTTTACATCAAAAGGTGCAAACCTTTAGACATTCAACTAGCTATGATAGGGAAGACAGAATGATATATAGATTAGAATGTTCATTAGAAACGCAAGTCAGCTTGGAAGGTAGCTAATGTAGAACAGGACAGACTAGGTTTGTGACCTAGTTGATTCTATCGATCAACGGCCGGGTGTGATACGCAGAGAATATATGGTTACCCTCTTTATCAGATGTATAAAATAAATTACATCCCTGTCCCCTTTTATTCACTTCATAGTTCGGAATTTCGCTTTCCTCAAAATACCTAGGTAACATGCTCACATCACCTCCTCTCAGAATCACTTACTTTCTCTGTATTTTCGTCGCAGCTTCGCATGGACCCCTTTAACTACGCCCGCTAGCTCCAAGTGCTTTTGATGCTTCTCGCTCCTGTCTGACGACGGGTAGGTTGGATTACGATTCTTATCGTCGGTCATTTTTCATAGCTCCCAGCTGCAAGAGACAAGTAGAATCGAAACGTTATCATATGAGGTCATACGTGACAAGATTGAAACCCTGAAAGTAGGATGTATGTATTTGACTGCCTGACATTCATGTGCTTTGTACTCTGCACGGGGTCGAGTTTATGAGGCCAAGCATAAGATATATTTAGATTACCTACTTCTCCATCTAGACAAACACAATCTATGGCAACCTGACTATGTTTCTATCTATGACGATGTGGATTCGCTTGGTTGTAGGCGCAGTAGAAATGTCCTACAATCTACATCAGTGCTTGAATAGTTTTAGGTATTATCAAATCCACTGATGCAATAGGAGTTGGAAGATAATAAGGTGCCGTTTCCAAATAAAGCTTCTCCGATAAGTTCGTGTTTTAATATGATGTCTTAAGAGAATTGGAATGAGTTGATAGTCTAGTGATAGGATAAGCGGAAATTCCACCAGAATATTTATTTGAATGCCGGCAACGGAACATATCGGTCGGTATGGTCCATGTCGGACTAATCTATGACAAGGAGCAGATAGAATTCCGTCGTAGACGGACAGCGCAGAAATCTTTAATATCTTGCCATTCTCGAACCTTGAAACTATCTTTCAGTTTCTACTAAGTATAAAATATCGCATGCTGACACCTTCCCTATTTCAGGGGTATCAGATCTGGCATTGGGTAATCGTTCAGCATTCAGTGAGGAGGGGTGGCAGTAAGAGAACGGGAGGGGGGTAGAGGACAGACAAAGTGAGATGAAATTTGATATTCATTCGTAATATTCATAACTGCACAACTCTAACAGGTGTTTCTATATCTTCAAAAGAGTGTTGTCGACATTCCAACAGATGTTTCTATGTCATCAAAGGAGTTTCTCTGACAGTTAGTCTCACCGAGAGTACACTATACATATCGCGCCACACCCTATAGCGCAGAATGTAAATTCCGCGCTGAAAATTGTAACTGGTTTGATGTATAGGTCTTTCACCAAACATGACAAACGATCTAACCAAACTAACCTATTCTCGACAGGTAGTGATAAATGCAGACACTGCACTACTCAGCTATCCTAGGAATTACCCACTGTGTCACTTGTTCTAAACTAGAAATTGCAGCCTCGTAACTCTGATCGGAATTAATTGACTTGATAGATTTATCCTGTATCAAATGAAATCATATTTGTAGCAAGGAATGTTGGTATTAGCATTGATGGGTGTGTGTGTGTGTGTGTGTTGATTGATGTTGGATGGGTGGATGTTGGTGGGTGTTGGGCCTGGTGAGACTTGGTCTTGGTGAGTGATTGTGGGTGTTGATTGATGCTGATGGGCGTGGGTGTAGGTGTTGATGGGTGTTGTTGTTAGGGTTTGTGGGTGTGGGTGTGGGTGTTAATAGGTGCTAACGGATGTTGGTATTGGTGGATGTTGCTGTGGATGTTGATAGGTATTGATGTTAATAGGTTTTGATGGGTGTTGGAATTCATGGTGTTAATGGTGTTGTTTAATGGATGTGGGTATTCACTGATGTTGGTTATGGTCGGTATGGGTGCTGATGTTGGTGGATATGGGTGTTAAAGGCTATCCATGTCAGTGGGTATTAGTGTTGATGAATGTTGTTGTTTGGTGCACTAACACCCATACTGCCACTCACCAACACCAATACCCATACATACCTAGGGTATTGGGATGAATAATATGTGTAGTCCTTATTCTATGCTTTTTACAGCGTTCAAATTGACTGTTTGGTTCGAATAAAATAAGTGTGTATCAAGGGCCGGAATTGGCGGGAAATTAGAGATGCGAGGCATCCATAAAGTATGTACGCAAAATTTCTAAAATTTTGGACACCCCACCCCCCCATCCCCACCCGAACTTCCTTCAACACGCAGATCAAAATTGAACACTTCTGTGGAAGATACCATACCTATTTATCGAACACTAACCACATTCTTATTTATCTCACCCCTGGAATAAATGTCCATAGGCTTAACATTGGGAACTCGTTCTCCATGCCCCTACAAGTATTTCAGTCCGTTCCCCATGGTATATAATGGGTCGTGGTTTACTGAGTCCCCATACATTTTCAATGGGGGCTTTGGATGGATAATAAAGTCTGTGTGTTGTCCATTCTTTAAGTGTGTACAGGGGTGAGATAAATACAGAAAGCAACTAGCTTGGGTCAAAGAAGTCATTCCCCAACTAGTTTGAATGCTAGGTGATATTCACTCCGCATCAAACTCGTGGAGAATGACGACTTTGACCAAAACTTGTTGGTTTGTTCTTTAATCTAGTATGAATATGTGTATTTCATGATGCAACTCAAGTTCAGTCCTCATAACACACTCCGAAAAAAAAAAGAATTTATATAATTTTTTTAATAAAGGAGTTAAGTGATATTTGAGGATTCTAAAGAAAGAAAATACAGACTTTAAAAGAATGGTGACTGGAGTTTTTAATAAGTTTATAACTCGACAAATAGCCTTTTACATGTATATGTATTACATGAAGTAGTCATCAGGCTACATCAATGGAATATTATCGTAAAACTGGATGAGGTTTAATCTTGGTCACTCCACTTCAGGAGTGGAATGCGGTGGCCAAGATTAAAACGAATCAGGTTTTGGTTTTATCTCCTCGATTTTGGAATATTACGTGATAACAATGCTGTATGCATCTAGTGGCATATAAAACTCTGTATGCCAGTCAGCCTGGGATACGGAAACCCAATGTTAAGCTTATGGGATTTTATATTAGGGGTAGGATAAATTCTATTACTATACACCGAACATGTATGAAATACTACCCGCTGCTAGGGGTGTAGTATACATAATGTACGTGCCTGCCATGACCTACGTTTGTCTCGCTAACGAAATTTCTCGCGTTGCCTGTGAGAGCAGCGTGCGTGTTGAGAAAAAAGACAAATGGTGGTGTTCTCCCATTCGTGAGTTCAGCGATGTCTTACAAAGTTCCCATAACGAGTTGTAATACATAATGGCCAAATATCTAACGTGGGGCATTACTGTTTAGATAGCTTAAATATGCGACATCAATCGATATTATGAGAAAACGTGGTTACTGAGCCCGTATGGGTGGCTGTTCGAGGTCATTTGATGAAAAAATACGGCCCGACGCCGCAGGCGGGAGGGCCGTATTTTTTCATCAAATGGCCGAGAACGGCACCCGTATGGGCTCAGTCACTACGTTTCCTTATTACTATACACCTCCAACTCATTTAAAACGCCGTTTCATGACCTTCCCTGCACCGTGGTTAATGCCCCTCTTCCTGTACAAAGCTAATGACATTCACTACGGCCCGCTAGCGGTAAAAACCCGGCAACGATCGATGTGTAGCAATAGATGACGCTGTACCTTCACCTCCCGTAGGAATTAAGCAATGAAATTTTAACACGAGTATGGCACATATATAACCTATATTCGTACCAAATATGATGAAGATCGGTCGCTTTAAACTGAAGATATCGGCGTTTGAATACGGCGACTTCGACATTCACTGAGCAACGGGAGGTGGGAGGGTGAAAACCCGGCAACTGCCGACGTGGAGCGGACTATGAAATCTATGACACAGGACGACCTGGAACTCTGGTAGCCAACGTTATTATGACGTCGACAACGTGGAGCAGCCTAACGGGAAACGGTCGGACTTGTTGATATCAATCAGTCTCGCGGATTTGAGTCATTTAAACGGTATTATGTGAACGCCCAACGTCGGGTGCCTCGATATTTGGACAATACATACTTGCAGTTCTTACAGGTAAGGCTTAGCATGTCTCTGAAGTTATGAAAGGGAGAGAACCACCATTTTGTTTGTTTGTTTTTGACACAGACCATGCTCTCGCTATGTCGCGATAATGTACGTTAGTGCGACATAGTGTCTGTAGCAGCGGGACGTATGTTTTGCAATGCTTAAGCCTATGGGAATCCATACGTCCTACTACTCGGCGGGCCCGAACGTTATTTATACGATATGCCTAGCAGCGGGAAGTAACTCATAGACGTTCGCCCATAGGTGTATAGTAATAAACTCGACGTCTGACCAAGAATCTCCACGTAGAGACTTCGGCACAATAAACCATAGTGGCGCAGTATGATGGCACATCCTCAGCATTGCTTCTGGTTATTTTTCGACTCAACTCAAGCTTTGTGTGTGTTGTTACAAATTCTATGTAACAGCTAGAAGTTCTCAATGACCAAATATCAAGGTATTTAACATGTGGCGATCACGTAGGACCATTTAAATAGCTTAAATTTGTGAGACTGATCGATAATAACAACTCCACTCGTCGACTGATACACAGTGTTGCCAACGTAATGTTGCCGTGCTTAGTTACCGAGTTCCAAGGGCCTTTTTCCACAGGGTGGTGTCGCACCTTATCTGGTTGGTTATGCAATGCCTGCAGCCAAACAAGCCCCTAGCAATATATTCTTTAGCATTGGATCTATCAGTATATGAGCGTAATACGTTCATAAGACCCATGTATCTCATTGTCAGAGACATAATAATGATTTCATCGTATTCTATGGTATTCCAGTTCCAATTTGATGTATCATACTATCGTAAAACTAGATGAGTTTTCATCTTGGCCACGATATGCCATGACTGGAGTTTGGCATAGTGATTTCACGAGGCGAAGCCCAGGGAAGTCCGGAGCCAAAACTCCAGGAGTGGAATGCAGTGGCCACGATTAAAACGAATCAGGTTTTGATTTTATCCTACTCTGTCTCCTCAATTTTGGAATATTACGTCAATACGTGATAACAATTCTGTATGCCACTAGTGGCATATAACACTCCGTATGCTAGTCATGCAGCGTGGCATACGGAAACTCAATGTTAAGCCTATGGGATTTTATATTAGGGGTAGGATAAATGCATATCACCTCAATAATACTTTAGATAGAGCTTACATAACACAGGAACACCGAAACTGGATATACAATACAGTAATTAAAACCCACTGTACATCTCTGGTAATATCTCAGTAAATATCCAGAATAAAGAAATCAAACAAAAAAATGGCATGTAGCTGAAGAGGGCAGATGGGATTCTTTTTATCAATTTGTTATGCAAAGATTGTTTTATTTGGTGTTTTCTCCAGCAAACTGCCGAAATTGCAGATGACAGGCTGCTATACAAATGTCAAAATAAAAGCATGCTCAAAAGTACATTTATTTGGAGATTCAAACATTCATACTTGAATCCGACAAAGTTTATTGATATATCTTGTGAGAAACACATCAAACTACCTTTAATTGCATATATTATTCATGTACAGAGAGTTCAAACATCGATTTATGTTACACCGGTCGAGCAATAATAGCAGAAAGCTAGGATGTCCGAAAATTGACAAAACCCTTTGCCAGCTGTGGCTTCATTTTGGTTTGAACATTCCGCGCCCGAGAATTAATTCTCGCCAATTATACAAATTCAAGACACGATTTTTTCGAAAAACATTCTAATCTGACGTATACGATATACATAATAATACTTCAAAAATAAATTGCACCCATTATCGCCCACGGTACATTCAGTCTGGTTCTTTGGTTTTACATTATCAACCTTATATTTCAAACTTAACAAAGATATTAGTTTGTGTCTATAGTTATTTGTATTAGAGCAATCCAATTGCTTAGTAACCTGGAAATGTTCATACTTACCCGAATAAGCAAATACCGATCATGCAACACCAACAGACGAATGATACACCAACTGTATTGGAAAATGTTTTCCGTATCCTTATTTCCCAATACATTTGTCTAACAGGAGGTGGCGCCACAACTAGCTAGAGCAACCCAAGGGCGGAACAATAAACCGGAGCGGCGCAGTGTGCCACCACGCCGTGTTCCCTATAATTCCTATAGCGGAGGACCGGGCAACTTGCGTTTGACTGTAAACGGGCTACACTGGCAATCAGAGTTACACAAAGTTAGTCGGGTCGGGTTCAATAAAAGTGATATCAATCACAGAGTAGAGATCTCTCTACTCTGTGTATCAACTTGTGACCAGTAAAACGGCCACCATGGTCTGCACTGCCACCTTGTGGAATAAGTTGTAACTGCAGTCAGTGGGGTGGCTGGTTCCCGCTGTATTATTGAGCGACAATATAGAATCAAAACGAAGCACCACGAACGACCAGAGCTGGTGTAGGCCTATTCCTAAAACAGAATCTGTTATACAGATGCTTCAGATCTTTTCTAGATGTAGATAAGTCACCAAGAGGTTCATAACACTTAATTATGTTGTTCCATTGCTCGTTTTAGAAGTGTCATTATCAGTAAATTATGCAAATCGACTTGGAATTCAAATGACAGCTCACTCAAACTCCTTCATCAAAATTTGACCAACCTCAGCTATTAATTACCATCTGATTCTGCATTGCATAGGAATGATAAACAGATTTATCCCTAAAAAAAAGTATTACACATCCAGGTGGAGAGGAAAATCTTGCAGCTTTTTTTTACAAGCCCCTAATTAGAGCTACCAGGCACTAAACAGCGACCTGAACAACATCCCTCTGATGTGCAGTCCTTAATTGCTGCAATTCCTGAACCAGCAAGGAGAACGGTAGTATGCAGTTTGACAGAGGAGCTTAGTGAATCGGCAAGAGAAGTGAACACCCTCCAGGACCGCAACTCATCCCTCCTGGAGCTGAACACATCAATACAAGACGAGAATGCTGACCTTCACACTATCACCGATCAGCTGGAACAGATGAAACATCAAAATATGGGACAAAGTATGGGGTGTACAACAACTTTACCGACGATGGAACACATATACTTGGACTGCGGGAAATGCTTGCAAAGTCAGCCCAGGACATGCTTGATGTGTTCAAGGACATCCTCTTCGATCTGGACAAAACACTTTATGACAGTGACTAAACACCCAAAATCAAGGAGTGGATAACTGGAAGGAATTGACTGACGAGGCACAGAGAGACCTTACCCGGATGAACAACTTCTTCTGTGGCATTTTCACACTGGTGCACAATGCTGAAGTGTGTGGTTCAATAATCAATGAATTGGAACAAGCACACTTTGGCCGAGGAAAAGTGCCTGTACACACATTCAGGAAGGGCAAGGAAGCAGGCTGTGTAAAACTAATCCGTACAGCATGTGATGCATTTGCACATGGCTCAAAGTGTTATGAGTTTTTTTTTTGGGAACAATTTTTTTCCCATTGTACAGGGGAATTTAGTTCCCAGTCTGTGTCCTGTTGGTGGCTGATCTTGACTGTCCATATCTCCTTGGTATTGTCAACCAAATTTTCTTCATGGGGTTTCATGAACAGACATACAACTCAACAAAGAGACATTCTGACAAGGAGTATGGCCACAGTATAGGCCTAGTGGGACTTAGAAGATCTACAGTCCAACCTAACTGACACTATAGTGACACTACATACAAATAGTACTGATATCCCCTACAGACATTGGCAATACCAGTACAAGTACTATGCTACTTGATAACATTGGTGGTATATGATACAGGAAATTATCTACTGACATCGATGATAGTTGTGAATTATACAAGAATCTACTGACATTGAGAAGATAGTAAAATATACACTACAGGAATCCACTGACAGACATAAACATTGAATGACTTTCAATATAACAGTAACTAATATTTATATAGAACGTCGTGTTTTGTACCTTGTACAAGCATGGTAGGTCGTTCTAAATTTATTATATACCCGAAATTTGAAGAAGAAAAAATTTCATTTGGCTTAACAATCAATATTTTAATAAACGAGTATGGGTAGGTAGTCCGTATAATAGTGTATGGACCAGCGGTCCATACAGTATTTTTATGTTATATGGCGAAACAGTGCATATTTAGAGTATATACAGCATGGGTATATAGTAAAATATATTAATGTGGTGCATATAGCAAATAAGTGACATTATATGCAAAACTATACTGTAAACAGACATTACAGTGATAACACATGTATAAGCTATAGACTATAGTCTATATACAACTTGCTGTTAGCTGTCAGTTCAGGGAGGTGAGTGGTAAAGACTCACAAGAGGGTGAAGTACTGGTAACTGCTCCCCTCAAGACAACGAAGTATTTAAGAATTAATGTGTATAATCAAGGCAACTGACATTTATAGGAGGGTGATGTGCTAGTAACCGCTACCTTCAAACTAAATTGGTTTTGCACGGTGTTTCAATTATTTTACGTTCAGTTACATGATTTTTACGGCTTCACTACAACATGGCTGAGCTCGTGGGGATACCAACAATGGACTGGAGTTCCAGCAACCTACCAGAGGCAATCCGCAGGTTCAAACAAACCTGCAAATTCATCTTCAGCAGACCAATGGCAGAGAAGGCTGAACTCACCAAGGTCCAGTACCTGATGTTATGGATTGGTGAAGAAGGACAAAATGTGAGGGATGGACTAAAATTTCCGAGTGGCCGGGTTTCAGCTTCGTGCTCTTAAACGAGGAAACTGAGTCGATCGACACTTTCATGACAAGAGCAAAACTGATTGCCTCCGGGTGTGAATACTCTAACAAAGATGAACCACTTCTCGACACACTAATAGCGGGAATTTACAATGAAGACATACAACAATTTGATTGCAAAGGACAATGCCTTGACGTTAGACTAGGCGATGAAAATTGTACGGGCATACAAGAGCACAAGACGACAGATGACCAACATCCATGCAACAAAGACAGTACAAGCTATACAGTCCAACAAGAAGCAATACAGACAGAAAAGTGGTAAATCCTCAACAAGACACTCAGTGGGGAAAACCAAAGGTGATTGTTTTAACCCTATAAAGACGGGGGTCTGTGGCAGAGCCCTGTTGGTCGTGGCGGGTACTTGGGATTGGTATAATGCCAGGGGATGGGCCCATTTTTGTCTAAATCCAAATTCTATTATTTGATCACGTGATATTACACATCACCCTTATTTATATTATTTGTTTAACCAAATATCATTAAATACTATATCACAGGTATATTCTCTGAAAGTTTCATATTCATTGTTCGATTATTTCTTCATGAATAATTGAAAATTGTAAATATTACTAAATTTCATAAATAATGCCTCAAGGCATTCTCAGGTCTACGCTTGGGAATGCCTCAAGGCATTCTCAGGTCTATGCGGGGGAATGCCTCAAGGCATTATCCGCCCTGAAAGGGTTAACTGTGGAGACACACATGGTAAGGATACGATATATCCTGCTACCCATTCAACATGCCATTATTGTAAGGTGAAAGGACATTTTGCCAAGGCTTGTTTCGCGAAGAAAAGAGTTCAGAATCAAGGCCAGCAGAATAAACAAGGTAAGCAACAGCACAGAAAGTACAAGAAGAAGGTACATCAGGTGGAAAATGACAGTGACTAGAACAGCTCTGATGAGGATGGCCAGACATTCACATTGTACAGTGTCGAGACCAAAGCTGTTCACGCTGTCAAGACAAGGTCTCTGGCATTTGCCAACATTGCCATGAAGGAACATGACACTACAGTGTCTGTCAAATGTAAGATAGACTCTGGTGCTGAAGTTAATGTCATGCCACTGAGGGTGTTCCGGAAACTGTTCCTGAAACATGCATACAAGCATGAGAAGCCCTACGGTCTGACACAACGCCGAACAAGTCTTACTGGCTATGGTTGCAATGCCATAAAACAATATGGCTGCAAAACCATTGTCTGCAGTCACAACAACACCACCTGGGCCTTATCTTTCCTCATCACAGATGACAATGGACAGACAATGCTTAGCCTTAACACATGCCTTCACCTGGAACTTTTGACTCTGAATTGTTCAGACACGAACAATTGCGAGAACTGTCACAAAAAGAGTGACATCTCAGAGGTGACACACCAGACAACAACAGCTACCCGTGGGAAGAGTAATGCAACAAAAGACCTCACAAGATACAAGACATGCTTCAAGGGTGTAGGTCTATTCCCTGGAGAGTATCACATCCACCTATGCGAGGGTGCGATACCAGTGATACACCCGCCACAACGAGTTCCAGAAGCCCTGAAAGACGGGAGGAACTTCACAGGATGATGGAATTGGACGTTTTGGAAAAAGTTGATGTTCCAACAGATTGGTTAACAGCATTGTTTATGTGACAAAACCATCTGGTGACCTAAGGATGTGTCTCGACCCAGAGGATCTCAACAAGTGTGTCAGGAGACCACATCACTACACACAGACAGTTGACGATGTGCTCCCAAAGCTACAAGGTGCCACAAAATTCACGATCCTGGATGCCTGTTCAGGATATTGGAATGTCAAACTAGATGATGAATCGAAACTTCTGACGACGTTCAACACACCATATGGGCGTTACTGCTATAAACACTTACCATTTGGGCTTATCTCAGCAAGCAGTAACAGATGCGAATGCACCATTGATGCGAATGCTGCTCAGGATCCAAAAATACGACATCAGGGTGACATATGTCCCAGGAAAAGACATTCCTATAGCAGACAGCCTCTCTCGACTACCAATCAAAGGAGATGATATCCATGAGCTCAACACTACAATCCCAAGGATAACTGGTGTCAACAAGGAGAAATATTCATTCCAACAGTCGGAACTGAAGTTCCTCAGACATCATATCTCCAAAGATGGTATTTCTGCAGACAATGACAAGGTTGCCACTATTCAGAACTTTTGTGAGTGCTGACGCTAGTTTATATGGACTGGGAGGTGTCCTTCAGCAGGAACAGAATCATCAGATGAGGCCTGTCGCCTGCTGCTCAAGGACATTGACATCAGCTGAACAGCGATACACTCAAATTGAAAAGGAGTCCCTTGCCCCACAAGGCGCTGCGGTGTGCGCACAGTGGCTCCGCTTCGTGGAAGTTGGCTGCATTTAATCGAGTTCTCCACAAAGCCGATAGGCGGGGCGGCAAGTGGCGATACACTATGCCACTCTGAACACATAAAACCCGCGTATCGAGTGGAGCGGTGTGTTGCCATGTCAGGATTTGTATGGGAACGGTCAGAAAACATCAAATAACCACAGAATTCCATGTTAAATAGAACAATGAAGGTAATTGAAAATAAGGATTGATGTTATGAATGTGTATGGCACGCTATGGTGCTAGAATTTTGCCGAAAATACTGAAAGTGTAAGAATTTTCTATGTCCGTTAGCGGCTTCGGCTATCGCCAGTGTCGCCCACTCATTGTGGGCAGTGTTCCCTCCCTGCGGGGCCTGTCAAAGCTCGCGGGCGGGTGCCATACTCTTCAAATCTATCGGCCAGATGCCCAATTCCAGAAGACAAAAAACTAATAAATCAGTTATTCAACCAATGCTATAATTCTATCCATTGGAGGGTTGTTGGAGCACCGGCTGGCGCATTGCCTGGAAAATCTGGCGCGTGGAAGTGCATTTTTTATCATTTCAACAGACGCCACGGCCCAGGTCCCAGCAACCCTGCAGCAACCACGAGCAACCCTCTGGCGTTGCGCCAGCCACCCCCATCAGACACTCAACTAACCCAGCAACCAAGAGCAGACGTCTGGCAGATGGGCATCATGCATCGCGCGATGCTCCACCAAACAGACAAAAATAAAATTCCAAAATATGTTCCAGCAACCGTTGTATGAGCTTTGTACAATGTTTTTGTCTGTTTGGTGGAAAACCCCCTTCATATGACATTTCCCATTCATGGAGACACAAGATTTGGAATACTTCAGAAACGTTTATCTAAATATTAGTGTGGTGGTCGCCGCCTGTCTAGCAGGTTGGATAACCCCAATCCGGAACGCTAGTTCCAGGCAGGATCCCACCCTATGCACTCAACGTAGGTTGGTTCGGTTTTCGGTTAGTTTGCACAGACCTAATCACACATAACACAACAACGTCATTTAATAAACAGGGATGTTTATTAATCACTTACTTCCCGGAAAGATCTGGAAGATCTTCCCCACAAGTACAGTACCCTAGCACATGGGTGCTAGGTAACGCTGGATAGGCTAATCCAGAAGATTCGCCTAACCACCAGGAAGGTTACGAGAACCCGCCTGCAAAGTGAGGGCCCAAGGGTCCGTTCCGTAGAAGAGACGCGCGAGGACAGCCTGTCGACCTACTGTGAACGCTGAGTATATATACTAAGCGTTACGTAATCCCGGTCTCCACCGCGCCACTCTCGTGTGCGGCGCAGTCCGGAATCACTACACAGTAAGGATCGGCATATCGCGCCACCTTCCGTGAAACAAACGAACACTGCTGGATTCCCATCCCACTACATTACCCCTCCCAGTTTTTACTAAGGGGGGAACCAAGGCAGCCATTTTGCTGCTAAGGGACTACCCAATTAAAAATTACAATGTAAATCCAGCAGTTCTTGGTCTACTCTCTAGCTTCCTGGTGTTCACAAGAATTCACTGATACCAATGTATAAGTGAAAAAGGTGGAATTGTAAGATGGAGAAATTATTAAAAATATGGAAGATACGACATTTAGGAAAGAAGAAACGACATTCGAAGAATGTAGGACTAGCCTCGCTAGCACCTTGAATAAATTTGATATTCACCCATCTTGAGCCGGGGAGCGTATTTCTTGAGCGTTGGGCAGGGAAGACTCGACAGTCGCGGACCTACAGGTGGTCAGCCCGGCCTGTCGAGCACTCTGCCTCCAGCTGTTCCGGATCTTGTTGAAGTCCTTTGTTAGCTCCCGGCGAGTGAAGTGTCGTTCTCTTTCTCATCTTGGAGTATCGAGCCCAGCTGCCCCACCGGCGTAGCAGACCTACTACATTCAGCCCGGTACCGGCGGGTGCTGGGCTTCCCACTGTTCTTCAGTTTGGAAGACATCCATATGTAGAGAAGGGTCAGCCTCGCTAGACACCTTCTGTGTTGAAAAGTTTGAAAAAGGCAAAACAATTCTCCATCCACCTGGTAAGAGTGTGTGGTATCAGTGTTCTTTCATTTGGCTCCAGCTATACTGGCATATTTTTTTCTTGGCTCAAATCGAGTACCAATTAAGGCCCCAATTCTAAGCCGGATTCAGAACTTACGATCACCGACCCAAGGTAGAAATAGTCGGCGTAATCCAACAGAACAGGGATTACGTCTACTATCTCATTATCAAGTCGATGAACTCAGTTCCGACACAGACCTGGTAAGTCAGTCCTATACCCGAAAGGCATAGTCTTCCTTACCCGGTACCAGGGACTAGTGTGGACAGGATCCACACCACAGGCCGGAGGTTTTCGTGATGGGGGCCTATTACGGGCCTGACCATCGAGAGAACCTTCAGCCGTCTGAAACCAGGGTTGTGCCTTAGGGAAGTCATTTTACTGGCTTTTGCCAGCCCCAACCCAGGATCGCTTATCATTGGTCGCTCCTAACTTTCCCTCTACCCCTCCCAGCGATCCTTGCGGTTCGCTGAGAAAGTGCAGAATTCTGGCTAGGGGGCCACATTCTGGAAGTAGCTAGGTCGGAAAACTTCCCATACCCGTCTGACTTCGGATCCAGGAGAGTTGTTGGCTCTGCCGGTTCCGAGTTTAGACGGCGTCTTCCCGGCCTGTTAGGCACCAGCCGAGTCGGTTGTTGTCAACCTCTAGATATCCTCGTCAGAGGATATCCTGAGGTCGAGAAGTTCTGACTGGCTTGGTGTGCTAGCCGTCGGTGGAACCGACGTTGCCGGGGCGGTCCTCTCTGGTCGCAGTGGACTCAGCGCAGACGTAGGCTGCAACTGAGACATCAACTGCTGCAGAGAGGTTGGTCTGGTATTTAAAAAGATTCCGAACCAACGGGATGATGTTGGCATTCACCCCCAGTGCCCCACTTTGTTCCTCGGGCTGATCTATCGGCTTAGCCTTGGAGGGCTTTGCTGATTTCTCAGCCCGTGTCACGGCGGGAGGCATCCTCGACTGTAGGACTTCAGTCTGATCCTGTTGGGTCTGATCGGGTCCTGACAGCGGAGTGTCTACACTGACATCCATAGGCTGGGCCTTTCTAGATGTAGTGTCCTGGTGGGAAGTTTCTTCCACGGGTGACCATCCCAACATGCCGGCGAGCTGTCAACGTGTCGGGTTTGATTCTTCCGTGGTGAACTGAAGAAATCTTCCCCGGCTCCTTTGTCGGGCCAACCACGCTTCCCAAAGGGCTTGCGGGTCGTCACCGATGTCATAGAGCGACATACCCAAGTGCCGAAGACAACGTTCATCTTGGCGATGGGTCAGGGCTTCCGCCCGGGCAATCCTCAATTGGGCCATGGTTTTAGCAATACACGCGCATCTAAGTCCAACGCGTACTGTTTAGCCAGGCCCTTCGTGGCTTCCCTCACCTCGAACCGGGCTAGGTTAACTAGCTCCTGAACGAGGCCCTCATGGAGAGACTGAGCGCCCCTTCGGACGCGGCCCTCCAAGGTGCCACCTATATGCGATTCTAGCTGATCCGCCCGTTGGACGTATTCAACCGACATCGCACAGGGAGAAGAAGTCACCTTCGACGCAACGGGTGGTTGTGTCGTTGGTTTCTTCTTTACCTCAACAACCGGGTTGGCTGGTGGAGGGAGTGCCGGAAAGGCCTCTTCATCCACAACTTTCCCGGGTGCTTGGGTAGCACCTCTGTTGAGCGGGGAGACTCCCGGGAGACTTGAGCTAGGACGAGTCCCAGCTGGTTTTTCCGCGGGTCCGCGGGCTTTAGAAGCCGTTGGAACGTTCCCTTCACTCTTGTCTGAGAGTAGTTTCAATCCCTCAGACAACCTTGGCGCAACCTGGTAAGCAGCTTCCACCACGTCAGCGATGGTGTGCTTACTAGGAGCCAACTTCTTCTTAGGCTTCCGACTGGATCGCTCAGAAGTGTCACTCTCGCTGGACGAGGACGATGACAACTTCTTGACCCGTCGTTTAGCCTTCGAGGACTTTTGAGACGGTTCCCGGCTAAGGGACCGTTTCTTCCTCGACTCCTTTGACATCTGTCGATGTTTTGAAGCGGATAGCATCAGACTCCCGAACCAGCCAGGATTCTTCTTCCATCCGATCTTAAACAATCGACCTTCTGTCACACAAGTCTCGGGTTCCGGTTTGCCTTTCTGAGCATCGGAACCTAAGTCAATAAATCTCTGCCACAGATTCATGACCCGTTCCCGAGCAGCAGCACCAGCAGTCCGGTGTTCCCGGGCAATGTGTCGGACTAGACACGATCGCCTCGAACTGGCACACCTGGCCTGGCAAGAACCACCCTTCTTACCAAGACACTGTAGCCACGGTCGTTCAGCTAAGTGTACCTCTACGAGGTGCCTAGCGTAACGACCTTCAGTCGCGTAGGTGGGTGACAATTTCTTGTCCCTTCCATGGCAACTCAGAAAGACACAATGATTGCCGTTACCAAACTTGTGCCACGCGTACGCGATCCGGTCTTTGACCTGATCCTCGTACTTCAGCCGACTGACTCAGGACACTCCTTTCACCCAGTCGATGTACCAGGCGTTGGGAGAACCCTCGTCAATCAACCATTCCTCGTCGTCAGAGGTTTCATCTAAACCGACACCATCTGGGATGTAATGCCGGTTCCCATGACGGAGATCTTCTAGGCAAGTATAAGTCTTGCCCAGCAAAGAGGCGAATATCTGTCTAGCTACCGTTCTCTTCCCAGCCCGCTTTACGCCAGGTTGGAAATCACCGTCATCATTGTCGGGGTTAGATTTGGCCAGGGGTTTAGCCCTGTCCATCTCCGTTCCCCAACACTTAACATCTTCGCCACCCGTGGCACCTGTTGAGGTGCTCGGTGTAGCGTCAGTCGTACTAGGTCCAGCCTGCGCCGCGGGTTTGTCTGATCCTTTCGACTCAGCCCCCTTTTACTCCTCATGCTTCCCGGGTTGAGGTTTCCCTTTCCCCGAGTCACGCGATTCCGGCTGACCTTCAGTCTTCGCCAACTCCGCTTCAGCCCGTTTCCGGGCTGCACGACGGAGTCGCTTTCGGTTCTGCTTCGACAGCAGCGGCTCAGTCTTATTAGCATCCTGAGGTTTTGACACCTCAGTGTTGCTGACAGACTTCCCCGGCACGGGTTTAGCCGGTTGTGACACCGGTTTATCACCTTTTCTGGACGACCCTGTTACAGAGTCGCCCCAAACTGACGAATCAGTCTCCATAGCTGTCTCTGTACCAGCCTCGGTCCTTCCGGGTTTTGCTACTGGACCCGGGGCCAAAAAGGTCCCGGCTTCCGCCAGCTCCACTCCGGGTGGAGTCCAATTTTGGTACATTGACTATACTATGGCACGCGTTTTGGGATCTGGGATCCCAGCCAACATCTGTTCCAGGCTCTGAGTAGAAACCTCATGCCTGGAATCCATTTCTTCGAAGGACTTCCTCGGAGAGCGACGACGCAGGCAGGCTCGGCCTCGCCTCGGCGTATCACGCTCCGATTCGGAACCTTCGGCCATAACCACATCCGAGTCAGAGGCCTCAGTTTTCACTGAGCTCGTCTTTAGACGGGCACCGGAAGAACCCTTAGCGGCCAGGGCCGCCTCTGACTTCTTCCCGGTGTGACTTTTTCCCTTTCCGGGTCGTTCATCTCGGGTTACCCCAAGAAGAACAGAGTCCTCAGACTTGTCCCCTTCCAGGTCAAAATCACCATCATCTGACCCGATGAGCAAAGCATCATCGTCCAGATCTGCCCCCCGCTCAGCCGAAGCTGAGGATCCGGGCAGGGGTGAGGGGAGCTCGTGCTCACCCTCCGTAGACGGGGTACGGTCAGCCATGCTGCTACCGCCCGACTCCCGTGGTGCTAGGCACCACTCCGATCACAGAGTGAAGACTACCGAAAAAACAGGGTCTTATATACTCCTAAGTGACCTAGATTCGCAGTCGCGAACCAATCAACCGTGTCGAGACTGGCTCATCTTGAGCGTCTCAACACCGCATGCGTGAAGAAACCAAAGGTCAGCGTTACGCTCGACTTGATTCGTTCATGCCTTCAATCACCCAGCACAGGTTCTGAAACCTGGGGAAACCCCTTTTTGAGCTCCACCCCGAGTTCTCCACCACGTGGATTTTCTTATCGCCGTCGTGTATCTCGTTGATAGTATGGGAGACTTGTACAATTTTCATATAAATGGATCAGACCTTACAGAGCGTTCGGCAATTCTGCAGCCTCTAGAGGGTCCTCGACGGGGTCCCTTAGAGCAATGTCTGGGCTGCGGCACACAACGACTGATTTTAAGGTAACTGTTTGATCAACATTCATGTATAATTGACACGCCACTGACTACCAACGATCTACATTTCGTACCATTGCTTCTCGTTGTGTTTTCGACAACCCCGGCACCACTACTCTTTGTAGCTAACCACAGCCTTCGATTTTAGTCGAGAGCTGCGGCGGGGTTTTGAGTCTATTTTAGACTCCATTTTACATCTCGAACCATGTTTATTATACACAGCTCGATTTGTAACAAATTTAGACTTTTCCATGTCAGGTTTTTCCTCTACCCACACTTCCCTTTTTAGGTTAGCGTAAGTAGGAATCACCTTCCGCGGACGTCCCGGTTTTCGTCGTGTTGACGAGCACCCACTCGGAACCCCGGTAACCTTTGACCGGGACTTCCCCATCAGGGTCTGCCTCCGCCGTGTTGACGGGGGTTTGACACCCGGCTTCCCGGCTCTTTGAACCCGGGACCTCTCTGGTTCCTCAGTAGGACCCGTGTTCAGTGACACATCCCGCTTTGTAGCAGGGTGTGAAACTTCAAAGTCGGAACTTTCGCGCTTTCCTTCCCATAGTCGTAAACGAGCTACATGGGATTTATAACGCCTTCTTGACCATTCATCTTCTATCACTACTGTCATTTCTGACAATAGTTGAACAATTCTGAATGGTCCGTCCCAGTTAGGAGCGAGTTTTACATTTACCAATGGAGTGTGATATCGTACAACCCGGTCTCCTACTCGGAACTTACATGGTTTAAGATTGACGTCATGGCCAGTCTTTTGCCACTCGGCAGCTTTTGTCAGATTCCGTCTCGCGAGGTAATATCCCTCTATAAAACGTTCTCTGAGCTTTTCGACAAATCCTATGGGACAAGGATCATCCGTAGACATTCCAGGAACCCCATAGACTATGTCAGCTGGCATCACTATTTCCTCGCCAAAGACGAGTAAATTAGGTGAACACCCCGTGCTTGAATGAATGGTCCCATTGTACGCATGAGCTATAAATGGTGCCAATTCATCCCAATTCTTCCGATTTTCATCTACCAGGGTCCGAAGACACTGGATCAATGTCCGGTTGAATCTCTCCACCATACCATCTGATTGTGGACGATATGGATTCGTATGTGTCTTTTTAATCTCGAGTATCTTACACATTTCTTTCCAGATCTGGGATTCAAATTCTCTTCCCTGGTCGGAATGTAGTACGCTCAGAGTTCCAAAAGGCAACATCCAGTTTTTCACTAAAGCTTCCGCACACGTGGCAGCTTTGTGATTCTTCATGGGATAAATCTGTACATATTTTGTGTAATAATCCATCACCACCATCATACAGGTATTTCCTTCCTCTGACTCGTCGATACCAGATATGATATCTAGAGCGATTCTGGCAAACCTGACACCAAACAGTTCCTGTTGTAGCGGCATCTTTCCGAGTCCTACCCCGGGTTTGACTTTGCTACATATGGAACATCCAGATATCCACCTTCGAATATCTGCACCCATTCCAGGCCAGTAGTAACGACGCCTTATTCTGGCTACCGTCCTTTTCCGTCCTAGATGAGCTGCACTCCTATGTTCGTGACATAGAGTCATTAGTCCGGATCGTAATTCTCGAGGGACCACTAGTTGTAGAGCACGTTTAAGTGGTTGCAACGTGGTTCTCCATCGATATAATACTCCATCTCGGACCTCTAGCTCTTTCCATTGACCACATAGATTCCGAAATTCTCGGTTTTCAGGCGAGATCTCGGGTCCTGTAGGTCTATGGAGCCCATTAGCTATCAGTTTAGTTAACCGGAACAGATCTGGGTCAGCCTGTTGACTTTCCTTAATCTGTTCTAGTGTCCACTGATAGTTTAGTGGCGGCTTCACTTTCTGGGAGCGTAGAGTAGCTATCACTGCTCTATGCTCACCACAATCCTGGCAATCTGGTCATCCACATTTCCGCACTGGTCTCCTCGAGAGACAATCCGCATTAATGTGAGACTTTCCAGCCCGGTGCTCGATCTGACAGTTTGTTAACCCGAATTCGGAGAGAGCTGCCAGCCATCTTCCAATCATTCCCTCAGCATCCTTAAAGTTAAAGAGCCACTTGAGAGAAGAATGGTCGGTACGTAAGATGAAATCTCCACCTGCTAGGAAGTGTCGATATTTTCTTACATACACCACAACTGCTAAGAGTTCCCTCTTAGTAGTACAGTAGTTCCGCTGGCTTTTACTTAAGCTGTTGCTGGCAAAAGCTATTGGAACCTCCACACCATCCTGTATCTGAGACAACGCCGCTCCAATACTCTCGTTACTAGCGTCAGTGTCAAGAATGAACCGACCCTGGGGTAGAGGGTATTTCAACACGGGGGTCTCCATAAACTTTCGTTTTAGTCCCAGAAAAGCGTGTTCAGCTTCCGGAGTCCATTGGATCTCTTTTTGCTTCCCTGGCTTATCTAGTACTACATACTGTTGCATGGGGTGTGCAATTTCAGAAAAACCCGGGATAAAGTCGCGGTAATACGAACAAAATCCTAGGAAAGACCTTATGTCTTTTATATTCTGGGGGCGTGGCCAATTAGCCACTACCTCCAACTTGGAAGGATCTGCCCGGATTCCGTTTCCGGAAACTATCCGTCCCAAGTATTCCACAGATCAGCGAAACAGTTTGCATTTTTGAGGTTTGAGCCTCAACCCATAAGATTGAATACGCTCAAATACCTCCCTTAGGTTTTCTAGACATTCGACATAATTCTTTCCGAAGATGATTATGTCATCCAGATAAACCAAGCACTTTTTCCACTGTAGAACCCGCAACATCTGATCCATCATGGATTCGAAAGTCGCAGGAGCATTACAGAGGCCAAATGGCATTACTGTAAACTTGTAAAGCCCTTGATGAGTGGTGAACGCCGTTTTTGACTGATCGCCACTGTTCATCTTTACCTGCCAATATCCAGACTGGAGATCCAGAGTACAAAACCACTGGTTCCCTCCCAGAGAGTCGAGGCTCTCATCGATCCGGGGTATTGGGTAGGCATTCTTCCGGGTGATACCATTCAATTTTCTGTAATCAATACAGAATCGGCAAGTACCATCCTTTTTAGTAACCATTACCACCGGGCTAGCCCAAGGACTTGCACTGGGGATAATTACTTTCTGGTCCATCATTTTCCCTACTTCCTCTTCTAAAGCTTCCCGTTTTACCGGAGGTAGCCGTCGATAAGGAAGGCGGAAAGGTTGATGACCTTCAGTGTCAATCGTGTGTTCTACTCGATCCGTTCTTCCCAAAGGATCTCCGGGTCGAGCAAAGACTCCATTTTCTTCAGAAGAATTTTTAGTTCATGTCGTTCCCCACTGTTTAGTGCGTCTGTCGTCTGAACTAAGGTTTCTAGAGTTTCGTGCAACGGACTCGGAACTGGAAGGTATCCCGTTCCTGTATCGATAGCACTAACTCGTACTTCTTCATAATCATTTCCTAAAAAGTCCAATTTTCCCAGTTCAGATTGTTCATCTTCCCCGGTTATTTCGGAAACTGGAATAGGTGTGATTCCCTGTGGACTGGAGTCCACTAGGCCATCTACATGAGCTAGGGTTACCCAGCCCAATGTATCACCCTTCTTCAGTTTAATCAACCCGGAGGTGTGATTACTTATAGGAATTGATCCTTCTCTGGCACTTCCGATCAAGGTATCCCAGGCCTGTATTCCTTTTTGAGAAAACAGTTCCGGGTCTGGTTCGAAGAGTGCATCTCCACGTGGTAAATCTCCTTCCCCAGCTATCAGGACATTAACCATCTGCTGAGGTGGGATGCCCACATCTTGTCGAACAGAAATCAAAGAAGAAATCCGTCGACAACTACATTCCACTTCCATTAACTCAGGAAATTTGAGTAGGAGAGTGCCATCTGGTAGATCTACAGAACCTCCATAGAGGGTGAGAAAATCTACGCCTAATATTCCACTCTCTTCAATATCACTGAGTATGGGACCCCATACGAATTCAGTGTTACCTATTGAGACTGGAATAATCACACTACCATAGCATCTCATGTGAGTGCCATTAGCAGCTTTTGCCGAAGCTCCAGGAACATGACATTCCTGTGCAAATCCAAGAGACTGATAGAGTCCATTGTTCAACACAGAGCGACTAGCGCCAGTATCTAATAACAGATCTATCTTTCTTCCTTGAATTCTAGCCGGCACATACCAACGTCGCCCTCCTAAGGGGGACGGTTGTCGTATAAACCGTGGGATTCCATCCAAGGTTCCAAGATCCCATCCGTGTTGACAAAGCCATTGCAGACAGGGGTGCCCGGGTGAAAGATACTTACTACAGATCGTTGCGACCGTATTTTGTATCTTCCCCTTTTCTGGTAAGTTGGAAATATTTTCCTTCTTATAGATCTCACAGGTTTTGGTTTCCTGGCACTTTCCTTCCCGGACCGCAGTGTTGCCACTCGCTACAGTCCTCCTTTGTTTTCCGGTTCACTCTGATAGGCAACCATCAACGCAGGCAGACTACGAGGTGTTTCCACCGTAGTAACGTTCCGGGCTTCAGGACAATCTGGAGAGATATGTCCCATTTTGTTGCACCGCCAACAACGTCGGACATCCAGCTGGTTTTTCTCCACCTGATTCAGTCTTTCGTTGATTTTGGTCAACAACTTCATAACCTCTGAGGAATTCCCTTCAGGATCAGTGGTTATTGGTTTTGCCTCTGCCACAGAAGGTACATCACTGTTCCTTCCAAAGCTAGGGGTTTGACCTCTCCCACGTCCCCGTCTATTGAAACCTCCTCTTCCGAGTACCATCGAGCGGACATTAGAGAGTATATCCTCTATTTCTGCTTTCTGACACTCGTAGGTATCTTCTTCTACTTGTGACCAAGTAGAACCCACTATGTTAACCCGGGAAGTTTTTCCTGGATTAGCATATTTTCCGAATAGTATACACCGTTGTTCATAGGCATCTACTATTCGCAACACCTGCATGAAGTTCATACCGCTCCCATTTAGAGATGACTTCTGCTCTCACGTCATCATCTCGAAGTCCTTTCACAAACGGAGTTTGTAGATCTTCATGTAGCGCAGGAGAATCTAATCCCGTCCCTGGGTATACCTCTAACAACATTTGTTGCAAAGCTAGCCCATAGGCGTGAGTTGTCTCCTCTTTACCCTGGATCCTCTTTAGAAAAGTGGGGGTTCAGCGTTACCAACTGACCGCAATAGTAAGAGGCTACCTCCACTAGCTCATCCCATTCCGTACCACCGGAACGGCGAAAAGTGCGAAGTGCAGCTTCTCCGGGTCCATCTTGTAACGCTCTTTTGAGGTATGGCAATGCATCGACTTTGTTCCAGCCATTACATTGTATATCCTCACAAAATCCCGCGAACCAGTGTTCCCACTCCATTCCTTTCCCATAAGGTTTTGGAATGACAGCGTTCTTTCTGGCTGCGTTCTCTGGGTGCATCATCGGAACCTTGTCGGCTCTCGCCATTGACAAGTTAAAGATCCGATCTTGTTCCCTGATTTGGTTGAACGAGTTGAACCCTAGTTCAGCTATAGCTTTACTAGTACGTTCGGAACTCGGAGAACCCATTCTTGACTCAGAGGGTAGCCGGAAGCTAACCAAAGGAGTCTTCACACCCTTTGTTCCAGATATGAATCTGTTAGGGGTCTTCTCTAGATCTTCTACTTTCCCTGGTGGGGAATATAGATGATCTCTCACATTACTCCAGCCAGCTTGTGACATAGGCATCCGTTGGGATGATTCTGTCTCTGCTAGTCGAACTTGGTCCTTCATGTAATGCACATGTTGGTCCAATCGCTCGATTTTCTCTAGAGTCTCAATCTCGCGAACCGAAAGTTCTTCCAAGTTATGGTGCCTTTTGGCTACCTCCTCGGCGATCTCTCGGTTTCGAGCTTCTAGTTCCCGACACATGTCTCTGGCTTCCCTTTCCCGATCAAACTCGGCTAAGAGTTCTGGTCCAAGGAAGCCTGCAGGAACTTCATCGGAAGGTACTCGTAAGGTATCTTCCGACCTATTCCGGGGAGTACTTGACTCTCCGGGACTATCTGTCTGAGACCCAATTTTACTGAGTCCTTCCAGATCCCTTGCGGGGCCATGTCGGCTGTCGGCCGCCGGACTGAAACTCTTCAGGACCGTCGAACTCAAATTCTGAGCGGCGGTTCTCTTCCGAGATTTCTCCTTACCGGACTTGTGGGTTTCACCCCCTCCCTCTGGTTTTGGAGACTTGTCGTCATTTCGGGCCGGAAGAGTTTGTTGAGAAGTTACTTCCCCATCTTCACTCTCCTGTTCAGCCTGGGACCTGGTTTTTATTCCAGATCCGTGCATTTACCGAGAATCCCGGGTTGTGCAAGCAACCTAGGATCCTGGTCACTGCACCAGTGTGGTGGTCGCCGCCTGTCTAGCAGGTTGGATAACCCCAATCCGGAACGCTAGTTCCAGGCAGGATCCCATCCCTACGCACTCAACGTAGGTTGGTTCGGTTTTCGGTTAGTTTGCACAGACCTAATCACACATAACACAACAACGTCATTTAATAAACAGGGATGTTTATTAATCACTTACTTCCCTGAAAGATCTGGAAGATCTTCCCCACAAGTACAGTACCCTAGCACATGGGTGCTAGGTAACGCTGGATAGGCTAATCCGGAAGATTCGCCTAACCACCAGGAAGGTTACGAGAACCCGCCTGCAAAGTGAGGGCCCAAGGGTCCGTTCCGTAGAAGAGACGCGCGAGGACAGCCTGTCGACCTACTGTGAACGCTGAGTATATATACTAAGCGTTACGTAATCCCGGTCTCCGCCGCGCCACTCTCGTGTGCGGCGCAGTCCGGAATCACTACACAGTAAGGATCGGCATATCGCGCCACCTTCCGTGAAACTAACGAACACTGCTGGATTCCCATCCCACTACATTAGTTATCAAGCCAAATACAATTAAAAATTGTCTTGATTTTGGGTATATAGTAAATAAAGAACGACCTACCATGCTTGTACAAGCTACAAAACGAGATGATTATTTACCATATGGATCGTACAGAACGGGGCGTTTCAGGACATTGTAATATAAATACTGTGCATGCTTGGTTTTTGAATTACTCAAACATTTTATCCATTCCTATCAGTATGTCTGCCTTATTTTTATGTCAATGCAGTATTTTCCAGCACTCTTTTGTTTTTTGTCTTTTAGTGATCGCAACTTTTCAGTGAATGCATTTCTTTCTCACTCCCTTGATTTTTGTAACTCTTTCTTATAAGCTCTGCTTTTACTGATTAGTTCCCTATTATTAAATGTGATTCATTATTTCTAAGTTTGTTATGCTTTAATTTCAGTTTTCACATGAATCAAAATAAATAACAATAAAATAGCTTCGCTCATTTGTAAAAACGAAACAAAAAACCCTTGACATCGAATAGATCGTCACGCCATCTAGTGTTATTTGCTGTCGCGACTCCTGTATTCTGATACCAGGAAGCCCACATATAGAACTTTTTGTAACGAAAAGAAGAAACATAAAATCTTCTTAGACAGTAGTTACTATGTAAATGTTCTCTTGTTTACATATGTACATAATTATCCTGTCCAGTAGCTATTCCAATTGGGAAAATAATTGTGGACCCTCGGAGACCCGCCTCGGGACTGTGGTCGCCTACGTTCTCCATTGTAACCTATGCCCAATAAGCTTTGGGCGCAGGGTCCAGCGTATCTACCCTACACGTCGTCTGCTCTTGAATGCAGATGCGGACGCTGGACTGTCTTCCTCTCTGTGCTGCTTAAGTTCTGCTGTTCGAAAAACAGAAAGTGGCAACGGTAACTTATTTATATTTAAATCGTGAGACAATACAGATATCTGCATTATTATGATGTAACGGCAATTAGACCACGAGTGCAACAAATAAAAGCTTTCAGTTTCAGTTGACCTACTCGCAGTGCCATTCACACTGTGACTGTCACTGAGCCCCAACCCACAGCATAGATACGCTACGAAAGAACTATGTAAACAACTTCCCTCGTGGGTAAGAGGCACCTCCCTCAATGTTAAATCTCATATCAACCGAAGTGAATAAGAGAAGTTAAATGCCCAGCACAGAGAGCGTTGACTGTCATGTCGTCGGGTCCGGAGTTCTATAGATTTGTTTGTTATTTGGTGTTTACACAGCAGGTGCGCGTGACGTCACTGCTGCACCGTAGAGCGCCATTTAATAACAACGTACACAACCCTTGAGAAGAAATAGTCCCAATATTTCATTCATATAACCATTAAATACGATACAGCATTATGTTAGTCTAGTGATTTATATCGAAAATAACAGTTTATTTGCCTCATGACCTTTCAATATACAGAGCGGGATGCGCAAGGATTATCAATGGTTACGGATGGGTGTATGAATATATTTTTATTTACGACTGTGAATCGGCTCAATAAGTGTTGTCTTTCAGGCTGAAAAATTTCGGCTATTTATCAAGGCCAACTGTCGCGGGAAAACTTGACGTTGAGGTAAGTTCGTCGAAGCATGTCACTTCCTATTCTGAAAGAAGCCCGTGTGGTACTACATGGCATGCTGTTACATCTTATTTGTGTAGCAGTCGCAAGGTGTTGTTGTTGTTATTTAGACCTAGGATTTTGAAGACACCGATAAACAATTTGCATAGCAAATGAGAGCAGCGCTCAGGGAACATGCCCGCGTGTTGGAACTTTATACAGCTGGATTTGCTTGTATCTGACCCATGTCAGCCACATGTATTAATATGCAATGAAAGAAAAAGATATACTCCGTGCTCTGCCAAGTTCCCTGTCTCCAATGTATTGCTAAATCGGACACGCGGGTTTGTTGACTGTGGTAGTGCCGCGGCCATGGCTCCGAACACCAGCGAGAACCATAAACAAAATCCAAGCCGGTGTGTTGACTGTCGTTGAGGTGTTGGCAGACAGTGAATTGGGTCAGGATATTTTGCTGTGCTACACAGGTCCCCTGTCAGTCGACCAGTGGTGACAATCTATCTGACAACCTGATTACATGACCTACGCACGCAAGCGAGCAAATCACTGCTTCCACATCTTCCGAACTAGCTACTGCCAATATGTTCCCCATCACTTTAGTTTGGAATCTATACTTGTAGTTGTAGATAAAAAGCATAGGCCTCGCGGATAGTCTTCTTGTTGTGACAGTTCAACACATGTATCCCACTGGACAGGTGAAGCAGGTATAGCCCTACTTGTGGATAAAGGATTTTAATAAATAAAAAAAAAGCATCGAAGTTAATAACTAAATTAGGCATTATGGAGGCCACAAGCTTTTAGTACCTACAACTGTTAATAAAGGACCATTAATCAGTCACGGTCGGGAGGGTGAGGTTTCTTTTATATTCGAGGGGGGGGGGGGGGGGGGGGGCTCATGCTAGTATCACAGGGGGGGGGGGGGGAGGGGGTTAGTTAATATTTATGCAGCAGGAGCCAATTTTTTCCGGTTATTTCCTTGGGGCTACATTTGACAACGTCAGAGTGTGGACCAAAGTTTGCATCTGAACAACTCTTGTGTGACGGCCTCCTTGCACCCCTACCCCCGTAAGCACAGATTTGCATAACGTATTTGTAAGCTTTACTTCTATTCTTATTCCAAAGATAAGTTTCCCAATTGTTTTCTATCCATCGTTTGTTGTACATCTATTATCCATCTTTGTAAATAAATTGAAACCAGCAATCTCCTTAGTATAGGGTCTATCAGTAGGGAATATATTTATGCCTTACATGCAAAAAGGGACTAAAATCTGTTTGGGAGTATATTTTCCAGTAATCAATGGCTTTGAGGCCCGTAATCAATGGATTTGAATATAAGGAGTCAATAGTTCAGAAAGCTAAGAAACAGTGATAGTGGCTTACTGGACATTTTCAACAGAGACTTCGTGATAATATTGGTAATAAAATAAGGGGAGACAAGTATTATCTTGGTTATGAATGACAACGTGATGTTTGTTAGTTCTCCTTTAATCTTCAGCACATTTACAGAACTTAAATTAGTATCTACTGTCAAAATCAGACCACGTAATCATTCTTTATTTGTTAGAGGTTCCAAAATGGCAAGGTCAGTACTTTTGATTGCGTCACAAAGCCATAGTTATTATCCACAGTGTATGACATATTTCTTTTACAGAATATACTTGTTCTTATTTACCTGTCCTTTGGTTAATATTGTGCGGGTAATTATGACCATAATTTTTTTATACTTGACACCAGAGAAGAAAGGGGATTGTCCTACTGTCTTTCCACCACCCAGCTTCCACACAGGCAAAAAGTGCATCATAGCTTTACTTGCGATATGTCGCGGTCGGATTCCTGAAGATTGTTGTGCGGAATCGAGCCTACATGATATGACCTGGTTACAGGGGGACTGGGTCAGAGGCCACGGTTGGGGTGACTGAGTGCATGCAGTGTAGCATATATGCAATGGCACATGTTTTTCTTTTTTTAAATAAAAAACATTTTGAGGGGCTTCCCCAGGATTATAACCAAACGGGATTTAAACTGCTTAATACAGTATAATTACAGTTATACATATTAGCGAATCGGTCAGCGATGGGGGTGAGATAAAATCTGAACCGCACTTGATCTGAAGCCACAGGGAAAACATTATTCATTTTGATTTGATACATATTCTCATCCGGCTTTGTCACGTGAGATTACTCCGCAACCAAAACTCATGGCATAATTTCAGTGGTTACAGATACCCTTGGAGTGACACCCTATTAAATATGACATTGTATGGAAGATCAGAATATAAACATTGAATGCAATAACGGCCACAGAAAAAATGGCTTGGTTGTGTGAACACTACTCTCTGGATTATCTAATTCTTCTGTTTATTGGTGTGTGTGTGTGTGCGTGGAAGGTAGAATATTTCCTGCAAAGGTTGCTGTAGGCATCAGGTACAGGCCTCGAAGTGAAACCTTTAACCCATAAAACCTTTATTTCAACTCGTGAGCCTTTGTTTTTTTTTAAAGTAACCTATATAATCTATAAAACCTATATAGTTTCATTGCCATGCCGATCAATGTATGCAGACAATTTGGAAGTTAACTTGACACAAAGTCAGATTTTCAAATGAAAATCCACATTATCAGTTTGAGAGATCATAAAAATGTTTGAGAATCAACAGCTTATATGACATCTTGCCAATTTCGCTAGCATGTTAGAAACTTAGCAGGCATACCTAACCTGATGAGCCAGACAGCCTGACGTCCTAAGAAATTAGTACTAGGTAAATCCTTTTAGAAATCAAAAACTTAGACAAGCGATTCACTATATTTTTACTCCATCATGGCAAAGAACTAAACCACCAAGAAGCGCCACTCTATGGGACTTCCGGTTATCGGACTGGATAGTGGCACCTCAGTGGTTGGCCTGTATGAACTAAAGTTTGGGTATGCTTAAGACTATCAAACATTCTAAAAATATGCAATATTAAAGGTATAACTGAAGTTGTGATGTTGAATCTTGGGAAATCAATACTGCACATATACCCTTTCATTTTTTTCACAACATGAAGCAATTTCTCCACAGTATGTTCCAGAAATAAGGCAATTTCCCACATTTCATTTATAGACAAAATCTTTGTCACTGTAAATAAAATAGAAACTGCTATGAGATTATGTCACTGCCATGGTACACTAGCCACCAGAGCAAACGCTTACTATCCATGTTTTGCGAGTCAAGCATAATGATTTTAAAAATCTAAGGCTATCAGATGTAAATACAAACAAATAAATTATATATCATGTTATTTTCTAGGCCCTAGAGTATCAAAACATGATATCCTTTGAACAAGTCTCCCGTAGCAAATGCTATGATGGATTTTAGTTCATACAGGTCAACCACCGTGTGGCGCCACTGTCCACGCACTGTCACGTCATAACGTGAGAGTTGTGCTTCTTGGTCGTATAGTTCTTTGATCATGGTGAATATATTAACCCTAAATACCTATAAAAGCCTATGTTTTTGGCGTTGAAAAACCTGTAAAAACCTATATTTTGATTTTCGAAACCTATCAAAAACCTATAATGAAGAAGAGTGATGCTGGGAAGCCTGCAGGTAGTTGTGTGTGTCAATGTATGTTTTGACAACGACCCGCCTTATCTCTGCTGTACGGTAGCCAATACATACAATGATTGCATGACCAGAATTCTAGTTGTCTCACCTACACTGGTCACAATTATTATTTTAGTTTGAAAACACCTTCAGTACAGGTGTTGCCGTTGAACGCTACCTAATGTTGCATGGATTAAGCCCATAAGACAGTGACATTTTCCACAGATTCTCACCGATCCGATCACCGATTATAATCGGGAACCAGAATGTCTCTGTCTTATACCCTCAAGGACTCTTTCCAATCACACCTCTCCATTTCATGACCTTGTACAGTGACCCGATTGGGATCAAAGAGAGCCGCCGGGGTGAGCCACAGGCCGCTGGTGTGGATTCATATAAAATAATTCAAAGTTTGATAACTTTAGATCCGATTAAGATATTGGGAAACGGTTTTCGGATTCATCATCGCCTCTGTCTCCCCTACACATCGGTATAAGACACTTGTAAATCGGACTAAGGGATAGGTAGCATCCCTGTTCAAACGTCCTTATCGGGAACAGTTGCTGAAGTGCGTACAGCGACACGATTTAGGTCGGGGCAGAGTTGGTCATTACCCCCACGCTAGTAATCCCCGACCCGATTAAATTCGGGTCTGTGAAGTGCGTACAGCGACCCGATTCTGCCCGACCCGACGGATCCGTCAGGGAAAGGTGTGATCGGGCACAATGGTCGGGTCGCTGTCTTATAGGCTTTAGTTAGGCTGCTTCACAGACAAACATGGCCGAGTTCAGTCACATGGCTATAGAGGCACACATCGATCACACCTCGAGTGTGAACGGTGGGTGTGATTGCAGGAGTGTTGTATTTTGATAGATTAAATTGGTCGAACAAACTAGGGTATTGTATTAACGAGGCTGGACTGTCAGACTTCAGATTTGATAAAGTGTCATGGGCTTCCCTTGGAAAAAGATAGGTATAAGATAGCTAGGCCTGCCAATGTATTATTTTGTATTCAGTTTCGGTGTACCTGTATTATCTAAGGTATATCTAAAGTATTATTGAGGTGATTTGCATGTAGGACACACCAAATTGTAGCTGGAATATCATAGAATACCATTAGATCGATGCACTTTCTCTAAAAATAATATACACGAGTATTATAAACATATTACGCTCATACACTCAGTCATCCAATGATATAAAATACATTCTCAGGTGTTTGTTTGGCTGTCGGCATTGCATAACTAAGCAAATAAAGTGTGGATCCAGCCTGTGAAAAGAGGCCTATTCCCATCTCTTCATGGGAATATATATCAGAGTTGATACACTTCAGGAAAAAGAAAATTCGAGAATATGCAAATGAAGAACTGACCAACTTTTGAAACCCTTAAAATCGGTGTGTGCTAAAGAAAAGAAAATATACGAGATGTTTCATACGTAACAGACCATTGCTATTTTCCAATTCCATCACCTTAGTTACACAAGTTGTGGTTTCAGAAAGTAATGTTTGTTCAAATGTATTGGATATATAGCTGGACATGGAGTGTGGAATAACATAGCTTAGTGGTACTGAAGGAAGGTAGTTGGTTGTACACGCGTGAATAGATGATTCAAAGAGCCCAGTGTGTTGCAGCCTTCGTTTGTGATCCTTCTTTTCTTTTCGCTGGTTTCATAGTTACTATTTATGATGACTACACTTGCCGTATCGACTTGAGAATATCCGTCACTTCCTTCATGGGTGCTGCATCTCCTAGGAGTGCCGGTAACGGGTGGACGTGCAGCCTGCTCTAATTCTGTAGGCTCACCCAACTCCATCACACTGCAGTTGTGATTGGCCGCCACACCCTACCATGTGTTTCAGCTGTGTATTTCTTAAGTGCTGATTCCACCAACACATAAGATGTAGTGAGATTAGTCCCGATTTGGTTGGCTTACTAAATCGGGCTAGGCTTGAATAATCGCGTGAATATTTGTCGCGATGTGTCTTGAGGTGTCGCGGTGGTGGAGTACCAAAAAATACACCCGACACTGCATGGCTATGTTATGCGACAACGGAGGTACGATATATCTGGACACTGTAATATATAACAAGATATACCAAGATATATCACGATAAATCCCTCCTATTGATGGAATCAGCCCTTTAGTCCCTTGTTAAGAAAGTCACGAGTATTCAGTGTGGTTGTAGGCACGATGGACATCCTCCATAACACGTTCACACTCCTTTCTCCACCCGTCTCCGTAACGATTTCACCTCTGCTAGACCCAGAAACCTCTTTAGTACTACTTCGTTTACATGGACTCATACTAATGATTTTGGTGGTTTTGGTAGATCCAATTTTACTGCGTCCAAGTAGCGAGGTTTAGCTGATACCGATTCCAACATCCACTCCACTCCTGGTTTTACATTCCATGTGCGTAAGGCAGCCAGGTCAATATCGTCGTCAGTGATCTCAGTTTTCCAGTTATTTCCTGGTTTCTGGGTCTTACTAGTGTACTAAGTCTTGATCATGTGAGAGATTAATAGTGGATATAATCAGAATTTGGATGTTTTCCAGGTCATTGCAAAAGGTGAGCCTTGAATTAAAGGGTTTATTCATTAAGCCTTTCAATGGAAGGTGTTTAAGTTAATGGTAGGTCGTTGGGTTATTACACTGTAGCAGTAATTAGTAATATGACCTAGCTGTTGATAAACCTTTTATATGGAAGATCGCGATCAGACCAAGGTTGCTTGTTTGTCAGGTCCATACAGATATTTATCCTACCCCTCATATAAATCTCCATAGACTTAACATGGTGTGACTGTATGCCACGGTGATGGCATAAAATATTTATATGCCACTGGTGACATATAAAGTTAAAAATGTGTGACAGGGTAGGATAAAATCTAAACATCACTTAATTTCATATAATTGTTTATATGCCATTCGTTGTCTTCCGCTACAGATATCACTCAGCTCCGCTTCGTCATATCATGCCGCGAAGACAACTCATGCCATATAAACAATCATATGAAATTTCGTGATGTTTCATGATAATATATATATATATGTTTTTTTATGTACTGAAACAAGGTATTTTGCTGAACTTATTTAGAATTTTACACTAAACATTAAAAAAAAAAATAATAATAGAAAAATAAACATTCAAATGGAGATCGTATTTCGGACTGAGATTTTTTAGTATAAAAAGGAGTGCTTTTAACGACGTTCTTCACAATTTGTCACTTGTCCTGAAGAAGGAAGGTAGCTATTCTAAAACGTTTGCCAGTTGTGTGCTTTCTGTCAATATCAATAAAAGTTCATTAAGTAAAGAAGCGGATTTATTCATTTCACTAGTAGTTTGGGGGTGCATATAAACATTTATAAATAAATAGAAATGAAGATGCATTTAGACAACTCCCGCGGCTACTGTGAATACCTTTCTACTTTTGAAACAACCGCATTGGAGGGAATCCAGCATTGGGATTCCTTGCTTTGTGTAATTGGATCAATCAAAATCTCTATCGTCAAAATAATTCCCTTTGTCACGAAGTATATCATCTAAAATATCCTTTTTAGGGATTGAATATTGAGGGCCGTATTGCAGGGCATTTTTTAAATCGCGATATTTGTTTTAAAAAAAAGAAGAATAGAACAAAATTCCCCCATCCCCTATCCACAGTGCGAAAGTTCACGTACAAGTACGTATAAATCTGTTAAAGTCAGTACATGTTCATATCGGATCTGACGATCTTAAAACGCACCTACAATATGCCATGGATTAACCATGCTGGTATCTAGCCCTTTGTCAAGCACAAATCTTCCGCTGCATCAGCCTTTCAGGCCGGTTTAGCAGAGTCTGCTACATTGAATGTTTTATATAGTGTTCATGATGACGGGGTGTGAGGAAGGTGGGCTCGCCCGGTCGCCAGGCCAGTGAAGCCAATCCAGCCGGTGATTCTCTAGTCGCCTCTTGCTTACCACTGCCATCGATTTACAGCAGTGTAAACAGGCCCGTCTGGCCGTCATATTAAGCCACATTAATGCGGCCTTTATGTACAGTTCAGCTTGGTCAATACGTCTGGGTTGGGGCGTAGTGACCACACAAATCCTTCACCCTCGATGGACACAACAGCTAAACAAACAACATAATGCACTCGTTTAGTAGACGTGTCTCCAGTCCCCTTTCCTACTGGTCATACTTTTGTGGCTTGTAAACTGATGTGATATTTAGTGAATTCCTAAGACTGTAGTAACCAAATTAACAACATCCTCATGAACTACATTGGTATTAGTAGTTACCTGGATTCTATTTAGCACGATGTAACTAAATTGTTCATAGTGTCCTTGCTATTGTTCTGGTGTGAACTATTTAGCAGTAATACCTATAAGCGAGCCCTAGACAAGTCTTGGTACAGATCAACATATTGGTTTGTGTACGAGTTGTTTGTGTTCGGGCACGGAATCTCACGTGCGCTGGTTCTGGGCATATGTACACGTGTGACCAGTAGAAGCACCCTCTTACCAGCGCCTTAGCTTGAACAGCGTTCTCTACATGTAGGTCGAGACTGAGTATTTGTATGGAATGTCAACAATCATTTTTCACCTATTATGCAGTTGGTAGGGGACTATGATATCTAGGATTTCTAGATAATTGTCGAATTAGAGGCAAGAACACGTTATCAATAACCTACACATTTATAAATGGGGATGTTCTCATCTGTCCTTCCAGATTGAAAGGAAATCTGTGAAACGCTCTCCAGAAATAGGTAAGTGCCCATGGTTTCTTTTTAGGAACACATACGGATCTCAGCTTCCTTGTACTCAAAGAAGGGAGCATATAACTTTGTAGTTGGACCTGTGAGGTGTATCCTGTATGGAATGATCTTATGATTTTCTTCTGAATGGATTATATAAGTTATATGGGTGTGTTGTGTCGAATACATTATTGATATAATCGGAATTATAGTCACAGCACACTTAAGATGGTCCATGTTGTCCACTAGTGAAAATATATCAACTTGGCTGTCTGCCAAGGCTGCACATGTCGCGAGCTTTCACAGTGTTGTCAATCAATAGCTTAGAGCTGGGCCACAAGTGGGCACTTGCCAACCCCAGTTAAAAAATCTGATATTACTCACACAAGGGATACTTTCTATGACTAGTATAGATGCGGGGGAAGATGTAGAATCTAATTTACAGTAATCTTGGGCTTAACAACCAGCTCACGCAGGCTGCCAACTTACGATGACAGTCACCTACTGTTGGAACAGAATCTCTATCCCTATGTCTAGAAATATACAGATCAGCACTTTGATTCGTTGGCCCATGAAACCTACAGGTAAATACTTTTAATTTGGCCATCTGCCAAGCTTGTTGATATATATTATAGCACGAGTGTTTTGATTATTAGCTCAGAGCTGAACCAGTGGTATACACTCCCCAGCCACATGTATACAGTTAAATGACCTCAGGTATATATAAACGCAAAAGGCGTTCTTTAGGAAAAAGGTCGGTGAACTCTCTGATTCCATTTCCGTGCCACTCAGCAAGCACGAGCATCTCGCTGGGCAACTCCACCGTCCCACCCGTCCCTGAAGACTAGGTTGATCAGCCACTTGTGCGCTGACCCCAATGACCTTGTTTCGAGATCATGCTCCGAGTCGACGGCCAATGTCCGCAGCCCGGGCCACTGACCTTCTGAGCCGGACGGCCAATTTACCGACCACATGGCCGAGTAGCTCTCAGCAGGCTCGAGCTGCTCACGACGACCTCAGTTCACTGACCACCATTAACCCGCAGCGACGGCAAATCTGGGTCAGCAATCAGCCAATCAGTGGCTGGCCCCATCGAGGCTGCGACACTCACCTTGGTTGATCAGACCTTGTTGTCAACCTAGCCGCGTGAGAGGCGCCAGGAGCCCGCCGGCGTTGAGAACTATAAATAGATACAGCCTTTGAGGAAAAGCTGCAGTTGTACCTGAAAAAGGCTAGAGGAAATATGAAATCATGAATTACCGACTGATTGGTGCTTCTTTTAGAGTGGATTATTTATATATAAGAGACCTACCAAGTTTACTCATCATCTCTGATTTTATACTGCATGACTTGAAATATTTATAGAGGTTTCGCCCAAAAAGTGACAAAAAAGTAAAATGTTCATGAAAAGAAGCCAATTCATTAGGAGACTAAGTCCAACTCACCTTTCGTCTTTTGGAAGTTAATTAGTGTTTGGCTAAAACGTCTTTCGTTACATACAAATAGGCCTTTTGAGGTAGGCATGGCACCTCATTATCAGTGTCAGTAGAACTAACACATGAACTATTTTAGTGTTGCCATGAGTGAATAATAGAGCAACTGAGAATAGAGTTAATGCTTGTTAGTTATATCAGACCGACCCAGTATTTCTTTTAACAGGTAAGGGTTTGTACACGACGGAACTATATGACTGAATATTACAGGCAAGTAACTGATTGGGCATATTTTACCGGCTACATTGTTCGCATTACTCGAGTCCTGTCCTCTCCATTTGAACTACCACAATCATTTTCTGGGAAGTGAACGCTGGCCTTGGTGGAAGGGGAGTGCTTGTAATCGCCTACCATAGAGCTACGATTGTATCTCGGACTTAAGAGTGACTGAATCCTTGAACCGTTAGGACGGCGGGCTTTTACCTACGAAGATATGCAAAGGTTCGCACAGGAGACACGTGCCTGAAGACACGTGGCGAGCGACACGTGCCGCAGATCACTACCAGATTAGCCTGCGCAGTGGCTCCACCTGGGAGGAGCAGCGGCAATCAGTTGGGCTTGACTGGGTGGACGAGGAGGAGAGGGCAGCAAACTGGAGACTGAGATCTATCATACTTGTATCAGCGTAATCAGGATGCCAATCAACATTGCCAACTGGGCTGAAAACGATGGTCGGGTGCGCGGTCGAAGGTGGGAGAGTGAGGGAGGTGAGCCCAGAGACAGCCCAGGGCACGGGCCCGTTTTAACCGGGCACAACATGAAATCAGCATTTGTTGTTCTCTGGCCGGCCCGGCGTAACGACGGGCGTAGGGCGCGCTGGGTCCCACACGGTGACAAATTGCATCACTGGGAGCGTGGAGCGCGGGGATGCGGTGTAATAGGATGACAAGGGATCCAGGCTGATCAGTGGCCGCCCGCCCCGCCTGCAAACCGACACTACTTTTAATGTACCCCCGGGTGACAGCGGCCCGACGCACCCCGTCCCTATCTCCGCGCCGAATCACGCCGCCTTGATTACCCTGCCAGTGTTCGGTGCGGAGGTGTCGCGCGGGCTAATTTGTTGCCTCTCCCTCCGCTTCAGGCACAGGCAGGGGGTGGAGGCTGGTCAAAGACGGCACCCTCAACCCATCCCCACTCACCAACTGGCCAATCCAACGCCCGCCCTACTCTCCCTCGGCTTCTGCTTCTCTCTTTGCCTCGCCGCGCCGCTCCTCACTTGACTCCTATATAACAACAAACTTACATTTGAACTCCTTATTTCTAATAGTCAGAGATGGCAGTTATCGTCTTTTTCCAAGGAAATCCTTGTTTTCATTTTCAGTTTATGAATACTATTTTTTCTTGTATAAAACATTGAGAGGGTAAATTAGGCCTCATTCACACCAATAAACAGTTGTTCAAAACCTCCCCACACACCCCAGCCCAATTCCATGGCCAATAACGATATGTTTTTCGTGTATTTCAGTCTTTCTGAAGAAGTAAATTCCACATAAATAATATATCTTCTTTTTTCATGACCCCAACTGACATTCCTGAATAGTCTTGAATGATTGTTCACAATAAAGTATACGTAGCTTAGGCTGTGCTGCTGCCAAGGATACCTAGATGGATTAAAAGTAGTCTCAAGGATGATGCTGGTCCCGCCTGGGTAGAATTGTATCAGATGCATGGAACGACCAGGTAACTTAAGTGCCGCTGCATACGAACCTACGTCTTTTAATATACTTTCACGCAAACTATCATTCTTATTAGCTGACGTTTCAGTGACATTGTTCGGTATAGAATGGAATTACATGGAATGCTGCACTGTTTTGGGGCATATCTATGTTGATGTTTGGTTTGATGTATGCTTTGATTACATGCGCTTTACTGTCAACCATATTCTCTCAAGGGGAGTTTTATGATGGTTTGCTCATATTTGTTTTCTGTCTCATTCATGAGTTTAAGATCTTAACTTGAGAAACCGTCGGTTGAACTGGGATGACTTTATGAATGTTGGAATAGTTTACCTTCTTCTCTTTTATCCGCGAGTCTCATATGTTGGCCAAAGGCGAATTACTCTTAGATGTGAAACTTTAATGTAAGTAACACTTTGCTTTTCGCATACACTGAAAAGGAAAAGGCGTATATAAAACAAATATAGACAAGAGTCGCTCTGCTCAGTTCTGGAGGCGATGGTGTCCGGTTGCCGTGAGAAGCCCCAGTGATTGTAACTCCATGCCACCTGACACCGCGCGTTAAATCACTACAAAGCCAACCAGTCAAAAACAATATCCGCCTCCTTGATTCCCCTGCTAGAATTGATCTTTTGATAAAAAGTCCAGCCTCGTCAGGAAAGTCGCCCAGCTCGGCAACTTGAAGGGGGCTTTCGATGCGCGCTGCTCACGACTGGCCGGCAAACATGCATGTATTGTCCTGCAAGCAGACGCCAAGATTCCCTAAGAAATTGTGGAAATAAAAAAAGATGGCCACGCTCATGTAACGCTACACAACTATCGTCTGAGAACACGAGCTGCTCATAGGAGCAAATATGTGGGCAATATTATGTATCACACACTTAGTTTGGGGTTGTCTCAGTAGACAGACGGCACGGCAGTGTATAGTCCACACGTACTTTGAGAAAATGTGCATAAAGATCAAAGAGCGCTTGTCAAACGTGTATATCGTGACGCAGGTATCGCAGCTTGTGGGGATGTCTCTTCTTAAACTTGCGGTCTTTTGTTTCAGGAGTTTTGGCAAACCGGTGGAGTTCTCTTGATAACTTCGCTGAGAGATTTAAGAGAGACAACATTCCTGCTGTAGTTTGTTTCTATAGAAACAGGTAAATTACAGGCATGTCCTGGTACCATGGCTTTTCCCTACAGATACTTGTCTATTTGGTCAGTGAAATTTATCTTTCCGGCCATAATTGAAAGCTAAAAGTGTCATCCTCTTTTGGATTATGACTCCAGAACTGTAGTCCTACTTCTTTGTGACCATTTAGACGGTCCCCCAGGGCCTGTATAACTGATCGAGACTGCAATTCCCCCTTGTCTGTCATTCGTCCCACTATCATGATAAGAAAACACTAGAGACTTAGCCAGTGATAATATGTCATTCACGGGTCAACAACACCAGCTTTCTGCAAAATAAAGGCCAATCGGAATAAATGTTTGTCGTCATTCTATTCAGGCTATACATATAACTGGATATGCGTCCTATATCAGATAGGCGCTTATCAAATAAAAACATTTCATTGCATGTACCTGTGTAGGTTCATTCTTTAATGTAAGCTTCAATTGCATCGAAATCGATTCAGTAGAAAAGAGAGGGACCGACTCTGGCGTTTTTGTGGCGGGACAGTGTAGGAAAGGCTACACGCCGACTTTATCGCATGGGGACCGCCTTTTGTCATCCCACCCGTCTCTTTATTTTGTTATTGCGGGTCCTCTTTTAGTGTCACTGGCGTCTCCTTTGACACCACGTGGTTGGCATTGACCAATCAGAACGGTCGACGACGTCAGCCGTAAACATCTTATTGTCGTGATGTTGGCCAGAGTCGGACCATTGCCGGGGGAGAATGGAGGGTTGTCAAGGTCCCGTCTTCGGGGGAACGCTGACAGAGTGATGAAGGGGTAGGGTGTGACTGCGCCGACTCCAGGGGAGAGATAGCCTCCAGGGTGACGCCCTGCCCCCAACGATCGAGGGGTAATTTGGCTGAAAGTGATAGTGGCGCCGCCTGACCAGAAGATTCGGGACTACCCCCGAAAAACAGATTTGGCAAACGCCTATTGATTTTGGATTGATAAAGAATCCAGACTCGGCCATAAAACCCTCCGCAATGTTAAGTAAGGATTGGTGTACGAAAGTTTTTATTTCCTTAGATTTTCCATACATTTTTAACAATTCTGTAAACTGTTTCTTAATGTTTTTACTGACTATATGATGTCAGTTCTTTTAAGACATATGTATACCTCTTGAAATCGTATTATGAATCAAATTCCAGGGACATATTTTATCTTGACAAATGCTCAAATTAAAAGAAAACTAAGCAATTATCCTTCAATAATAGTATAACTCATATTAATCAAACCAATAGCACTGGAATATATATCGTCTTTATGCCGCGGAAAAGATGCGAAAATCAGAGCCGCTAAAACAATGGAGTTAACCCTAGCAAAGGGCATTCTGTGAATCCAGAGGCGACTGCGCGACCCCCGACTGCAATCTCGGCAGATGGCGCTGCGGCCTGTCACGTTTCCCCGCACGGCACGGGAACTGGCAGACGACAATTCCCCCAAACCCAAAGGACACTGATAGAAACAAACTGTTTACACATGGCCCGAACAAAAGACAGCTCGCATGACCCGCCAGCAAATATAGTATTGGAGGGGCATCAGATCCCGCCGAGGTCCACCCCATCTGGCTGAAAACAGACGGCGGCCAGCGTCTCCCTCGGGACACGTGCTCAAGACGTGCATAGAGAGGGCTGGGGTCACTTGTTTTGTTGTTCCCAGAGGCCGTAGGTGTCGCTCTCTATCATTTCTGCTTGTCTGCAGGCGGTTGAATCGATCCGCCAAGGGCCACCAAAAAAGGGATCGCAGCCAGTCTTTCTTTCCGGCATTCTTTAAGTTCGGTAACCCGATTCGGTCAAAAAAGACGTGTTGGGAAGTGGTTGCGCTCACGCTTTCTGTCTCTGATATTGGCTGGTGGGGTTCGGAACGCGGGTCTACCATCGCACGTTAAAATAATCTCATTGGGCGTTGGAGGAGAATGGATAGAGACCATTGGACATGTGTAACATAGAAGTAACCCTGTATCATGTCTCATTTCTCAATTAGATCTATTGATTTTAGCCTGACGTTTAGCTTACTTTTCAGGCGCTACTTACACTGACATTTTTCTTTGAAATCTTTGAGTGGCATTGTTGTTGAACGAAAGATCGGCTTTAGTGTTTTGTTCGCATCTTTCCCTTTAACAACATAGAACACGAGTGCCTGACCGCCCTTCCCATATGGCAGTACTATCCTGGGACTGGAGAAAATGATGTAGGTTTTTATTATCCATCGTATACAAAGCCCCCATTGAAAATGCATAGGGACTCAGTAAACCATGACCCATTGTATACAACCTGTCAGATACCATAACTGTGGCATACGGATTCAAACCTGTGGTATACGGCCTCAAAACCATGGTATACGGGAAAAAATAGTCCCTTTTGCTATAGAGCAAAGAAGTAGTCCCTATTGTTATACCTTTTAATATGGCAATAACTGGGTTTAATTTATTCGAAAATATGGATAATAAATACAACAAACGATGATTTTGTGGACAGGCGGCTCTGTAAACCAATCGAGGTTGACGTCGTAATACACTCGCTAGCGCTCGTGTATTACTACGCGTCAACCACTCGTGGTTTACGGCCGCCTGTCCACAAAACCATCGATTATTGTCTATTTATTATTCGATACCACGCTCAGGTGTGGGAATTTCTGATACCGTGCTTTGACCTAATTGCTGTTGGTCATTCGCAAGTCACCTCTTTGAAGAAAGTGTAGACGGTGTATAACGAAGCCACAATTCCCCTTCATGAAGAAAACAAAAATCGGTTTCAGAATCAAACTATAGCCACCTGGCTTATAGCGGTTTTTGCCCATTAACAACAGTTTCAACCCCATCCATGATTCAGACAACGCCTTATCCTGAGTTTTTACAGTGCGTAAAGTCATTGTTTATGCACCTTGAGTGCAGCCTGGGCCTTCCGTAGGTTTATCATCATATGTATTGGGGGACTAAATGCGTTTTGTAGACCTTTAAAAAACAGTCGGTCCTCTTAGCGTCAGCGTGGCGTTGTTTTACCGCCAAATGTCCGTGGGAGTCGACAGGCGCTGTCGTCTGCCGGAGGAGTGTATACTAAGTATTTGTGTTTTTATTGTATTTGACAGCCGCGTGTATCCCGACCCCCACACGGCCATCACAGAATCAATAAGGCCAGGTGAGCAGCAAGATTACGTTACATTTTAAAGGAATTCCACATTGTCTTTTCCTGCAAAACATACCTAAGTTTCTCCAGATAGGTTTTGTGAAGTAATGCATTTCGTCATATGTAGGATTCTTTCTGCCGTTTTTCACATGCCTCAGGTTACAATACCTTCTTCAGTTTCGCTGCTGTACGAATGGATTTGCATAATGTTGAAAAAATCAAATAGGAGATTGGATTTCTGCGTATATTCTGGTCTCCTTCTCCGACGGACTGCTGCCCCTGCATAGATAAGGACTTAACGTGATTTACTGAGAATGAAAAGCGAGTAATAGGCTTTGGATTATCTATTAGAAAGTGGAGGGGGCGATGCTTTCTGGGTTGCCTAGCAACGGAACGAAATCTATCATATTGTGTTGTTTTCTCAAAAGGTATCCTTTGCACCCTGGCACTTGGTTTGGGAATGTGATGCGGCCGCGGGCCTACCCCGTTTATTTGCCCAACGCTTCTGTGAGGCAGTTGCTTTTCAGCGCGGGTCAAAAGGTTGAGCACTGAGTGAGCCTGGCAACTGTGGAGAGGACGGTTTCCATGGCAACCGGTTGCTTAGGTAAACAGGATGCGGGTCGGAGACGGTTGTTTACTCATGATAATAAGGGAGTGCTGTTACTGGCGGCGTGGGGGAAAATACTGGCCTCCCTCCTCTCTTTTTTTCCTGCAGTGAAAAATCTGTGTGCTGTGGGCACAGGCTAAAGGATGCGGCAAGGACTGGGTAACATTGGTAACGCGGGCGGTAGGCCCCAGGGTGGAGGAGGACAGTGACAACAACTGCTGTTGTCATGGCTACAGTTTGTCGTAGCAGCGACCTGGCCTCTCTAGACCCCGCCAGCGGTAAAACAGCAGGACTCGGTGTCAGCCATTGAACGCTCTAGAACCCCACCAAGCTCTAGAGTGAAGCACGTTAGATTGGGTGGAGAAATATGTAGATACTGATTCACAGCTTGAAGGTTATTCTACCCACATGATATCAAGAAGAAAATAAACATTTTATCTCGGGTTGTATTACCATGTTGGAGGCGACAGAGACAGATTAGTGGTGCGTTAAATTTAGCACGAATTTTGTGGAATATTGCAATATTACTGCCTGACGGTAGAGTGCAGGCGTTCAGTATTAAGGCCACCCATGTATTTCATCTTACGCTGAGGCAAGTACGTTTCTCCTATAAGGGACTAACTTTTCTCAGGCATAAATATTCTACAGTCTCATATCTTAATGTATGCATGATTGATATCGTATGTGAAAATTGTTGTTCATGCGATAGTGACTTAAACCTACTGATTGGTGAACATGTTTTGTCACTTTCTTTTACATATGGTTATGTGGTATTCATAAGTAAGTTATACACTTTGACCAATACCGCGTACTATGACAGATCCGCTTGCGGTATACTGTAGTGACGGAAGAACGAAATTTAAGTTACGGTAAATACATATTTACATAACTTGAATTGAGTTATTATACCCCTGATGATGATAATATTTTTACTTAGAAAAAGTAGAAGCGTGTTGTAAGCGAAGGGGCCCTTGAGTATTGATATAGAATGACCTGGCCATGCTGTACAGGCTACAAACGAGAAGGGAATTTACAGTCCGTACGGAATGAGGCGTTTAACCAAGTTCCATACAACACGTCAATTTCCATCGAGTTCTGTAGCATGGTAGTTTGCTCCATATTCATTATATACCCGAAATCAATAAAATCTCACTGCAGTTTGGCCTACCAACTATGTTTTAGTTGATGCATACAGAACACTGTCCTGTACAGAACCCTGGGACTTATAATTCTATTTCTTTTACATTATATGGCGAAACTACATATCTGCAGTACAGTGAAACCCCGCTTCCAGGACACCCCACTTAAGGAGGGTGGTTGTGGCCCCTAAGATTCGAGGTCAACTCTCGACTGCAGAGCCGTCCCAAGGCGCTAGAAAATATAATGTAAGGAGGTCAGGGTGAAGGTCGGGGTTTGCTGTGAATGCAGTCATTGGCTACTCGGTCTACTGTATTCCTTATATGGAATTAAGGTAATGGGACAACTCCATGGTGTAAGGGGCACCCAGCGTTAAATGGAAGATTTGCTTGAAAGTGAAATTTTACTCTGTATTAAGTGTTCATGCGAACCCCAGTTAACCCTTTAAAGACGCAGAGCCCTATTGGTCGGGGCGGGTGCTTTAGATTGGTATAACTTCAGGGGACGGCCAATTTTTGTCTAAACCCATATTCCATCATTTGATCACGTGATATGACACACCATTCATATCTATATTATTAGGTTTACCAAACAGTATTAAATACTATATCTTAGGTATATTCTCTGAAAGTTTCAGATTTATTGATCAATTATTTCTTCATAAAACAATGAAATGGTAAATATTACTAAATTTCATAAATAATGCCTCAAGGCATTATCCGGTTTCCACGGGGGAATGCCTCAAAGCATTATCCGGTCTATGCTGGGGAATGGCTCAGGGCATTATCCGCCCTGAAAGGGTTAAGGTGGCACCCTGCATGTCAGTCACCCTGCGTAAACGTTTAGGTAATTCAGTAAGGAATTCTTCTTAACCCAGGTTAAGGGGAAACTTTGAATGGACACCTTATCAAATCTGATGGGACAGTTTGGGGACAACACTCGAGATTATCACGATTGCTTGTATATGGTGTGTATGTGATGCAATCAGACTCCAGGCAACCACCTGGGTAGGCCCCTGTAGGAGTCAAATGTGCGTATGTCGGGTGTCTTTGTGGTTAAAACAGTTAGGCCACCCACCGTATTTATAAAATAAAAATTATTTGAACGTGGCTGAGACACCTCTGTTGCAAGCCAATACTACCTTGATAATGACAACTTCCTGTTACTTTTGAACCAGGTTACTATGGTATCTCCAGGCTAACAATTGTTTTCTATGAAACAGCAATCGCTGCCTCCTTGGGAACAGGCTGTCACCGTGTTCTCACTCTCCAGCACAGTACAGTGTTGGGGTTTTATGCACCAAGCATATTTCTTGATGAGAAACTGTTAGAATTAACAAAGTTGGTGGGGAATAAGTCAAGGTTTCATCCGGTTTGGAGTAGTATTTATAAAATAGTTTAGATTGTTTAAACGAATTGACAAAAGTGACAAGCTTAAATCTTTGATAGTCCCTCCCACTATACCCTTAGGTCCCCATAGACGTTAACCGCAATCAAACAACCTTACAGTAGCTGTACATGATACAAGACAAGATGAAGCTTGATATTATTTACGGAACAAAGCTATGAAGCCGAGTCAAGCCTCATTTAGTTTTGTATCATATACGGACATGGCAAGTGGTTCTATATTCATGATATACCCGAATTTAATACTATAATACCTTAGAAGATGTAGAAGTGGCTACATGGGTGGTTCACAGCCTTCCCTCTCTTTGTATGGAGTACTTTAGTGCTCCAGCTCGAGGAAATCTGGTATAAATTAGTTCAATAAATATCAAAATGCGACAAATCTATGTCTGATTACATAACACGTAAGAGCACTCTGTACTCAGATACAGAGGGCGTATATGATGAAGCACAAACCGCTCATTAGGGATACAATGCGGATATCTCCAGCCTACCCTCAGTGTACGACGCTGAAACGAAAGTGCTGAGATCTCTAAAAATGATTTCAAGTGAAATTGACCCCCATCTGGCTATCGATTTCCGGAAATTATCTAAAAATTAGTCTTCAATAAACAAAATAATTTACTACTACAGACTACCAACACGGAGCTATAGAGAGACAACGATTCTGAATCTGATTCTAACATATCAGTGACCTGTATACTGTGTTATGTCTATTCTTTTTATGATGTCTATTCTTTGCCATTTACTATGGAATCAGTGGTCATTTTCTCTACATAACAACCACTAAAAACCTTATTTCTTAAATATCAATGTCAGATATTTTCCCATCAAACCATGAATATGAGATCTTTGCCTTTTCTGTTTATTACAGTAATATTGGTTCTCAAGAGTCACCATAGGTGTCTCTACTATACAACCTTTTCATACAAAATAATGTTACACTAAGTGTCTTTTAATTCCCTTGATGCTCTCCACCCGTCACCATAACAACGATACCTTTATAAGGAGCTCAATTTCATTTATTTAGTCATCACAGTCCTTGCCCTGAAGAAGGCCACACTGGTCCGAAACGTAGGCGACCCATTGTAGGACACTAAAATAATGTAACAAATTGTTTCATGTACCAGAAAGGAACTGTCAATAAAAAGTGCTCTGCACAACAGTTCGGTCGTTGCGTGGTTCCTTGCCAAACTCCCATCGTTTGCATAAAGTAATAAAATGATTTTGATAATGTAAAACTTTGATATTACTCTATGCCAGTGCATATATTAACATGTCTTCTTCACCGTTTTGAGACTTGTAAATATTTAAAGATATAGTGATACATAGCAAAGTTTAACTCGTCGCTAAAACGTTATAGAAGGCGTGGTCAGTCGAGAAAAAGCATATTTCTACTAGCAGAGGCGTTTCGTATTATAGCAACTGATACAGATTTATTGGTAATATCTCTCTTCACCTAGATTACTTAAAGCGTATAATTTATTCTCAACTATAAAACCATCTCAACTTCGATATTGGTTAGAGTAAAAGAAATCCACCGATTGCTTTGTGAGTATTTGGTAAATCACACTATCACGTTGCTGGAAATTACTAGAAAAAAGAACAAAAAATAAATCAGATACGACATGAGTGGAGTGACTGTCACGTTTTACTGGGGCACGTCGGGCAGTGTAACCTCCAATGTAGCAGATGGTGTGATCATTGGCTAATGGAGTCGTTTAGTCCTGAGACCAATGCTATAAATTACCAGTTATAGTATTCATACTAGCAAGTTGTGTGTATATCTACCATTATAGTGATGTAACTGATAATACAACTTGTGATTTCTACCAAGGACGGAGGTTTTATTGTGACTGGTGTTATTAGCATAGTGTTATTCAGTACTGATTCATTATATCATAAGGAGGCCAGGGGCCAGTGGCCCGGACCCATGTTCTCATTCTAACGTATTTTGTATTTAGGAGCTCACACTAAGTGAGATATATAACAAATGTTAACATTCAGTATGAATAGCATTTAGCATATCAAATTGCTGCAGTGAATTGTAGTAACTAGTAACAGTAAAGTAGACAATTCAGGTTAGACATTTTGGAGATTCCTAATGCTACCTTTACACTATAATCCTAGCGACCATGGCACCCACGTTTCCGACCACCGTAGACGAAATGTGAGGGGCGTGACACAACTAAGGGGAACAGGATAGACAAACGTGACAGACAATGATCACCGTGACCACCGTGACAGAATTTTGAATCGTCAAAAAATCAGCCAAGGTGGCCACGGTGCCTTTGAGAATCGTTCTGGGCAGGGTGACATGTGATGACCGCCACATAACATGACTAGACATGACCGAACATGGTCAACCGTCCTGGGAACCATAGATAAATCGTGAGGGATATGACTGTTCAGGGCACTGTGGACAAAACGGGATGGCCGTGACACAACTTGGGGGGTCGGCATGGACAACGTGAGCCTATAACGTCCTCAAACCGTGGCCGCCAGGATTATAGTGTAAACGCAAATTTATGAATTCCGTACCATCTGCAATGGTGCTCTATGTTTCGGCTGTCGTGGTCGCCGTGAACATTGTGTAAACGTAGCATAAGAGACAAAAACTGATAGTTCTTGTTCGGGGAGTGAGTCAAGGTTTTGTCAGGATTTGGTTCATCAGGCATCTATTTTATTGCTTCGAACAGGGTTTCAATGTGATCAGAGATAATTGATCATCAATCAAGGTCTAAACTTGGTATTTTACTCCCACTCTGTAAACTTATTGACTAATAAATTTATTTTAACTGAAGTTTGAAGTTATGAAAAAAAAAGTAAATATTTTTTAGTTTTAATTGTCAGGGGAAAATGAAATTTGCTAGGGAAGTCAAGGAAATCACCCGAAGAAATGATTATAAGTAAATGTTATTCGACTTTTGTGGTTTTTACTACTTTTCCATGACCCCTACAGTGTAGTGTATATATTTAAGGTATCTGTGGAGCACAGATGTTTTCCTGTGTCATTTACAGTAGAGTTGGGATACATCAATGTATGGTTTGGCATTGTGAAGACATAACTTAGGTGTGGTGCGATGGAGGGCTAGTAAAACTATATTTGTTATTCTAAAATAAGAAGATCTGTACTAAAAACATGCGGTCGAAGGATATTGTAACTGAAAAACTCGCTCTGGGGAGGGTTTGCTATATATATATATATATATATATATAACAACAACAAAACACAAAGCAAACTAAGGCGTGGGTGTGGGGTGGGGTGGTATCACTAAGGCATGGTGTGGGACAGGGGCGAACAAATTCCAGGTATAATATGGAATATTAAAGGCATAACTAAACCACGATGTTGCACGGATGGTGTAATCAAAGTATAGTGTAGGGTTGTAGACAGATGGTATGATTCTATAAGGTCGGCGTGGTATAACAAAGGTTAGAAGCCACGCGGGAGTGATATGACGGAGGAGTATTGTTGGCCAGCGATAGTATAACTAAATCATGGTGCTAGGCGGGGTGGTATAACTAAGGCGTGGTGCTAGGCGGGATGGTATAACTAAGGTATGGTGTGGGGCGGACGGGAAATGCACTGATTAGGACCTCGGCGGGTGCTGACACGGACAGACCCGGCGCAGACCCCGCCGGCCCCGGCTTACCGCCACCCGCTTTAAGTGCTATATGGACGTCCCGCCGAGCCGTGGAGAGCTCTGTACACGGAACGCATGTTGCTTGATGGCCGAGGGCAAACAGTGGATCAGATTTATTTCACTACGCTGTGCTCGGCCGGCGGACGGCAAAACAAAAACAGCTGGGGCTGCGGCTGACAGCGGGCGGAGGTCCGTACACAGAGCCCGCTTTGAAGTGGACCGTGATAGCACGGGACACGGACACGCACAAAAAAGTGGGCGGCGCTGGCGGTCGGGGCAGCGCGGGGGGTGTGGCTGTGATCCCGGCGTGGGGATGTCCCAGGGTGGGCCGTCACGTGGCGCTGGTCGGACCCACGGACGCTCTATGAACAACGCCTACAAATGGATAGTTCAGGGACAGGCGCCACCACCACCACAGCCGCTACCAGCATCACCACCACCGCCGCGACCAGCACCACCAGCAGCCTTGTGGCGGCAGGCGGCGCTGCGTGTACCTGGCGTTAAGCCACCAATAGAAAAGTATAGATTGAAGCACCGCCTCCCTCTGACGCCCCAGCAACACTCTCTAGGATATCGTGATTTACCCCGCTGTCGGTGGAGGGTGGGGGCTGTTACACACCCTGACGGCAGACGCTCGCTCCGAAGGGGTACCAGCGGCGTCGCGGGTGCTGCCAAAGACGCGCCCTCCTCGCGCCACCCCAACTACCACCACGTGAGCAGGTAGCGAGTCGGCCGCGCGTCTCGTGGCGCCCTCTCGTGACGCGTTCTCCGTAGCGGGACAGGGAGCGGGAACTCGGCACGGTCCCCGCACACCAGGGGACGACGTCGCGCGGCTCAAGTTAATGTGTTTACTCTGTCGCTGATACAGCGTCTCAGCGTCTCACCGATTTTGGTCGCCGATCCTCGTGGCGTCCCTCCTGACACCTACCCGCGCGTTCCCTCGTCGTAGCACCCTGACAACGGCCTCACAGTCACTGCTATCCGCCACTCGCTCCTCTGACTGACACTCCCCAGTCGGGACGGTTGCCGTGTGGGTCGGTATGGTTCATAACGCGCCTGGCGGCATGCTACTTCGCTACCCGGGGGACCGGGACACCAACAACCCGGGAGGCGCCGCCGAGCGTGACTGTCTTTACTCCCCCGTGCAATACCGCGCCAGCACCACGCCCCACCCGGGGGTTCTCCAGGGCGCCACCGTGCCCACCCCTGGGGTAGCCGCCCACCCGAGCGCCGCCATGGACTGGCCCCTTAGTATGGCAGCGGGACTCCCGGATGGTTTCAGTCCTCAGGCTATCGCTCAGGCAGCCGCCGCCGCTGCGGCACTGGCCCAGCACCACTATGGGCCTCACCTGGAGCCCGGGGAACGACCCCATGACTGGACTTCTCCCGGGGCGGGCACCTGTACGGGGCCAGTTGGGGGAGGGGGGAGCACGGGCCCCCACTCCAGGCTGGACCCGCGACACCACTCCCACCACCATCACCCGTCTCGCCACCACCACCATCACCACTACCAGCAACACCAGCAGCAGCAGGTTCGGCATTCCAATTCTGCACGCCCCCCTCACCCGGCCTTCATGACCCCACGAAAGGTGAGACACCCAAGAACTTCACACAGTGGTTTTGTGAGCCTCATTAAAAGTACATGGCTAATCTACCAATAATAGACTAATGTTCTCCCAGCAACGACTCCCAACCGTGTCTAAACTGTTCGAATTGAACGTGGACGGAGACACATTTTCGGGGCAGGTCTTTCCCATTTCCGTATATGATACTGGTATGTGTATTGTACCCGCTGATGATTAAGCTGGGTATATGAGAGGGATTTGAGATAGTCCGATGTTGATTTATTACCTTTTCGAGATAAAAGCCAGCAATCGAGTTGAAGAAGGCGAATATAGGTAGAAACTAGTGGCTGCTTCATACAGGAAGGAGGGGTGGGGGGTCATGTCTTTCAGGTCAGTCACTATAGCTCATGATAAAGAACATAATGATGAGGTCAGAACTAACCCTGCATTTAGCATGTGCAAGGGCCTGCAGCGGTCCTCAGTGTCAGCAACGTTGATGAATTCTTAGATCTCTTCGTAATTAGGGAAAGCAGTGGCAGCAGAGTATGACGAGGTTAACACCACTTCATGTATAAGTGACTGTCATTTCTACGACAGTTACACTCTGGTTACGCCTTGTGTTTATAAGTTAATGGCGAATGATGACCTTCAAGGAAGAAGTGAAATTCAACTCTACACTTTGATAGATAACAGGAAATGATTTCATCTTGCGCGTGGTCCGATCGGGCAACAACTGGGTCAGTTTGAGTGCTGGGGGGTGGGGGTGAGAGGAAGCCCCGGTTTCATAGGAAAGATCAACAGGAAGTCAAACCACGTGTAACCCAAACAAATAGCCAAACATAGATCTATACACTATGAAAGTTCCGTCTCCTCACTGAGAGTGGGTGAATCTATATGAATGGCGTATTTAACCGGAGGGCATTATTTAGACATGACGATTGGTGGCGATGTCCCGGACATCAAGTTGCAGTTTTGGTACCGGAAACCTTTTCATGTAATTGATGACCGAAGGTGACACCTTGCCCCAACATGTGTATGTATATAAGTATTAAAAATGCACCAACTCGACGTTTAACACGCCTTTAACATTGACTTCCCTCACAAGGTGTTACCTTTAACGACTGTGGCAAGCCAGTCCAATTGCCGCCGGCGCTCTTCTCTAAGATCTCCTGCACAGATAATCATATACAAATATTATGGTTTTTATGATGATATTATTTATGTGATGCAAAACATTTACTTTTACGACACACGCGTAGTGATTTATTCCGATGTTTAAATCATGATCTGTATGTTTTTTATTAAACGAGCTTTAGTATGGCGACCGTTCTCTGAATTGTTTTTTAAAATAATATCTGTAAAACTGACCGTGAACAATGATACACCTTGCATATATTCATGCTATCATGTTCGTAATATATGATATGTGATCGCTCAGGAGTATAATTTTAGCCATTTTGATATATGAAATATCCAGTACAAGTCTGTATGATGCGACATCGTTGATCTAAGTTTCACATATTGTGATAAGACGATGTCTTCTATTTTAGGCAGAGCGTTCTGCATATTAGTAGCTGAAAGTGCCCAATGAAATGAAAATACCCCTGATCCACCAAGAAATAACAGCTTTAAATAGTACAAACACATGTATTCTCTTATAGGAGCAGCCTAACATTACACAATAACTGCAATATTAGTTCACCAGAGCAATGTTTTAATCTATTTTTGTCACATTTTAAAAGAAAATAAATGCTTTAGTTTGAATTAATCCTGCCAATGCCATTCAATCATCAAATCAAATGATTTGCAAAAATTCGCCGTAAATTTCTGATGACTCCCAGTTTGAAAATATTAAACTTGTGCCCGCAACTGCAGACTTGAAATGTTGGATAGAAATCCAAATTCGATTTTGAGTACTGCATTAAAAGTTGATTTAATTATTTTGAACTGAGTGGTTCTAATTTCCCATTAATGATTCCCAAGGATCGCCACAGAATACAGCGAGCTTCATGTCGGTGTCAATTTAGTTTTTTTTTAAATCGGGTAGGTTATTTGGGACTCGTGATGGGTCATCAGTTTTCCATGTACCTGCGGGGAGTAGTATATAGAAAGTGGGTCCATGTCCAGGCGTGTAGTGTTCATGACAACATTTACCGATTCGGTATCGTTTCAGGTGAATTCTATATAGTTAGGCTGTCATAGAGAAACGTAGTGCATTGGATATCGCACCCACCACCGCCTGAGCCACGCCGCTTCCGTAAAGCACAGCACTACACAACGACCAAGCATGGTCTTGACGTCTTCTGGCTGGTTACTCCATGTACATGTACTCAAGCCAACTTGCCATTGATTCCTCACACTTGAAATTATTTTCAGCCTGTTGTATCCGGCAATTTCTTTCTTTCGTCTAATCTCTTTTCGTGTTGGTTTTACTGCTTCCTGTGTTTGATGCATCTATTTTAAGAATGCGTTCAATTCAACACCTTGTGTTACGGGCACACTTCTTTTCTGGATAAAGTGAAAGGAATATGTTTTAATCATTTCTTTTTATAAACCCCTGTTTGAAAAGAAATATATACATGAAGGTATGATGCCATAGATATTTCTAATCAAGATTATCGTAACGTTAGGATTTATTTGAATTGTTGCCGTGTATAAAGATGATGCCCGTAAATACCTAATTAGATAACATATATGCAATTAGAGTATCATCAACTAAGCTGTATGCTATTTAACATATTAAATTACATTTAAGTGTTTTGTTTCTTTTCAATTGTTATATTTGACTTTCTCTAAGAATGTCTTAATACCATATCAAATAAACATCACATTGAAATGTGAACCCCAAAATCCAACGTCCGATCCGCGCAAGAAGGAAAAGAAAGTAGGACACAAAGCTCAATGAATACCTGCTCATTGTGAAAAGATTGGTATCTACAATTAGATTAAGTAATTTTATATATTAAAAAAAGAGAAGAAAAAAGTCACGTGCTTGGAATACCACGAGACGTTCTAACGTCCTAAGACGTTCTAACAAAATACCGAATAACGTATTTAAAAAAAGTTAAATATCTGATATAAGGTTTCACCTGCAACCTATCACGGACAATTTGTTGACTATTGAAAGATTGGAAAGTTTAGCACCTACTTGTCATATACCTGAGTACATCGGCAGAACTCAATATGCTTAAAAAGAGTGTATTGCTTCTGTATAAGCTGCTTCATTTAGGGCTTACATGATGTAAGGGTGGTGCATTAAAAAAGACCACTATAAAGTCGACCAGAGCAAACTCATATAGTTGTCAAACTCTTTAAGCAAGTCCGAGTATTAAGTACGTAAATACACCGTAGTCAATTTTTTTCATATGTTCAAAGGTGGCCTCATTGCCGGTTTATAACCATGAGATATTGTTCGCTGTAATCTTTTTGAAGCTACAATTGCCATGAATGTAGAACCAATTGATCGCTGCTGCTCTGACTATGGGTCTTTCAAGTCACATCGGCCTCCCTTTTTAAGTCGTCCCCACAGTCAAAACATCAATTAATTCCCTTAAATTGGACTTTGCCGTTTGTTCTCCACTTCAAACCTGTATTGCTGTTGAAGGCCTCTCGGATTTCCTTTGTTTACCAAGACGGAAATGAGCGTTTTATATTCAAAAGCCGCTGGTTAAATAGAGAAGTTCGTGTTACAGGCGGGATTTTCCTCCGACTTGGCCTTTATGCACATGATGGGAGACGGAGGCACCCAGGTTTATGGCCAATTGCGCCGACTTATAGGAATCAGATCTCCACCGCCATACAGACACAAGATAAAGAGAAAATTGCTACAGGGGAGTGGAGCGCGGGTCTCTCGCCCAACTCCTTTCATATAGAAGCGCCCATAATAACCACGTTATGTAAAAACCGCTCTGTTCGCCTACATCCATGGCAGGCAGGACGTCGCAATGGTGAAAGATTGTTACAAGCTAATTTTTTCATAATACTTTGTATTTGTCTGCATTGGGTAACATGACACGGCGACTGTCAGGGTCATGATGAAACGAGATCAACTTCATGATGGTATTAATAAATAGTTGTGGGGTGTACGGGTATTATGTACATGTATTCACACACAAATCTCGTCAAGTATCTGTAGAATTTGCATTCGTATGGACTTGAGGCTTGATGGTGCTGATATCTGTGGCTGCGTTCTTCAGTCTCTTTGAGTGTTCTGTGATCTGAAGGCATCTGATCGTATTGTGCATGTGTCATTCCAAGTACTTCACATGAAAGTGGTAAAAGGACAGACCAAAACTAAAGTATATCAACTGAAAATTAAAGAAAAACAATGCTTGTGATATATTTATTGTCCTAAGGAACAATATGACTATCCCTATTTAGCAACTTTCCACAATCCATTATAATTCATTGGAAGAGAATTATATTTTATGGGATTTATAGATATATAAAAATTGTTATTCGGAAAACATATCTCTTACCAATCAGCAGAATGTCCCCAATTAAAGTAACCTTTGCTAAGTTAGCATCGGTGTATGAATTTAAGCAACTGCATGTATATCGGTAGATGTTTCATATGATCAGACCAGCTAGCACTCAACCTTATGAAACAGTCGTATACACCAAGTTGACCAGTAAATAAGGCAAACTGGTGACCAGGCGTTTATGTGTGACAGACCGATTAGGCGTCACTTGTGCTGTGATTGACAGGTCTATGACGATATAGGAACTACTGAGGGGAGGGGGGGGGGGCGAGGCACGCGGGTCATAGATGACGGTTTTCAGGGGCACGTCGTGTTAAATTGAGACAATTTAATAACAAAGTTAAACCCAATTCACTATGGAAGACTCGTACCAACAATCACAGTTTACACCTAGAATTGATATATGTATAGAACGGCAGACTCTATGATGACTTAGAGAGTAAGCCGGAAGACAGAATTGGCAATATGAGGGGAGAAAGTGGGTGAACCGATCGTAAAAGGAACTAAATAGTCTGAGGTCTTATTACCTTCACCCCGCCGACCAGCCAACCCCCTACCCGATACCCACCCACGCCGCCACCGGGCCCTAAGTACACCAATCAGCGGCAGGGCTCGTTATTTAGACCTCTCTATTATTTGTCAATATCACTTTTGGCATTGTCACGCAGTATCCCTCCCAATTTCACCCATCATCACTAATAACAACGTCATTACATCACGGGCTCTTGTAGCACTCCATTACTTCGTCGCCGTTCCTCGCTGGTGCAGGCGGAAACGGGGCCACGCTGGGGCGCACACCAGGGTAGCGGGGGAAAAAACGCCCTCTCTCTTTTTCCCCTGCCCGCATGAAAAACAAAAGCCACAATAATTGGATGATAAATCCAGTGGTCTATTGGCGGGTCGCAGAGACTGACACCACTACCGAATCTGTGATTCTGAATTGAAAAGTCAATAGTGGGTATTAGCCGAGGGCCGCGGAGGGAGATTAGAGGAATTGGATAATGCGCCAGGCTAATAGGCGCCAGCCTAGTGATAATAAGGGGACTTGATCCTTGGATCCATCAGGAACGGATCACCTCGGGCACGCCGACCCCCATCACACCCCATGCCACCCTGTTCCCTTGTTTAGCGCCGCGTCCAGCATGGACCCACCATTCTTCACTAACCCTGCAATCTCTGCGCGCAAACTAAGTTTCATCGTATATCGGAGAAGTGGATCAATGACTACTTTCTCAGAAAATGGCTTCTTCTAATTACTGAGTATGCATATGTGTTCTAACGACTTCTGGAAAATGCCTTATATGTCAGCATGATTAAAACGTACCTGTTAGGGGAGGGAGAGGGGTAAGTTGGAAAGTGAATTGGACTAAAATAGCACGCATAATATTTTTACCCTCTCTGGCCACCATGGTTATTCACACACTCTTGTGAACTATACATTTTGCAGGACCACATGGCCGCAGTCTGTTTATGCTTTAAGCTAATATTGGAAGAGGACAAGTAATAAGCACCAGTTCACCACAATAATTCATCATACTGGCGAACGGCTGTATCCGGTCGGTAAAACACCATGGCCAGTAATAACTCGTGTACCTGAATGGTGCTTATGTTTTGATGACATTGAACATCACTGGACGTAGGAGTGACACATAGTGTTGTGTCTGTCTATTGTTGGGCGAAAAAGTTGATTCATGGAATGAGTAGAAGGCCATGTGCGAGGGGTGTCTGTGATTTCTATACACAATGTCGATAACCAACGAGGAGTAAACTGATAGAAAATATCTGATCTATGTGTACATCTGTTTTAGTCATTTCTATTTCAGTTATTGTAGTCAATCATTTTGTCAGCAGATGTATAATGAATTATCTCGAATTGAGCGTTGAATTCTATACGTGGATTTAGACATCTGTTAACTGAAAATAAATGGAGATGAAGCCATACAAACTGATGCGTCGTTTTCTATGTTGAATCTTGAGAGTTTAAGCAAAACTTCAAAGTCAAAGCCTTGTATTTCCTTAGCCCGGCTGAGACCTGTAAGTCAAAGATACATTTTATATAACAGTCCAATAAACATGGCGCCAGGAGGTGGACCCTAGTGTGGAGATTCTATTTGCTTACAAAGGCGCTGCTGTCGGCCCGTTTACGGCGGCGTGTTGGGAGGGGCACGGGGATGAAATGAGCACTCGTGTTCACCCCGGCAAACACCGCAAACACGACCACTATGAAATTAATTAGAATTGAGTGCGGGATGGATCCGATGTGGCGTCCGGCCGCGTCTGGGCGTCGGCCGAGGGGGGCCCCGCGTCCTCCGGGGTCGGCCAGGGGGCCGCAATGAGCCACTGCAATCAGAGAACTTCATATCGCCGAGAAATAGTAGACGCTGTAAGCGATTAATCAAAATCAATCATTCTCGTTTGATGATGCGCCGCACGGAATGGGAAGCGGCCACCAACTGGCCGTTGCTGGAGCGCGCCAAGATCGGATGATGATTGTGTCACGAGGGAGGAAAGCCCACCGCCACTGCCGCTGATTTATCCAAAGTGAAAATAAAACAGCGTCCAACCACCAAAAAATAAAGTGGCGGTCGCGATGATACAGTTACAGTTGGGAGGCGGAAGGGAGTGGGTATTTTTTCTGCCGTGCCCCCGCGCGCTCCCTATATTTCGGTTGGCGCGGCGCGCGGGCGGAGCTTATTGATTTCGGGGACGGAAGGTCGCCTGTCGCGCCGAAGTGTCAAAGTCAACAGCGCGCCAGTGTAGCGCAAACACCACCTCCTAAACATCAATATTTCATAATGGGAAGATGATTTTGTTGGTAACTGGACACTTCTGAGCACGTTCATCAGGCCACGCCGCCCCGGGGTCAGGCGGCACCTTCTCCCGGCCGGTCGATACAAAAATACCCTCATTTATTAAGCGCTCAATAGGGATTTTTATCCTTATCCCGTCACATATTCATGCAATGCATGAAGATCCCAGGGGTTCACTGCCCGATATTTTCTTGGCCGGCTCATTTAGAGGAAAGAACTGTTCTTCGGGATGTAAGAAGTTTATATCTTATGATTATTCATAGAAGGGATTTAGATTTTCCGGCCATGGTCCTTGTTTGGCCCATCGCTGCGTTAGCTCAACAGAAAGGTAATTCATGCTTTCATGTAGCCGCCCACTGCTGTCAATGGCATCGATTCCCCCCTTGGAATATTTAGGTAGATCTGACCAAAGAAAAACGCTTGTCTCTGTGCGGTGTGTAAGAGAAACGTCAATAGAAATTAGAAATGGTTACAGAACTCCGGTAAAAATGCTATTTCTATATCAACGTTAGAAAAGAATGATGCAAGACATGTCAAAGGGGCCGTGAATCGGGCGGATTTGTGTTTGGGATAAGCGCGAGGAGATTTTTGTTTTGTTGTCTCCCATCGGTAGCTGCTGAGCGATTTCTCCGAGCTGCTCAGTGGGCAGATTCTCCGGTCCGGCGCCGTGCTATTGATTACAGTGCAGAATGGTGACCCGACACGGGCGAGCATGCCTTTGTTGACAGGCTTCAATGCATCAGTAAATAGCACGCCATTATACGCAAACATCTACACTGAAAATACATTATGGCGAGCCGGGTGACTTTCAGCCTGCCTCTGCCCGTCCACTACGACATGAGTAGATCAGACCTGGGCTGGAGCAACTCGACCATGTTTGTCCATCGGAACTAAGGGAAGGGAACTAAGTCGTCTCTACCCATCGACAGAGATAAGCACGGTTGTCCCTTGCCAGAATGAACAGAAGTGCCCCTGTCCCACTAGGCAAATATAGAATCACTGCAAGCTGTTAGGAAATTGTACCCTTTGAATAAATGAAAGATCATATTCATTCTCCTGTACTCAATTGAACTGAACAGTGTAACCTGAAGGAATTAACCCAATCTTCAGCGTGCTTATTGGTTAAAATGTTCTATAGTGGTTCACAAAACCCAACCTAGCTTCAGTTTGTCAATCTTCTAAGTGAGCAGAAATCACGAGTATCCAATAGAACTCACTGGTTTAGGTCCAGCTTCCAGCAGCTAAATTTATACCCTTTGGTGAACCCCAGGTAGTAAGATCCTGAAGGTTCAAAGCAGTAGAATTGGGAACTCGATTCAGTGTTGGTCCTGTTTTTCTACTAATTCTTTTCTGTTGATTTCTCAACTGCGATTTTATTTTTGAAATATAGCGAGAAATTATATGATATATTTGTATGTTGCATACTTAAAAATGTATTTTCTCTATTTGAGTAGCTATTTTTGAGACATCATAATACCATGCACATACATTTAACTGTATTTCACTGTAGTCATAATACAGGAAGCAAATGACTTTCTGAGCCGCTTATTTAAAACCGGAAATAAATTTGTACCTGTTACCTGGTAGTCTTTCCGCCATGATGCACACCTTGATGTTTTCCAATAAGTCGGCCAGTGAGAGCCAAATCAACGAGAAAAAAGAGGTATATTATAGAGGTCTACTCGAAATTATAGGTGCATCTACTGAATGTATAAAGCAATAGATACATTTTTGTTTTAAAATATCGTCCTTCCCTGAAGTTGAGTCCCAGTACGCCATCCGCTCTGAAAGTCATGGGTAGTACATTCCCTATAAATAGTGGATCTGCAAATGATTAATATTTCAATGGTAACTTTGTACCAATGCAAACAACGGTGGCGGTGTGCCTATTATATTTAATACGGACACAGACCCTTTTAACATAGAGACGCCTCGCCCGAATATGCGGCTTTTATGGTGTTTGATTATCCACGCTCTTAGGTACCACTGGGCGTCGTCTATACCTCCTCTAATCGATCTGAGCGAAATAAAGAGATGAGCTAGAAGACTGCGAGTGCGGCCTCAAGGTTTTTGATGAAATTATTTATTGACTCTATCCAAGTGAGTGAAGGGGAGTGAAGTCGAATCGTTAGCGGTGGTGCTGGTCCTCGCACTACTAGTGTTGATCAGTATTGCTAGGGTAAACAACAGCGAGGTGTTCACAGACACTGGCCTCATTTTTTCCCTACCCGTCTCCCGAGTTCATTCGACACATATCGATTACCGGCAAAAGAATATTGAGTATGAATACCTCTAGGCGAGGTCTAAACTTTATCATGTTTGCCTGGGTATGTTTTATTACCAACAAGAGTCATTGTGATTTTTGTCCTTCATTTTAATGTTCGTTGTGTTATCTTTGTTTAGCAGATTTTACTTGTGTTGGTGGTTATAAACACAGCGCTGGTTATTGGAGAAAGGGATGACCCTCTCAAAGGGAAGCTATTTACGTGTACATGTATCTGTCTTACTTATCCGGCATACACAAATAAATATATATGACAGTAATTGAACCATTAAAACGATTGCAGGTACTGTAATCTAAGATTTATCCAAAAAGCTTAATTAATCTGATTTAGAGAGGTATAAATACAAATAGTCACAAATATGGAGACCATATATTATAAAGACCACGAATGCATCTTCGTCCTCTTGGTCATCCATGTCGGCACTGTACATGTGCCGGTTATCTTCATACAGTAAAAAAATGTTGAGATCATGGGCCAAAATCGGATGTAGAAGTTGATCCAAAGAAAAAATGTACGTAACATCCCAGACCTTGATTAAAGAAATCTTCAATAAATACTTGCGTGATGCAAGATACACTGTTAACTTGCACCTCGGCACTTCTCATTTGAGATCGGGAAGTCTCATAGGGAAGGTTTGAAGTTGATTTTGATATTTAAAAAAAAAGAAAAAAAAGAGAATATTGCTTGAAAAGATTATGTGGACTAAATTCGAAACTTATCAAAGGTCGATCGATGAATCCTACTTCACATCACGACTAATTGTCTAATTGCCGAATCAGAACGTGCATTCATAATAGGTGTTTCCACTCACTTGTATTGTATATACTCCATTTAGGGTTGAGGCATTGGGAGGTATTCGAAGGAGTGTGGCGGTAGAAGACCAGCGAATCCTCGTTTCCCCCTCCCCTTACACCTACCCGCCGGCTGCGGTTGGAGTTTATCGCAGCCGGCATTCATCTCTCGCAAGTGTCCTGTCATTAGCCAATCCCAGGGTCTTGGCCGTGTGAAATTGGCGGTCACTAGCAGGTAATTATAGCCGAGATTACAGTGTTTAGCTTGATTTAACAGTTAATATCATTGCCCGGCTTTGCCACCCTGTCCGCTGGATCGTCTTGACAGATCCTCGTGGTATGCACGCGGCTCTCTGAGGTGAACCGCTCGCCGCCCTTAACTGCTGCTTGGTTGGAGCTGCTCATGGCAGCTGGGGAGTGGTCATTTCTGATGTGAGCTGCTCCGGTGTAGAGTGGACTCGATCATCCTGGTGTGTCACTGTGTGTGGTTTTATCCCGACCTACTGAAATAAGGCATACTGCGTTATATATATTTTCACTGCATGGGATATTTTTAAGATGCATTTTAGTGTACGGGTTTCTATAGTTTTCATTCAATTCGGCAATAATTCGGCAATGTATGAGGCCCTTGTAATCATAATGCACACCCTAATCGCAGGGGCGATTACAATGACAGTCTTGGTGTACTCTTGTCCGTCACAAGGTTAAGGTTGAGAGGCCTTCCTTGGCTGACAAGTCCACAAAACAAATGATACATGTATACATGTATAGGGGGCCTGATTATTCTTTTCGGTGGTTTAGAACAAAGAATAGCGATGCCTGTCCAATCACAGTTCCTACATTTAGTAATATTGCACGAAAGAAATGGGTGGAACTTGGCCTGTTCAGTTCTACGTGCTAAGTGCACAAAATCTCCACCCAGTTCATAATATGAACCTGAAAATAGGAATCGTGTTATATAAATCACTAATAAAATTACATTTTTAGAGACTACCATGATCAATAACCGATCTGAGTTATATATATTTCACCTGAATTTGAAAGTAAAGACGTGGGACGGAAATGTAGCATCGGCTTTAACCTGGTTACATATGGTAGCAGCACACAGCACATGCATTTGGTTTGGGTTACAATCTCAATGTAATAGTCTCAATTTATGGTGGTCAGTTTAGCATCTTCTGTAAGTTAGTAATACAATGTTTCATTAAGTAAGTATAGCATGTTGAAGTTGTAGTTATTCAATACCTCTATTGTGTAAAGGAATAGATCATCCTGACTATTTCAACTTTATAGTTATCCTAAATCATTTGATCTGTCATTTGGTAATTGTATCCCTGACAGAAGTCGGTCCAAAATGACAGGTCGAAAAGAAAGAGTGAAAAGGTGCTGTTGAAGAATCAGTGTCATTTTCAGATAACTACATGTACTAAGAAGCACCGCGAGGTCTCTGGGTTATTTCGACGCCAAGACGACCCGGGCACATTTCCAGCTTCCCAGGACTGGTGCGACCGACGCGCCTTCTGACGGTGGCTTTCGGGGAGACGCATCGACGCCGGCGTCACATGTGAGACTGCGCAGGTCATAACTAAACACTTCCGGGTCGAGGGTCTCGCGACCAGGCCGCACCGGGGACTATTAATAGTGCCCACCGGTGGCAGTCGCATAGATTTCCTGACGCGGCGCGGCCGTTGTAGCGGGACCTCGTCCCGCCGATGGGGTTCAAAGGCCACGAAGATCGGCCCGACGTGAGAGATCGGCACGGGGATCTGCTGACGAGGCGGTGGGGGCAGCGGGGGAGCTCTGAGGTTTGTCAACTTGCCGCTTGGTGGTGTGTCCGGACGCCGCCAGTGGGCAGGTCGACGTGGAGGGCGCACGCGCAGTGAGGACGTTGTCACTGGCTGGTGGCTGGGAGTAGGTCTCGTGGGTGTGGAAGTGATCGAATAAATACGCGTTTTTTGGGGGGTCGCTCACGAGGCGATAACTAGGGAGTCATCACCACGCAATTCTCTGCAGGTTGATATAACTGTGTCATAATGTTGCTTGTCTGTCCAGTCCATGCATTCATGCATGCAAACTGTTGTTGAGAAGATTTAGTTTCATTCATGTGTAGACCTATGGTTGGATTATTTTTTTATGGAAATCCCAGTAAGCGTGCAACCTGTCTGAAACATCAGTTTTGTCTTATGATAAGCATGATCAAACAGCCATAGAAAAATCCCATATAGAAATCAGTTGATATTGAATTTGATTCGTTTCAGACTGTAGTCTTTTCGTAGAGCTTTGTCAGTAAAACCTGTGTTAACATTACATTGAACAATCATAGTGGACAATTCAGTTATCGGTGTGTGTATTTGTTCTTTACTTTATGGGCAGTTACTAGACTACCATCAATAAAGAATAATCAGGAAATACCATAATGCATAAAAATGGGTGCACGAATGCTAAGGTTGTGTATGCTTTATATGTATAGATATCAATTGCCTAAAGGCCACTCAATGCATACACTTAGGTACTTAGATAACTAATAGCCGTGACATCTTTGAATTGAAGGGACAAGAATACAAAATCACCCAAAATATAGAATTAAAAAGGAAAATTCTCCGCAAGAGGTGTCAATACTGTAAAATAACATTACGAGTGAAAAAAAATGTTATTGCCCAATGAGCATGTCTGCCCTTCCGCAAGACACCTCCTTGTCACTTAACACAAAAACAGGACGCTGGTGTGTAATAGTAGAACGTTAAAAATATCAATACTGTTCATCAGATCGCTAATAAAAAATATACATTCCACGCGTCTCTATCAAGGAGGGGTGGGACAGGGATCCTTAAAAGATGGTAATCTGGGCGGCTGGCTGGCGCTGGGTAACTGGCGGAGAGGTGCAGGGGCCTATCTTGTAAAAGGATCGCCGTGATAATGAAGCCCGGCAGGCAAGACAATAACCGCCACAATGAATGGGCGAACTGAGAAGAGACGTCTCGCCTGTAAACTGGAACTGGGAGAGTGGACCTTCACTGGTGGATCTGGTATAAAGTGGCGACCACCAGTGAAATGGAACCCCCTATATAAACTGGCCTAATACGGGGCATACTTCACCCAACCGCCATTCTTTTATAATTATCTGGGTCATGTATGGAGGAGGTAGGGTTTTAAAGCTCCATTTCATGTGGTGGTCGAATAGTGCATGATCTTCTCATGAAAGCACTCCTTTTGGCTGGTGCCCTATGGACCCGAAGTGATGTAGTGGAAATCTTGTGACTTAATCATAGAAACCGGTACCTCTGTTCTAAAACTGTCACTGCGTATGTATATATGTGTATCCACACATATAACATAGTTGTAGAAATACCATGGAGGCCAGTCGATATTATAAATCTGCATTCCTATAGCTGAAAATTAGTTGACTTTTCTTCGTCCACTTCTAATCGATGAAATAACGGTAAACCCGTCAACAGGTTTAACAGGGGCAATGGCTCTAGAGGTACAGTTTTGGGAGTGTTTTCATTAAAAATAAAAGATGACCTGAAACTCGAGTGCGATGACTAGCCACACGCCGCGGCTTGGAGAGTGAATCGGCGCGGCGCCTGTGCAAGGACAGAAGAGTTCCTTTTGATCTTCCTGGAAGTTGATACTGTGACAGAGTACAAGACCGTGCCGCCATTACGTGGGGCACTTTTGTCTTCTCCGATTCCGGGCATGCACCACCCCCCATCCCCCACCCCAGTCTCGATTCCTTCTCCCCCATACCCCCTTCCACCTCCCCAAAGACATGTGACGGTCTAAGGTCTGAGACCCGGCCTGATTTCAGGAGGGTTGCGACCAGGGGCAGTTTATTTTCTGAGGCTCCAGTTCCCGCCATTTGCCCAAAGTATCCCCTCCCCCCACCCACCCTCCACACACACGTACATGAGACGAGTTGAAGACCCACTCGTCGCCCGCTCCAAACCCCCGTTCACGTGCACTACTTACTCTGTGTGTTGTGTGTGGCGCCACACGCCTTGCCCACCCGGCGTGCGTTCCTTCGCTGAACCACGTGACCCAAACGCCTTTTTACGCCGCCGCACGCGCTCCACACTGCGTCCCCTCCCCCACCCCACCTCCGACGACCTATCGCCTCCTTCCCACCAAGAGCAAGAAAAAAACACAGGGGAACCGTTTAAGCATTTAATTGGTGGCAATCTGTTGGACTAGAAGATTGGGCGGTGTTTTTTGTACGCCTGCTCCCGCTTCCTGTGCTGGTGGTGGTGATCGTTGGAGACGGCAGTGAAAAAGCGGGAGGTGGCTGGGCTGGAGAGGTGGTTTTGCAGGGCTGGTAGCGGTCCACTGGGGATGGGTTGTTGGGCGGTGGGTTGGGCGGGTGGGCGGTCTGACGGAAAACCTGAGCCCTGCGCGTGTCAGGCAGTCAAGGCGCGCTATGTCAGCCCTATTACACAATATTGCTATTTATAAGGCCGCGCCTGTTTGATCCTCCGCTGCCATCGATCGGCGCTCTTATCACTCGTATCAGTCTGGGCGCATCGCTTAATCTGCACCGCCATCTCGGCCTTCTATCTACGATCACGCACACAGCCCGCCCCGATCCCTCCCCGCCCCACGCCCCGTGTCTTAAAACGCCGCGATACACGGGGCGATAAGCCGGCGGGCGGGTGGGCCGCGGGCGGGCGGGTGGGCGGGCGGGGCAGTAGAGGAGCGGGGCTGGCTATTGGAGACGCCCGGTGTGGTCGTCGTAGGCGTCACGGAACCTCGTGGTCGTCGCCATCGTCGATCATGAAGCGCTGATGCCGTGTGGTCTGCTGCACATGTATGGATGTTTGAGATTGGAGTTGGACTACTTTGAAACTTTGCCGTGATTTCTTTAAAGAGGTGCGTTAAGGTCTAAGAGTTTGATGACACGTTAATTAGGTCAGCTCTTAGTCACACACGGTTAGGTGCGTGTTGGTTTTTACTTGTTTTGACCACGTCGGTCATGCGTCAGTCTGTTTCAACACTGTCAGCAAACAACGGCAACGGCAACAACAGGAGTCGCCAGTCAGCCATGTAGCCTATAATAGGCTAAGCAACCTAATAATTTTAGACACTTCGGGTATTCATTGGTATTTGTCTTTTTAGTTTCATGTGTCGGTAGCAATTGGGGGCGGGGGCAGTGATGAATTGAAATTTGTATACAGTAATGAATACCAATTATTTTCTGAGACTATGAGATATTTAATAACAATCTCACCCGACCTGTTGTTTCCCTATTTGCTCAGTTCCCCGGACCGTTGCTCAGTCAGACAACTTTGTAACGTAATATTCTCTAAGCAAAGTATCATCGTACCCATATAAGTTTCATTTAACCTGAATTAATCTATTCTAATTGTTTATTATCGAACTTGTTTTTATAATTTCAATTTACATAGTTTAGGTCTGGAGACAACGGGTAGTTAATTAGCTAGACTTGCGCCACCTTGTGATGAGGCAGCCACTCAATTAATAAACCCACCCAGCGCCACTCCCCAGCCTTGCATGTAACCCAAAGTAGTTCTCCAATCAGTCCGCTGTCTTGGTGCGAGAAAACCTCCCAGTGAGTCAATGTTTGAATTTAATCTTGCATTGTTCCTTTGAAAAAAAAAATCCAGTGTTGGTCCACATTGAGTCAGTGGTGAGTCACAAAGTAAGTCCCCTTTTGCTCAGGCACAACAAAAACAAACCTGACGGGCTCTGGTGGAGAATGAGTGTGTTGTTGTGAGGGGCGGCCAGGAGGGGCCGTCTCACGAGTAGACAACTGATCGTGAAGAGACCGTGAAACGACGAGACTTCAAAGGTCCGCTCTTCTCATCTGACATCACGTGACCCGGGAATATCCCGAGACCCGATCCTGGTTTGTGCGGGAGAGAGAGGAAGCAAGAGGGGTGTTTCGTCAAGTAGAGTTTGGAAATAGGAGATGCCCAAACTTCTATCTCACCACCACCACCCCCACCCCACCCCACCCACACCCCTCACTCCAGCACGTGACATGCCTATAAGGTTGAGGTTGGTGAGGGGACAAATTCGCAGTTAGTGGGTAGTGGGAGTAACGGTATGGGATTCTGGGGGGAGACAGAGGCAGAGGGCCCCATAGCATGGGCTTATGGGGCAAATGTCCTGGTCGTCACTGGAGGATTCTGACTGGGGTCACCCGGATATGTCTCATGGAGTAGAGGGTGCGGGGGAGGGGTGTGGACAGGCAGGATCATGTGAAAATGAGAGCTATGAGATTGTAACGATAACGTTATTGGAAAAATGCCAATGAACAAGTAAGTTTGTAAGAAGGTATGGCTGAGCAGTCATGTACGAAATGAAAATCGAAGAAACAAAGGAGGCGGGAGGCAATCAGCTTTGAAAACAAGGATTATACACGATGATAAGTACAGAAGAAAGGAAGAATGCGGGTCGCTTAAAGGCCGTGCTCCACTGCAGCCGATCCTGTGGCACTTAGTCGCCGATAGTGGAGCGGCAGTGGAGCTATGGTTGGCACTCAAAATTCCTAGCGTTCTCTAATTGCTCCCCACGTTCTTATGGTCAGGGATGAGGCAAGAACAATCGGAGAACAGGTTGAGATTGGGTGAAATTTGTTGGGAGACCAACAATCGGCGCAATGGAGCACCACCTTAGGTAGCTGGGGTAGTCGTAAAGGTAAGCTGAAAGACATGACTTGTGACACTGGATCTCGTGACTGATGAGACTGGATTAACTCGGACATAAGAAACTTCTTATAAATGCCCTGATCTTCCGTTTAGTACTAAATCTTGTACTGATTTACATTTTCTACATAATACCACTCTTGAGATAATCATAGATAACCCCCGCACCTGATGCCTGGAATCAGTAGGTTTCATTGCGCCATACCCATCACTGTGGTCTGTAGCCTCTGGGTTTTAACTGGAATTTGATGGACCAACCAATAGACCCACCCTATGGTTCCACAGAGGTTCCTGGGCATGTCAAGAACAAGTGGCCTGTTCTAACTAGAAGAATATCCGTGAAATGACTGGCTTGGTTTTGGGTGGCGTTCCTGTGGGACACCAAGATACCTCTGACTCGTGTCACTGGATTAATCAGGAGGCGGATGACTGCGCATCGGGAGGAGTGGCTCTGAGTAAATAAAATGTTATTGTCTCATGCCATCAACAGAGTCGACCTGCAAGTCGCCAGGCCAGCGTAAAGCGAGCCGGCCATGCCATTTGACCGTAAAAACACCCACCTCTCTAGTAGAGGTTGACGGACCGACACAAGATTTACAAAAAATCAAGACATGGACGTCTGCTATTTCTGCTGCAAGATAATGATGGTTTTTTTCTCTCGCGGTCATAGGTTTTTCACGGGCGATTTCTTTCTGGTTATTATTTCTCGTCTTGTTTTTCGTGCAGTTTCACTCTTACATTTAACTGTGTATATTTTTTATATACGTCAACGCGTGTGGCGTTAAATATCGTTCTCTGAAACCTTAGTATAACATTACCACAGGTGGATGTGATAAAGTCACGATTCCCGTAATAATTCGCAAAAATACATCTTTTTTGTATTGGCTAAAAATATCAAACTTTATTTTGTTTTTAGATTGCATCGGTGGATGTTTTCCAAAATACACGAAAGAAATGTCTGGCATTGAAAGTATCAAGGTGAAGAGAAAAATATCTGATGTGTATTTATAGGGACATAAGTAGAATCATCTGAGAACTTAACTGGGCTTTTATTTTAGTGAAATATTGAGGTTGAGTATCACTGTATGAATGACATTAAATTCATCTCGGATTCCCGAGGACAGCTATCTTTGCAGAGTTACCTTTTTACATTTAGATCACAGCCGTGAGTTATAAGCTGCCAGGTTTACGATATTATCTTACTTGGAATACAATTATTAGGGCATTCTCCATATCTCTATTATCAAAAGTGTTTCTTAATCTATGGAATAATTGAGAACATCAGTAAGTATATGTTTTAGACCATAACGACTGCTCTAAAAATGTGGCACTGAATTCGGTAGTCTTTTTGAGTTCATCCGTGTTGTGTCCGTGTTGTGTCAGCACCAAGCGTCGCTTGGTGTGAAAATGGTCACCGGTCGGTTTAAAACTGGCAGGATAGTGCATGTGGACCATCAATGCAGAGGACCTTTAGAAGTGTTAATTCATTAAGAGGTCCTAGTCACCAGTGCTTATATCGCGAAAAGTTGCTTCAAGTGAGATCGCGCCTCATACATGTTGAGCTGTCTGTATGTTGATAACATACCGATATCAATTGAAAAGTTCTGATCAAAACCCACTTAAGCCAGCTCCATCTCAGTGGTTAATTGTTATAGGACATGGGAGATGAATTTAAAAAGATGTCTGACTTAAAATAGCTGTGTGAGGATGATCATAGAACTATGATGTCAAAAGAGGATTTTTACCCCAAAAAACGAGACAACCCAACTCAGCAGCACACGGCCATCACGGCGGCCCAGCGTGAGGACAGCTCCAAGCACTGTGTCAGCGTGCTCTTCACATCCACTGTGCATGCGATTGGAAACTTTCAGCAGGGCCGTTTCTTTATTAACCACACTGAGTATTTCAGACCAGAGTGGGAGGCACGGTCGCCGACGTGGTCGCGGCCAGTGACATAATAAGTCGCGTGTCTACCGGCAAAGAAGCGGTCGGAACGCGACGCGCGTACATGTGGGATTACATGCGAGCCGCGCAGCAACCCGACTCTTAAAAATGAATTTGATTATTTCTTGGAACTTTTATGCAACGCTACCTGGCACGAAACAGTGGGTGCAAAGGAAGCTAGTTACATCGCCTTGGATGAGAGTGTGCATTTTGCCGGGCGCGTTGTTAGCCCAGACGCGAAGGCGGAAACGTAGGCCTTTTAATGCGTACACGGTTACTTAGCTAACGCTCGCGTGGTTGTGCACGTGAAAACAATAGGATCACTCATTCTCACTCACATGACCAAAGCCGAGAGGAGAGCGAGAAATTATAAAAGGTTTCAATAAAATCGACTAAGTGTTACATAATTCCAGCTTGGCAAATTGCAATGGCGCTTGTTTGGGGTGGGGGTATACAATGGATGGGTGATCAGCAGTAGGCTTGACGGGGTGATTGCCATAAAGGATGTTTGTGTGCACCTAGGATTCAGCGGCTGTCATTCTGAAAAGTCACAAAGAGAAATGAATCGCAGGATTAAGTCTAATCTTGAAATGGTATGTAAATAACCGACAGGGCCGGCCTCCCTGATGTGCATGACCACCAACGCCGAAACAAATGCGAACCACTGGCAGAATCAAACAGCCGCACCCAAGCATCAAATGATCAAGGAGTGATCAAAGAGTATTGTACTCACCGCATTCAGTTTTTAACATCATTCGCCTATCTGCATAGTCTCCATGAACCCCATGTGTGCAAAGCCCTATCACAACAGTGTTTGGAGAAACTCAAAATTGCCTTTTCAATTAGGATAATCTGATTAGTTATTTAAGGTGATTCGACCATATATTCCCCTTCTGTTGCCTGTAATAAGGCACCTTTTCTTAGACTTGAATCGCATGGAGGTCAGCTATGCACTCCTTTGTTTATTGGTAATCCTTTGTACTTCTCAGTAGTTACTCCTCTTCCTGCTTGTTGTCCGTGTTAAGTACGGGGTTGACCAGCCGCTCCGAGAATGTATTGAGCACAAATAGTAGTTGTTCGAGCCACCAGAAGAATCGATAAGAAGCTCATGGTCCGGAAAAACCTAAATCGATCGTACGTCTTTAGACCCCCACCAATATCTTTATGGCAATGAAGACCCATCAGGGCCCCACCCGCTCTAATGAGTAGAGGGTGAAGCCGCCGTTAGAAACTTCCGTACGGGCTTTTCCCGCGGCTCAAGAGAAGCCAGACCCGGAAGAGTAACTGGGAGGAGCCTTCCGGGGCCCATAAAGCCCGTTAAATGGGGCTTCGTGCGGAGACAAGCGTGAACTCTCCCGTCGGGTTGTTCTCTACTTTTTTCTTTCTTCCAATTTTTTGTTCTCCCAACCATCGATTCCCGCTTTAACCTTTACTGGAGAGGGCTTCGTGACCCATAGGCCAGCAATACCGCAGCGGGAAGGGGTGGAGAGAGGTGGTGGTGGCGACGGGGACCCAAGAGGAGGGAGGGCCGTCGATAGGGGCGCCACGACCGCTGCAACAAGTGAGCAGGAACGATGAATAAATAACAACAGCCGGAGGAAAAACAACAGCGCGAAGGCGGCGACGGACGGAGGCTCGGGCAATGAATGTTTTATTGTGGATCGATACGCGAGCTGCTCGCTAAGGGTGGGTGTGGTGGTGGGGGGGGGGGGGGGGGGCGCCCTGCTTTCTGACCTGCCACCAGAGGGCGCGTCAGAATAGCACGAGGGCGGAAAACAAAAACAAAGTATATTGGTGTTAAGGGTTTTGGGTGGTGACCTCAAAAGGAGATTGGCCGCATGTGTCTGTGGGAGAGTGCAGTTAGATTGTCTCAGATAGATCGTGGTTTTCAGTTGCTCATTTAGTTGAATTTAGTGCACGCGCAGCATGTAGACCCAATTCGCCCGACCTCTCCCTCGGCCTCCCTCCAGAGAGCACAGGTGTCCATATACGAGGTGAGCTGTAAGTACACAGAAGATGGACTGAGTCGTGAGGGTAGATATATGTGACTTGTGTGTGACTCTGATAATCTACAATGTAGACGTATATACATGTAGATATGAGACACTCTCACACATGCTCAATAAAATATTCGTATTAACAGACTAGAAGCTTACTCAGGTACTGCGATTTCTTTGACATTTACAACTATTATTACAAGTATTCCTGAAATGTCATTTCCTGCTTTCGAGAAATAGGTCATATGTGTTTGTGCGGTGTACGTAGTTATCATTCTGGGTTTGTCGACCAGTATACAGTGACCAGTAGCTTACCTTGGGAGGGAATGTTGTAAGGAGGGGGTGCTTGGGGGTACGGTTGTGGTAGGCGTTGGGCGCTGGCGCGCCGCCATCGTTTCCGGTCCCACGTGACGTGGTGGCCCAGTTCCCGCCATAACATGATAGGTGCTCGCTGGTGCCTGGCCGACCAATACTCTCTCCAATTCCTTCTAGTCAGTATCCAGTGGAGGGGCTTATAGAATTAAGAAAAGGTCACCAAAGAGTGTAGGGATACAATAACAATAATTACCTGAGTCCCGCGTAAGACTTATTGCTTGGTGGAGTCTATGTCTGACCTTATATTAGTTGTTCTGACCTTATATTAGATGTAAATATGTTTGTTTGATAATACGTCTCATACCTTTATCAAGTGTCCGGTCGCGGTAACCAATTCACGATTAGACTTATTGATTCCACACTTCCGAAGCTAGGCCTGGGAAGTCACTTCATTAGCAGATATCTTGTTAACCCAAGCACATTGAACATGGTGAATGGACGGTTGGCTGTGCCCTTTATATTTTTTCTCCCTCGTCCAAAGCACAATGCGTTTTACCTGTATAGTGGCTAGTGAGCCCTCACAGCTCGTATAAACGTGTTCCAATCAGGTTAGGTAATTAGGCGGCGCTGCAATCTATATGAGAATTATGGAAATCCGAAATCAACACGGCATACATTGTGTACTGAACTTAAATGGACAAAAACATCTGAATTCGATCAAAAGCCACTGAACTTTACCTTATTTCAGCCGGCAGTCTCACAGCACTTAACCGCAGGAATAACGTATGTTGGATGTAGAAATGAGCTGACAGAATAGTGTAATATGTATAAATTGTGTCTCAAAATGGTTTAGATTCAAGGTACAAAAACAATAATTGTACCAAAGTGAAAACCTTTTCGGCCTACCTACTCTGATGAGTTAACATTTAGGTGCAGAGTAATTTGAGGGCCAAGATTCAGTCATGTTCTGATAGTTCACAAAGTAGTACACCATAATCTGTGTAAAAGTACTCATGTTGGCGTCCTCATAAGGTGATTAATCATAAATTATCACGTCATAGCACTGACGTACTGTCACACATTACCGTAGCACGAATGGCAGCCGTAACTAAGACCCAGTACATTGGAACTGGTTTATTGGTATACATGTATATGTATTTGATTTTAAAAAAATAATTCATTGATTACAAAGTATCATATTTAATAGATGTTTTCCATATGGTTCGGCAGCAATACATGGTCATCAACAGCAGTGAGCATCAAGCTGGAACTGTTTACAACTCAACGTTTACAAAGTTCCCAGCTTTAAGTCATTTATCCAATGACCGCTTAACATAAACAAACATCGTCTCAAATTACTCATCATATCCTCATTTTCAGATTCTCTAGGCCTATCTATCACAAAAGGTCCTTTTTAAAGCAACAGGCATAGAAATAAATGTACTATTACTAGTAGAAACATTCCGCATTGATGTGTAATTTCCATGAATTGATTGGTTCCCCCAAGAAATACCATTAAACACCCGTCAAGTTTAAATGTCAATAGAAGACTTTTAGGCGCCCTCATTGTTCTTTGCCTCCGTAAATTAAGTTTCTTTTGGGACCTTTTCAAAGATTATAACAACAAGGGACAATTCAAATTGAGCCGCTACGGGGGTGTTTTGCTTAATGTGTTTTGCTTAATGTGTTCTGTTGTACTTACAAATTTAGGTTTGTGCTGAGCATTTTATCTTAAGCTATTACAGACTAATTCACTGAGCATATTATTTGTTTGCTAAAGACTTGTCACACTCGTTGCTTCATGGTCTCCACTCTGTGGTGGATCAGTGATAGCTTTCTGAACCGTCACGTGTGAAGGCCTATTTAAAAGGGTGATAAAGCTCTGCATCAACGTCATTATACGCCGATCAACTTCGAAAAGGGCCTTCTGTCGGTATTTGATGGCCGTATCAATAACCAATAGTAATGTATCTTGGGTGCGGAGCAGATCGGCGCTCGGGGACATGAGGCGCTCGGGGATCAATACTTCATCACCTTGTTTTGTCAATGGTTGGACACGAACCCCGCCGCTGCTCGTCAGCACCAGTCAGTGTAGATTACAACATGCCAATAGTCAATTTACACGCGGAATTGACCCCTGGCCCCGCGGGGTGGGCAGTGACCCTGACCGGTCAAGTAGGGGTGGAACGTGTGACAGACGGCCAGCATGTCCTATCGCATCACTGGCTGATTGTCTCGTTATCCGGGCTTCATAATGCTGTCAGGCTCAAAATCTCATCTCATATAAATTGGCGTTCAAAAAGCTAAACTGCTAACTGTTCTCATCGCGTCTACGTCACTGCGTGGATGAATGACGTATGGCGTCCCCTTTGACAGTACAGGCGCACCCTATGTAGTTCAAGATTATTTATGTCTCAATTAAAGAGCCAAGTTGAGTTTTTACTGCACCAAGGTCAATAAGCAACTTAGTTTTAGGTCGAGCATAAACGTTTAGAGCACACTGAACTTTACCCTGACATTCACCCCCCTCCCCCTCCCCACGGCCACCTCGGTAATCACTACCTTGATCGTTAGATACAGAACGTGTGCTATTTTCTGGGGTATCTCGGCTACATGTAGAATCTGAAACACAACTTAGTCCGACAGAATACATGATAAACGATGATTACAGTTTTATAGTGTGTGTATGTCAAACGGTGTTGTTGCCAGTTGTATTCACAATTTCACACCATATGCACACCGCTGAGGATATGTTTAGATATTGGTATTTCGACCTTGAGACAGGTTCTCTATAGTTAAATGATAACACCTAGTGTCAAACCCCTGGCCAGTGATTCTTTTCCAGTGACAATATTTGTTTAGATAAGACTGCCTCGTGGGAAGTATTTTATTATGTGTCCCTTTGGATGAGGTAGACTTGCCTAAATCTTTTATTATGGACATTCGTATAATACTTTCCAATATGTAGCCTGACGTCTGACAATGATGTGAATCATTATCAATAGTCATGTTTGTGAATGGGGAAGTGCCCGGCATAGATATTGGGGCCGTTGGAAGATAGTCATTACCAAAACGTATGCTAGAGACAGTATAAATAAAACATTTTAATATATATAGTGTGAAAATTATTCATTATTTGAATGCTGGTTAATGATTATCATTAGACCTGATGTGAGTAACCTTTAGAATCTGACTATAAATCAACTTAAGATGATTAATTACATAAACTAAGAACCAGGTTATTTGTGTCTGGTTTAACAACAGCATACCTGTATGGTTATGATGGGACATTTCGATGAATCGGTGTTTTACATATTCGATATAAAGATGTCAGACTATAATTGTACAACGAGGAACCAGCGATGAGAGAACCATGGCGTCCTAGAAGTTTGCCTCCCCCACACCCCGCCTACCCGAGCTTGTGCTGTGGATTTAATCTGTCCAATGATCAGATGAAGCGAGAGGGGGGGATGGAGTCGTAGTGGTGGGGTAGAGGTTGGGGCGATGTAGTGTGGTGTCTCGGCGGCTTTAACTACCTAAACTAATGGGTTGTCCGGCGCCTCTATCGGTCGCCATTTTGCTGGACGGCCTCTGGCGCGATCCTGGTAACAGATAGAGGCGTCTCTGCTCCTGATTGGCGTGCGTCACTTTCCTGATATCCTGCCGGCTACCTGCGGGTCACCCCCCACTCAAACCCGGCGTAAAGATTGAAGGTTCGCTCCATCGATTTCGTAATTGTCCCTAATTGGGTTCAGTGTTTCTTGATTAGCTTTTGTCTCAGGCACGGCTGGACTGAGCCAGGGGGAAGACACCTCGGTGTGGCCCAGAAATCCTACGGTAGACAGGTGCATGTCACGAGACTGGGGAAAAGCTAATTCGTCGAATGACGACTTTCAGAGTTGTCATGTGTAACAACCGAAAGAGAAAATTGCGATGATCTCAGGGAACTGAACAAAACATATCTCCCATATTACTTTAAACTATTTGGTCCTCCATTTATATAGCATCGGTTAGCAAACGTTGGGCACCAACCCTTAAAGCATCGGCCTCAGCTTAGGCCTCGGGGTTCGATCACAGACCATACCATTGCCAAAAGAGACATGGTTGACGAATATTCACACATCACACCTACGTATACGACATAGACATGTTAAAACGGCCAACAACACGTCTGTTTACAGAGAGTTCTTGATAACGGTTCCCATGTACATGTATCATTGATCTGAGGTAGAACTGTATTAGACTTCACTTTAGATTGTTCGAAACCATTCCAAAGAAAGATATCATCATGTTTTTGAAAGAGACAAATCTCTTTGATTTTATAAAAAATATTTGAAAATATTTGAAACATTGAAAAGAATTGACTGAAATAAGTCTATGAAAGTGAAAAGTTAAATCATTGATAGTCCCTATATACCCTCAGGGTCCCCTGGGACGTTAAACCACAAACAAACAAACAAACTTTAATATCTCACACCAAGCTGTACTAATCTGCATATATCTGTACATATGTATCATCTGAGTCTTGGAGTGCCTCAACAACTAACAAAGGAACGCGTACATCCTGAATACATATGCGTTTATAACGTTCGACTCTCAACAGGCGGTATTTACCCACACAACATATATAGCCAGAGTATTCTCTAGTTGTCCAGAAGCCAACTGTTTGTTTGAGGTACCCTTTCACCAAAAACATTCAGGTATATGTTATAGTTTCTAACAAGAAGTATGCTGGGAGGAGAGGGAGAGTGGACAATTCTGTTTAAGATGTGTTGAGTATAATGGGTCAGCGACCATCTGCAGGACTTATTTTGTATACAGGTAAATAACATTAAAATCAGGACGCTAGTGTATTCCAAGAAGTTGAGTGGCTGCAACATTCACGTGGATAGAGTTAGCCCCTTTTGTTCACATATCTGTAAATGGATAGAGTCTTGTGGGTCTCACTTGGTGACCACAGACTTAGACACATGCAAGCGTTTTACTTATGTTGATCCCATATTGCCTTCAATGTTTGTCTCAAATATTGTCTGTATTGTATGTTTCATGTTGTATGATTACACCACCATATGATAGTTATTTTAAGACTACTTCTCTCTGTAACTCTGAAAAAGGGTCTTATTTAATGTGGTGAAACAAACCTTTACCAGACAAATATGCAAAGTATTAAGTGCGGTAACATTGACGGTACATACACAATGTGGACTTAAGCATTATCACCTATTAAGCATTAGCACCTATAAAACAATGACAGGGACGCTCGTCTATGTGAAAGTTCCTACATGATACTTTTAGGCTACATTTTACTGTTTTGTAAACTCCTGTGACTGACCAATGTTATGGGTTTCTAAGCGTTTGTTTGGTTTGGTTGATTTTACGTCCGGTCTTCTATACGTTGTGACTGACCCGACCGCCTATGTATATTTTCAGGAGAATGGGATGATGGATGGAGTAGAGGCAGAGAATGAAGGGGCGATCAACCTGTCTACAACCACCAAGGATCCATCCACTCAGCTGCCCCGAGCGTTGGCACCTCCAGGGTCCCGACGCTCGCCCGCCTCCAGTCCCCCCGACATGCACAACGGTGACAAGAGTCCGCGCCGCCAGGAGAACGGAGAGACTCCATGTCAGCTACCCCTGCAACAACAGGTGGGTCTTTACTCTGGTCATTACCTGTGCTGTATTGCATATATTCTTTATTATGAGCCCGTGTTACGATACGACACTAGTTCCATTTTTATCCTCGTTAGTATCATATTGACGTCTTGCTTAGCCGTTCAATCATAGCAATTCCCACACTACAGCAGTCAGTCAGTATACACCTGAGCATGATACAGTAAAAGACATTGAAATTTTATTCACACACGTTACAACACATACTAATAGGTAGACTTGCTCCAGCCCCTGCATCCTGTGGCTACCCCTCCACCTACCCAACCCCTCCTCGCCTGGCCTGTCAGACTGTCAAATATTGAAAAGTAGTTTTATTTCTTAATAATGTCCATAATCAAAGACTACAGCAAATCTAACTAAGAGGTTCAACACAGTTACAGCTACAGGTGGGCCCTTTTATAGTATATATTGATGTATATATGTACTATTATGATGTATCAAAGCTTATGACGAATTGCCGACTACTGTCACGTCTCATTCGTTCCCAAGACATACGGCGAGTTCCAAGTCTCTGACATCAAGAATATGCCGCGCCCTATTTTTGCAGTTTTCCTCATTTTTGAAACGATGTACATATTCCATAGATTCTTTTCCATGTTGAGGCCTCAAACAGCAAAATTGGGGTGAAGGCATCAGCTTCATCCACATCCAATCACCAAAATACCCAATCCACCACCATTGTCATGTCCTGACTAGGTTCATACATTTATAATCTGGATATGAAAATTAGCACGGATGCAAGGTGCTGCCAGGAAGAGGCAGAGACAGGATGAGGAAGCTGCATGACCTGTGCTTCAGTGTAAGGGGCCAGGGAGATGCCCAACACTCCTATACGGATACGGGCCTTAGGTAGCGCTGGCCCAGACTGCCCCCACATTGGGTGTCGACTCCTGGCGGCAGCCTCCAGGCTTGGCGTGCTGTGTTTGCGCAGGCCCAGTTCACAGGCAGTGCCGCCATCGGAGGGCCGGCGAACCACACAAAGATCATACAATAATTTAGCCTCTGCGCATGCGCCAGCCGCCAGCGGCCACCAATATCCACGCTACACGCCAAACAGGCGCGGCCCTCTGCCGACTTCATACAAACTCTGTTGATCTCGCCGGGCCCCTCCGTTTGCTGAGCTTGCGAGAAAATTTAATTGTCTCTAACTGGCGCTTGACTTTGGATGCATCAGAGGGTCGGTGGGGATCTTGGCGTTGCTTTTATCTTGGCGGTGTGTCATTGTGCGCTGTGAGAAAAAGGTCCGGTTAGTCGCCCGCAGTGTTCCTGCCTCATACAGCTGCCCCGCTCACCCCCTCCCCGCCCCCCACACACGTAAAGAAACCCAACACAGCACCAAGTGCATTTCCTCCTGTGTGCTTTACCCCGGGAGGATGTTGTGTCTCATGAAATTGTCCAAGGCCTGTACACAAAACAGGCGCGCCGGCGAAAAGAACACACAAGTGCGCTGCGTTCGCCACCCGCACCGCTGTAGTTTGCCCTGCAACCGTGTTGTGTCTGATGAAATTGCCTCAACTTCTGTAAACAAAACAAAAAACGCGAGATTGCTGGAAGTCTGGGCCGTGTGCCACCCAAAGTCCACACTGCGCGCACGGCTCAAATAGGCGCCCGCTCAGATGAAGGCAACATGAATTTGTTCAAACCCGGCTATAATCTGCTAAATCAAATTGAGGGATGCGCCCCGACTCTGTTGGCAAGCAAAAGGATACTCTGGACAAACTAAACAAAAAGCTTTTGCTTATAACTAGCTGCGCCGTTCAGAAAGCAAATTCTGGCGCCGTTGGGGACGAGAGGATTGATAACCTTTCGGGCCCATGTTTGTGCTTGTGATTTTGCGGCGAGTTTCCGCTTCCTAGGCTGCGCGCGCAGGGCCCCGGTCCATCTGGCCGCCTAGCGGATCGCGCGCGGATAAACACTCCCCTCCCATAGGAGATGGCACTCTCCACCCGTGGCCTGTATGTTCTTTATATTATTTCAGGCGTTCACGGCTCACCAAATACAATAAAGGCGAGCGTGGTGCAAGCACTTGTAATGTGCCCGGCCGCCGGGTGGGGGCAGTGCGGTGTCCGCGCGGTAGAGCCTGATCTCAAGGGTAGAGCGTCTGCGGCGGGGGTAGCTCCGCCAGCGATAACAACGGACGGGGGTGCCTCTGCTAGGGATAACAGCGGATGCGCCACCAAAATGTTAGCGAAGTTTTGATTACATCCTCGAGAGGAGGTACTTTAATGGGGGCTGTCCGTCCACCATGTTTATTTCCTGTTCATGTTGATCTTACGCGTGGCGCCCCCTGCAGGTGTAGCGGCAGGGAGGCGCAAAAAAGAGAGGCCGTGTGTTTGAATGCACTAGTATATATGGTTTATTGTTGTGCGTTCCCCAACATAACCCTGGTTAGAACAAACAATGACGTAGAGAGACGCTTTGTGGTACACACAGGGCGTCTAGTTTTTATTCCATCCCTCCCCCCGAGACAAGGGTGAGTGAAATACACTCTATAATACAATGCGGAGGAGGAAAGCCACCCCTGGATGTGAGAGAAAGGTTCATGCTTGGGGCCAACGTGGAGTGCATGTGCCTCATCCAGTGTTACCCTTATGTATTTCCTGCCGTAGTAAACCGGTCGTAACGTAAAAATGTATGAGGGATCGCCTGCAAAGGGGAATGTATTTTTGTAGATAAACAGGTCGTGGTTGAAAGAAATCATAATTGTGATAGTATTTGTCTATTTCACATTTTCGAATGTTTGAATTATTGGGAATTTAAGATTGGCAAACAAAATCGACCGTGATCCCTTGTTCACGATTCTAATAAAATAATTCAAAACATACATATGTATATATACGTGACATCCATGGAGTAGCATTAATCGTAAAATCTACTCCCACACCTATCTGGCCAATCGCTCCCATCATGTTTATGCCTGTGGGGTAAATATAGTTCTTTCACATCACAGTGGATACCACATATGGGAAAATTTGACTATTTGACTATGCACATGTTGAAAGTTCGTCGTGATTAACGTGTGTCACACGGATTAACCATTTCTTAACCACCCCCTCTGGGTAATGTTGGTGCTTTTTTATGGGGGAAAATCTAGTTTGTGTTAGTTAAATGCTCATCTTCGATCAGCTATGCCTCTCGTTTTAAATAAAACACAAACGGCAAACATATGTGATGTCATGCAACACTGCTGAATTCTCCCGAATTTTAGTAGATTAACAAATGCGATCTCTGTAAAACGGAGGTGTTTCCATTTTTGGAAATATTCATATATGGTTGTTAATTTTTAATGAATACAACCACCAGCATTTTCCTTAATGGAATCTAATATAATCTTTCCGATATCAAGTACAATCTAATTTTTCCGGTTCTGATACAGAAGTACATGTACATGTAGCTACTTCAGATAGAATGCACTTGCAAGGGCCCATACATAGATGAAAGTTAAAGACTTCCTGTATACCAATCAGTCATATTAGATGATAATTGCGAATGGCTTGTGAAGTGGCACAGCAGTACATGTACGTGTTTTGCGAATCTTCTAGGTTTCTTCAGAATATTCATCAAAGTGCCTCGGGATTCAAAAAAAAAAAAACCACAAAAGAACTCGTTTACGGAATGGAAACTTGGCAGAGATGTTTACATAGGCATAAAAATAATACAAAAAGGTGTATGTCCAATCGACTCCTTTCTTTTCGGTCCGAGTTTACAAAATCAAGACTCAGAACCTGAACGTCAATAAAACAAACTAGACAGTATCATCAAAGTAGAGTACTGGGTCGCAGTCTACTTAAATGGAGTGAATGTGGCCGCCGGACATCGACAGTTTCTATATCTAAAGGAAATAGTCAAGGTTTACTGAGCGGATGTACATATATTTTCTGAACAAAACAAAAACAAATATCGGAGTTATATATTTGGTACAGCTGGGTGATGAGTGGATCTGACTAGGATAGTTCCCCGCATCTATGTTTAGAGTGAAGCATCTTGTCTACAGTGCCATTGCACAGGGATCCTCCCTGCATTGATCGCGTCGTCGGGAAAGGGCTGTGGAACTGGCGTGTTGTAGGGGGTGGTAAGGGGGTGGAGTGACGGTGGAGAGCGGGGAATATAGATACTGTTGTGTTGTGCTGCGATGTTTACTCTGTTTCTTCGCTCGCTTGAAGGCTGCAACATCCTGCGCGGACAAACCCTGCGCAAATATTGGTCGGGAACATTGTTTGTCAGAACGCGGACGCCGATTGGACGCGCGGCGTCGCCATTGTGCGCTGGATCAACAAACGCGCGGCCCGCGTCCACGCCGCCTTGTTTGGAAGACAATGCGACGGAATCACTCGGAGATAATGCGCATGATGGTTTTGTGTTGTCGCAGTGTATGCGGAGATGGCCCTGCCAAGTGTTGTGTGTGCGCGCGTAGGGGGTTCTGCCCAATCACTCGGCCGGCGCCACGCCCTGCGTCCCTGGCCCTAGTGAAATAAGCGTTTATTGTTTGTAAAATCATCCCCGAATGCATTTTCGGAATTAAGGCGCTGAAGGTGGTGCTTTGTCGGCGGGCTTCAACCAAAGGAGGCGCGGCCCCTGCGGAAGGGGTGCTCCTCATGGCACTGTAGTGTAGGACAGAGGGGGGAGAGCGCGCACTGGTAAGAGAGGGAGAGAAGGTGAAGTATTAGCGTGATTTCACAAACAAAAAGCGTCCAAAGTACGCGGGCCCACTGAGCTCTGTTTACATACACACAATGGTCGGAAAAACTGGGTTATGTTCACTCCACCAATGAAGGCCGGAGAAAAAGTTACAATATGAATGTCGTGGAATAACACGAGCCGGGCGCGACCATTGTTGGTCCGTGTTTATGTTTTGTTTGTGTATAAACAAAACTGCGCTTTGTTTCGCCAGACGTGGCCGCGGCCACCCGGCTCCCCGCGAGCCTTGTAAACAGACCGGCAATGTTGCCCGGCCGGCCGGCTCTGCAGATGTCAAAATTATAAGTGGCCCGAACACAATAAAGCCATAAGACCTGCGCCCCGGCTCGGCCCGGGTCTAGTCTCCGGGGGCCACAGTTGAGTATCACAACCCTCTCAAGGCGGGTCTCCTCCTCCTCTCTCCTCGCCCTACTCCCGGCTGTGTATACGTTTACTGCTTACACGACCCGGGCCCTCAGCTCGTTCCCACCTTCACACCGCCGTGCCTCCAGTACCGAGCGCGCCACGCAGCGAGACGCCCAGGTGTGCGCGGAGAATGCCCACCAGGGGGCAGTGATCACCGGCGCTGGATCATTGACCTTGGATCATAGACACTGACCTTCATGAGTGACCAGTACCACTACGGGAGCCAGCAGCAGCGCCGCGACCGGGACGCGTTCTTACAGGTCAGTCCGGCCGCTCTCTCTACAGTGAGCCGCGTTCTGTGCCATGATCGTTACTCACCGGTGTAATAACCAACGTGGCAAGTAGGTCTCCCATCTACCAGGTTAACTTAATGATACGTCGACCCTGCCCTAAGCACCACAGATGCCCATTGCTAACTTCTTTTCTTTTGTTTATAGGGTCTTCAGTTTCAGGGATCAATAATGCATTTTGTCGACCAGCTGAAGAAAACGCGCCTTTTATAAATCTCTTTGCTACAATTGGTCGTTTTCAGATTGGTTGAGCCTTTCACGATTCATGACATTCTATGAGCGGGCGCTGAGACGCAACTGTTCGAACAGTGGTGACTACATCTTGTCTTAACCATAAGCAGCTCTACTGGATCCAGTAGCTTTAGTAAACCTGCTACCATAAATATCCACGGGACTGTTGGGATTAGAACCCGGGAGCTTTCACGGAACCTTCACCTGACTGCCATCCAGCTGGTTCATTTTACCATCGAGTTGATCCAATGTGTGGATATGGAATTACACAGGGTATATTTCACGATGGCAGAGAAGGGAAGGTTAGAGCAGCGGTGGGCGGGCTGCCCGCGGTGTCCAGCGCGCGTAATGCACTTTCACTGTCGATGTGTGGCGCTGCCTGCCTGTCCGTCCAGGGGTCTGCACACAGTCTCCTCGTGTTGTGCGGCTAATGTCAGGGACGTGGGGGGTGGGGGGGGGGGGGGGGCTATGGCTGCACATGCGTCATGGTCTATTGCTCGTTCCATTGAAGACATGACATTATGAGAGTCCAGTGAATGTTACTCTAGGAGCGGAATCGTTGTTGGGATCACGGATCCAAGTCCGTGTTGGGACAAAACACGTTTAGTGTGAATAGACTTAAATATGTGTCCATATCCATATAAGTGGGCTTCCTGGTTGACGTTATCCAAGACTCAGGTGATTTTAAGTGTCTCTCATTGTGGTCCATCACGGGGGCACTAGTGACACAGGCTGCCGCCCTGCTGACAGATGTGCCTCATGTGAATTTATCCTCTCAGCCTTTATTATCGCTCACACCCACTTCATCCTCTCCGTTACCCCCTTTCGCCATCCTCTACCTCTGTGCAATCGTAACCACCCCACTCTCTTCTTCAGCTCACTTAATCCAATTCTAACCAGACAGCCCTACCCTTGTACTCTTCGCAACGGTAATATTGCCATTGATACCACTCACACTTCCTAGAGACCTCACCTAACTTTAACCCGCCAGGGATCGCATTGGCCATGCGGTACAGCGCTGGAATGTGAAACTTAAGGTTAGGGTTTCACGTTGCAGTCCTGATATCTGTGTCGTCTTAGAATCGTTTACAGTAGTAGGTGACTGGCACACAATTGCGTTTAGCCACCTCGCTGAACCATTACTCTCCCCATGCCATATTCCAATATTTGTGCCTTTTTTTCTCATGTTCCTGTTCTTCCTTCATCAGCGCACATTGCATTCAACTCACCTCTTCACACATGACGTCCATCTCACCACGCCCTCACATATTATAAACAGGCATATCACGCAGTCATGACTCCCTCCATGACAACCCCACAGTACCATAACGTTTAGTACATTCCCAAAATGGGTCTCACTCTCACCTACTACTCACTTGCTGCGAGTTGCCCCTTATAACGGGAGATGACCCTAGAGTTAACCCTACTTCACCCATGCCACGCAGACTATCATAAAGTCCACTCACACAGCCCTGCCTTCTCAGTGAGTGACGTGAGTCTTGTCTTGGGTCGAGACGCGGGCTGTGGATGTGATGAGGAGTATGGGGAGGGAGGGTAGATGGGTTGATGTTCCTTCCTGAGCCCCCTCCACCTGTCAATGGGGACACACGATGTCAGGAGGAGGGAGGCGAGGCGAAGGGGGTATTGGTGACAGACAGCGGGTGGGGGTGGGATACCGGGAAGGCTGATTGGATAAGAGAAGGGAACTGATCGGGGATGTGTGCCCCATCCAGCAGACACAACTCGTGTGCTGTCTGGTGGTAGACTTGCACCTGTGCTACTCGCTTGCCTGCGTCTGGGGCAGCCGTGTGTCCACCTGTCGAAACCTGCAGCCCTTGGCTTTGGTAACCTACTGAAGCCAGATTAGTCTGCCTTCATAGATAGGTATTACTGGCTTGTTGAGAACGGACACACTTTTGATCAATCTGCCTACGTAAACAAAGACATGTCTATACTGCCTCTCACCTGACGTTCTGAACCATTATTTTCATAGGACAGGTCACACTGCTCGCTAACTGGCCAATTGGCTTCCGGCTTCCGATTTGCTGGAACTTTTGAGTAATCTACATTGCTCGACAGTAGGCCTGATGAAAACCTCCCCACCTTTAGTTCTTAGTTGCTACCCTCAGGCCTCCCCAGTAAAACTAGATACAAATAGGCGTGCAGGTTAGCAGTGAAGTTATGTCCACCCTCTTGTGTTTGGCCATCCTTTAAGTTCAACTACTACAACATTGACCAGAGCACACTGCGTTCTAGGTGGCTGGTAAAAGCTTGGTACTTCTATTGCTGACCAACCTGGACCTGTCTGACCTGTTGGACAACCTGTAACCTGAACCCCAATTTTCTTGAAATTTTCTCTTACGTGATACATCACTTAGAACACCATTGAGATTGGGATGCCATCGCGAAATGTGTGGACAGTCATGACTTGGATACCCGAGTGTTCTCATCGGACGTATGTCAAAGTCAAACTAATAGTTTGTGACAGATTTTTTGCATAGCAGAAATTTATTCAATATTTTCTGTTGGACTGCTATCTCTTCAATCTGCAATCCATATCTCGCCAACCCACTTTAATAAACCTTCACTGGCGACCCACCTACTCATTCATTAAGGGAAACCTAGAGATGGCCTCAGTCCATAACCCAGGACCAGTCACAGCCATATGTACACCAGAGAAACTGACAGAGTAGCTCGTTTCTATGTGAAGGCAGAACTTTTAAGTAAAATTTGGTAGACATTTTCTTTTTGTCCACTGATTCGCAGTATCGTTTTCCCGGGAATACATGTACTAATACGCGACTCTATCTCTTTGGTCTTTTATAAGGATGAATTAGTCAAATGGGAGTATATGGAAGTCGGTAAACAATAGTTTTGTGATGGGTAACCAGGACTATTAACCTAGATGTAAGGGAGAGGTGGTTTGTGGCTGTTTGGGTGATGAATAGTTACATCTGTGGTTCCACCCTACATTACTGTCAGTTGTAATGCCACTTTAGATCGCCATAGTTATGCCGTTGTAACTTAAAGTACACAATATAAATTTCATTAAGTATGGTGGACATATGAAACCAGATATGATACTGACCATAGTTTTCAAGAAAAACACAAGTGTATATACTTCTTTAAAAATGTCAACACCCCCGTGCAACCACAACTAACTTTAGCTTTAAAACAAACCCCTTCCTCAGGGAATCATTGTCATTCTTACAACTGGAACATACATCTATGAGTTGCGTTTTATGTGACCTTCAATTTCCCACCCTTGTCTTCCTTCTGATACTGGGAATAGTTTTGTCAATACAGGGGAACTACCAAGTTAGTTACGTCGAGTCTTTCAGTCTGATATAGTATTCAATAGTCTCGAGTCAACATTTCGAAGTAATGGGGCGACATTATTATCTGATAGGTCTAAAGTGCTGAGCTATCGATAACACTATTTTATTGCCTTGTGTTTTAAAGAAATACATTTAGAGAGAACAACAGAAGAGTTGTTATTATGAATATATTATATAAAACAAACATTTTCATTGAACCAAATACAAAATTGTGAATCGGCAATTGCCTTGATCGAAGACATGCGTGACGATGAACAATGGTCACTGGTCAGGGGGAATGAGGCACACTAAGTGATTCATTAAGTTTGAACAGTGCACTGAGTCTACACATACATATTGTAACATCTGTAGGTCTGGTGTCCTTACATACAACTACTGCTCCTAAATCTATAACACGAGAAGGATTATCATGATGAATAATGGAAATAAATAATTCTTTGTAAGTGTCGCTCATGGGTGTTCTGCTCAGTTCTCCAATACCTAAACTATATTTACAGTAATATATGTACTGCTACATCAAAGGCCAATCCTTCTCATACCATGTCTATGTGGTGTGGGATGTATAAGAACTCTCCCCTCGGTAAATGTGTAGGGGTGAGATTTCTACCTGAATTCATCACATAGATTCGATCACCACCCTTGTGGTGTCAAAGAACCTTGAGAAAGTCTGGTGAGAACGTGCAATGGTTAACTGGACGTTAAATCCAACCAACAAACCAAACCAAGACTTAGATGCTATTATCCGTTACACAAAAATGTATGTCCCTTGAACAACATATATGTAACTCATACCTTGAGAAAGTCTGGTAAGGACCTATGATGGTTGACTGGACGTTAAATCAAACCAACCAAACAAGCAAAACGGTAATATATGGACCCTTTTTCTTCGCGAGAAGTGCGGGGTTTGTACATAATATAGAATAGTCGTACAGCTAATATGACTGGTTGCGGTCAGCAGCTGATGCGAGGTGAGACCAAAGCTAAGCTACACTTCATCCAGCACTCTGTTACAGCCCGCATGACTGGCCCTCCTCTGCCCTGACCACAGAAACTGTAAGCAGGTCTTTGATTGGCCTGTCAGCACCACGTGACAGTCGCATGACATCAGCCACAAAGGTCGGCCTTTTGTTGGTCAGCAGCGTTTTTAAGTGTCAGCTGCAGGCGGGTAAACATCGGCGCCTCCCCCGCCCACTCATCCAGTTGCTAGGCTGTAGGACGTGCAGATAAGGGCGTTGCTAGGTTCCCATGGTAACGGCGAGCTAATGGAGGATGCCGATTGTGAAGAGGCCTCTCTGACCTGCTCCATGATGTCGTGTCTCATGGACAAAGCAATCACCTGTTTTGTCATATTTTGCGCAAGAAATAATCTATAGATCCTGCTTACCAATCAAACTGGAAAACAATCAATTTGAAAAACATATGTAAGACAGCTTTTAACGTTTCTCTGCTTGAAATAATATTTTACCCAACTTGACTTAAGCTCATCGGCCATTTATTATTAGGCATCAGTGATAGGTCTACAATAACTCTATTATGGATATCGCCCCAATAGGGACATTTACACCATTAACGGACAAATGACCCTTCATGGCGGCACCATTACTAAAATGGAACAGGTAACAACATGTAGAGTGGCAAGAACGCCTAATGGAACGTTTGTATTGTGTACATAAATGATACACTGTATGATCTAGTATGTAGCTAACCCTGTAAATATTGCTTATACAGTCATTGACCGTAATCAGTAACCTGTGAGGATTTTTTTTTAATCAATATCGTATTCCTACTGGTATGGACACAAAACCTAGATAGATTAACATTATGATATATTATCACTATATTATCACATGTGTTTAGATGTTAGAGTGTTTGAATTTCCTCTTATTATTCACCTATTATGAAGTCCTCGTGGAAAACGTAAAGGGCGCCTGTAATCCACCAATCAGCAGATTGTGACCACCCAGAATCTCTGATAGGATATTCTGGAAAAGTGGTCCCGTACAGAATGAGGTCAAATCATCACGCACTTCGAAAAAGTTTAGATGTTCATTTAATACTAACCGTTTATAATCGGTAATAATAAGTTTATTCATCATTGGAAATCACAGTTATAAAACGTTTTGCATGCATAGAACATAGAAACATTGCGAACTGTATAGATGGCGCAGGTCTACACCGAATTAACATCATGCTTGACAGTGCTTTCAGAGTTATGGTGTAATCTGGAACTACATGTCTTGCAATAGACTTTTATTGTAAAGGATGGTTAATACATTAAAGACTATTTTTGTGTGTACGAGTAGCTGTAATATCCTCTTAATTGACGACATAATATACACGTCGTCTACTCGGAGATTACGGCCACATGTATACAAAACCAGTCATTATTGTGTATTATGTATACATTTATAAACACATCCAAACCTAGTGAAACATGACACATTGAGGGGAAATTCTCGTTACGTATTTTCTAAAAGAACGGTGTGATACATTCCCTTTTCGATGAACATATCCAATATATATATATGGAAATACATTATTATTCTGTTTACCTTACACATTTGATAATAGATATGCATGTACAATGTATTTCTAATGCGACATCACACTCAAAAAGAATAAAGCAATTAGAATAGATTATATCGAAGTCGAGCTGCAAGCTGGTGGATTAAATATATATATTACTTTGATAGGTCTTCAGATATCTTAAATTCTTTGGTTTGGGTTGGCATGATAATGCCATCTCTGGAAGATTATGATTTAAAAAAAGGAACTGTAATATTATCTGTAATCGATAAGCAAAATATCTGCTACAGGTTTTTGATTTGAAAAATTCTCAACTATCCTAACTATAGAACGACGCATCTAGAATAAAAGGTCATAGGCCTATGAACCGCCTATGAAGGTAGATACTTATTCCTGATTGTATGACGTGTAGAGGTCTATGTGGAGCTGGCTTCCTTATAGAAATATCATTACACGCCCTTCACCATGCTTATTGATATACCTGAGATTATTAGCAATATTTTGATCTAAGTGACTACCGAAACTAAGTAGATGACCAAGCCCAGTGGTATAGAGTGGTCAGATAGGTCCGCTGACAGGCAGTAGCACTAAAAGTGAACAAACTGCCTGTGTCAAGTAGCCTGTGTCGCTTGGCTGAATCTACGTGTTGCTATGTTTGTGCGTATGGTGGCGGTGAACGGCAGAATATATATATATAGAATCTTGTTGATACCCGGTACCTGAATCTGTATTTTTTTGTGACTTTCGAAACTTCATATAGACGAAAGTAATAGGTTTATTGGCCATCAGAAATGAAGATATTGTGATGATATAAGTGGGAGCCTGCTGATGCATACATGGGATAAAGGTGTTGAACACAGATACCACGGCGCGATACACCACTTCCGATCATACACATTGAAATCTATCTACACACATTGATGCCTAGTGATGGATATTGAGAGACAACTCCATAATACACACAAGAGAATTCCTCTCAGAGCAGACGACATTTATCTGCTTTAGTAGTTGTACGGGCGCGGAGACCCGGGTAATGGCCACTTGTTTGTTTTGGCCGTGCACAAAACTCCTGCACCTGCATTGTGGAAACCCGGACTCCAGAACCTGTTTCTCGGGCGTCAGTTGTTTCAGCCTGCCGCACCACACAATATCGTTAATCCTCACTGCGCAGAAGGATTCTAATATATTTGTATTAATCAGTCATGGCCACAGTTTGTGTTGATTTAGATCCGAAAACACCTTGTACGGATAAGAAAGTAGTCTTTGGCGTGAACGGACAGAGATGCAGGTCTCAGTTCTTTAAATACAAATTAGCCCCCTCCCCCACTGTTATATAATCTTTCCTTAAGATTTAGATGATATGATATTAGATGTTTTCATCTATTTTCTTTTAAGTGTTAGTAGAGAAACGGCCCCGACTAATCTATTAAAGGCATATCCTACAATTCACGGTAGTGCTACCTAGTGATATTCAAAAACTGACGATTATCAATCAAAACTGGTTTCTTTGGATTCATTCTAATTCTAAATGGGTGAATTTAACACTTTGTCCAGTTGATCTAAACTTGATTAGTAAAATAGGTCAATTTACATTTGCTTGATTTTCATAGGAAATGTACTGAACAAATATTTTTTTCTTCAGTTCTTTCAAAATTAAGGACGGTGACCTATGATTTTTAAACCTAAATAAGTAGTACTGTATATGTACTATATTTTGTTTGAGGGAACATGACATGGGTTTTACTATATGAAAATAAACCTTTCAGAATTTCTATTATATTCTATTGTAATGTAATCATAATATTGATCTCTAAAACAAAAACAAGCACGCTAACCCCCAATTTTAAGTTAGATGTGTGTTCCACAAGACTTGGAGTTCATCCTTTTAAATTTTCCGGAAATTGTCATGGGTTTTAATTTCCAAGTCAGATTGTCCGACATTTCTTTAAAGAAGTGTAAACGTGCAGGTAGAACTTGTCAGCGTGACAACTAAGTCTTTGTGAAGTGGCCAGTGGAGTCGGTAGGTTGGCTGCTGTAGGGTTGGCAGGTCAGGACTGTTGTGTTTAACCTAGCTGTGTTTACCTCCTGGATGAACGTCCTTTGTTATCTGCCTGTTGTTGTTTATCTGGCGTATTAGTCAACATCCGGGCCCGGATAAAATTATTTTGATTAGAAACTGGTCGGTCTGGTGGGTTATCCATATATGGACAACCTAGTTATTGGGGCAAAGAATGATCCCTTCTGTGGAAGCAGATGGATATAGTGTTTTCTCACTTTTCAGTTCTGCTATTATATAAAAGTACGTTAGTAGACTTACGTTACAAAAGCAGTCCTGAATATCTGATAAGATTTGTTTTCCTCTTCTTGGTCTTGTCGAAATATCTCAAAGCCTGTTGAGAAATCAATATCAAATAATTCAGGCACACACCACATAGCCTTTGTATTTTGAAAATACATGGCTAATTTATTTCTTTTTTTTTGCCCTCCATTTTGTTAATCCTCTTGGGTACGCAATGTGAAGGAAGTATGCTATACTGAACTAGGACTAGGTTTGCTTGAAGGACAATTCCGCTTTCGGTCTTCAGCTTTCACCTTAGACTTTTCTAGTGCAAGCAAAAATACCGCTTATACACTGGTTAGATATATTACATGTACCTTCTTTTGAAAATGGGGACTCTTAGCAAAGTTTTCTACGCTCAGGACCTACATAAGAATGCTTTAGCTGACATAACATCTGTTTAGTTACAGTGGACAACAGTGGTCATTTAAGATTAGCTTTTGTGAGAGTTTAGTAGAGCATGAGTCCGACAACTAGCAAAGAAACAGAACACTAAGCCCAGCTCGATACCGTTGCTTTAGTGTAATGTCTAAAAGACTAGCTATCCTAGTTATGTTCTATAATGGACTAAGATTGTTAGTCGTAGCCTTCTCACCATCTTGCCAAAACTATTATACGGAAACCGGCTTACTGTCCCTGTACGTCAAAAATGCGCGGTGTTTGTAGCTATTTTTAATGGAGTAATCCATAGATTTATCCTAGTTCTCGTCCATATATGATATGTATACGAAGGGGAATTGTGTAACCATTAATTTAACATGTAGATTTGGAGAGGGGAATATAGCTACGTGTACATAGTTTATGTAGTTGTATTTCCTAGTCAATTTGCCTATTGAATTGTGACTATTTCATGTTGATTCATTTCAGGTATTTAGTTTCAAAAAGAAGATCCATATCTAGAACACAGGAAAATTTGGATAAATTAATAAATTGTCACATCTGTTTCTATGTTAAAAGGCCTAACGTGTCACGTCGGTGGTGTTTATATTAAGCCATATCAGACCAGAATAAACAATGACTGGTTTGCCATTCCAGCATACCATTTTCCGCCCACAGAGTAACAGGAAATGAGGGGAGGGGTTCGTGACTGGATACGGTCGTGTACATTATGTATGTGTGAGTGTTTAGATTGATGTGACAATATGGAGTGCCCAACTGGAGTGTTTTTTATCTGTCGTCATATTTTTATTGACATATAGCGCCCCCTAGCGGTGAGTCGGGCTGTGGTGACGGACAGGCGTCGACGCCCCATGGCTATAGGCCTGCTGCCTGTGGGGGAGGGCTAAGGAGAGCGGGAATAGGTGGTGGGAGGGGGGAGGGTCACAATATTACTTATGTATTTCATCTGGGACCTATGGTCCTTGACAGTGTCGTAGAGCGTGTGCCGCATCTCCTGTATCTACAGTTGGACATAATAGAAAACTCACTCCTACCTCGAATTTAGAATGTTATTCTCTCTGGGTCATAACATTCAAGATCAACTCTTTAACTTCCCGGATTAGTGTTACATATTTCTGATTTTTATTGTCTCTGAAAAAGCTACGCTTCTCCGTAGGCTACAGATCCTTTTCATCACATAGACATTTCATTTTGCTATTTGGTGGATGAGTTGCTGCCATCTCCTTTGACTTTATCAAACTTTAATAAAGTTCTGGAACCTACACTCCGTGTAGTTTCCCTAAATGTGACAATGTCCCAGCAACACCAGGGCAACCCCTGTCAAGCCTTGAATGAATCGCGCATGCATCGGTGAATCACTTTTATACTGTGTTCAGATGAGGTTGATACAAGAAATCTGTAATTGTTGGAATAGTCAATGTTCTCCGCTTGTATGTGTAGAATTGTGCCACCTTCACTAAAGGGTAATAAACAAGGACTTTGTCCGTCTTGGACATTGGCTCCTCCATGAGGGAACAAACGTACATTTCCAACCCTCTTCCGCAAGATGACTTCTAGAATCTGAAAGTTATCTTTTTACAAATGTTGCGGGACTACAATATCTAAGGTATTTACAACTATTCGAAGAAATGTGTGGGTTTTTTTAAAATTCAAGTAATGAAAAAAAAGGTACAAATGCAAATCCACCAGAATTAGGGCGTCCTTCCTCGTACTTGTAAGAGAACAAGTGACATATAACACAATGTACGTGCAAAAAGTCTCACCTTTTTGTGAAGATCACACTAGCAACAAGTATTGTCACCATGTGCATGCTAATCACGGACAGGCAAGTTGCCTAGTCATAAAACGACTGTGGTAATCACCCACAGACAATTTGTTTTCTCCTGACATGACTAACAGACAACTCTTCTCATGACATGACTATGGTAATCACGGACAGACAAGTTGCCCAGTCATAAAACGACTGTGGTAATCACCCACAGACAATTTGTTTTCTCCTGACATGACTGACAGACAACTTGTCTTCTCATCACATGACTATGGTAACCACCGACAGACAAGTTGCCTTGTCATGACATGCATTGCAGCCAACCATGGATTCTGGCGACACAGAACACCTGATACCATACCTTTAGTCCTGTGTTAATGAGACCTGATATTTGCACTGGTAATGACCACGTGGGGTAGATTAGAGTAACTCATACTGACATCACTATCGAAACAGTTTTGAAACCCCATCCCACTTTCGGGTCATAGAATCGGTATTATGGTTTCCAGTGTAGCAGTAGTTGGCAGCCCCAGATGCGCTCTGACATTACACTCCACCGGAAGATAAAGATTGGACTCTCATAATATTTAATGGTTAAATAATATATAACAATTTAGACACTCTATTGCTTTAGGTTTCAACCATAACTTGTTAAGACCACGCTTACGAACACTTCTGCGCTCAGCCGGAACTAAAATATGTTCAAAGTCATCAGAACAAGTCAAGACAACTAGAGACGAGAAAAGATGATATGCGGATAGTAGAGACTTCTAATGAATGTTACGATACTTTGTCTCTGCCAGGTGCAATGACTATGCCACTGAAATACTGTAGAATAAACAAGTGACAACGAAAGACACCTGAAATAAAAGTCAAACTAAAATCCACTACGGTATTAAAACTCTCCCATTATACCTGCCTGACATACATAGTGGTCGCACTGGTACTCCTTGTCAGCTGTCACTTCCTAGTGCACTTATCAACAAAATAGAGACACACAAAACAAAAAAACAGAGATAAACAAACCGTAAATAATTATAAAGGGGGAAAATTAAGATAATCATCACTTATCACAGTGCGGCCTCAGGCCATTATCAAAACAAGCGTTATAAAAAAAAATTCACACTGATGACAAAATGGCCTGATTGTGGTTCAGAGTTGTTCCGGGTCTTGTCTGGTAGTACCAGCTCCTTGCCACGTAAATAACATCATGTACAAGATACCAAAAATAAAATATGCCAAATGAGAGGGAGAGGTGGGTTGGTGGTTTATCAGCGCCTCGCGGGCCAGCGGCGGCGCGGTCGTGTTTGCTGGTCCGCGGCACGGTGCAAGACTAGAGCCCGCCCCAAAGTGGAGAGAACTGGGTGGAGTAAAAAGGAAACAAAACAGTTGTTTACCTAGTGCAGAGAAGTAGATATTTGATAGTAGCTGCTATCACATACCGAGCCGGAGGCTGCGGTCTACTCACCCGCCCTCCACGACTGCACCGGTACACTAGACGAGCCACCGCCCCGCGGCTATTTGTGTTTTATTTTTGCAGCCGGGAGAGATTGCACTTGGCCGCATTGTGAGGTAAATATTCCTGATTTGCTAACATTAATGTGTGCACCGCTGAAGGCGTACATTGAAAAGGTGGTAGAGTGGTAGACATTTAGAGGAAGCCAAACCAGTAGACCATAAGTTATAGGAAGGTTGTGAACCAAATCAGAGTCTTTTGACTGCTGGGAATCTTATTCAGAGGCACCTGTGGTGTGGCAACAACATCACATGTATTTCTAATGTAGGTGATACTGAGTGCATATGATATGATCGTGCAGCTATGGCTGTGTACCATTCCAGTGTCCCTGTCCACTACGTTTATAAAAAATGGGGTCCACATAACTTCAATTCAAAGATAGGCAGGCTTATTATATTTATGCGTATGATCTGATCAATATTTATATATCTAGCTAGGTATTTGCCACAGAGTATAGGTATGTCTGGATCACATGCTATTTGATAAATATACGCCCTCAATCTAGGCAGGATTGTCACAAATTGTATAGGTGTGTACCCTCACACCTCGACAACTCACAGCTGTATGAGTAGGGAGCTGGGCCCGGTAACATGTATATGTAGATTATACAGTAGTAAAGGTGCACTAAATGTGTGATCATATTGATGGCCAATCAGCTCATTTCAAGTGTGTGTGTGTGTGTGGGGGGGGGGGGGGGGGGTCTCCCTCTCAGAGCAGGCTGGGGTGGGTTCATGTACTGTGAGATTGGGCTGAGGCCTGCTTGATATAGGGTGGTCGTGATGGAAATGGGCGGTAGGAGGGTAAAAGAGACTGGGGTACACAAAAAACACTCACACTGGCGCCCTGAGCTGGGCCAGGGGTCAGCAGGGTGGCGAGCTGCGCGCCCTGGGCGCTAAGTGATCGGGCAATGTTGATTCATTATTTCAAATATCATTGACGGCGCGCCACGCCATCTCACGAGGCACGCGTGGCGCCCTCTGTGGGCGACTGAAACAACAAGGCCGTGTTTGCCGAGCAGGGGGTCCGGGCTTTTTTTCCGCGCCCAGTGTGTCTCTCTGAGCTTTGATGTCAAATCAAACGGCCCTCATCTCGCGCCCCGCCCAGCCCCGCCCATCATCTCGCTCCATCTACCCTCACCCCTTCTTCCCGTACCATCACCGCACCCTGACCGCACCCCGACAATCCTCATGAGTCGGCCCCGCACCCCCAGGTGTCCCTGGTTCGGGGCGGAGTACGGGACCATAGCCCGGTAGCAGACCCCTAGACGAAGCAGTGGCGATACTACATTGTTTGGCAATTACTGGTTATTTAGGCGGGTCGGGGAGGCGATGGGGCGTTCAGCAGGGCTGGGGCGCGGGGCGGGCGGCACCGGGTGCAGAGTCAACAAGTCGGGGTGCCAAATGCCGCCCCGAATATTAGGGCGGCGCACGCCGCGTGCCCCCGCGTCCAATCGCATCCCGCCGCCGTGTTTGTTTAAGTTTATATTTCCATAATTACTCCGGGGAGTACTGGCGGACAGTGTACACAGACACTGAGTAAAACTCCCCACCCCGTTCCCCCCCCCCCCCCCCCCCCGCCCTCCCGTTCCGCCCCTCCTCATCCCCCATGCACACCTCTGGTAGTGGCCGGGCGGAGCCTGCCTCCCTGCCTACAGCGCGGCGCGACCACAAGTGATGCGGGCTGAGGGGGAGGGGAGGAGGAGTGGAGTGTGTTCCCGGGGCCCTTTCTGGCCGCCCACCGCTCACCATTCACACGGCCGAGTTAGCCGGCCCACAGAAGTCGTCATTGCACGTCGCGCCGTGCCCGCAGGCAGTGGGAGCAAGAAGCGGCCGGCCTGTGGCCAGTGAGTAGTGGCCTTAACCACAACGTGCACTGCGGCCCCCTTCACCGCCCACTGGATCAGCATCCACCCTGGAGGGAGCACCCTGCTTCCCGTGCTGCTGAAAGAAATGCTTCGGAGGCCAGTCCTGACCCAAACTGCGCGCTGCTCCTCGAGTTGCTCCCGGGCATCTTCTCCCGGCCCTCCGGAGTCTGCCCGCGCCAACCGGACCCCTCCCTGCCCTGGAGGAAGTACCATCTCGCGGGCTGGTGGAAGCGCCGCGCGCTCTCCGTCTAGAGGCAACGACGACTGATAGTGATTCGACTACCGCGACTGGTGCTACAGTCACTACTACAACTACCTCTTCCTCCACTACTGTGTCCATAACAAAGTGAGTACGTGAGACAGGTGCTGCTCCAAACAGAGTGACATACTGGTGAAAACGAGTGCTATCTGTTAGGAAGACTAGTGTTCCACATAGGTTTGTGTTTGGGGTGTGAGGATTGGAGATGTGTGTGAAGAATTACTCACACCTGAAGCTAGGAATGCACAACACCTTCCCCATTCCAGGCCAGCTCTCGTGTATGTATACACGCACCACCTTAACGCCCTCTCCTAGTCCTAGAAAAGGTCAGTGGCAGCCTCTGCCCCCGGCGGCCGTGCGATGTTTCCCCCGCGGGGACCTCAGCTTCACGGCCGGCCCCTTCCTCGCCCGGACCAGCCCCGCGTGCCAATCTACCTGACCGCACCGAGCGCGTGTTTACTTTTTAACGTCCGCGCCTGTCTGTCTGTGCGTCCGCCGCCTCACTAACCAGGTCGGGGTTACGGGGACGCTGATCCGCTGCTGGTTGACTTCCGGTTGTCGGATAACGTCACTGCGTGCAGAGCACACGGAATCATTGGCGTGAAAAGGTTCTATTATGACCGACCCACCCCCAATCCCATCCCATACACACATACCTATCACCCGAACCCGACTCCCTTTAACTCCTGTTTTTCATTTGCTGCTGATAAATGACATTACTTATGACCGGACAGTTTAACGGCCAAATCATTGTCTGCCCATAGAACCAGGGCGAGCGTGGTGGCCGCTGCTGCTTTAATGTGTTATGAATATTGAGATGTTGGTTTTGCTACCTGGACGTACCTGGGGACCACCTGTCTCTTGCTTGATGGCGGACCTCTGAGACAGGGCGGCCAGTGTTGACATGAGCTAAGGGGGAGGGTCGGACGTAAGGGGTAGGGAACGCAGATAGGGGAGGAGGCATCGAGTCCTACTAGACGCAACACGTGACCTTTTAATGGCCCTGTGCATGTCACGAAAGGTCAAAGTTGTCCACCTCATTGCTCTGGGAAATGAGCGTTTACTTGGACAATTTATATAAGTCGGTGCTGTTTACGGTCAATAGATACGTTGTACTGTATATATGATGACTGCTATAGATGTATGATATGTGTATTTATGGGGTGTAAACCTGGTTCTTTAGCGAGAATTGTGTATAGCACGAGACAGACTAGAACGTCTCGTTTCAGTGACGGACATATATGGTGACTAGGTCTAATAGAACATATTGGACGTTCGACTACCCAAACAAACAAACAAACAAATTTATGCATCATATGGTGACAAACCCGAGCTAAGTTTTTGACTGCCACATATTTACCTTTTTTTAATATATATATATATATATATATATATATATATATATATATATATATATATATATATATATATATATATATATATATATATATATATATATATATATATATATATTGTCTGAAATACACAATGAAGTTATTTCATCCTTTTATTTCAAATTCTGACATGGGTAGATCTGGATCTACACCGAAAAATGTTAACTTAGTTATTTTCCCAAACAACTACTACATGTGCTGGAATTTATGTATTGGAAGCTTGTAAAATCGACTGGCACAAAGACATAGCACCTTCTGTGTCAAGGAGTTGTGATGATAAATGTAATTCAAATTAGCTAATTTTGAGAGCGCTTTCTATTTTGTACACGTTTGGACTTCATCACTTAGCTATTTTTGCCGATCCTGCCGACCAAACAGTAACGGTAACACTTTTAAAAGGGACATTATTGATATTATGTTTATCTAGATGAAAACAGGTCCTAAAAAGATATACATGTTTCACCATATTTTCCGATAGAAATGTCTCTTATATTTTATCATGATAGATGATACAACGGGTGATAGTTAAACAGTTTAAGGTCAGCAATGTGGGTTTACCCCTGTAGATTCCGTTTACTTCTGTTGCCATGAGACTTGTCGTTCTATTCATCATATATAACCTCAGTAGCGTCCTCCCTGAAGAGTAAGAGATGTCACAGGTACCGTAACCAGGTGGAGACGGTATCGTGACAAAAGTATAAGAAACTTGATAAAAAGTTTATTGTCTTTAACTTTATGATTTTGACTGGACTGACCTTTCCTTTGAATAGCTGGTGTATTCAACTAAGAAATGCTTAAACGTAGGTGTTCGAGTATCAGTTTGATAGTTTCTGATTTTGAAGTTACAATATTTGTGTTCAAATAATTTGATCGAGGATTTTCCTACTTTTCTTTTGGGTGGAGGTGGGTATTTTTGGCCCTGACGATATATATTCGTGTAAGTTCGACAATTTCTTTTTAGCAATATACATTCAAAGTAACAGTAGTACATTCGGTAAGGTGAATCTTCTGTTTTACTTAACAATATACAATAAGAGTACGTCTCTTTGGTTGACTGCCAGTATTGCTCCTCGTTTTTTGTCCTCAGTTACTTAAAATGCAGACTACCCAAGTGATCTGGAGTTTGTCAGATATTGCTACCATTGTCTGTGAAAGCTCGTCTGAATATCTTTTGATATTCGTCAGATACAATGAGAGTATGTTTCACTTGTACCCTGAAGAGTGCACCGCTACTATCATCTCTGTTTCTACCACCAACGTCCTGGTGGATAGATGATTATTCAACAAATTTTGTCTGGGAGTGTGAGCAGTTTTTTCAATTGCTGACATACATAGATGGTGAAATCTATTTATTGAATAACAGCATTCTGATAGCCACCATGACACTATAACAATGTAATGCTATGTCAATAATCAAGTTGATATAAGCAATTATCAGTGTCGAAGTCCACTTTTGAATTATTATTGAGGTATAGCCTGTAGAGTTGATGTAGGTCTGTATGTCGGGAAGCTCATTTAAAGGAAATATCTCTAAATGCCTGGAGGGGGCCTATGCCCCAAGTTCTGACCTTTACTTGTTTTATTTGTCTAGTAAACATCGTTGTCTGGAGGTGTGAGGAATGTAGACATAGTGTAATTATTCACGTCTTTGTTTTGCAGTATGAATGAATAATAATTCAGAAAGTATTAATAAATGCTAATGTATAAACTTTGCAAGACACTATTATTGAAAGCATTTACATCACTAAACAAACTATGATTATGTATTTCTGTGATGTAATTTTTTCGATTCCAACGGACTCGAAAGTAGTCCATGGTCGGACAAAATCTTGGTCGCAACGCGGTGGGCACTGGACCTCTCATACCGATACGCCTCGTCCACAAACATATGATTATGTATTTCAATTATGATGGAAATCTTTTTTCAGAAGATGTGCGAATTTGCTTGATAAGACATATGTTTTTTTTAATTATCATGATTAATAATTAAACTATACATGAGGTATGACTATTGTCTTTCGAAATCACCTAATAAGTCCTTGGTGAGTCATTTTTATTAAAAAGAAGCTCTCCATCCTTCTGGAAACATGCTTGACGCCCAACAGACCTTTTTTTGTGGTGAGATTACATACCTCGCGCCATTTAAATCAGTATGGGGTAATTATAGGGTTCCTTTTAAGTTCATCTTTTATAGGCACTTATCTACCTGAACTAAGTAGTCGCCCGCCGTGGTGTATATGTACTCAAGTTCATGCTCTGTCTCCTTTATGTTTTTCCCCTTCAATTTGTTTTATGAACACATTCTAGAGTCGGTAACAACACATTCTATTCCAAGAATGCACCTTGCTTCAATTAAGAAGTTTCTATGAGCTTCTCTCATGACTTGGGTGTCGTACCTGTTCATCTTCTCACCAACCCTCCTTCTTTTCTCCAGTTGCAGGCCTTACAGCAGCAGCAGTCAGGTGTCACCACCAGTACGAGCACGACCCAGCCCTTGCCGTCCGGGAAGCCCCCGGCACCGCCACTCTCTCCCCCAGCGGCCAAACCCGGCCGCAAACTGAAGGCGTCCACCCTGGAGGCGGCCGGCCCGCCGCCGCTACTCATGATGGCGCCGCAGCAGCCGCTGTCCCCGCAGCAGATGCAGCAGCTGCTACAGCAGCAGGTGCTCAGTCCGGGTCACCTCCAGCAGCTCATGCAGCAACAGTCGCTCGTGCTGCAACACCACGTGAGTCCACTCTTTACCCTCCATTAAGTGGGATTCACACGGACAGGCTCGTGTACTTGACATATTTTACCCACTCTCCAATGATTTTTCCTCTGTCCAATACTCTCAGAGCAGAATGCTGAAGTTGAGCAGATTTCTGATTCACACAGAAGGACACAACTGTTACATATACTCAGTCAAGCTTTACCACTGAGACTAGCGGACCCTCATTATCAGTGGGAGGCACGTCAGTCTCACCAGAATGCCCCGAAAATCTTAAACAGGTTTAAAATCCAAATCGCTTGAGACTATGTAGCTTGGCAGAGAAAATGCTCAGCAGTTAGGGCACTGGACTTGTAACCCCAAGGTTGTAGGACTTTGTGTGTTTGAATCCCTCCCCCCCCCCCCCCCAGCAGTGGTAGATTTACTGCTATATCAAAGGCCAATCCTTTTTATACCATGTCTATGTGGTGTGGGGAGTAAAAGAACTCTCACGTCGGTAAATGTGTAGGGGTGGGATTTCTACCTAAATTCATTGCAAAGATTTGATCACCACGCTTGTGGTGTAAAAGAACCTTGAGAAAGTCTGGTGAGAACCTGCAATGGTTATCTGGACGTTAAATGAAACCAACAAACAAAGAAACAACTCTCACCTTGGTAAATGTGTAGGGGAGAGATTTCTACCTGAATTCATCACATAGATTTGATCACCACCCTTCTGGTGTAAAAGAACCTTGAGAAAGTCTGGTAAGGACCTAAAATGGTTGACTGGACGTTAAATCAAACCAAACAAACAAACAATTCTACTCAAGGCAATGATTTACTCTCATGTATAGACGTATATGCATTAGTTATTAAGTCATATACATGTATTTTATCCGTTATACAGTGACTAAATGATACTGATTGCAGGATGTGAAAGAAAAATAGGTATCACTGATGAATCCTCTTAGCCATTACTCTGTTATCCATCTAACTAATAATACATTCAATCTGAAAAGAGACTAGCTTACCAGCAGAACCGACTTGCGTAATCAAGAACGGTATTCATGTTGTCCTGTTCTTCTTATCTGTTTTTTTGGGGGTTATATCCTTTTATCCTACCCCTAATATAAAATTCCATAGGCTTAACATTGGGTTTCCGTATGCCACGCTGACTGGCATACGGAGTTTTATATGCCACTAGTGGCATACAGCATTATTATCACGTAATATTCCAAAATCGAGGAGATGGGGTGGGATAAAATCAAAACCTGATTCGTTTTAATCTTGGCCACAGCATTACACTCCTGAAGTTTTGGCTCCGGACTTCACTCGGCTTCGCCTCATGAAGTCACTTTGCCAAACTCCAGTTGTGGAATACGGTGGCCAAGATTAAATCTCATCCAGTTTTACGATAGTATGCAGAACTTGTAAGGACCTAAAAGGTTTCAATAATCCCTACCTAGTACTGTTACAGGTTTCCCGGTGCCCGGAGCTGAGTCGGCATAATGTGTGCGTTTGGGGCTCTGCAACCTCCGGGTTCTAGCCATTCACTTTAGTTACAGCTCCCCATAAAAGACCCTAGCGACTGGCACTGACCTAGAACTGAATTGAATACTTATGGGATAATAATGAAGGGTGCGATGGAATGCACAAATTGTTGTGTTCATTTGTTGTTTATATCCTTTTTTCGTTGGGGGCTAGGAGGAGACCAGACTATATGAGAACTTCCTGGTATTTGTCCTAGACCTCACCGACATCCCTGCAGTATATAGCTGGTATGATATAAGATGCTACGGCTGTCTGTGTGTTCTCAATATTTGGGAGGTGGCGAATTTTAAAGCTCGCCAGTTGGATATGCTTTTAACAACTAGAACGTTTCCTATCTGAATTAAATACATTTACCTTAAATCCCCGCGTATAAGACGGTGCGTCCTATAGGATTCGCCCAAACTCGGGGTGCGTCTTATACGCGGGTTTTTATTTTTACAGAACAGTGCTAAAACCTTCAAAATCAGGTCCCAGCTGCGTCTTATAGCATTCTCCCGACCTGAGGGTGCGTCTCATATGCGAGATGCGTCTTTTACGGTACTATTTCCTTCCAGTTATGGCTTATCCAGTCACGTACAGACACCCCCACAAAAAAAAGATCCCCTGCGCCACACCTGTCCTGGTATACTCCCACCATCCCCACACCACATCTTGTACTCCAGAAGATTACAAAAAGTCTGGTTTATGTAGTTATACATAACTGAAACAACTCTTAACTGTAGTTAGCCATAACTTGTCCCTCATTGTCATGGCTGTCGAGGAAGACAAAAACTATTTAGCAAAAGAAGATGCTAAAAAGAAAACAACTTAAATTCAGCAGTACCGTTTGGCGTAGTTGTTGCTTACATACTTAGCTACACTGACTAAGGTCCACCTCGCATCTCTTCTGACTTCGACTGTGTTGTCTCTCATTGGGAATGACTCTTACATCCATACCGCTTACCATTTGAATACCTAGAAATTGTGTGAGACACATATCATCGACCAACCAAGACCCGACCTTAACCTTCGCGCTATGTGCACATGCACTGCAAATATATATGCACATATTAATATGTTTAGTTATGGTTGCTTATCACACCTCTTGGTGATAAACTACAAAAGTATTCTGTCAATCGGTACCAGCCGAACAAGAAAACCAGTTTGATAAAGAACTGAGCTCCCGCCACTATATATTAAAGGCTTTAAAAATATAAATCTTGTCGTGAGTCAGGAACCCATAAGTCTACTGACGCTTGCTGATGTGTTTATGGTCGTATGTCGGGGACGTGTGTATGGAGAGGGGTGGGGGTGCAGGGCCCCACTTGACCACGATTGTATCCAGGCGGTGAACAATGGCTGCCCTTATACAGGTATTTTGACGAGATCCTGGGTTTTCACACCAGAGGGCAATTCCATTGACCTGCTGGAAGCTCGGGGCTGCTAGGAGCCTGCCTATGCTAATTCTCTATAGAAGGTGATGCAAAATTCAGTAACTTTTTATCTAATGATGACATCAGAAAATGGTTTTCAAATTTATTCAGACATGTCAACACTTAGTGGGGCTATTGCAGTAGGTATCGACGGTCATGCCATTTAGTGTTAAATTCTGTGGCAGCCTCGTATACCCCCATACCCCGCCTGTCTTTTACATATAACTAAACCAGCAACCTCCCGTGCACTCCTAGCCCTTCTATTGTCATACCCGCCCCCATCTTTTTGCCGCACCACTCAGTGCCCTCGTGCTCTCGTCAGGGGTACGACCGTCACCCCCTGACAATGGCAAGCGCGGTGGCGGCGTGTTTGGAGCGACAACACGGCCACGTCTCGTGTTTACCTAGGGGCGGGTGGCTGAGGGGCCCTGAGGAGGGCGAAGCAATTGTCATGTCATCTCGGGAGAAATCACGCCGACGCGCCGGTCCGACCCGACCGCCGTGTCCGGTGTGCGGCCACGCCCCCCTGAGCACGGACAGCGAAGACGACTCAGACCGCGCTGGTTTGTGTGTCCAGTCAGGCGTGACCGTCATCCACTGGACCATGTGCCTTGGCGACGTCTCGCTCAGGAGACGGGGGAAAGATAAGTGGGATGGGGGCAAGTGGTGGGCAGGAGTCATTGGCTTGTATTGTAGGATGCTCTCTGACGTTAGCGTCATGGTTTGGTGAGTGACGTTCCCTGAAGTAAGTGCTTTTTGCGCTTCTCACTAAACAGGCGGGGTGGTGGGTGATGTTATCATTGACAACAAAGTACAAGCGTATCGAAAGCACCCATTTCTGTCTCTGCTTACCGTGGAGAACGTCTCAGGATTCAGTACGCGTTGCCATGTGTCCGTCTCCTCTCTCCATGTACGTGGATGTGGAGGTGCGGGTGGGTCGCACCAGGGTGTGTGTGGGGGGGGGGGGGGGGGGAGGGGGGGGGAGGTAGCATGTCTCCAGTTCTAGTTCTCCACCCTGTTTCCATAACCCACCACCACCACCCGGGCAGGTTCCCTGCGCCGTACTGCCGAGTATCCAATAAATACCTAATGGTCGGGTCTAACGTTACATGCCACAGGTCGCGCCATCGCCGTAATAGTCCCCTTTCCCTCATTGACGCCCTGGCTGACCCGACGTCGCCCCCGCCGCCCGGCCGCAGGTCGCCGGGGGGAGTGCGGGGGAGGGGGGAGGATATGGCAAGCCAACTGTGCGTAATCGGGAAATAACTATCCGGTGCGATCGGCGGAAAATCATTTAAATATTACATGGTGCGTACACTTAAGATGGGTTTATCTGTTGTGGCTGGGTGCGGCGCGGTGCGGGTAACGGATGGGACCCCCGCGCCGCGCGTGAAATGCCCCATCATATATTCATCGCGCCAACATGATGGTGGCCCCGGTGATCGGCTGATAGGTGACGCGCCTACTGAGCTAGAGGACAGGGGAGGGGGTGCTATATGTTGCATGATACGCATAGTAGTGAAAACGTACACCTATACACCATGCTTTAATTGTACCGTTAACGCATCTACAAACCAGCCTAGTCTAATTTATTTTCTAAAGTTGACTTTACGCTACCAGTAACACACTATTGTTGGAAGTAGATTTTTTCATTTATTTTAGGTAAATATTCCCATACCGGGTACTTAAAAACCAGGTGTCAGAAGGGATTCGATTCTGCCTCTTATTATTCTCCCCAATATAGCTCCTCCAACAACAGCATAGCTCATTCATCCACTAACACAATATAACAAAGGGCAATAAGCCCCCATTTAAATGACAAATGGATAAGAAATTCTCGCGGAGTTATTGAAAATAACTCCGATATACGTATATATGTACCAAGCTCGCCTTTAGCGACTTTATTCCATGTACTGGATTCTTGTAAGACAGGCCACGAGCCTAAACTATCCAGAATAAACAAATGAATCAACAAAAAAATGGCGATTGCTGATTCTTGAAAGATCAAATGTGAAGGAATAGCAGAAGGAGCATATGAATACATTCATAGCAGCATGGGGGGGGGGGGGGGGAGGAGGGGCTAGTCCTACTATGATTCGTGTAGTTTGTGCTGGTAGGTAAAGTCGGCTTTTATGCACATACTTGAGTTGTTTAGCCTTGACCTGACTATTGACCAATGAGCGGGCAGATAAAACCCAACATGGAGTCACCATAGTACAATGGCACTCAAACATATGAATGGAGCCTCAGTAAGTCGAGGAAAGAGATACTCTGGTAGATAGATGGAAGGTGTCGACAGAAATGACAGGCTAACGCACATGGATGGATGGATATTTATAAAACTGCACCCATTTACACTCCTAGGCACGACTCGCACACAGATCGTGCACAAGTACCTCAGCTCTCCCACCCCGACGCACCACCCCGTGCACTTGTCGGCTAGTTAATGTGACTAGAACTACACGCCTAGTGCCAATTTGGGAAGTATGAAATTTGAACCGTGAAAATGCCACACTGTTTTATGTTAGTTTTGGCACAAGACGATTTTCCAGATGAGTTCATTAATGATAAACAGTCATATTCTTCAAACTGCGTCTTATTGTCCTTCCAAAAACCAAGAGAGGTGTTTCAACTCTTTTATAGCCTTTCTCTCTTGTGTATTCAGTGGTCGTAGATTTTTGTTTTATACATTTTCAGAGTGCGATACCATGTAACGATTAAAATAAGATTGAATTAATTTTGTGGTTTAGAGTTCAGTTTTTTAACCCACAGAATAATGATTTCGCACTAGTCTTTTTTTATTACCTGAGAAAGTTTTACAGACAATCATAGTTCATTGGGTTGCCGACAATCCTCCGGGCAACAGTAACATAAATTAGAAAAGGATATATGTCGTGGCCATGGTAATTATAGGGACATGGTTACAATACACATAGTGCCTTAGGGACAATTTCACACAAACCATTATCCCATAACCATGGTGCATTAAGGGGCAATGTTACTAATAATGCAAATGTTGTTTTTAGGGACAGTGTTGCTCATACTATTATCTTATTACCACGGTGTTTACAGGGAACGATAGACCACATATTACAAGTTCACTAGACACCATTCGTCAATTTGTTATCGTATTCTTTTGACCAAGACTACAAGAAAAATAAAATTACGCACCAAATAACAGGTCAAGGTGCACTGTCACTATAATCATCCTTAGTTCGCGAAGATTACGATATGCACGGAAGGAATGTATAAATATATTGACATGTAGAGAGAGAATAATGACTAGGGGCTGTTGTTTTTTGTTTGTTTGATTTTGTATCCTTGACTTGTGATACAGAAAGAGAGTGAGGAAAAAAAGACATATTGATATTTTTGATTAACTTAGCTGCAAAGATGTATAGTACTATGCCTAACGTTGGTTGAAAACCAGGCGTAGATAAGTTTTATATGTGAAGGGAGGGAAATATAAGGAGACAAACAGTACAAGACAGGATAGACAACAAAGGGCCTTTACGAGGATAGGAGGGACCAGGGGTACGAAAAGGTTGGTTTTATGTGAGAAGTACATGTTTGTATCCAATTCTGGGGAGATTCTGCACCACTACCCCCGCCAACACCCAAATTACATAACAATATACATGGAAACGGGGTAATAAGTCCCTTTTGGGGTAAAAGTCCATGTTCCAGTACACAAATGTTATGTGTGCTTTGCTTGCGTTTGAGTTTGTTACACCATGTTAACCTTATGGAGTTGCAAAAGTCAATGACCTTTTTCCGAAAACACATAAACTATCACATTGGATAAAGCCTATGCCCTGGCTGTGCAGGCCATCAGCCCCATGTAGGCCCCGGTATAGTTGCAGGGTGACAAGTGCACACACATATATATTTGGACATGTGCTTGTCATGTGCATATGCTTTGTGCTGTCAACATGCCACATCTATTAAGTGCCACTCACTATATGACATCCACTATGTGACATTCATTCTGCACATATATGTCAGTTTACCCACCTGTCTGGTCACCAATCACTCTACCCACCTACCAGCTTAGACACATACCAGCCTGCCCAGCAATCAAACCAACCATCGACCAACCTGCCGATCCATTAACCTGCTCATCTACCATCCTGCCCATCAATCAACCTACTCATCTATCAGTCTTGACTACCTTTCCACTTATACACTCACCAACCTAATGTACCCACCAGCATGTCCACCGACCAACCTGCCCACTACCCAATACGTTTACCCAAGAACCTACCTACTACCTGATTTTCCACCAACGTCCCTACCAACTAAACTACATAACCAGCATTACCGATACTTTTACTAAGATAACACACACTTTTCTCTTTTTATGTATCTGCGGATATATGCGTATGGAAAAATCAAGCCTGAACGACCCCTTTCCACCCTGTACGCTTTTGGTCTATTAATACCTGACCCCAACCCCAACCCTCGCCCTTGCTGCGTACGTACATGTACTTTATTGATGGATCCTTATTAATTATTGCAGCTTAGCTGATATTGTTGAGAATTCTGTCCCATCGCTTGAACTTAACGGGCTTTTTTCCATTTCACAAATGTATTTTTCATTCTGGAGGGACTTCCTACACTTTACAGAACATTCACGTCATTTCCATTATAATTAAGTATTTTGTAAAAATATCAATGAAATACAGTGTTGATTTATCTCCGCTTCCCAAACCTACAAAACGGAATAATCACCCAAAACGAGATTTTAATTGGTAAGGTTGTATAGCACTTTCCAAAATTCCATACCAGTATATAAAGGTGATCTCTTTGATCTAAGATCTCATTGGGCCAGCAGGCACTGGGGGAAGTAGAGAGTGTGACACTGAACTGCGCGACCCGGCGCTCGCTACCAACTCGTAGCACTGCCCCATGGTGGTTTCCTATCACCTCATCTCATATATTTAATCTTGTTCTGATGTGACATGGTCTGATGCTACTGCATAGAGTAACAAAAAAACATGACTGGATACCATCATAAGTATATCATGACTATTTTCTTCGCCACATACAAAAAATACCGTTTCATAGATTTCTAGTAGGACTTTATGGCATTTCTAACATAAGGTTACCTTCTCCAGTAAAATTCATATCAAGTTATACTTTTAGAAAATACACTTCAGCAACAATTATGGTATCCATTTGTAAAGCCATCATACGACAGGTAGAGACGAATAATCATGCCTTTGCCAATGCTGAGCACTTTACGCTAGCTCCATTATGGACCCCGTGTCATACTCCATACTAACACTACTACTGGGATACCATAGAATGTTATGCAAATCACTGTATTGCCTTAGGAGCTAATTTAAACAGGTATTACAAACGTATTCCGCTCATACACTCATTGCTCTAATGCTAAGAAAATACCTTGCATATAAGGCCAATTTCTGGCCTGTGGAAAAAGGTCTATTGTACCCTCAGTGACATTCTATTACAGCCTGTGACCCATAGAAGTGTGCTACCCGGTCCTAGCCTCCACAATCGGACCATCCCTTCTCTGAGTAGTCACAAGGTGTGTTGTAGGCACGCTGACCCTGGCTTAACCCCACTCTTCTTGTCCACTCCTAACAGACACAGCAGAAGCTGCAGGAGCAGGTGATGCAGCAGCTCAACGAGCAGCTCCAGGTGAACATCGTGCAGCAGTCCCAGCTGATGCAGCAGCAGGCGCTCAGTGGCAAGAAGCTCGACCACAAACAGATGACGGCGCAGCTTCAGCAGCTTCAGCTCCAGCAGCAGCAGATCATCCAGCAGATGCAGCTGCAGCAGCGCCAGTTCTTGCTCTCCCAGGGCCTGCTTGGCATGACACACATGCCCCCCAACCACGGTCAGTAGCCCATGTTTGTCAAGATCAACGCTATCTAGGCCGTCGGCATGGCGGGCGGCTTGGATTTCAGCCAGATAGACGCCGCAGATAAAAGCTGGGGGTTTCATTAGGAGGCAGGTCCATAGTAATGTAGATCTCCGCTACTGGTAGCAGATATCTCCAGTGAGGGACATGGTTTTTTTTTTAAAGAAAGAGATGGGTTTTTTTTATTTGAGTGTGGATGTGGTCCTATAGCATTTTAGTGAACCGATAGGGATAAGCTGAGGCTGTGGTGTAAAAGAGCCGACCAATCTACGATAGATATGTTTTAAGAATCCTCGTAAATTAGTCTTCTTGAAATTTTAGAAGGATCAATAATCTGTAGATCAAGAAAACACCCAATCTGTAGATCAAGAAAAGTACCAGATCCATATCATTTGCTTCTCTGGTTTCCAAGAGTTTTAATTTTGCTAACAAAATCCTGGGAGTTGAGACTTCCGGGACACTTTTCTCGGCGGTACATCTAGCCTTATGCTCTGAGGGATCCGTGAGTCTCTAAACTCAGACACTGAGCGATCTTCTACGTCTCCTCACATGACACCTACGTCACTGGTCACGTGCCTGACGCCATGGATACTCCATCATGGCGGCGCTGGGGTGAATCCCAAACAGGCTGTCGTCAGGCGGCTGTGATATGTGGTGACTGTGATGTCTAGGCGGTGCCCACGGGACCTATAAGACACTGCCTCATGGTAGGCGGGCGACCGGACGTGTTTTCTGTTTGTGGATGGGGTTGTGTACATGGCCTCTTTTAGATATGCTCAGGGGTGAACTTCAAAAGACTCGGGTGTCAAGTTAGGGTCGATGTGCACGAGCGAGCAGCTCTGTCTACGAGTAGCTCAAAACTCCACAATCTCCACTTGCTCGTACACCATCAAAATGGATTAGTTTGTAGGTAATATCTATGTAAATAAGTTCGAATGTATTATTTCATAAGATGAGTGTATTAAGATGAGATATGCGAGAGCACAAATAAAAAATCCTAGCTGTCAGTTAATGAAATACTATGGACTGGATGTCATCATGTAGATCAATATAGATATTTAGGTGAAACCGTCATGTCCTTGTTATTGATACTTTTCTTATATGGTGATTTATATTTTGCAACCATGTATATATTTACATATTTATTTCTTAGCTAAGGATCTCCTTCTCTTTAATTATCGCCTTAGCTGTAAATACGACGTAGAATACCATCAAATCCCTGGCGCCTGCAGAAAAAAAGGACTGCCTTACACCCTAGTAGAGTTACTCCCTAATAAATCTCAAATACAAAAAAAATCATACTCATTATGTTAACCTTCCTATCTCTTTTCAGTAGGTCTGTCCACCACGGAGATGCAGCAATTGTGGAAGGAGATAACCGGCGTACACACATCAGGGGAAGACGCAGTCAAAAGTGTACCCAACGGCATTCCTACCTCGCCCAACGGTTTCTCCAACCAGCAACAAATAGGCCCTGCTATGAACGGACTCTCGGACGGATTCTTACTCACACGTAAGGCCACTAACATCTTCCAGCTTGCGATGACTTAACCTACATCTGAAAGACTCTGTTCTGTTTCTCTTGATCTTTGCTTCAGTGAGATCCCGTTTTGTTTATTGTGGACTGAATGTTAAAAATGGGTCAGTTTATCAAATTCAGCCACCTCTTGTTTCCTTCGTGTCCCCTTGGAGAACGCCAACCAAAACAGGCAGGAGTCACCCTCACTGACGGTCGTGTTTTTGTTTCTCCCTCTCTGTCAGCTGGAGGCATTGTGAGAGTGCCTAGTAACCATGGGAACGGAGACGCTAACAGTGTTAACAATGGAAGCATCAAACATGAGAGTGAGACCAGTGGCGCCCCCGTCCCGGAGAAGACGCCGCATGCGCTGTACGGTCACGGCGTCTGTAAGTGGCCCGGATGTGACACGCCATGTGAAGACACTACCGATTTCCTCACGTGAGTTGTGGCTATTTAGTTACGTTTCTTTAAAAGGTCAAATATTCATGCGAGTTGGACGAGTCATTTAATTGTATCATCTTTTAAACAAGATGAAAATGATGATATCAAATAAAGTACTTTCATATTCGTTTTGCATAAGGTCCTGGTTGGAATACTTACATAATTTCTTCTAAAATACGTGTTATTAAAGGAGATAGGTATTGAAAAAAGGAATTACTTTTCACTTGTAAAAACTGAATGATTGAATATTAAGGTGCTTTCTTCTTAATCGCTATGCAAGTTTGTTTCATTCCCTGATATAAAAGAACGTCACAACATCTTGTTAGTAAGGACTTTTGTAAAAAAAAAAAAATCATTTTGTGTATTATGCTGGTTTATCTGGGTTTTAAATGATTACTAGGGGCCGTTATTAATGAGCTTCGCAATCTGCTGAAGATCAACACATGCACCACAGAAATGTCCATAGCTAGAGTAGGAATATTTAGAGACACGGGCGTTGGTATTGAGTCGTTGGCGGTGGCTGAAATGCTCAGTCCAGTGAAGGCCTGAGCTGCTCACGCTGGCATCAATGAGTGATTTCTGAGCCGCTCACCCTTCGACATGACGTACTCTTTCCCCCGCCACCCATCCATTGGCGCCGCGATTGCATCGCAGGCGCGCGTTTAAAGCATTTATTTGAATGTTTCTGCGTCTGGCTTGGCGACGTTATCGCGGGAGAACGGCGGCCCCACTCCGTTCACCTCCCCTTCTCGCCCCTCCCCCAAATGGGTGTTAGTCCAGGCCCATTGTGCTGTAGCCACCGCCAAATTGATTTTAGTATATTAGTTTCCAAATGACCGGAGCCCCGAGTAGAGCCGGAGGTAGGCGGGGAGGGCAGCGCCACCCCTGGGCAGACGTGGACGGGGTTAGGAGTTGCTCATTGATTGAGCAATAGCATCGGCACCGCGCGCCCAGCCGAGTGGATAAAACGATAAGGATGCGCATATAAACCGCCCGCCGCTAAGACGCAAGCGCGCCTCGCACAAAGAGCGATAGGCCCGGAAAGGTGTGCGCCAACAAACAGCAAAAATCCACGGCGATAAGATGTCTATCGCGGGCAGCTTTTCAGCACGGCTGGGGCGGTCCCCGACCCGCCGGCCGGCCCGACCCCCACCTCCCTCCTCACTGGAGGCGAACAGTTTCGGGGTTTATTATTTCTGGATCCTTGGCGAGGATCTGGCCGGGGGTGTGATGGAGGAGGTGATAGGCCTGCGGGCAGGGCCTACACCATCCCTCTGCTGACCTAAGAACATTGCGTCATCCGCCTGGGGAGAAGGATGTTTAGTGGGATACTGCACGGCGTGCGATATGCCCAGCGCCGACACGCCACGACTGTTACTACACTGACAGAGAGAGCTAGACGGGGTGAGAAGTTGATCGTATGCGGCTGTTGGTCTGTGAGTGGATACTACGCTAGATAGTGCGTTGTGCTCTGAGCAGCTCAGGAGGTGCTCAGGAACATTAACCACTCCTAGTGTTGGTTCGTGCTGAACGGCACGAGCGCATAGGGAGATGTTCCAGCGCTCTCATGCAATTTGCCGTGCTCCGCGTACCGAGTGAAACGTTAAACATCTCGTGCTTTATCAGTGCACCAACAACTCCACTATAACATAACCAAACTCGGCAGAATGATTTGTTAAGCTACATCATACCTGCCAGCCCACGGTATATGGAATGCTTTTCTCACCTCATTTTTAAGTCTTTTAATCTCAGACGCCCAGCATTTTGCTGCAGTAAAAAACGCTGACGTATTATTCTAAGTGAAGCCTTGGCATCGCCGCCTCTACTGGGATTGGTGACTGTAAGCCCTCTGCACATTACCTGAAAGCCAGTGTGTCACTTTGATGCCGGGAAACAAAACTGGGTGTTTTGGAGACCCGCACGTTTGATCTTTGTACTTGTCCTCATCGTGTCCCCTGTGTAGCTGTACTCACACCCCCCCCCCCCCCCCCCACCCCCACCTTCCTTCCGTCGTCACCCCTTACCTGGGATCAGTGCTGGCAAGGTAGCAGGGGACGGATAGGCGTGCGAGCCCCTATTGTAGGTACTGATTTAAATGTTTGGATCATTTTTACAGAGTGCAACTTTTTAATGTCTTTATGTTTGAAATGGGTATAATGTAAACATTATTACCTGTGAACACCGTGTCGAGCTTTTTTTTTGTAGGGCACCAAGTGCAGAGTTGTCAGGTGACCTTCTCCTTTTTGCGGCACCGGCATTCGGTTACACCTTTAATGCCGTTGAGAATCAATAGGACAATAGGAAATGTCCACTGAGCACACTGGGGTCTCGCGGCTTATACTTATGCTGCATGCGATCAATCGATCGGAGTGGAAAAACAAAGACTAGTAAATCCCGATTACCTGAGTTTCGTTATGGTGACTGTGATTGTGTTGGCGGGTGGGTGTTTGACTGGGAACAATGGGAGGTTAAACTCTGACATGTAGAGACGAGGGAAATAGCGGCCAGGCCCTTGTCTACAGCACAAAAGATGGCCTTTCACACACAGCAACCGTTAGTCCTGAAAGACCAGTACAGGCCAAACGCTACTTTAATTTGAATTTTATCATGTGAAAGCGTGGGAAAAGTCAATGTTATGTTAACATTAAGAAGTCTCTTCTTAGCGTGATGAAAAAAGGGTGTTGTGAATGTGTAGCTACGGTGATATTGTGTGAAGATATTTCAGGTGCGTGATTCTGTGAGCAGCTCAATGAGCAACTGGTGTTGGTCTGCTCTACTTTACAGGCACCTGAATGAAGAGCACCAGCTGGACGACCGGAGCACAGCGCAGGCGCGTGTCCAGCAACAAGTTGTCAGCCAGTTGGAGCTACAGGTGAGAAGCTCGTGTCACTCTCCTAGTCTCATCTTACTGTAGAGCATCCCCTGTATCAGTCTATGTTCATTTTTTGGTTTCCCAGCAAAGGCTATTGGTCGGTTCGTGTCATATCAACATAGTTGAGAAACCATAGTAGCCATGCATCGGACTGAACTGTACTGTCTAATTATGATAACACGCCCCTCCGAAAGAGCACCTTCCCACTACAACACACCTGTTTGGAGTGACAAACATTTCGAGGAAGTCCCTCAAGTGCATATTCTTTATGGTGTATTGAATTAGTCTTTATAATGGACAAATTAAAATGAGATTTGTTGTATGTTTCTTAATGAGGCTGATCTAGAAAAATATGAAACTGATTTATGAGAATAATGAGGCATACCCTGAGGTGCATTTATATTTATTCCATATCTACGGTAATTGTGGGCATCACAATAATTAATGCCTTAGTTCCCGCTAATAACAACCACCTTTTATCACCAACACCTCTATAGTTAATGGCATTTGAAAAGAACTTTCTACCTATATCTTTCTGTGTAATGGCTGAACACTTGGCTGACACTGAAATCTGTTGGGTAATGGGTCATGCTGAGAGTTAGCAACTTAACCACAGTGTGACACTCCAACCTCACAGGTAAGTATCTTCTGAGTAGCGGTAACAAGATATCTGAGCTCATCTTGGTTATTCCCCATTACCTGACACTTTGACAGTTCTCGGGACAACGAAACCACCTTGTCTTAGGTGTATTTGTATTTCTTACCTGTAAAGTAGTCCGAGCGAGGACGACGCTAGCGTTATCAAGTGCGGGGGCTGGGAAAACTCAGCAAGCGTGGACACGCATATACATATTGGCCACTGTCATGTGATTGTGTTTTACCGACCGCGTGGGGGCCTATACCTCATACAAGCTGCTGCTTACTACAGTGAGCCGTCTGGGAGGCTGCGTCGCCCGTCGGCCCGGACCCCGGTCCGTAGTTGTCTCCAGACGGCCAATATTTACTAGGCCATTCACCCCTCTTCCTACCTGAGCTAGAAAGCAGTGCGTGCACTGATGTACGTGCGGTTTAGTGAGGTGGGCTTAGGAAGCATTTCATTAACCCGTGCGATCATAACGGAAAGAAATAGAAACCTCCATGATAATATCGGCTATTAGGGAATGTCTTCTAAAGCAGGGAGATGTTCTCTAGTCGTGACCGATTGAGAGTGATCATTTTGCGTTGTTTAGTCATGATCATCACTAGTGATTTTTTCGAAAACGATCAATAAAACGGTCACTTCTAGTGACAAGGCCATACGCGTCACTAATCGGCCCAGACACAATACGGACATCGACCATGGTGCTAATAGAAAGAAACAATATATAATTTTTCAGACATTACAAACTCGGCTCCAAGTCAAACTATAAAATGATTGATCTGAGACCCTTATCTAAAATAATCTTAGTGTGTAATATATATGTATCGCTCAGATGCACTGATCTTAGCGGCCGACGCGCGACTACAGTATTCTAATACAGTATCTGATATTGATCGCTGGTGATTTAGACTGAATCTTTCAGTATAGAACACGAGCTCTTCCTAATTCCTACCACATTCAGATTCCTCCAGACTCGAAAATAACTAAACTTTAGTCTAATCATCCCTTTCAACATTTGTGAATAAATTGTACGGCCGATATCCTCGCTTTTTCCTCCATGTTTACAGAAATCCAAGCACTCATTTAAATGTTTTGGTGGCTTTGAGATCAATTAGATAATGTGTATGGAAATGTATTTCCAGATTTCCACTTATTATATTTCACCCTCTGATGGTATAGTGTACACACGTCATCAACTATATTTATGTTGTCAGTGCAACGAGGTCAGAATGTATGTATTTATCAGGCTGGAGTATGACAGCAAATAAATATCCATACATTCTTTTGCAATCAAAACACTGCATCTCTAGCAAAAGTGGCGTGATTAAAAACACTTTGGTTGTGTCTTTTTTCCCGAGCATCACTGAATGTTTACATTACGTGTTTATTCGTCCTGGGGACAGTATATTCCCCCCTTCCTTCGTTTGTGGTGTTTAGCAGTGTAAACTTCGGGCGCCTGGTTGTTGTCCTTCTGCTGTGAGTTTTGGTTGATGTTGTGTCTAACTACAGCCTCCTAGCGCTTTCACATTGCATTCTCGCAATGCTAGTAATCCCGATATCGGTTTGGAGAGTGGATCTCTTGGCGCCTCCTGTCGGCACGGTGTGGAGATTCAGAGCAGACGACTTTTGGTTCCATGGAAGCTGGGGGATGCTGAAGTGGCGGCATGGACACCGATGTGTACATGCATCTCCCAACAGTCACCTTGCCCGGTGAACATTTACACCTGGCCATCCCACATTTTCATATCAATATGCATCGTCCCTCCAGGGGTAGTCCCAGTTTCACAGAAATTTAGTTTGACACCGATCTGCCGCTGGGCATTTTGTTCCATTTAAAGACAAATCCATTTGGCGGCATTTTGAAGAAAGTGCACATGTTAGGCTTACTCTCTTAAACGAAAGACGTATAGATCTACACTTACGAATGAAAAGTAACTTATATCAACAAGAAACACAGAAACAAGTCTTTTTCTGTTATGATGAGGGACATATTCTCGGAACTTATGGTAAATAGAGGGATATTCAGTGTATTGACTTCAGCTTTAATCCTACCTTGATGTCCTCATAAGTAGGATAAGACCGTCTCATTTTAAATGATAGCCCAGTACACAATTACTCCTGGTAATATACTCTTATTTCCAATTATTATTCGCAGCCTTTCCCTTTGCGGTGCCATTCCGCGACCCTTCCCTACTGTTCAATTGTTTGTCACTCGGCAAGTAGTTCCGGTAGCCTTTGTGTGGCCTACCCGAATAAAAAGGCCAGATACACAATAGTGTTGGCGGTTTGCTTGGGCTGTGTGAGAGGAATTATGGTAGGAGGTGCGATACGTTTTGGCAAGGTAACCGCTGATGTGTAGTCACACCTGTCGGTAGCCAGCCTCGTGGTCAGGGGTGAGTTCAGCCCTCTTGGCGTTCTCTCAAATAGAGCGGGAGGGTAGAGGGGTGAGGTACAGGTGCGTCGTATACGTATTACAAGGAAGTTTTCAAAGGACCATGTTGACAAACAGTTTTTGGCACTGTTTGGTAAATGTGACGGTCACGAAAACAAATGTATTGGGTCACGTTGTGTATCTACAGGCCTACATTTGTATGGGTTCCCTCGGTAAGGAATGCCAGTTGTGAATATGTGTTCAAAATAAAACAGCCCTATAATACCATATAATAATTATAATACACTACCTGCCCTTCTCTTTCAGACATATTATCCTATTCATTTGTATGTCCCTTTTGCAAATCCATCTTTCTACCTATCCTTCCCATCTGTCTTCTAGTTTTACTTTCTTTCCTCCCTCCCTCCCTCTCCTCTCAGTCGCTGCCGTACCCCTGGCTCACACACACTGTGGTAGGCAGGCAGTAAACATCAGTCTCCACCATCAGGGGGTGCTTTGGTTGCGGACCAGGATCTATGGGACCCGGGCGCGATCTCATTGTCACCTCGCGCATTCTGACGACCACTCGGGGCGTCACCCTTGCCCGATAACGTTGTCAAGGCAACCTGGTCATCAAGATGTGGGGCGGAGATGTGGCTTCTGCTTGCTGCACACTGGCGCCCACCTGCCAGCAGTTTGAGTCATAGCTGTGTTCATCACTGCCCGACCTCCTCTCACAGTCACTGAGCCATACCCACGAGCCAGAAACAATATCATGCGAATAAAACTAATATCAGAAGAGGTGGATTAAAGTCGCACTTATTTTGTTTTACCAGAGTGGGTTACTCTTCAGTAGGTGTTTTATAGGATTTTTCTTAGGGTCAAATGTGAAGTACATTATTGACCGAACTCGGGCCCTCAAGATTATGTTTGGTAAACACACTCTCATAATGATACGTATGTATATCACACTAGTAGATTTAGCCAAATGAAAATATATCTATGTGCGATTAATAAGATGGATCAATGAGATGGGATAAGTGGTGATACAGCCTAATGTAGCATGAACTAGAGGGGGAAAGTTTGGAACTAACTCAAAATGACTGTAATGAAGGGGTGGTCGCATTAGTGAGGTGGTCCTTAGGTGAGAGTCGACTGTAGTTGTTTTCGTAGTAGTTATAAGGGGGCTCTGGTTAGGGGTTAACATCTCAAGAAATGAATGATATTGACAGGTTGAAATTTTGCTGGAATACTAATTGACATCGCAATTAACATACAGTATAATTAGGTGATACCCCTTGTAGTTGCTTTCCATTTTTTTTCTTTTGGAGCACCGCTCTGGTACACCCCCATGTGCGTCCGCCCATTGTGACACAAAAGAATGAGAGGTCATCCAAATACATACTTTTTTAAATGCCCAATAGTTGTACCTCCCTTCCACCTCGGGTAGGTCTATTCCAAGGAGTAAAAATCAAAAATATTGCATGGGATTTTTCAAAGCCAATCAAGTTCATGGTATATTACCCAACTACATTGTAGAGCATTGTCTGCGATCAACATCTAGATTCACGGGAAATGGGTGAATGGGTCATTGAGTTTTCCATAGGACTGCCTGGAAGCATCATCAGTGCTGGTCTGAAAGGTCGTTAAAGGTAGTGTATATAGAGCGTCCTTAACGGTGGGGCTTCTGTGTAGTATATAGTGGGGACATAGGTGGCGGATCGATCGACATGTTTGTTATGGCACGGGCCATGGACGTGGAAACGTTGAGATGTAAAGACGTAAACCTAAGTCCATGAGGGCCGAGCCAGGCACCATTCTAACTCTCGCCGAGATCTATGCTTTCCGAATACCTCTTCTATGTACTCTGTTTACTACGAGCTTGGCAACTACACCTCAAGTCCGCCCTATGCCGACCAAGAAAATAACTGAGGTATGGGATGACACCGATACAGCTGTGCATAGGCCTACAAGGACGGATAACTATTGCTTTTCACCTAGGTGTACTAGGTTTGATTGGGGAGGATAGCATCCCCCTGATTACTCTCACTTCTCATGAGCCCCAACCTATGTTCTACATGTAGATACTACTCTTATGTCTCCCTACGCTACCAGCTCTAATTATATAGTATAACTTCCACTCTTATAACCCCCGCCTCCTCCCTCCCCCACCCACACCCGATATACTGGCAACATCTCACCTCTTCTTCCATCTTGTCTCTAGTACTAGCCTCTCCTTCCCTCTCCTTCCTCCTTCACCCTATGGCGAGGCCCGATCTTATCTCAGCCTACCGACCCCCACCTTATCACAAATGGCATTTTGAAGGTTTCAGAGGCACTCGAGTTTTTCTTTTGATAGCATAGCCCCCTCGGTGCGCCCCCAGCGGCGGACGGAAGAAATATGTGGTGTTTGCTGAGGGTGTGAGGTGCTCTGAGTGACTCTGAGCGGCGACTGAGTAGCGGCGGTGATTTACTCGCCCGCCGCCCCGCCTCCGACCGGCGGGGGCATCAGATAGCGTCAGATAGCGCCAGATTGCGCGAGAAGTTTAGAAAATAAGTGCGTGTCCCGAGCGGGGCGGTGGCGGCCTGACGGGCGGCGGATTTATACCCGAGCTGGTCCGCCTCCCCTGCCCGCCTGCCCGCAGCGCCAACAACGCCCAGAAGTTAGTTTCAAAGAGGGTGGCTACTGGAGCTGTCCGGGAGCACGACAAATGGGTCGTTATAAATGTGGGCGAGCTGCTCTCCATCACGGTGTAGACCGCCGTCCTGATTTTCTTTTTGTCTCCTCGCTGTCACGATTGCTACTTTGTGCGGGGCGCGGATCACGCCCTCTGTTATCACAATAGGAAGACACCAGATCAATTCTGCGTGCAGTTTATCATGCCGAGGTAGACTTCATAAACTACGATGTGAGGGGCCTAGTACATTGTGAGTAGATCGGTGTTAGGACAGTTGGTTTGATAGTTCGGTGGTGCGAGCCGCTCTGAACGATATGATATATGTGTGTATTGTCTGAACTTTGTTTGAAATAAGTTATAGCTGTGTTCTTCTCTTTAAAGTAATCTGAGTATACTTAAGATACTTTCACTCACAATGGGTACGTTTCTGGTTGTGTATGATAAAGATAAGGTAGATTTATTGATTAAAGATCGATGGCACTTTGAGTTTGTATGTTGACTAAGAAAGTAAAAGCGCTTTGTATAATGATTTGTATAATGAGATTATTAATACCAACCTTCTTTTCACAAAGATTATTTAACGTTTTCCTATAAAGTAAGATATACGGCTAGGTTCGTTGTCTTCACAGATATCATTTGTGAAAAGAAACAAATTGAAGATCCGACTTTAAACGTTTTTCCTACTGAAAGGCTCCAAAAATGCCGACAAAGGAAACACAACAAAGCTACGGTATATCTCGCCTAAGATCTGAAGAGACCCATTATGATATCACATACCAACCGGCCATGAGCATCACGGGGCAATGGGGCTGGCGGATTAGATATCACGATAAAGTCCCACGTCTTGGTATCACAGTGCCAGGATACATAGGGTAAAAAAGAGAGGTATGAAACTTTAGAATGTGTTGTTCCATTGGGGGAGGGTGGCGGCCTGGGTTGACCGCTGTGCCCGGGTGCACCTTGTCAAATAACCGCCCATGATTACTGTATAAATCGAACAGTTGCTTATCGTGCGCTTGTTTACCTGTCTCGGGTTTCCTCCAGTGTTTGTGCGCTCGGTGTATGGCCTTCCCCGCCCACCAATAGCAGATGCACACACAGACACAAATGTCCTGACCCGCGAGTGCATGGCCCTGTTCATGTGTAGTTTTATTATTTTAGCGAGGAATGTTCCCATCAACGCATATATAGAACTTACTTTAAACAGCTCGTGAACAAATATATGAAATCTGAATGCTGTTTTGTATGATAGATACATTATATACATACAGAGACAAGTTTTCACGCCCCCTTGAATACTTTTAATCGTTATAGAGATTAAATTCAGATATACTATTGCGGGGTGATTGGAGGAGTCCATCCATGAATACCTTGTAGATGTTAAGGTGGTGTCAAGCCACGAGCCTATTGTAAACTGAATCCTTCAGACCCCGAGGGATGATAAAAGAAAGGACAAATATAAAGGAAAGAAGACCCAGTTCAAGAGGGTGAGGGCAATAGACATGGTGCTGATACAGTGTATAGGTTCAAAGCATACTGTGTAAAGTGATGGCACACTGTGGAAGCGGGATAGCTGGACGATGACTGACTTTGCAACGGTAGATACCTTTACGGAATGGCAAGGCGAGCACAGTGCGTTCTCTACCCACCTCTGTATGCCCTACCGTGACCGGAGCGGCCCCAAAGCACCCACTCACAAAAGAGCAGCTCGGACCTTTTTTTGCTGGGCCTGTGTTGGCGTATAGCGCACGGGGCCGGGCAGCGCCTGCATCCTGTGCCGCGCGGCCTGTTTATTCTACTACAGAAACGTATTTGGTCTATCTGGGCGTGTTGTTTATTCCCTGACGGTTGTTTACACGTGCGAAATGGCGGCTGTTTATGTGCCCCGTCCCAGTGGCAGTGGCTGTATTTTGCATCATAACAGAAGCCAAATGGTGCGCACGGTGTAGCAAAGGTTGGCGAGTCCACTGACGGTGTTCTCCCGGCTCCCAGTTAAGAGGAACCAGACTGTTAAAAAATCCCTGGTATAAATAGCACTTTAAAATATTGTTACGTGCGATGCTGATCTGTCCGGATAGATCTCTCTCACCGCACGGTCTGGGGAATAGAAGTAGTGACCGCTTTCTGGTGTACTAAGTCTGCTTACCCTGATTCAGTCTTGTGATAATACAGGGGCGGCTTAATGAATAAGGTTGGGTATGTCTCATGGGGAAACGATCCTCAGTCTACGTATAGGAGTCCTGTACAGTGAAGTCATGCAATGGGATCCAGTGCCGCACTGACTCATAGTAACCACAAGGCAGGAGTGTTACCAATACCCAGGGAACTTTTAACTTTTCTCGGGAATCCCAGATAAATCAGACCCGCCGGCGCTTGGTTTATCGGGGCGTTATGTTTTATCAGGTTAGTGAGACCCTAGGATGAAAGGCGGGGGGGGGGGGGGGGAGTAGGGGTGGCTAGGATAGCACGAGGATGGACAGTTAGGTGGTGTATTGAATTGTTCGCATTCCAGGCTGGGTGCTGACCCAGGGAATCCCTCCCACCTCCCACCTATCATGCCTGACGACCTCCACAACGGATGCCCGGTTGGGCCAGCTGTTGACTGCATCTCACTGGCCCCAGGTAAATAAATAAAATGTCCACAATCTTATTTTCGATGCACTCCCGCCAGGTGGTGCTCCGGGAACTGGATCCGCCCCCTGGGTGCTGGTTTACTCGCTGTGAACGCTGACAGTTATTCTCGAGATATTCCCCCCTCATCTTCCCCCATATCGCCTTCTGGAGTGGACTGAGTGCAGATTTATAATATATCACTCTAGGCGTCTTCCTCTGACGGTGCCTACAGGTGTACGGTTATACATTTTACTGCAATACCTGCACAGCAGGCGGGTCCCATGGCTGCCTGTTGAGAGTACTACATATGTAATAATAACTGGATTCCCAGATAAGCCTGCCGTGAACAGATACACTATCGACAGAAAGTTTAATTCTCCTAGTTACCGATATGATTGGATATGGTCCATTCAGAACAGTGGAAATGGACATTTTGTCATTTGATTTTAAACCTAGTCCCTGTCATTTCACATATGTTACAAATAGGACAAAGAAACGTAAGTATAACACGGGGGTCGTGTGACTTGTTGGTGATGTTGATGAGGTTTTCATTAGTCTGGCTAGAGTATAGATGCTCCTTTCTGGAGGCATGCTTGTCATCCAGGGTCAACCATGGAGGGCGTGCCTGGCTCTGACACGAAACGAACAACTGGTGTATACAACAGGCGGCAGTCACTTTTTGTGGCCTTCATTGTTTACTTTACACGCGTTAGATGTTGTTTACCTTCCAACCCCACCCATTGAAGAAATCCCACCAAGAGCGAGGTGAGCTTTTTCCTCGGCGCTGTATACAGCGTGATTTTGGAGCGCTGTAAACTTGTGCCGGCCCGCAGTGAGTGTAGTTGGAGGTGTTAATATTTAGACTGCAAGGAGAATTTTGGTTCTGTGTTTGCAGAGGGCAGTCTGTTTATGAAGTCTTTGTCAGAAAGAACCTGCGTAAATTGCCTGTTCTACAGGTTCACCGGCACTACTCACGGTGTTTGCCTCAGAATGTGTGGGGTTTTTTTTTGTGAGTTTATCACACTTGCATATACAAAGCATAGAAAGTGTATTAATATTATTGTAGTGCGAAAAATATGAATGGTTAAATTCTTTATTTGCAGTCCATAATACAGCCATAAAATAGCTGCTTGTGTTTACTAGACCAAATCAGATTAGAAATGATGCAGGATAAAGGAGAAATATCGAACCATGCCGAAATAACCAATGGGGCCCTAGACTCATGGTTCAGATCTATAGTAGATCTAGTGATTCAAGAACAATTTGTATACCATTTCCAACTTAACAAGATGTGGAACTTACAACAAATTAGAATAATTACAGCAATTTGAGGAACTAACTGGTCAAAACGACGATTTTTAGTAATAGTTATCGAATATAAATTATTCGTAGACTCGCAAGCATTTCAAGAATAGGAAGCGTCATATAAAGCAAATATGAAATGTATGTTGAAATATTCATTGAATAGAAAGCGCCTTATGAAGAATTCATCGAAGACTGGTTATTCGATCGCTTTGAGTGCATTTCTGTAACATTTATCATGAGTGTAGCAGTATTTCCTACCTGTTTTTGTATAAACTATGATATTAGTCAGTATTCTAATGACTACAATGTATATGTAAGACGTATGCGGTTATATTTGAGGGGGTTAGTGGAGGCAGTAAAGAAGAATGTTTGTTAATAGCCGACACATGAAATTTAAGTATTGAACATTGAATTGTCGATATGAGGGTGATAGATGGAGATATATTTACACACTTTAAAATATGCCTGTCGCACATGGGACTTGAGGTGAGGAGAAGTGGAGGCATGGGAGCAGGTTGTGTTACGTTTGAAAAGCACTAGGCCTGGTGAAGGCCGCGCGCACGTCGAGCCGCTCCAGCTCAGACGTGGCTGATATCTTGATAAGGTTACAGGCGAACTCGTCTGTCAAATACGTCCAGCGATGATGCGAACCATTCCCACTTTATTTGTATACTTTTTGACTGGCGGCCGGCTTGGGTAACCTCGGCGAAGCTCCGAGTAACACAAGAATGGAATGCATTATTTACTCTGATGCTTTTTGGCATGGAAAGTGTTTAGACAACAGCTCGAGAGCCCTCAGAGCGGGTCACACCCTTCGGCCGCATGCTGGGGAGTTCACCACCCAGTCTTTTTGTCCCATACCAGAGATCCAAAAACGCCACTTTTTCTATGTTTTTATCATAGTTTGATAAAAGTAACAGGTTATATTGGGACAGTGAGGGGGCTAAATTGCATGAAAAATATGCAAATTTAGTTCTCAGTTTAAAACTGTACCATTGCTAATAATATCTCGATTCCTGGAAACTAGATGTCAAGGGTAAGAAGTTCCTTAAACATAGAAAGGCTGGCATCTTTACAAACCCTTTAAGTCATTTATCATAAACTTGATTTATATTGCTAGGGTACAAATACAAGGAGGCTTGGGACTCGAAAGGGAACGCTCTACACTTTAAAGAACCTTTTGAAGATTGGGCTTTTCCAAGCAAAAATTACGTCTCGGTTCTTTATTACAAAACATTGTCATTCAGAAAGAAAAACGTCAACTCGCACATGACGAAAAGCTCATGTTGGATATTAAGTCGTGAAAATTTCGAGGTGCACTTAGAGGACTGGGCGTTACGGATGTGCTGACACATTTTCCTGTGTAGTAAATATCGAGATGGGAACATGTCTTTTACATTTACACACCAACACTGGATCTGTTCAGAGTAACTTGTGATACAAAACCTCGTTGTCTTAGGTGAAACTAACATCCGGAATAGGAATACGATGACATGTTTATTTTTACTCTCTTGTGTGTAGGAATACAGAAAGTAGGACAATCAACTGTGGTTAGGCATTGTATTTGTATAGTATTTCATAACAATATAATTTTCTTAGCGGCTTATAGAGCAGACGACAATTTGTCATTGTTAGCAGAGAACTTGGTTTTGACGTGGTGTACTAGAGGGTTTGTGGTGATTTTCGGACCCGCCCAGTGTCGTTTCTCAATAAGAAGGACCAAACACTGCTGTGGCAAGTGTGTGACGGAGCACTCTGTCGTATGACGTAGAACACATGGTTCGTGACGTTGAACGCAGGTTGTGACGACGTATAGACGTCTCTTCAGCAAGGCGAAGATGAAGTGACAAGAAAACAGTGGTTGTGTATTAAGAAACCCGATATTGGTAAAACCAATTCATGTTTTAGATGAGATGAGATAAGTGACAACTATATATCCTAATTTAAGGTCAGCCTTGGTGCTGAAAAATCCCAGTCATACTCTTGGATCCAATATTCATTTACAGGCATTTATGGTTTAGGAGAAAGTGCACAGTGGTCATACTGCAGTGTAATCGTTCACTTCTCCAGTTGATAACCTGTAGAGTGGGTACTCTAATGTGGTACTTTTATGGATAGAATATACAGGAAGTCTAGTCCTATATAGATATTATGTCTGCAGCTAGTGGAGCTGCTTATTACACTGCCTCGTGCCACTTGTGTGTTCAAAAATAGATTTGGGAAACCAAATATATGTATGTACATCTATTACAGTTTTGTTCAAAAATAATTGAGGTAAACTATGTCCCGGGGAAAGTATGCCAAAGTTACGAGTGTTGCTATGCAACAACGTCACGGCGACGTCATAGTCGCATCGAAGTATTAAGAAACCGTCAGCCTGCGACTAAAATGTCAGCCTTAGTACATAAGTTATAATTACTGCACCCCTAGCAGCATTAAGTAACTATTCATTGTTCGCCAATGGATATAGAGGAATATTTGTTATCATCCATGACAATGATTACCAGTACGACGTCAGCCATCATCCAGAATACTGATCTCTGCGTAGGATACCACTGTGTGTAACTAAACGATTGTTGGCTGTAATTATAGAGGCAGGAAGCGCGGGCTCTGTTGTCTGCTGTGACCGGGCAGCTGGTCGGCAGGCCCCGTGCCGTGTGCGCAGCTCGCCGGGCTCAGATCGCTCGGGGTCGGTCGGGGTTTGTTTGTTTGCCCGGCGTTGTCCGAGAGGTCATATTTACCCCGTCTGTCCGTGGCCGGCAGCTGGTCACTCAACCCGCTGACCCGCACAACAAGCTGACCGGGGGCACGTCGCCCCACTTCAGGCTAGGATTATGTGCCTACCCCTTTTTCCCTCCAACCCCAAGCACATCACGCTGACAGGCACATGAGGAGGACAGCCTAGAACCAGAACAATATTGTACAAACACTATTTTTGCCGTTTTGTCAGAAGGATGTTTAGAACTTGAGACATGGTTGGGGGCCATAACGTATTCACTCCCGGCCCATTGCCACACATAGCATATTGGGATGTCTATTCAACAAGGAGAAATTCATGGTGTGAAATTTAGACACTTGTCTATCGCTGCTTGTCTCCTAAGATTTCAGTTATATACTCGTCTAAAAGAAAATAAAATAGTTTCCCTGCTCTCTTCTTAACTAATGGAAATTCAAGCTGGGAGATATGGATCTAGACCAAGTAGGGCCTATGACTTGGTGTTGCTCAGCTGTACCGGTTAACGTTATGAGCAGCTCGCGGCCACCCTCAAGATACATTGTTTGGGTCCTCTGTGTAGACAATGAACAGCTAACTCTTGATGTGTGTAAACTGAATTTTGAGACATGCGATCGTCAGGGGCCTTTGATGCAGGGTGAATCATCCTGACCCCAGGGGATTTCGGCGAAGGGAGGGGGGTGACTGAGGACGCGTGTCGTGTTCGGGCGGGGGGGCGTCGGGTTTAAACCGTAGTCCTCGTACCCCACCAGAAGTAGCCCCATTCACATGCGCTATCTCAGCAGGATGGCAGTTTTCTAATTTTCCATGGAAATCCTTGTTTTCATTTTCAGTTTATGAAATTATTTGTCTTGTATAAATAAAATATTAAGATTGAGCCCCTATTCACGCCAATAAAACAGTGGTTTCAACTTCCCCACATACCTCAGTCCTATTCCATGGCCAATAACGATGTGTTTTCCATGTTTTCTCAGTCTTAGGCAGTAAATTTCACATGAAAAATATTTCCACTTTTTTTTCTGACCTTAACTGACATCCATGTCTCCGCCTTCCACACAGATTAGCTGACAAATTTCTCTCCTGTTCACAATTGGTTATGTTCGCTGGTTCTATCAGTCGTTAGGTTAGTAATCAGGTAAATAGTGATCTGTGAATCGCCTTGATGACGGGACGCTGTCGTCAAGGTGACAGTGTAGTTCTCATGTGAGGAGGCAGGTGGCGCATAGATGGTTGTGAACTACAGTAACTCTTAATAATTAAGACAATAGATAGATTAGTTGTCAGTGCGATAAACAGGCGCAATGTACATTTACCAAAAGGAAGCATATGCTTTTTTTCCATAGGTGTGGGCGTTGAGTGTAGAGATGTGACTGCTGAATGTGTGAGGGTGTGGAGTGGGCGGATTGGATCATGATAACATTATATCAGTCACCTCTATTCTGGGTGAAACTCACTCTGTGTGTCGCTATCTGAGTCAAGTGGCGGGGTGAGTCGAGGCGAGAACACTGCACTGTTTATCCAGTAAGACGTGATCTCGCTCATTAGTTTATGCAGCCTGCGGAGAAGGAACAATCCTTTCCACCAGACACGTGAATTTCGCCCTGTTTGTTTTGATAGCTACTGTAAATAGCAGATCGAAAAGGTGTGTTGCCCGGTTGAGCCCCCTGTGAAATGTTTATAATACCCCCGACGACGGGCTAGCCTTCCCGGAGACGGTCCGGGTGTTATTAATGTATTTATTGGTGGTAATAAATCGAGTTTATTCCTATTTTTTGCAGTTGGAAAAGGAGCGTGAGCGGCTGACTGCCATGATGTCGCATCTCCATATGAAACCTGGTTCTACTGGGGAGAGTACATCGTCATCTAAACCTGTCAAGTCAGAAACGGTATGTGTGTGCGTCCATATAATGGGTGCAGTGTATGTAGTAGTGAGATGGAATTAAGTGTTGATTCCAATATATTGGAATGAGGATGTCAGAAATTCAACAACAAAATAGAAAAACAAATCTCCTCTTCAGATTTTCAATTTTTCTATATTGGATCTTTGTATTCTAATTGAAACGATATGGAATTAGCAGTTATCAACTATGTTACTGATCAGAAAACGTAGGTAATAGACAATAAGAAATACTCTAGGCATGTTGTTATGCCCCTTATTATATATCGTATATGATATTCGAAAAGATAAATCGAATATGATTTTGCATCCATTTCTCAATGTGCTGTAGAGTGCCTTCATATCTTTATTCGTGGGCTGAGGAAGACCTGTGCTATGAATCTTACAATCTGATGAAGTAGAGGCCAGTAACAGCCATTAAGGATTTAACATACATGTACTATAATTGTATATATTCAAGTCGAATAATCCATTAAAATTTAATTAGATAACAATGTTGGGAAAATTACCGCAAACCACACATCAACCATGAATAATGTTCAGACAACTTTTAAAAGTAAATCCGTTTGGGTACAGAAGCCATTGGTTGTGATCTTTTTCGTGTTTATGTCCAGGGACTGCCAACTTCCCTGGATATGATAATATAACTTACAAACAAAGACTATGGTGACGTCGAAAATTCAAGTGAAATGTCCGTTTTATCTTTCCTTCTTCTTATGCTTTAGCCACGCCCAAATTGAAGCTTCCGTGTCAGTAAGACATTGGCAGTCTATTCTCTGGGATATGAACAGTCCAAGTGTAAGAATACGTGTGAGCGAGCTCGGCCTGTATGTGGCTTATACCTGTTGCGAGGGATTCAGTCAGCTATGACCATGCCTTCTTCAGTGCCACTATGAGGCAGAGTGTGAAATCTTTCTCCCATCGAAATTTCATATAGAACATTCTCTACAGCACCTTCAGAAATAGATGGAAAACGTATTCAGATGAAGCTCTCTGAACTATTTAGCATAGCGTATATTAATATGAATATCTTTCCGCCCGGTCCTTTAAGTCTTTTAAGGTTCTGAGACAAACAATAATATTCTTATACATTTGATAGGTGAGACGTGGCATATGTGCTTTCATTTGCAGCTACCGCTTGAAAAAAATCTTTTATATTTAATAAATATATTGGTAATTTCCAAAATATCATATTTCATATGACACTCTTTGTCAATATGCTGAATGATATTCCCAATCACACGTCACAATGATGTATTATTTGTAATCTAGTCAAGATAAAGTACCATGGGTCATCGAGTAACTGCACACATGCGTTTTATTTTGATGACTTCAGGTAACGATACCCACGACGCCGAAGCTGACGTCACTACCGTCGCCCCACCAACATCACGTTCCGGTCACACTGCCGGTTCCGGTTCCGGTATCTGTTCCGGCCCCGCCTCCGATGAGTCTCATGAGCACGCCCCCGCACATGACCTTAGTGAACACGCCCAACATACTCAACGCCCCACCCCCAGTGTCCGTCAGCCACGCCCCGCACGCCCCGCCCCACGGCATTCCCTCCTCCCCACAGGCCACGCCCACCGGCAGCAACTCGGGACCAATCCGGAGGCGGGTCTCTGACAAGTGTAACCTACCAATATCTGCAGGTAAGCATCTGTAGTGTATTCAGAATTAGAATGAGTATATTAACGACCCTTCATTTTTCTAGGGTTTATTTTTTCATTTGAAACCACTGCGAGTGTTCAACCAAGAAAATGTAAGTCACTCAACTGCTTTATAATTTGTCATTGCATGAGTGGTTCATATGAGAACCATGGTCTCATCCGAAGACAAGACAAATTTGTATGTAACAGGTACTATTAAAGCATGTTTTCGAATCGTTATCCATAAGCAGAGTATAATCAGATCTTCATGTCTTTGTCTTAAACTTGTTCCCCTATTTCATACTTTCCTGTATATATAGTCATGCGTAGTCTGTACATTGATCAATCCATCAAATATTCATTTGCATCTTATGACAAGAATGGGTAAAATAGTGAACTTATAAACAAGTTCAATATGCAGGTTGTTGAAATTGCAATGTATTTGAATATTTGTCGCTACCTAATGCTTTGTTTCCACATGTTTTCACGCAGAGATACAACGAAATCGAGAGTTTTATAGAACCACTGATGTCCGGCCACCGTTCACGTACGCGTCGCTTATTCGTCAGGTACTTTATTCATTTCTCGTATACCTATTGCCAGGTTACACCGTGTATCGTGTAACAATTCTTCACCTCTCTACACTCTATGTTTTAGAACTTAGTCCTCAAAATTATGTAGAAGTCTATGGCGTGTAAGGCAGATCGAACTTCTTACAAATAATTTAGTCATTATAGTTTAGACCGCCGTAAAGATAATGTAATAATGGGTTTTCACGAACAACTTGATGCGTTTTACACAGAGTCACACAGAGGCGTGAGAGAAATGGACCCAGCTTTTAGGAGCCTCATTTATATAACACTATATATTTACTGTGGGTTCCCTTTATGTACATGGCAGGGTGATTAGGTACTGTCGAGAAAGGGGTGTGCGAGATGGCAGGTAGTTATTGGTGAGGTTTATCGGCCGTTAAAAGTGGACCATGGCTTAAAACATTGATTAGATTTGAACAGGAAGATGCGCGCGCCTGTTGTGGTTTATGGGGACCGTTTGACCCCCTTCCGGCTTTGATCTTGACTGTCGGTTTGGCGACCTGCCAGGTACACCCCCTCCCACCGCTAACCCCTGGTTCCTACACTCATCGATCCCTTCTGCAGAGAGATCATGTTAAAGCTCGTTTCAGGTTTCACCAACGCTTTACAAGGCTCGCACCCGGCATCCAAATGCGGGTTCAGATTCTCCGTAAATTACTGGACACTTCATAGCTATGTAGGGTCGGACCAATTTTGAATTACTATTCCTGTGACTTCCTCGTTCTTAGATAATTTCACCTTGATCTAAACTGATGTTAGGGGGTACAGAGCGAGTCATTGGTAATGTCGCCGCGAGAAGACCAGGAAGTCCAGGTACCATACCGAAACTACACACACAGTGACCAGCCCACAATCCGGGTGGGGGAGTACTTATGAACTCGGTGGGGTGGGGGATGTAAAAAAAATTCGTATACCCCTTCTTTATTCTATTGCTTAAGCAAATTTGGAGGTGGGGGGTATAAGACATTTCAGAAATTCTGCGTTCATACTTTATGGATGGCCCCGTACCTGAATGCTGGTCACGGCACCAGTGTGCAGAGGTCTGAGGGAAACGCACATCATCCACACAGGGAATCGAATCTGGGCCGCTCACTTTCAGAGCAAGGTAGCTTTCCATTCTATCACGAGAGCTGCTGGCCACAGAAAGTCCACGGGTACAGGTCCCTAGTTGTCGATCCCGTCGTAAGAACTGTGAAAGACGTTCAAACTTCTAACAAATAAAGCCATAATCCTCAATATTGTTATACATTAAAACCCCGCTTAAGGGGATACCCTCCGTTCCGAGCAAAGTGTCCCCATAAGCGATGTGTCCCCTTTAGCGGGGTTAAAATGAACTAAATAAAGATTTCTGTTCTAAAAAACTGTCTCGTTAAGCGGGGTGTCTCCTTAAGCGAGGTGTCCCAGAAGCGGGGTTTTACTGTATATCATATGCCATGACAATGAAGTATGTTTTTATGTTGATACGAATGAGAAAACGCCCATTTTATTTTATTTCTGACCTACAGTACATCTAAATGGGTCCAAGAGAAGCATTTGTGAGTTAGTGAGGGAGGAAATGAAGGGAGGGAGGAAGGAAGGAGAGGGAAGGAGGGATACATCCTCATAGACTAAGTGAACCAGGAAATGTAGGAGGTATTATCTGAATATCTGCTTATCTGATAGCAGCGTTACAGAAAGATTACTTCTTTGCTGAATAATTACTATAAAACTGCTAATTGCATAACTATAAAACTGGAATAGCTGTTAAACTGTCTGATTATTGAAGATCAGTATCGCAGAACAGTATCGAAATCTAGATGTAGGTCATATCTAGAAGCCCGAAGTCAACGTCGTGCGAGTCCTTGTGAGAAGCTCGCTGTTGGTCATCATGCAGTGAGCAGACAACACTGGGGTGTACTGTGTCTTAATGAACAAGCAGTAATTTACAGCGCTGGTTTGCGGGCACGTCTAGCATTATAACTGAGCTGGCGTCAACAGTTGTATTGACAAAGCTAAACATAGGCCCGACATGTCCGTCTCGCTGGGTCCTGTTTGTTCTGCCATATATAGAGTACATAGGGCGACCAACTCCTTCTAAATATTGTCACACACAATACACACGTATCGACGCCGCCGCCCTCTGTTTCCAGGTCACATCAACAACACCTGACTCGTTCAAATACCAAGTGATTCTTTCCCGCGCCTCCCTCCCTCCCTCCCTCCCTCCCTCCCTCCCTCCCTCCCTCCCTCCCTCCCTCCCTCCCTCCCTCCCTCCCTCCCTCCCTCCCTCCCTCCCTCCCTCCCTCCCTCTCTCCCTCTCTCCCTCTCTCCCTCTCTCCCTCTCTCCCTCTCTCCCTCTCTCCCTCTCTCCCTCTCTCCCTCTCTCCCTCTCTCCCTCTCTCCCTCTCTCCCTCTCTCCCTCTCTCCCTCTCTCCCTCTCTCCCTCTCTCCCTCTCTCCCTCTCTCCCTCTCTCCCTCTCTCCCTCTCTCCCTCTCCCTCTCTCCCTCTCTCCCTCTCTCCCTCTCTCCCTCTCTCCCTCTCTCCCTCTCTCCCTCTCTCCCTCCCTCCCTCCCTCAAAGGACTTCGATCCCTCAAAGGACCTTCCTCGGCGACTAAAACTCCACATATAGAACCCCCTCCCCTCCTTCATGTGACATTTCATTGAGAAGTTGCTATTAATGATATGCGAAAATTAATTGAGTAGACCACAGGAGCGCGTTGCTCGTACGGAAAGACATTAATGTTGGTGTTGGTCATATATGATGTAAGATGAGTGGGGAAAGGACCAGTCGTCCGTATATCAGTGAATATAACAGTGAATATGTGACGAGTCGTACTCAGTGTTCTTCGTGTCAGGTGCCTGGTGGGTAGTGTGTTGTGAGAGGGGTGGGAAGTGGTGGTACTTTGAGATCCAATACAAATAGCGCCATATGGTTGTAAGGTTGTTGACACAGGCCCGGACCGGCGCTTTGTGTACAGGTCCTGTGTTTTCGCAGCGGGACGAAGCCAAACAAAAGCAATTGTTGATCCCGGCCCGACCTACATGGCATGTAACGAAGCGCGTTATTCAGGCCTTAAAACGTGCCCGTGATTCGCTGCCCTGCGTTGGGGGGGGGGGGGGGGGGGGGAGAGAGAGACCCAGAGTGGTAGACGCTCGTCCAGCCACAATGAGGGCGCCCCAACCGCCTGCCTGACACATGGTCTTCTTTCCTCTCTGGTCCATCACCTCTGTGAATAACGGGATGGGCCGGCCACAAACATCACCAACATGCAGCCCGACCGTGTTTTGGTACACAGGTGTAGGGATGGGGGTTGGAGGGAGGGCGCTGGAGAGGTGGAGCTGCAGGGGGGATCCGGATGCGGAGACCTGGCGGTGTGCTTGTGAATGTGGTCGACACAAAGCCCAAGTCGGACACTGGCCGGTGACCGTTTGTGTTAGCACATTTGTTATTAATTGTGTTTGGGATGGTGATAAGTAGGACAATAGCGGAGACCGCTGTGGAGTTGACGGGCATGGAATCCGCAGCCCAACACATGGCTAGGCTGTACGATCTGCTCTTGTCATCCTTTATGGCCTTAAGCGGACTGAGCTCTTCACAAGACCGATATAAAAACCTACCTCTTTTTAGAAGATAAAGGATGTTTACATATCATATGTATACATGTACATAAACTAAGGGAACTTTTATGGGCTACTGTTCATGGTAACTGTCAAAGTAAGGTAAACAGTCAACACGATGATGCGACGAGGTTTTGTGCCAAGTCGAAGAACTGAGAACCGGCTATGTTGAATGAGGATATAGCAAGCTGGCAGATCGGCCGAGCAGATAAAGTAGGCTGACAGGAGAAAAGAGACTCCCCTATAACTGATAGGGAACAAGAAAACTGACAATAAAAAGGCTGGTGAACAGAATTTCAACCAGAAAAGAGGTCGGACGTCGTGAGCTGCTCTGTGGGCAGAGGTGGGATGTGGTGAGCTGCTCTGTGGGCAGAGGTTGGACGTAGTGAGCTGCTCTGTGGACAGGTTGGACGTCGTGAGCTGCTCTGTGGGCAGAGGTGGGATGTGGTGAGCTGCTCTGTGGGCAGAGGTTGGACGTAGTGAGCTGCTCTGTGGACAGGTGGGATGTAGTGAGCTGCTCTGTGGACAGATGGGATGTAGTGAGCTGCTCTGTGGACAGATGGGATGTAGTGAGCTGCTCTGTGGGTAGAGGTGGGTTGTAGTGAGCGGCTCTGTGGACAGATGGGATGTAGTGAGCTGCTCTGTGGACAGATGGGATGTAGTGAGCTGCTCTGTGGACAGAGGTGGGTTGTAGTGAGCGGCTCTGTGGGTAGAGGTGGGTTGTAGTGAGCGGCTCTGTGGGTAGAGGTGGGTTGTAGTGAGCGGCTCTGTGGGTAGAGGTGGGATATAGTGAGCGGCTCTGTTGGTAGAGGTGGGATATAGTGAGCGGCTCTGTGGGTAGAGGTGGGATATAGTGAGTTTTTCAATCATTTTTGACAAAACATAGAAATTCCGCATTATTTTAGGCAACAGCAGTACTCACCAGTGGGGGGCACCCGGTGTTAAACCGTCACCATCACCAACTAAACCACCATAGGCCACTAAATTCTGAAGCTTGCTTAGGCAGAAATGCTTCTTTTATGGAAGTTTATAATTTCCGATTTTTCGCTCGGCCCCAACTTTCATCCCTAGTTATCCCTTGCTGAATCCGAAAACACACCATCTAAAACCTTTAAAAAAGATGACAGTTTCCACTTTTTCATGGAAATCCTTGTATTCATTTGCCGTTTGTGAAAGATTGAGCCTCATTTAAACCAATGAAATAGTGGTTTGAACGTTCTCACAGACCCTCAGCTGTATTCCATAGCAAACATTAATGTATTTTCTCAGTCTCCCTTAGGCAGTAAATTCCACAGGAAAAAATTTTCCACTTTCTTTCCTGGTCCCAATTGACATCATCCCTCTTGATAAAAGAAGGCCGTTTAAGTCGGAAAGAAATATCACCAATCTGACGAATTGGTCAGGAAGAATCGGATCAGTGGCAATTGGGGTGTCGGTGTCTGTAATATAGTAGTAGGCGCTATCATTCAATTAGGGTACATGCACAGCATACTGACACGTGACGATTATCAGTAGATATGCACTCCACTCAAGTCATGAGTAAATATATCTTCTTGGCTTGTGGGAGTGTGAATACAGTAAAGGCTTGGTGTGACTACAGGCTGTGGGTGTCAAGACAAGTGTTAAGTATTGATACACCCGAGATGCGGACTGTTGGGGACTCCAGCAGGCGACGAGCAGCCACGCCCTGCCACAAGCAGTTCGCCGATTGTCTCAGCTGTCAAGTCGCGGAGGAGATGGAGTCGGGCGGGTTTCATTAGACGGGGTGGCGGTGTTGACCGGCGCTAAACACGGCCCAGTGGTGACCACACGAGACGGTAAACAAGCCGGCTGATGGCCGGAGAAAGTCGGCGTGACGCCGCGCCTGTTTGTCCACCCCAGTCATAGATCACCCGGCGATACGCTTGTCACGACTGTGTGTGTGTTTGTTGACTCCATATCGCCAATCCAGTAAACCCCTGCCACACCCACCCCGCCTATGTCAGCCGTCGTGTGCTCCCCCGCCCTCCCAACTTGTACGTCCAGAAGCATGCTCTCTGACCTCTCTGAGTGCCATGTCCACTTTCGAGGCCAGGTGAATCCAGATCGTGGTGCTCTTTGTCTCGGGGCACAATTTGAAGATCTTTTCATTACCCATCCCACTAGAAAAAAAATACCCCACTCCTCTATCAAGTATGCTAATGAGGCTATCCCATGGGTTACGGGTCAGGGTCAGGACTGGCAAGATAGTGGACACGTATGGAAATAGCCAGGCGGGGGTGGAGGGCCAGTCGACGAGTGTTTGCTTGTGACCTTGGGATGACCTTCGGATTCTCACTGACCTTAGAGCTTGGGTGACCTTGAATTGACCCTCAGTGGATATGCGTGATGAGGCGGGGGTGTAACGTGACGCAAGGGGTGTGGCCGGACACTGAGGAGTACGGGTTGTCTCTGTGCCCCGTCTCTTTTTACATGTCACAGGGCAGGGGTGTAGGGTGCTGGGGATGAGATGAGGCCAGAATGGCTCGCGTGTGCTGACCAGTGGCCAATTTGTTCTCTGTCCTCCAGATGGCGTTAGACACCTGGCTGGTTAATGAGTGTGGACAGGGTGTGGGAGTGAGGGCATCATGTGAGCAGACGACAGAGAGCGGCCACTGCTAGGCACAGGTTACTGGGCATAATGGACACGGGGACAAGCAAGCATAGATATAGATACAGTGACATGGGTATTACAGTAGCCAGGGGGAAATTATATAGATATGGTATGCAGTCTAGTATAATTAATATGGTAAAAATTGCAACATTGATGGTTATGTGGATTAGAGGTGTATGTGATAAGCAGGGATGATCACTGGATATGAGGGTACACGGTATGGAGGTAGCAGAAAAAGGAGAGTGATGGTAAAACCAGAGTGGGTACAGTAGTAATAATAAAAGTTAAGTTAGTAAATGAGAATTGAGGCTAATGAGGTCACTGAGTAACATAGGGGTTTGGGAGGGTAGATTTGTGGTGGTCTACCCAGTGAGTGAATGAGGGATGATGGTCAGAACTTTGGCATCGGTTTGCTGTATTTGAGTACTGGGAAGGAGGGTAGACTACAATGTCATGTAATACATAGTTATCACTTGCCCACACACGAAGTTGTGTTGTCAGTAAACAATCCCAAATCACACCAGGACAGAAACTTTTATTTTCTTTGCTTTTATGTGGGCTGACATTCTATGAACAATCAAAAACAGGCTTTCAAAAAGGTATTCACAGTGATATTCCTGTATCTTATAACTGTTAATTTGCATCGTCTGTGACAGCTACATAAATGTGCACTGATTTTTTTCTTATCTTAGTATCTCCATCCTGCTTTTTCATTTCCTTGTCTTTTTATCGACATGGAGATGTGTGTGTGGTGGGGAGAGGCTGGGGGTAGTGTCATTCACAGCTGAGAGTAACTGTGTGTGGCGGTTGGAGCGTTGAGGTGAGTGGACAGTGTCCGGTGTTGGCTCATCCTGATGGCTACCCGTGGTCCAAACTCACTCCTACCCCGTCAGCGCACCCCGTCCTCCATCCCCGCGCCTGTTGACCAGTGTTGACCGGTCAGCGGCCGTCAACGCCCGCTATATGCGGCCGTGCCTGCACAAATATGTACCCAGCCGCGCCCGGGCCGCCCTGGTCAGTTTTGATAAAGCCGGGCAGGGTTTTTGCACGCGGGACGGACAAACAGAGCCGGCGGGCCGCCTTGTGGCGTGTGTTTGACGGCCGGCGGAGCGCGCCCGCTCCCAGGCGCGGCCCACTAATTGTTACCCCGCTCGCCGAGTTTACTGAAATTGATATCAAACACGCCCGAGCACAAATGTAAACTGCCGTCGCCATGGCAACCAATCTCCGTCCGCCGAGCTGATTAATTTTTCCATGGCCGCCGCGCTCACTCGAGCTAAAATGGTGCTTTCGTAGAAAATTGGCCAATGTTTTCTTTGACTGGGCCGCTGGCCGGTGTATCCCCCTGGAGTGGGCGCTCTGGTAGGGCGCGGTGGGCGCCGGCCAGGGCCTACATGATGAGCGCGGGCCGAGGGCGCGGCGGCCCGAAATAAGCAAAGAATTGAGGCGCCGTCAGCCGAAATGATCCGCCCGCATCCACCTTGTTTTCTGTCTGATGACGCGGCCCGCCGACCTGTCACCGTAACGGGGAGGGGCCCTCTAAGAGGCCGGCGAGCCCGTCCTCAGCCGCCCCACCCGCCCCGCCCGCCATGTTCAACTGGGCTTGTAAAATAGGCACCCACCTCCCTCACCCACGCCACGTCATGGGATTCCGCCCATATCCAGTTACTACCGTCTTACACATCAACACACAGATTGCCTGGTAATATTAGGCAGTGTCTTCCCCATGTAACTCCACGTTGTAAAGATTCCATGTCGGGGCTTCTGGTATCTGAGAGATGTGGGGGGTGTCGATACCAACGCGAATAAAATGATAATGACATCAGTTGAAAAATATTCAAACCAGATTGACTTGGACTTGTCCCTGGGCAGGTGCCCACGGTTGATTTCAGTTTTTACTACTTTTTCCCCCTGTAATTCCTTGTGATTGGGACAATGTTCTAAATGTTAGGATTGTATGTGTTTGTTCCACTTTGATTGATGTTACCTGGTTAGTACAATTATCTTTTGCAGGCCATCATCGAATCACCAGAGAGACAACTAACTCTAAACGAAATTTACCAGTGGTTCCAGAACACATTCGCTTTCTTCAGGAAAAACCAGGCCACGTGGAAGGTATATCTCCACCTGATCTGCCCCACGCTTCTCCACTGCCAAGCTTGTAGGATGCGGGATCCCACTGTTGTCCTCTTACTTACCCGCCTCCTTCTTATTAGACTCCAATGCCTCAGCACGCATCAGCCTCAGGGGGGAAAGAAATCGATCGACTTTCAAATTGTAATCTATACCCACCAAATTTAAACTGTTCCTGTTTTAATTACTGCGAATATTGCTGCTTGTAGCAATGACATTTTATGTTTTTATTTTTTTGGGGGCATCTGATTGGCGTCTTGTTTCTAAAAGGAGCTGCACGGATAATGTTGGCTGTGGTGTGTTGGAGGTTTTGGGGTGTCATCTCCGCTTAACATAGCTACTGTATGCTTCGCCTTGTGTTCCTTCCTTTGCCAAGCTTTAGGTTTTGTTATTCTTTAAAACAGGCCATTGTAGAATCGCCCCACCGACAGCTCACCCTCAACGATATCTACCAGTGGTTTCAAAAAACCTTCCTCTACTTTCAACAAAACGAAGCCACGTGGAAGGTAGCACACTCTTTACTTTTGTTTTGTATTTGGCTTGTTGTGTTGGAGAAATTCCAAATTTAGGAGTAAGTTCCGTAAAACTAGAATTATGTGGTTTCTCGGAGTTTAACCAGATGACTAAAGGTCTTCTCAACAAACCCGTCCGTTCAATGTTTGATTAACATTCCAATCAGATAAGAACAACAACATAACATTATCTTCATTCTCAGTGCGCTGATTTGATTTGTGGTAAGAATCTACATGGCCTTTCATAAACCCGCATGCAAAAGGTATTACATCAACATAGTTATTGATAGGATAATATCCCTAAGAAATTAATTTCCTAGGTTCTGTGTGCGGTGTTCCTTCTCTTAACAAACACGTTTCTCAAACAATCACCATTTACATGATACTAATAGCAGGCTTTTTAAAGGAAAAACTGTTCGTCCCCAATAACCTAACATTTTCACCTTTTAGTAGTATTTTTTATAATACTATAATAGCCAATTTTTCTTACTTCGCTTTAATTTGCTATTCTCTCTCCATTTTAATTGTTGTGTACATGTTTTGTCCACACTTTAGCTGTTATCTTGACTTAGCAGTTTTGTTTAGATCTATCACATGGTGATTACAAGGTTATTGCGTGTATTAATACAAACATTTGACATTGGTTTCATTGTTGTTGATAAATAAGTCATTAGTATGGCAAATGCGATCGTAATATTATATGTGTGCTGTGATATACTATAATCAGAATTACCTTTTTACAAATATCCTGTTCATTAAAAACAGAACTGATACATTTTGTTTTTCGTTCACGTATGTTTACAACTGGGAATAATCAAACATTCCATATGTTAGATAACTATCTTATGGACTAGGCTGTATTAGGTATACATGCAGCTAGATGCTAATGATAGATCAAGCCTACTTGCTTGATGTCTCGTAATCTAGTGGATAATTGAAGTTTTATTTTCTTTTGATATCTAACAAATAACTTCACTACACTCAGTGCACAAAAGATTATGAGGTCGTTGTCACGAAGATAATTGCATAGTTCTATCAGGTTTTAGTATGTTATATTTTTCTGAAACTTATGGTCAATCCATTTAAATGTTAACTGGAGCATTATCCATTAGTTCAATCCGATGTAATGTGATTGTATATTAGTCTTGACATCCTACCATGATTCTGTATTTGTGTAAAGTACATTTCAGTGTAGCGGAGAACCAGTCTATTCCATCATCAAGCCAGTACTGAGAAGGCTTCAGAGCTGTATATTTTCTATTCGCAGAATATTTGTTTTATTGCGCTAGATTCCACAGCTAACTGTATTGCCCAGTGACAGTTTTTGTGTTTCATTTTATGAAACTAAAATACAAGGGGGGGGAGGAGAAAGGGAAAAAAAGTTCAAGGTAAAGAAATACATCAAAGAGACTCACCCAAGTTGCTCTCGAGGCTCTGTGAAGGAGATGACAACCAAAAGAACAATAACTCTGCCTTTTTACAGAAAGGGTGTGAGTGTTCTGTAGCTGGGTAAACATTCGGCTGTAGAACCAGCGTTTTATTTATTTTTTGTCTGATCTGAGCTTAAGGGAACAATATGATGACATTGTTCTTGATGTGTAGCGTGTCTACCGCCTAGTAAAGCATGCTTCTGCTATTGGTTTCCTTCCGTAGAACGCCGTGCGGCACAACCTTAGTCTTCACAAATGTTTTATGCGAGTAGAGAATGTAAAGGGCGCAGTATGGACCGTCGACGAGATAGAGTTCTACAAACGACGGCCACAAAAAATGAGCGGGTACGTTAGACTCTCCACAACTCCTGGTTTAACCTCATTGTTTCCACACACAGCTCCTACACTACCACCTCTACTACTACTATTACTACTACTACTTACAGGTTGGTTTATACTCACGGTGACTATAATGTTGGTTGCAAGCTGATTAAATTCTGTTACCTAATTACGATGACGCTGGTCAATAATGTGACGTCATTATTCCTGGCGCCACTGCGGTGAGTATGAAGTCACCAGCTAAAGTATAAACCAACCTCACTTCTCATCTTTGTATTGTAACACTGTTTTTGTGCTGCCTCTACTCTGTTTTGATCTCTTTGTATTCCCTTTTTCACTCGCACAGAATGCTATACGCACCAATTTGTCCCTACATAAATGTTTTGTGAGGTATGAGGATGATTTTGGATCGTTTTGGATGGTGGATGACTTAGAGTTTGTAAGGCGGAGGCATTTGACGCGCGGTCGCCCAAGAAAATATGACAATGACACTGCACAGTAAGGCTCCTTTCTCCATCTGTCTGTCTCTAGCTACTACTGTACTACCACTACTACCTCCAGAACAGCAGCTGTCTGAGCCATGGTCCCATCCTCAACTCAACCTTCCCTCACACTTGATTCCAGTTAATTTAATAAAAAATAAAAAAAAGATTTCCCACTAATGGAACAAACTACAGCATGCTATTCAAGGTCCCCTCAATGTTTTCCAGACTCCTGATAAATTTGAGGTAACATTTTAAAAAGATAGATAAAATGTGACCTTACCCACATATGTAAATCAAGTTAAGGTATTTTCTTGTATTATGTATTCAATGGCTATCTAGAAAAGCCATTTGTGTATTTGGTAACGTTATCATCGTAATGGTGCAATAGATTTCTCTCGGAAGATTGTCAGTAGTCAATATTGATTTCCCCGCTGAAATAAAGCGTATATGGTACTGGTACAGCTTTCTTTGCTACTAAAATAGCTGGAAACAAGTGTGGAACCTCCCCTAGTGAAAATAGCCAGTAACGTTAGTTATTATCAAGCATAACGTTAGGATACAGGCAGCATCGTTACGCAGAAAGCTAAGACAAACAGGCGTGCATGTTTCTGACATCACCACCAGATTACTAAAGATAACCGTGCCGCCCCCTAGCTGTCACTCCTCAGACAAAAACATAGACCCTGGTGGACAATTTGGCAACTAAATCTAGTACTGCAGGCAACAGGAGGAGTATTTACCAGCAAAACCAGATTGAGTTCTAACACCTTTCTGACCAACTCTATTGGGCCCAGTAACTACATCTCTTTTTCAAAGATTTGGTGCAACTTATATGCATGATGGCACGATTGATAATATAGATTGTACATGTACCGTATAGACATTTACTTATTTAAAGGAACCAGCTCCAATTTCACACCTTAGTCCTTTCTAACCGCATACGATCTTAGGGTGTCCTACTGAATGACACAATCCTCTCTAAGTTAATAAAAATCCCACGCCTTTCTCCTTTTGTTTCTGTTGTGCAGTGTTATTTTCAAGATAGCCTCGATTTGGTTTCTGTAAACTCTAGAGCCTTGAACGTATGGCGGACGCCGGTAGTCTGTCGCCTGTTCCTGGCGCATCCTCATCCCTGGTTCACATAGAAGCCGCTAGGGCGACGTAAAATACGACTGCATCATTTCTGTTTTACAGTTTTCTTACAGAAGATGATCGGTAGTTTAATAGATATGCCATACAACGTAGGAGTACTCTGTTCTTCTTATAGACACCTTGGTTTGTATAGCATTCATGTGATCCTTTATTCATGTTCGTTTTGTTTGAATAACTGGCAGAGGCTTTAAGTTTACCATTTAAGCGAAGGTCCGCAGATAGAAAGTTTAGAGACCCGACCGTATAGAATTAATGGCGACCCCTCAAGGGGCCAAATATTCACCAGTTGAGAAAATTTGATTATGTTAGTTTCCTATCAGTATTCCAATAATGTTGATTTGGTGGCAAATTTCAATCTGGTGCTATTTGAATATTTGTAGCCAAATTATGATTTTATGCATCTGAAATACAGATTTCAATATACCTTTCTGAATCTGCGGGCCTTCCTATATTTCCAATTTGTGGAAATGATAATGGGCTTGATTCTTGTCATTATTTGCATGGGAATTCGATATTTAAGATAGTTCTTCCTGTGAACGGCTCTTTCCAATGACTCTCAAACTGATGGGGCATTATACCGTTATTCGAAGCGGAAATGTAAAGTCTGGTCTAGTCTAGCTATATCAACGTGGTGGCATCTGGTGGTGGTTCATAAAACTGTTGCTCTTATGAAAAACAGAACCGTCCTAGACATACCTTAGTCCCACACTGACCATAGCTGCAGATAGAGATAGACTTAATCAGTGATATTGTTGATGGTTTGTTAATTCCAGAGGCTGATGATTTGAAGATCATGACCTAGTTTTCATGAAAGAACTTGTCTTTCTTTTTTCTTTGAATGCTACAATTCCTTTCGGAAATATAGATAATAAGTAGAAACATGGGCGTGCAACATCCCAAGTCCGTGGTAGGATGCTTAGCTTGACCTGAAGACTAAAGTCTATACTTGGTCATTTTTCCTTATCCGTGCATGAGATAGGTATATAGTCTTCTTTTCGAAATCAAGTAACTATACAGTGCTAGGTTTCGGATGTAATTAGAAACGTAAATAACCATATACTAGCTTTAACGTAAGATCTATTTGAAAGTATATGTATGTGGTATGATAATTCGGTTCATGTTTTTAGTTACTTCTGATACGAATATATATTTAGATTTAGAAAACGTGGCCTAAGAACACTTCTAACCCCAACCGATATATTTAGAAACATAAATTGATTGGTTAGTCATAAAAATTTGACATAATCTGAAGTCAATGATTCCTTTTGGGGAAATTATTAACTTCATTTAACTCCGTATGAAAGCAAATCCAAAAACGAACCAGAAAACGGTGCCTTGGTAGAGCCCTTAGCAGTTGCTAAGCTAATAATGCCAAGCGCGAGGAAAAAAATAAAATTTATCACCAGTTTTTATGTTTTTGCTTACATGTACTCTCATGAAAAATGTTTTGTGCTCTGATGTGCTCGTTTGCTCATTAGACTTCCGAAGAAGGTGAATTGTGATGAACCGATATTCTGGATGTTTGGGGATACGTATTTCAGGAATCTCCAATTGAAAAGCGGATCCGCCGTGCCACAAAGTCCGTCATTGTACGGTGAAAGCCTTAACGCCAGTTTGCGGGTGCGTACAGTATCTTTCGTACAGGTGCAACAAAATTTCAGCTCTCATTATTGACACATCCTAGTCTGAAATACATAGGAAAAGAACATGTATAGATATGTGTATATATAGTAAAACATAAAACTTGTCTATAAACCTCCTTTAAGACTTAAATGATAAATATCACAATTGTTATAACTTTACCTCCAAGTCAGCAATTTGGCATAACATTAGGTTCGTAAGATGATAAGTTATATAGATATAATATTTGAAATGGGAAATTGAGGCTTCCCCTAAGAAAGATATAATCAACCTTCTGAAAAGAGACCCAAAGTTTATAAACCTCGTTAGAATTTTGCAAAGTATTTATTGAAATTGGTCTACAAGAGTGGAAAAGCTTATATCCCTATACCTTCAGGACCCCTGGGACGTAAAACAACACAATTAAAATAGAAAAAATATGTATTTAGGTCCATGCCATTTCCTATGAATTGGGGATCTTATAGGTGTATCCTGGATGATTACATTAGATCACAATACTCATATGTTTTAATTAATGTAGATATATATGCAATGCTGCATATCCCTGGTGAACACCCTGAGTATTATTGAGATGATACTCTTGATTTTTCAGGCTGCGCTAGCGGAGAGTAATCTGCCCATGTTAAACTCCATGTCCATGCCCATGGAGATGGACTCGGAATACGCAGAGGACCTGTCTATGTCTGCCATTCAGAAACACGGCTCGTATGGCAGTGACATGGACTTCTCGCGGAGTCACAGTAATGACCTGGAGTGCTCGCGAACCGAGGTCGCCGAGGAACACAGATCGTGAGTTTCATTGACAGGGCGCATACAGAGTAATGTTACGTTAATGAGCTACAAAGGAAAACGAGTACAACGTTAATTGACTGCAGGCAAACTTTAATCTGGAATACCTATTTGTAGGTTATGTTTTAATTGTATCTATTTGTCTAGCATTAGACAGACAGATCTGGATGTGCTGACGCAACAGTTACTCTTTATTCAAAAAGTTCACTAAAATGAAGTGGATCCCATTCACGATATATCTTTTATTCATGAAGTATTATTGTCTATCTAAACATTTGATTAGAATGAGGTACCCCATATATCACGTTCATTTAAGTTACTGTAATGACATACTTGTACAATGTATATGTGAATTATAGGCATATCATACAATTCACCTTTAAATGTAAAGCCATGTCGTTTGAATAATATGTACTCAAAAGTGTTACCATCCTAAATTTTGAATGAAATGAAGAAAACCATTTTTTTTTAACACATTTCCTCAATAAGTCAAGCAAATGTAAATAGGCCTATTTTATTAATTCGGTGAGGACCAACTGGAAAATCTTTTAGTTTTAAACCGTGCGCCCACTGCGCACCCGATACACACTGCGAGGCACTGCGATTGACTTCCTGATTCAAATCTAAAAAAAAGAAGATTCATTGGTCATAGTGTTAGGTATTTCTAATCATAGTTTATCGGGAGGTCTGTCGTGGTGGATCGGCGGCAGTGGGTGCACTGTTTAACTTTTCTGACATTTAGTCATTAGAACAGACCACAAGAAATCAGTTGGAACTATTAGTTGTCAATATTTAAAGCAATCAGCCAGGTGGCGCCACTGTGGATGGTATAATATGCCTTTAATGTCCTACAGCTATGAATAAACCCTTCAGTATCTGATGCACTGTTTCGTGTTTCCCTCCATCCTGCATTTTTCTTTGGTTTTAACAGTGAGAAGGTGAAACATGAACAGAGTGGGTCTCGGCTGGGGGCCCCAATCCAGCACCGCCTCAAGACAACCTCCCCGGAATCTTCCCCGGGCAGCAGCGCGCTGCTACAGGCCGAGTTAGACAGACTGAGTGCATCACGAGAGCCGGCTTCCACAAGTTCCACGTTAGGTGCCGGTATACTGTGCCCACCTCTAGACCGGGGTGGCAAGGAGCTGCGCCAAGACGAAGACGTGTCCCGAGATGAGGAAGCCATGTACCGAAAACGGGAGGAACACGAGGCCATGTTCCAACAGGGGGAGGGACAGGAATCCGGGTACCGACGAGGGGAAGAACAGGAATCCGTGTACCGACGAGGGGAGGAGCAGGAATCCGTGTACCGACGAGGGGAAGAGCAGGAATCCGTGTACCGACGAGGGGAAGAGCAGGAATCCGTGTACCGACGAGGGGAAGAGCAAGAAGCTATGTACCGACGAGGGGAGGAGCAGGAATCCGTGTACCGACAGGGCGAGGAGCAGGAATCCGTGTACCGAAGGGGAGAGGAACCAGAAGCTGTGTTCCAACGGGCAGAGAACCAGGAAGAGCAACAGGACCAGGAGGCACTTCACCAGGAGTCTGTGTTCTCTGAAGCGCGGGAAGCTGCGGAGAAGGCCCCCTTCATGCTGGAGGAGAACGGCTTGCCCCCTGCAAACACCCCTACTGGAGTTGAGAGGAGGGGGGAGTCGCCCCAGGACGCCATCCTCCGGGAGGCTGTGCTCAGACAGATGAAGTCCAACTTCCAGCAGGAACTCTCGCCACGGGAGGAGCAGGGTGAGCAGCAGGGTGAGGTGCTCAGAGGGGAGCAGTCGCCGAGACCGCACATCATTATGCCGGAGCAGGAGGCTCATGTCCCGGAGACGGGCGAGCAGCAGCCGGTCCCCCGCAACGACCTGCTCCTCTCACACAGCGACCAGATGCCACATTCCACACCTATGGAGAACTAAACTGCAGCGCCAGCACTTTAACCTGCCCCCTGCCCGGTTTGTTATGTACAGTCCCCCCTATCAAGGAGTGAGTCCCCATGCTCTGTGGAGGGAGGTAGTGAGGGATCATCGTCAGTAGACTGTAAGGACTGACACTGGCCTACTCTCACCCAGCGGGACGGCAAGCGTTGCCTCACTACTTGTGGATAGAAAACATGGACAGCAGTAATATTCATGGAGTGTTGTTTTCTGGGTTTTTTTAATTTCCAAACTTGCACGGTACCAAAGAGTTCCTCCTGGGGACACGTTAGATTCTGCACATGAAGAAGGCAGTATGTGTAATATATATTTGTGGCTTGCGTGCCCAATTTTTGAATGAATGCAGACACTTTGTTTCCAGAAATTTGATAACGTAAGCAGAATCTGGATTTCTGGCGGTGGTTAGGGGGCTGTCGCGTCTCTTGGCGTGCCTCAGTAGTAGACATTGACTATGTATGCCTAGAGTCTGGGTCCTAGGTAGACTGAGAGCACTCGCAGACTTTTATGTCGCTGGTTTGTTTTTATCGTCTGCCACAGTTACTCCGCGTATTTTCCCTGTATATTCAGAGACCATGTGACGATACACACAAAAACACCTCAGAACCTGGACAAAATAAGGACACGAATTGTCGCTGCCCAGGTTGTAGCCATTGAACTGAATATGTTTCCATGTAGAGAGTATTTACAAAGAATATGTTGAATAATGTACAAAGAACGCCTGGCTTTTTGTGCAAAGAAATAATGATATATAAGGTAATTGGACTTGCCTCCACACTTGTACATAGCTTATCGTGGATCCGCTCTGTATGGGCGTCATACTTAGGTACTTTTACGCCGAGCACAGTTTTAATAACAGAAACTGCCAACTAGTTCGTGAGATCGAACAATTTGTTTTTTATACACAATCTCAGGTCGATTCGCGACCGGTGCCAGACCGACCCACAGGAAGATAGATCTGACCAGGATCTCATTCTCAACACCGCGCATGCGTCCCAAAATCCTCCTACCTATGACGTCAACACTTGTACTTAACCGGAAGTCGGCCATTGGGTGTACTGACATGGGCCTGACGTCACTACCACTGAGAAGCTGAATGGGGAACTCTGACGTTATAGAAAAGAAGCTGCCTGAACATAATCCTCTTTTTCTGAATGTTATAACCAGGCTTAACGAAGTCCTTTGGAACTTTGCCGTGATAGGGGCTACTTTTATATCTAATGTGTGGGTAAATAACGATAAATAATTCTGAAGTCAACATACCCAGTTCTATACGGCCAGTACAACAATCTGCAAGGGGTTTTTAGAATGGGAATTTCAGAAAAGAATGAAGCACGTTACCGATGTAATTGAAAGTCTGTACCTATGTTCCGCATGAATAGTGAACAATTGAATTTCGGGACAGCTGAGATCATTGCTTTCCTCAAAAGTTTCTAGAGAGTGAGTATAGGAATTAACCCCGGGTATTTAAATAATTAGACCATTCCGATGTTAAAAATATGCTGTCTTGTTGGTTTAGAGATGCCAATTATCCGGTTATTCCCGTGGTGTTATTTTGTGTATACAAAATTATGGTCACATTAGAGAACAGTTACTTGATTTAGGAAATCTCGGGTTTTCCTCAAACCTCAATTCTCGAAAAACATCTCCCCAAACCAATGCCTAACTAAATTTTACTCAAAATTCTTTTGGCTTGGAAAATGACATTATTATATGTATTTCACGGACAACCCCACGTGCCTCTTTCTCATTCTTAAAGACGACAGTCCCCAGGTCATAGCTCGGAAGGGTCTAAAGTGTGATACTGACTTTCACGTGACCTGATTATGTCAGGCGACCCCCTGTGTACGTCACACATTACGTCAATGACGTACTGATTGATCATGAAGTAGGTTTTCCTCTTGGTGCACCCATATGAGATACATTTACCATGGTATCCCGATCAACTAATGGTGTTACACAAACTTCCAGTCGGCAAGTCGATTGGCCAGCGTATTGTGATGTGTGGGGGTTTGTGCTACAAGCTCTAGTGATACCAATGGAATGTAATTATGAAATTATGTAGCAATGAGTAAACTGTAAATTGAAGCTTCAGGTTAAACTTGCAGCCAGGATAATAAACGGTTGATATAATGAACATAGCAGTAGGTTATGTTCGGGTAATAGGTTCTTAATCTGAATTAGAAATCAGTGTTAAAGTAGGGTGTTTGAAGACGGAAGTGGAACAGAAGGTTACACCTATTTGAAACCGTTTGCCCATTGGTAGTATAAACGTAAACTTGGATACTACATATGTTTGAGAAATAATATGATATTTTGCATCCATGTATACAAATCCCTGTTCATTGATCTATTAATTATTTCGTGTAATTGTATTAAAAGGCATTAATCAATAGGGTAGATTCTAAATCACCAATCTCCTAACCATGATATATCGAAATTTGTTAATTGTGTCAGTCCGACTATCCGGAAGGAGATTGCAATCCTTTTTAACGGCAGCATCTACATGTGTACATGTACTGTCTGCTGGGTGGGGGCCTCTCCGTGACGTCACAATGACGCGCGTGACGTCACACCGGGGGTCACGTGGCGACGTTGTGGTGATTAGAGCGTTCATAGACTTTAATGGGCAGACATCGGGAGTCTGTTGCCCTAGTATTACTTACCGAGCTCGTACGCCTCCTTCTCCCGGGCGACGTTCGTCCCCTCGTCTCATAACGAAAATACCTCTTATACATTGCTGATTAAACCACCTTTAACCTCCATTTACAAGAATCGTACAATCTGGTTTCTCTGTCAGTCGTTCTGACGACCGTCCGTTTTATCTCGTTTTTCCTCACACTCTCTTTTCACAAAATGTACCTCCATCTAATGGTATCGATGAACTTGGAGATAAGGGCTATCAAGGAAGCAGTCGCAGTTTATCAGTGTCCAAAACTATATGTGTGATGTAGTAGTACCTAACCGCCGCGGCCCGCCACGTATCAGTACAAAGGGTTTATATCTGTGTCTACAGCTAGACGTTGTCCATGTGATATCAGTAGCCAAACTTATGGAATGCATCAGATGCCACAAGTATAGTACAGTATACCCTAGGGAGTAACACGCTTTCAACTGTTTCATAAAACAGCGAAGGGTAGTGATATATGCAAGAAGATTCGTTTCAGGAACAAACAAGTTTACTGTCTCTTTCTCTCTGTCCATAAGTTGTTTTCTGTCATGTTTATTCTTAAAGAAAACTCACATGGGTTGTGGATTTGATAGTTATCATGTGAAAATTAGGACCCGAAGAACATGGTTATGCCGTGAGCATATCTCAGTTTGTTGTGGATATATAATTTCAAATCACCAGGCGGCTCTCGTGCTTAATTCCATGAATATAATGTTTACAGTAATGTTTAGAGTAGGTGACGCAATGGAGGTTCTTGTTGACTAATTTAAAGATTAAACTCGTCTCAGCATGTAAAGTAATATAATTGTACATGTCAGTGAAAATTATAACAAATTCCAGCATTGCACAGTGCGACCCTGCAGTTTCTAATATGTCATTTATATGGAGGATCTTTTATACCCTAGGACAAATTTAAATTGCCTAGAAGAGTCACCCGGCTTTATGTAGATATCTCTGCGTACTGCCATGCCCTCTTGTGGTATGCCAGCTTTCATCTGAGAGATTATGAACTAACCTTTAGGTTTCCCTAGTGAGTAAATAAATTCTGTACGCCCCTCTCTAAGCCCCAGGGCCATTCACTCGTAGAGACGATATTTTTGTATATTTTTATCACAGTCTCATAGAAGAGTTATTCTTATAATGAGTACCAATACCTCAGCGCTGTTCGTGAGAAGGATTACCAGTTCAGCACTGTATAGTCTATAAATCGTGTAAAAGTTACCCGACTGACAGCTTGACAATAACGGGCACCACAAGGAAGTAACGTCAAAAAATGTTTCGTCTCGCTTACAATATAGGCCTCCAACGTTGTCTACGTGTCTATAAAGCATTACTTACATTTTATATGGTATGGAGAAAATATTTTCGGTTTAATTCTGTACATTTCTTATTAGATTTACACCCCAAGAAATCTAAAGTTTACATTTTTTGGGCACTGGAGTTTTGAGTTTCACTATTACCAAATTGATTCCGTTTATTTCATTTTAAAACTGTTACCATGGTAACGAGGCCAGTCTAGTCAGCGAGTGCATTTTTATGTTGTCATGGTAACCGTCTATATAGAACAAATTTGGGTATCATATGTTGTCTATATGAATGACGTCGTAAATCATGGCGTCATTACACTACCTAAAATAGCGTCATTATGTGATGTGGTATGGGTGTAACTGTTTGCAAATCTTATATTAGTCTGAGAATATTTTAGACCATATTCTCGGTGTGACCCGCTATGCCTGCCTTGTAGAAGGTTTCTGCTTCGGTCTGATAGTTTGTGGATCTAATTGACATGTCAGACATGAACCAAATGCGATTAAAACTTGTAATTACTGTAGAACAATAACGGGCGTGTAAAGGGACATATCAGTTTAATGGAAGTGTCTAGATGAGCATACAAAGATGAAAACTGTAATATGCCTAGTTTCAAATTGTAGCAATAGCAGCAAGTACCGCGGAGCTCGGTATGATATCAGAATAAAGACAGTAAAACTCAATTCAGACTGGGATTTTTTAATTGTATAACCGCCACTACTACATGTATTGGTAGTAGAAATCTTTGAACATATATATGCTCTCTAGAATGATTCTATTTCAGGTACAAAAACGCTTAAAGTCTTCTGGAAATAGATTCCCCTGGAAGTCTGGGGTAGATTCCTAAAATCAGTATTTCTCAATTTGAAATAATAAACAACCCCACCCCTCACCCTTGTAATGTATTCCGACAGTGATGCCAGTTCTCATGGAATTTTCGGTTTCCAGATTTTTTTATTCAACTTTTAAAATATACATGAATTCCTCTGAAATGCAGTCTATAGGCGGCCGGTCGCGAAGACTTTGGACCCGGTGGTGGTCACCCAGCAGGACTCTGTGATGGACCAACTGTACCCTGTATTCCCCTAGCAGAGTCAGGGGACTTCCCCTGAATGCACACTGCCTCTATGGTAGACTGCCACAGGGTATCAGCAGCTTGCTTAAAGACAAATGCGGATAGGTATCGAAACGCCCCCTGGTTTAACACTGGTGCTGCCATCTGGGGCCATGAAAATATAGCAGTTTCTCATAGACACCAATAGATAAGCCCTTACCTTCTTCAGATGGCCTTCCCATAGAAATTAGCATGGTGACATAGTATTTTCTTTTAGCATTTCTCATTTGTACATGTTCCCAACTATCATAATCCAGAATTATTTGAAGATAGCAATATAACATCAGTGTCATTTAGCAACAAAGTAAAAAATTGCATTTTCCCATAGACACCAATAGTTAAGCACTTACATTTTCAGATGGCCCTCCCATAGAAGTTAGCATGGTGACGTGCCATTTTTTGCATTTTCTATTTGCTGATATATAGAACTTATATTATCCGGAGTTATTTGCAAATCTCAATAGAATTTAGAAATCACCCGACTACCAGCATTTGTCTTTAACACCCGGTAATTCTCCAGTCGTTCAGGCGAGAGCTAGGTCAGAGTTACTTAGATTGGCCACCACCTCTGTCTCCGACTTCGAGGTTGGTCTGGACTGATCGATTTCTAGACCAAGTGCTCGATGCAATCATCTTGAAGCAGGGAACATTTGTGGATATCATGAAATATAAACTGAATACTCACTACAAGACATTATTAGCTTAGACGATTGATAGCATAATGTAACTTCCTCTACTCTTCATCAAAATACCCAGTAAATGATAACGTGAATCTCCAACCACAATAGACTGTAGTGCTAGACTACCTTTAGTAGGTGTTCTAGAATAAAGTATTTGACCCATGGAGGTGTTTATAAGATTTTAATCTAGCCTTCCTATATATATAATCGTTACAGCTATGATTTTGCATAGGAAATCATGACACGGATTGTTTTGTGTAGATTTTATTAAAATGTATCAAGGTTCCAACCTGCAACAAGACACATAACACTCATGGGTGGGCGATACATGTACTTTATTATTGATGGTTGGGCATATAAGTGGGTGGGCAGGTTAATGGGTTGGCAGGTTGATGGGTGCAAAGATCGGTGGGTAGGCAGGTTATTGGTTGGGCTGGTTGATGGGTTGGCAAGTAGATGGATAGGCATGTTGATTGGTCAGCAGGTTGATTGGTTCACAGGTTGGTGGTTGTGCAAGTTGATGGTTGGGCATGTTGATAGGTGGGAAGGTTGATGGTTGGGCAGATTGGTGGGGATGCAGGTTGGTAGGTGGATAGGTTGATGGGTAGGTAGGTTAAAAGGTGGGGAGGCAGGATGATGGGTGGGGAGATTAATGGGTGGGTTGGTTGATGGGTAAGCAGGTTCGTGGGTAGAAAGGTTGATTCATAGGCTATTAGATGGGTAGGCAGGTTGATGGACGGATGGATGGGAAGGTCAGTAGGTAGTAGGCTGGTAAGCAGATAAGAAGGTTGGGATGTGATGAGGTAGGAAGGTATGGAGGTTGGGAGGTCAGTGGATCAGCAGTTAAGAGGGTCTTGAGGTAGGGAGGTCAGCAAGTAGAAATGTCAAAATGTAGGGAGGTCAGCAGGTAGGGAGGGAGGTTGACAGGTTGATAAGTGGATGGATGGATGGATGGATGGATGGATGGATGGATGGATGGATGGATGGATGGATGGATGGATGGGGAGGTCGGTAGGTAGTATGTATTTCGGCAGGTAGGGTGGTAGGGAGAGGTTGGGAGGACGTGAGATCGGGGATAAGGAGGTCAGTAGGAAGGAAGGTAGGTCGGGGGGTTAGGAGCTAAGGAGGTAGGGAGGAAGGCCAGAAGGTCGAGAGCTAAGGAAGTTGGGAGGTAGGTAGGGAGGTATGAAGGTCTGTAGGTCAAGAGGTACAGAGGTAGGGTGGCCAGCAAGTAGAAAGGTGGGAAGGTAGGCAGATGGGTAGCTGGGTTGACAGGTTAATTGGTTGGCAAGTTGAGGGATGGGGAGGTAGGTAGGTAGTAGGTAGTTTGCAGGTCGGAATGTGGACAGGTTGCTGGGTATGTTGGTTAAAATGTGGGGAGGCAGGTAGGTAGAAAGCAGGTAGAAATATCGGGAAGACAGGAGTTGTGAAGGTCGGCAGGTCAGCTGGTACACCACACTGTCCTATCACCACAAAACACTCTGCCCCACAACCACACCACACTCTGTCTGCTGGCCTCCTACTGTTTGGGATCAATTCCGATCTCTGCATAATGGGAGGATCACAAGCTGATCTTTACTTTTTTAATAGAAGTTGGGACAAATCCATAAATTCTTGCTAGATAATTGCTGAAAGCGAGAAAAATAAATCGGGAGACACTATCCACCAAACGGAAGGACTAGACCGAAACCGATATTAATATCCAAGATGAATTACAGATACTATAAAATAAAACATGGATGGCCGAATGTTATCAAAACACTCAGGCTGTAAGTTCCAAACTAAATGGAACATAACATGCTACAGCTCAAATATCATATACTGCATAGAATGCGAATAACATGCAATATACAAAACGAGGGACAAACCAAGAGTAAAATAAAGGAAAGGATAAGAGAACACCTAAATTGCATAAAGAAACATCAAATCAAGAACGGAATACCAAAACAATACAATCAAGAACCACACAATGGAAAAGAAGATGTCAAAGTTATAATTCTAGTCTTTACAGACATCCTAACAGGAGAGAAGCTCAGAGAACAAAATAGAATTCAACTCGATCCACTGACTCAAGACTCATGCACCGGAAGGGCTCAACATTTTGGAAAATAGTTGGTGTACAACGTTTTCGCCTGTTTGGTGGAACACGCCCTTTATTTGGGGACCTTTTTTCGTTCCTTGAAAACTTCAGAAATTCAAGGTTGGAAATTTGTTTTGGATATGGCATTAAATATGGTACTTCTAGCCGTATCTACAGCGCTTGCCAGTGTTACATCTGGTGATAAAGTTTGAAATAATCTAGTATCTTTATGACATTTATTTGGGCATGGTGAGGACTACAGACCACATGGCTTAGTTTGCTTCACATAATTCCGTTTATAATGTTTGGCTAGCTATGGTAGTGGTGGCGTTTGTGAGTCTATACAATCATTACATCTCTTTTCTTTTTCTTTTAAGCACATACTAAAACATTAATGGAAACGTACTTGAAATGCTGTGCATTCAAACTTACTAGGCTTGGTTTGTTACAACTGACACTAAGCATGTAAACCTTTTTTGTTTGATATGACCCAATATACAAATATGAACTTAGAACCATAAATTCTTTGGTATGTAATGACTAAGATATAAGTATGGACTTTCAAATCTGTTGTTTAATAAGACTAGATAGTGATCGTAAAACTGTCAATGTCTTTGTTTGATACAATGCTCATTAATGTCATAATAAAATGTGATAGAAATGTGACTTTTGGAAGGGTATGTAGACGTTAGGGGTCACCACCTGAAAGTCGGGACGTTAGGGCCCACCCTACTCCAGGGGTGGGAAAGCCTCAGTAGCGCCTCGGCTGTACCACGATGTTGCGGTCGCACCTGTGGCGCCGGAAGGTAGAAATAGCATAAATTGATGATAGGGCCCACCTAACAAGTGGTCAATGTTCAATATCTCTGTTAATATTTGGACTCAAGCCTTAATTCATACTAATTAGGCTTCCCACAAGTCGAACAATGCTTGATCAGATACTCGCCTATTTCAACGATTTATGCTGATGTTATGATAGGTGGGACCTAACGTCCTGATAGGTGGGCCCTAACGTCCTGACTATTAGCTGGTGGGCCCTAACGTCCTACAATCGTTGGGAATCCTTTTCCTGAGTTTACAACTTCAACAAGGTGAGGATGTAACATGTTCAAAACCCAAGGCTTTGCAAAATTCTGTGAATTCAGATGAAGAGAATTCGGGGCCATTATCAGTCCTGACCTTCGTCAGGAAGCCATGACTTGTACGCAAACGTCATTTTCAGCTTGTCTATCATGGTAGTGCTGGACATACCCTGCAGCTCTTCTGTCTTGATGAAGTAGTTAACCACAACAATGTAAAGTCTTTGTTCAAACTCAAACAGGTCAGTGCCTACTTCAAGCCATAGGGCCTCAGGTGTACAGGTAGGGCACAAAGTTTCCCTCTTGGATTCACGTTGATATGTGTTGCACACATCACAGTCACAGACTATTTCCTCAATGTTCGTTGACATTCTGGGTCAGTAGAGTGTTTCATGGGCATGCTTCTTGCACTTGTTGTGTTAATCTTTTCATTCGCCCTCTCCGTACTGGATAACGGTGTTCGAAAATTATTTTTTTTGCTTCTTGCACTTGGTGATTTCAATGACTCTTGTGTACCTGGATAAGCATGGCAGAGCGAATACTCTGTGAAACTATGATTTTCATGCTCTTGTATATGATATCGTCATATACTAAAAGTTCATCTCGCACAGTCCAGAACTATCTGATAGAGGGGGGAACTTCATTACGGGTGTTGGGCCAGCCCTTCAGTATTATGGAGTGCAAAATTTCCTCTCAATCAGGCAGATTGGCTCTACTGAGAGCATCACCAACTGGAATATCTTTACCAGGTTTGTAGTCTATACTGATTTCCTATGGCTTAAGTTGCAGAAGCATGCTCTGTAGTCTCATCTGGGTTGCTAAGAGTGGTTTTGTGTAGATAGCCTGCAGTAGCTTATGATCAGACCCGATCAATATGTAGTGATGGAACTTCTTGCACGCATGAACAATGGCAAGCATCTGGGTGTATTGGACTTTGGTTGGAGTTAAGGCACTGGACATCAGCTTCCATCTTGCAGGAGTACAGCTTCCAGAGCGTACTGGCTGGTGTTACATTGCATGACCAGATTCTTCTTAGGGTTGTAGTATCCTAGCATTGGTGCCTCAGTTATCATCCTCTTCAAGCAATCAAAGCTTCTTTGTTGCGGCTTCTTCCAGAAGAAGTCAAGGTCTTTTCTCATCACTGTACAGAGGGGTTCATCAATGTCATTCAACTTTGGAATGAACTTCGCTATGTACTAGACAAAATGAGAAAGTGTCTGACCTCTTTTTTGGTCTTCAGTACAGGCATGTCATGCACTGCTCTGATTTTGTCTGGGTCAGGCTTAAGACCTTCATCTGTCAAAAGATGACCTACATACCGGTACTTAACCAACAACTGGCAGACTTGGCACTTCTTGAAGTTTTAAAAGCTTCAGATTTCATTCTGATGCACACTTTGCAAGTCATCTTAGGATAGGATCATGTTCTTCTAGGGTCTTGGTGGCAATCAAGATGTCATCCATTATTGCCCTACAGTCAGGGATACCTTCCGTAAAGTCATCCATGGAATGTTGGCAAATCTCAGGAGCAGTGTTGATGCCAAAGGGTAGTCTCAGCCATAGGTGACAACTGACTGGTGTGTTGAACATTGTAAGTAGATTGAACTCGTAGTCCAACTTCAGCTGGAGGAAACCCGACTTGGTGTCAACCACTGAAAAGTACTTTGCATCTGGCATGTTTGCTACTACCTCCTCAACTGTCAGGATAGGGTAGTGCTCACGTCATATATAATGTTTGGTTAGCTATGTCAGTGATGCCATTTGTGAGTGTTTATGATCCATACCTAGCTTAGAGCTGGTGACGACCTGCTTGGTGGAACAGCTTGCCAGTGGTTCCTGCAGGCGCCAGCTCTTGAGTGGCATAGTGTGTGGAGGAGTGTTTGAGGTGCCCCCTATTGACTGAGGGGGGAACTCGGCTAGTACTTTACCCTGGCTTCCAGAGCACACTAACGTCAGCTTTGGTGAAGTCTGTGCCACCTTGACTGGTATTCTCTGAACTGATCTCCTTACTACCAGAATCAGAATCCCTGCTTGAAGAGTGACGCATTCTTGCAGCAGATCATTTGTTGTGGTTCTAGTCTTGCACTACAGGCTAAATATTATGTTAGAGATTGCAGTTCTCTCGAAGGCCCTTATTCGTGTTCTCATTTTCATTTCTGAGTATTTTGATGAAGAGTCCAGGTTGTTGGACTATGCTATCAATTACCTAAGACAATAATGTCTTGTAGTGAATATTCATAGTTTATATTTCACAACATCCAAAATTGTACTCTACTTTGAAATACAACATGTATTTCTATCAAGCCTTGAAAGTGATCAGCCCTGACTAACCTCTACGTCGAAGACAGAGGTAGTGGCCTATCTACTAGTTCTATAGTGTGGCCAACGTCCACCAGACAATGCCACTGTTCACTAAAAACGACGCTTACTGCTACTGCTTTACTGCTACTACACAACACATAAAGATAATGGTTTTACCAACCTGGCCGTACATGTGAGTACATAGGCGAGGCTTCGAAGCTACCCCTGAAACAGCAAAGACAAGGATGGCCTATGGAAGGTTACCATGCCACGGCTGTAATTGGTCAACTGATACCAGACCTGCATAGGAAGAGTGATAGGTACCTTCAACAATCCGTATTGATTTTAGCCTGGAAACATGGTCTATATACTCACATATCACATCAGGTGTGTACTGCCATTTTGTCAGATACACTGTGGGGTAGTGCTATGGATTGTATCATTCCCCATCCTCATGGTGCAGACCATGTAAGCATAACTAAAGTGACCAGGGTGGGGAGTTAGCTCATCGTTAAAGAGCACTGGACTTGTAATACCAAGGTTGTCAGACTTTGTTCATTCATTTGGTTATTCGAGTCCCACTGTAGCCATTGTTCTCCTTCACCCCCAGCAGTGGTAGACTTACTGCTATATCAAAGGCCACTCCTTCTCATACCATGTCTATGTGGTCTGGGAAGTAAAGGAACTCTCACCGCAGTAAATGTGTAGGGGTGAGATTTCTACCTACATTCATCTCGTAGATTCGATCAAACCCAAAGTAAGTCTAATTGGACGTTAAACTACCCAAACAAAGTATCATTCCCAAATTCAAATAGGTTGTCACCCTTTTCCCCACTGACAATCTGACTGGTCTTGGTATTAAAAAAAAAGACCAAACATCACATTTCCTTATTTCAAAGGGGACAAGTATGTAGGGGGATAGACAAATATAAATGACCGAATTCATATTACTGTCACTTACCACATAGACTGCTTGGATGACCCCCTGGTGAGAAGTAGTGGTACTAGGGTCTGTCAGTAAATGAAACATTCTAATGAGGTATACATATATTATATTTTGAAAGGATGTATATAAACTGTAGTGGTTGCAAGGCACATAGCCTAAGCCACTGCTGATGTATCATTATGTAAACTAGTTGGGGGCATCTCGTGAGGAAGAGGGGGTGATTTGCAAAGTTCAAGATCGCTTAGAATATCCCTCTACCTGTCTACCTACGACATCGGTGCAGAATTTTGTACTATTGGGTGTCAACGATATGTATAGTAGAGTCTGATCGACCATCGGTGAAAGTGCTATTATCTGTACGTTCAAGTTTGTTTGCAATCAACGGAAGTAAGAAGCAATAAGCAATTATGTACATTAATGTTTATAAACCGAATGAATATAGATCTGTTGGATGTAGCATGCCGAAGCACCGGACGGGCCGAAAAGATTACCTTAAAAATTATTCATACTAAGAGTACACAAATCTTAAATTGTCCTTATTTGCGCGGAATTAGGATGTGGAATGCGCTCTCGATTCGTTGTCAAAACAGAAAGACAGTAGATGACTTTAAAGTGAATGTCGATATCTGATGTGGAAACGTTGGACTACGTTCTCGTTTAGTTTAAGTTTTCATCTTATCATCTCCATCCATGTAAAAATATTTTTTCTTTCTTTTCTTATTATCATTGCCGTTCAGACTTGACTGGATTGTAACTGGACACTGCCTACGAGAATTCATGTAAAGACCCAGTATCTGAAAAGCTCACCTTGGTGAGATACGTTTTTGGAAAATAAAAAAAATTAAAACAATCTTCGCAGCGAAACTCCTGTGATATTGGTTGTGTAGATATGAACAGAATAACTAAACAGATTTTATTCAATTATCAGCATGGACATGCCATCTGATGCGAATTTGCTGCACAAGAGTACTACATACTAGTCTGGCCACTTAGAGGGGGTAGGGAGTTTGCTCATTGGTAAAGGAACTGGACTTGTAACCCCAAGATTGTGGGTTCGAATCCCACTGCAGCCACCTTTCTCCCTCTATCTTATTTAGTGCAAACGAGAAATAAAGAAAACAGATTTGTACAAAATCCATTTATTAAAAATATACTAACATATGTCTTTAATAACATAGGGGTCTCCTCCCAATACCACTCGGGAGAAGTATAAGAATGTACTTTGTACAATGTAGAACCCAACTATGTAAGAGATAAGAGCGTGTTTAGTTAGGCCATTGTGATGCCTTTTTAAAATGTCCTTGCAAGAGATATATCCTTGCAACCTTTATGGACATTGCCGTATATGTAAGAACACATTGGTGAACTGAAGCGCATTTCCTTTCATGTTAAACATATTAAAAACTGTCTGTGATCAGACTTTGATGTAGATGAGGTACAGGGGGCAGTGCCAACTCTCCTTCCTTTACCAGGTCCTCCAGGTACTTCTCAAAGTCGTCCATTGCCCTCTTCTCCAGGGCGATCTCTCCGAGAAGTTCTCCCGCCCGGACCTGGGTCTCCAGCAGGTCCGGATCGGCCGGCTCAAAGTCCAGTCTGCTCCGATTGGCTTCTGTCAGTGACCGGCGCGTCGACTTAAATGTCGTCTGCGATTTTAATGGCGTCAGCGTGTCCTGTTTCCTTTTGACGGACTTCCGGATACTTGTTTCCCAAGCACTGTGGTCTGTAAGGAAGAAGAGACGTCTGATAATGTCAGTTTTCTCTCTCTTTTTTTGCGTGTGAGATTATTTATTTACCATCATAAACGTAATTTTGGATAGGTGCTTGACTACAAATCCCGAGATGATTAACCCAACCAAAAATATAATAATAATATATAGAAAGATGGAGGGAAAACACCCGAACAGTAATTATAACTTAAAGCATACGGATAGTAATTCTATCATAAAGATATTTTCTTTTTCAAATAGCATTTCAAAAAGAAATGTCACTAGATTTGAAAATAGAACTGAATTTCGGAAATAAAAAAATATATAAGGACCCTCTTTCCCTACCACAACATTCAAGAAGTCACTCCAGAATTATTTGATCAACAGCTTGGCTACAAACCTGGCGAATGCCTGCTGACTGAAAGCCATTCAGCTGGGACTTCGAAGCAATCCATCAGTTTTGGGTCGTACAAGACTCTGATTTCGTTGTATTCTAATTGATTCTGGAAAGAAAAGGTTTATGTCAAATCAACATATCTGTGCCTGTAATGGTACCTCACATCAGATTGAAAATTCCTCTCAGACAACACAAGTTTTTCAGGTGGCTATAATGCTAGTTTTGAAACAAAAGTATCTATACCAAATTGAACAACTTATTTTCTGTTAGTCATGCAATTTTGTATTGGGTCGTGCATCCAATACAATAAATAAATGGCCTATGATTTATATCTAGTCAACCTGTATCAATGTGTTGAATAGACTCACATCATTACTGTCTGGGACGAGTGTGTTGAGGAAGGCCAGCTTGTGGTCTATACACACTCTAATAATTCTGTTCCAGGGAACGTCGCAGTTTGAAGGTTCCACGGCTTTCCATCCTGTAACCCATAGGCACCGGTCTTCAAAGGCCTCCTCGGCTTGCCTTAACAACTTACGTATCCTGTGAATGGAAAATAAAAACTTAATACGGTATCTAGTTGGGAGAAAACATCCAATGTCCAATTTGATGTACTGCGTTCAGCGCAGGCAAAAGCAAATATCAATTATCATATTGCGTTGGTATTTAACTGTCAGCCATTTCCAATCTAATTCACCCCCAATCAATGACAACGTTTCATATATGAACAAAGGAGTAATGGCTCTGGAATCAAGAACAACCCAGTTATATTGCTGAAATCCAGTTCAGACCGTAACAATGGCCATTGTCACTAAATTAATAGTGTGTATTTTTTTTTTTTTTTTTTTTTGGACACTTTTATTCGGGTACTAATTTTACAATCTTCCTGGCTCGGCTGGGCCGTTCTTCCGCCAGGTCCCGCTGAATTCTTATGTAATATACATTTTGGATATCCACGACATGGTATTTAGGGTTGATAATGCGGTCCAGTACACCAGCATTGACCATTATATAGATATAAACGTGTCTCGTCTCCGGTTAATATACTAATGTTCGGTAACATGGCTGTTTCTACCACGGGTATAACCAACAGACAATGTATTAGAATATAGTTTTATATAATAAATGTATGAAATCTGTGTTTAAGAAATATTACTTTGAGACGAGGAATACATCGGTTCCCTCTGTCTCAACGGCCACTGCTTCCACATACTGCCACACGGTGTCACAGGCGTCGATCCAGCGAGCCTCCTCGGCCTGGGTTGGCGGACAAGGCGGAAGAGTTAGACTACTAAGCAGCTGACCCAGGTAGCCGAGTTTAACAGGGCTATTCCAGTCAGGAGGTGGTAAATCTGTTTAAAAAATCAAAAAAAAAAATCAAAAAAAAATCAATAATGATGAAAAATGGGAAGAAATATTTCCCCCCTGAAGAGGAAGGTTATTGAACTTGATTCTGTACGCCCACTCGATAGTTTCAACACGCTCAAGATGATAACATCATCTGGTCTGTGCTATACCTGGTTATGGTGTGCAAACCGGCAGCCTACAAGGGAAAATAGTCCCAACCGACGTCCTACGATCACCGTTTGTAGCGATCTGACAAAAAATTGATTTATCAGATTCATAATGTAATTTGTAGTATTGTTTCGATTTTAAATAATCATAAAAGCTAGTTGTACATTCACCTAGACTCTGTAATTACCTATCTTTTAAAATCTTTATGTATATGATTTGAGAAACAAACTGAGGCTATATTCTCCACAAGGAATAATTCAAAATAGCAACGCCATTAGAGCATGTGGTTAGGTCACGCATGAATACTGTGGGTAATTCCAATGGCCGGAGATCACCACAGAATGTCGGACAGCGATGCTCCACTGCATTACTGACTAAATCCAGCTACATCGTCGAGGCCGGGTGGCCATCGCGGGACGTCGGAATTAATCTTTATCCAGTTATTGTCAGGCCAAGAGAACACCTACTTCGCATGCAGGGATGTCAGTTGGGGTCAGGAAATGTTTTTACATGGGGACTGGGGTCAGTGTATTATCACACGTACATGGGTGTACAGCAATCCCCATGCCGAACCCCAGGGCTATAGTATGGAATCTCTGCTAGGAGAGTGCAGATTTGTGTATGTGCAGATCTGAACCAAATGAGGTATTTTTCAAAGAAAATCATTCAGAGCCAATGACAACATATTATCAGTTCTATATTACACTAGATAACTTTACAAGTTATTAGTGATTTTTTTCAATATGTTTATACTTGTTGGGGCTTCATTAACTGTATTGCCACATGACATATCTTAAGCCAATCAGATGTTGGTATTGTCCTTCCCCTTATCTGTAGGAGGATTTCCCACAGAAATCTGATGATCCTACAGCTGTAAGTTGGAGCACTGGGTGGTATACTGAGTATGCTGGGCCTCACTGACTTTGGAATAGTGACAGATTATTATATATCTAACATTATACACCTGGAGTGTATAATGTTAGCAAAACATATAGAATTTCTTGAAATTTTAAATAAGTTTTTAGACTAAGATCAAAATCCTACATGTAGGCAAAATCCTACAAACTGGCATCGTGCGCACTGTTGGTGTTAAAAAAGAGAACACACACAAAACGAGGAGGTGACTGACTACTATTCTGTGACGTTAAAAGGAAAAATACTCAACACCCGGTTGAGCATTTTTGTCACTTAACAAAGGGGGGGGGGGGGGGGGGGTTAGGTATTTGGATAGTGAAAAAATGTCAGGGATAGTATAACCTTCGTACATACCTTTGTTGCTGTGGCAGAATTCTATAGGTGGCCATGACATGTTTGCAAGCTGAGAGTCAGTAGCAACCTTAATTAATCGTGCGATAGCGGCATTGTAGAGTTCCACCATTTCACGGGAAACCTGTTGGGTGATATTGTAATCAATATATTAAACATTATCACTACAGTTTAAAGACAACAACAAAAATTCTGAATACTCTCTTTGTTCCATACTGGGTTTCTGAGTACATATCTTATCTCTGTCATTCTTACACATAGCAGGAATAATTCTCATTGTGAATTACGGAAAGAAATGAATACCGTTATCAATAATAAAGAAGTAAATCCTTTGGTTTTTTTTTATCGTACACCCATGCGTAGCCTGTTATTACTAACAAAGCCTCAGGAACAAGAAAACAGTCTAGTTTTTACCTGGTTGAGATGGTGTTCGTGGATACCAGAGAAGACACTATTGCTGATCTTGCTGAAGAAGAACCGTTGCAGCCCGTGCTCCAGATAGTCGGTCAGCCATTCAGCACTGAGCGGTGGCTGACTAGGACAGTGCTCGGCCATTGCCTGCAGACTCTCCTGAACCTGTAAACCCAGTATCACCTATTTATTAGTGTTTGGTTTCTGTTTTTGCAACCTTCAACTAGCGCATACATAGGACTGATTGTGAAATACTCAGATAGTTTCACAATTAAGTTTCAATACTGACCTCATTCACAGGCTATTTCATATCATTTATAGGCAATGGGGGTACATATAATGTGGGGAACTTACGAATACGCAGTGCTTTTCAATACACAAAAAAATGAAATATATTGAATGATACCTTTACTTTAGGCGAATTCCATTACATTTTTTAAAATGTATCAAGAATATTTTCCCCTTTAAAATCAAGATTTAGAAAACGAGGCGAAAATACTTCTAGACCAAACCCATTAAAACAAAAAAAAATCCCTTTACAATCAATGATGCTGACTTCATTTCTCAGAAAGCCCTCTCTCTTCCGGGGTGATAAGATATTAAAAAGGAGAACATTGTTTTCATGCATGACCTGTATCCATGCAATTGAATGAAACATTCACGCATGAACGCAACATGGCACTCTGCCGATTGTTCGGTCCTAGTTTTTTTAATTAAATTTTTTTTTATTATTGGACATTGGTTCGCATACATCAGGGTATCGCGGTCTACCACCTTATCTTATAGTTGACATACCTGCACCGTTGACATGGGGTTTATGACGTCATCTGAGAAGGGAACGACGCGGCTGAAGGGCAGATCCTCACAGAGGTCACATAGGTGGGATTGTGTCTCTGCGAGCTGGTGTTCGGGAGCTGCGATAATCAGAGCCAGTCTCGTCGTGTCACACAACGACAGGACCTGATCAAGACGTCGTCTCTCTGACTGCCACAACTGGAATGCAAGGTCAGGTTCAGTCCACAAGTACATTATAGAGGGAACAATTGTTGTTTTTTTTAACATAGATACACAAATTCTGTCCACTTCAGTTACATATAGCAATAGGTTATATGGTAAGTGTTTTATAGAACAACCTGACCATGCTGTACATGCTACAAAACGAGATGATGATTTACGGTTCGTATGGAACGAGACATTATCATCGAGTTTTGTAGTATGTACAAGCATGGTAGGTCAGTATATATTTACTATATACTCGGAATTAATAAAAATAAGAAAGTTAATTTGGCCTAACAACTAATGTTTTATTCAACATGTACAGAACAGTGTTCCGTATTTTGCCGGAGGGAACATTGTTCCGTACGGTATTTTCACCTTATATGTCGAAACTGCGTATTTAACAATATATACGGTATATAGCAAATATCTATACACCTCTACACAATGGGCGAGTACGGGTCACTACTAATGAAGGTCTATGTATAAACGAGAAATCTTAAGATGCTGAAACAAAAAAAGGGTTTCGTGTAAATGATCCAACTAGTACTGCAGAAATCCAGTTATCAAATAAAGTGTGTGTTCCGATAAAACACACATATATAATGACCTGTGTATCAGTGTCTGTCTCGTGGTTCACCACAAAGAGAACCGCACTGGTGGCCTGCAGATGGCGCCTCTGTTGCAGCTCAGAGAGGTCAGCGTCCCTCATGACCCCGGTCACGTGACGCACAGCCACGTGGACTCCTACTGGCTGTCCCTGATGGTCCTTCACTACCGAAGATGACCGACCGATCACAGGCACCTGATAAAGGAACATCACATTTCTTAACAGGCATTCAGAAAAACACATGAAATATAGACAACATGATGAACAAATAAATTGTACTTTCGTGATATGGCAGTAACCTTTATATTGACAAATTTTAAGAGCATACCGTAAAAAGTAGGTCCCGATTTGACTTTAAATCCTGTAGACACTCATTTCAACAAGAAGTTATATGGTTTTCTGTGATGAGCGCACACAGGGATGCCGTTAGCATAAAAAGTGGAAATATTTTCTTATGTGGAATTTGCTGCTTCAGAGAACCTGAGAAAACATGGAAAACACGTCGGTGTCGACGTCGGAATGGGGCTGAAGGTCTGTGGGGAAGATGAATCTACCATTTCATTGGTGTGAATGAGGTTCAATTAATATTATTTTTGTTTTACACAAAGAAGAAAAATTGTGTATACTGATAATGATAACATGGCTTTCCTTAAACTGACATCTCTGCATATATTGTGTCAGCCAGCTGATATTTAACACTCCCAAAAAAATGAACTTCATTATAATAGCATAAAATTCATTCATACAGCTCAATGATATTGCAGAAAGAGTTCATTGAGTCATATGAACAAAGTTTATTTCAACATATTAAAACTCTTTTTTTTTGGGCCTTAATTCTTTTACAGTTTTGAAACCTTAGGTCTCAGTGTTATAAGTAATAAGTACTTCAAACTTGTCAATACCGTGTTATGATATATCTCTGGGGGGAAGCTGTCATCAGGAGTTGACAGTTTGTTGATAAGCCAGTCGTGGTAGTCCTCTTCGTGCGATGTCTCAGGCTCCGGTAGACTGAGCAGTAACTTCCAATAAAGCCGCTCAATTCCCTCTGAAATACCACCAAGAGAAAGTAAATAAAATTACCCCGACACTCGCCTCATTAGGTACTAAACTTACCAGGGATGTTAGTTGAGGGTCAGGATATTTTTCATGTGGAATTTACTGCCCCAGAGAGACTCTAGAAATTATAACCGGAATTGGACTGGTGGTCTGGGGAGGTTCAAACTAGTTTTTTTTTTCATTGGTCACGATTAAACTATAACAGTCGGTTTTCAATTATGGCCTTTAGAATTAAGGTGATATCCACTAATTGAAGTCACACTGTTTATTTTACACTAGAAAAAATATTTTATAAACTGTAGTGGAAAAGATGGATTTCCATGGCAAAGTGGAAAACTACCATCTCCGAACTTACCATACACACATCCTCTCGCCAGAACGTGCCCTTATTGTTGTTTTAAAAAAAAAACCTCAAAACAAATGGGGTCTGAGAAGTACTTAAATAGTCAATAATCATTTATCTATCTCTAACTATGCCATTAACCAAGCTTCAAAATATGGAATCGGGAACCTGCCTTTGAACATTGGCAGCGTTGTTCTATGCGTTGCTATGTCTTGGATGAATGACCTTCTACTTATCATTTTACATGAGTGACAAAATATGAAAGACACCTACTTGTTGGTCCTGTGCCTGTCTTGCCTTCAATGTGGTTGCGGATTAAGGCTGGCCCTACAACGCGGCACACATCTATAGAAGTTCGTGAGAGAGACAATTTCTGTCTAGCCTCTTCATTCTGCCTCAAAATCTCGCAGATCAATTGATTCTCCTTCTCCACGACGACGTTAGGGGGCGTCAGCGTCAGCCAGGCGTTGTTCCCGAGGTGCACCGCGTTGCGTTCCACGCTGAATCCCGTCGATTCCGGCAGGATGCGCTGCAGACGTTCACGCGGCGAGTCCATGGACGGCGCGGCGGGAAAGTCCAGCATGGAACTCTTCAGACGCTGGCGTCCGGCAAGCTGGTTCTGCCAGCGCCGGAAGTGACGTCTCTGTCGTAAGAGTCTGGTGGCGCCCTCTGCCTGTGCTAGGGCTTGGCGTTTCCGTTGCACTTCCTGTTCATAGAAGTCCGAAGTGATTTGATTCACCTCGGTTGTGAGTACGTGAGCGAGGAGATCGTCTATGTAGGCAGACGAGCAGCGGTCCTTGCTCTCCTCCTCCAACTGCCGATTAGCATCGCTGTTAACGAGATACGATTAACAAAACAATGCATCAGCTAAAATGATTTGAGAATAGTTACACCTACTGTGTTGACTTGCAACTAACAAAACTGTCATCTAGCCGAAGCAGCTATAATCATTCAAACCGGCTTAAATTAGAAATGGGCATAAACGTTTGTGTTAGGCGAAGTACAACACCGTCTAGTAGTCTGTTACTAGTATACATGTATACTCTCCACTCCATTAAGTGCTGGGCAGCGTAACAGATCTTCTTGATTGAACATACATATACACGTGCATGTATTTATAGACCTGGTATAGGTCATTCCACATGCTCCCTAAACCCGATCCCCAGACGCCATAAAGACAGTGCCCCACATAGCTTTATGCTACTTCGCCACATAATGTCATAAGAACTACTGAAAAGCACAATACCCTAGTGAAAACCACCATAGAAAAGGGAACCAACCCCTATGACTATTTTTTCTACAAAGCTGGAACCTATTTTTTCTTTATTCAATTCAGTACACGACATAGTGGCTTATGTCTGGCTATTCTGGTGTTGGACTATTGTGCTGCATGTAGGAGGTGGAGTAGAACAGGAAGAAAATGACGGTGAAATATTATTTTTAAATGAAGAGTACACTACAGTTTGCATTAAAAGTGAAACAGTTTTGTTGTGGCAGTGAATAACAACTAACCCTTGTGATGCATATCATTGATAGGTTCATACCCTGTAAATCATTTAAATTCGAGTAATATATATGAAAAGGTAATTTCCCAATGTACTTAATAGTACTGCGAGGCAATCGGAGTTCTAACGAGTCTAGGGCACCATGTTTGTACCCCAGAATAACATATTTACGAGGCAAACGGTACGTACCTCTTTCCTTCTTGTGCCAGCTCCTGGGTAAATTTCCGTAGCACTTCCTCTATAAGTTCACTGTGAAGTTCTTGCGTTATTCTCTGTCGCAGGATGGACTGCTCTGCGCGTGCTCGGGCTACACGTTCCTTTTCCTTCTTTTCTTCCTCTATTATTTCTTCAGAGATTTGCCTACACACATACATCAAATTATGATATCTAAATAATCTAATCCACAATATCTCAAATGGTAGCCTATTAAAGATACAGCTGTAAGTGTATGCATATCGGGCCATACCAGATATTATGCATCTGGAATGCCCCTTTATCATCCTAATCACAGGGATGACAGTTAGGGTCAGGAATTAAAGTAGAAATATCTTTGATGTTGAATTTACTGCCTCAGAGTCTGAGAAAACATAGAAAACACATCACTTTTGCCAAGGAATGGGTTGAGGGTCTGTGGAGAGGTTCAACCCACTGTTTTATTGGCTCTATTTACACTTTCTTCGTTTCATACAAGGAAAATGAATTCTTTAACTGGAAATGAAAATAGTGGAAAAGTGGAAAACTGTCATACTTGTAATTACAAAGACGTAGGGAGTTACAAGATCATTTGTATCGGTGCCATATTTGGATGAAGAAACTGCCTAAATAATCCAAATAAACCATTTCAAACAACAATTTTCTGCTTTGACTCGACTTGTTTTTGTTTGTTACCAGAGTAGCATCTCCGCTAAGAGCATATCATTACAGGGTGTCCTTTTTTGTTCGCACACAGTATCTGATAACGAGGAATACATTATCAATACCTGGGGTAGTCAGGTTACATGTTTACTGTTCGAGCTGAGGTGTTAATGCACAGTACCTGGCAAGGAGAGGAACTTGGTCGTCGAGGAAGTGCTCAGTAAGCGGACTGGCCATGTTGAGGAAGGCGTGACATGTCTGCACTAGGTTCTGACTCATCTCACGGCAAATTTCCTCGATTACCTCTATGAACATCTCTTTGGCCACCGCCTTCACCGACTGCACAAACACAAAACACCGATATTGATTTGCCTACCGAGTCACTACATTTCCTTGTGACCAATTCTTGGACATATTCTTTGATTTTATACTTTTCCAGAATTAAACGAATAGCAACAGACTTTTACAGGACAAGATGAAGTAAACTTCAGTTGTAGTTCTTTTTTTTCTCTTTTTTTTATACATCAGTTGGGTCTGGAAGGGTTTTCGCCTCGTTTTCTAAATATGCATCTGTGGTGGGAAGGGCTACTCATTTTTATTAGTCTTCATACAAAATTGCATCTTCCAAAATCAAGTTTTCACCTTTGGATATCTCCGTATCTGTGGCCAGAGCATAGGAAAAGAAAATATATTTGGATGGCAATTCTGAGTAATAGTATTGCATTCGAGAAAAATTAAAGTTGATGAGAGAACTAAAAATTGTGTTATCAAAATAGTAACACATCACAATCACACATCTCAAATGTTAAGTTCACATGGGCATATAAGGTCTAAAGCTTTATTATGTAGAAGTAGAAAATAAAATCCGAGAAACTTACGTCGTTTGAGAATGCGTGTTTTGTGCCCGGCTGCTCGGGCTCGGACTCGGGCTCAGGCTGGGCGGCGGCTGGCTCGGGGGCTCTAGCTGGCGGAGGTGGCAGTGGGAGGCCCTCGTCTCCCTCCTGTTGCTGGATGACGCACAACGTGGCGGCGTCCGGACAGAAACGGCCGTCGGCGTCGAAGCTGCTCGTCGGCGTCAGGATGTCGTTGGGCGGTAGCGGCCCGCCGTGCATCGCCTACACACAAGACCAAGTCACACATCGTGATATTATACACTCTTAACCCAAGACCTCACCAGTCACATCGAGGCTCACTAATCTGTCCAAGGAATGATAAATTCTTACGATGCAAGAGAGTGACTGTGAAATAAGAACTGAGCCAAGCTAAAGCGGCATGCTATATTGTAAGAGCTCGACCGTGTGGGAAGGAAACCTTTCCCCATTTTTGTGTCTTCTCAATACATTCACATTTCGTTTAAATAATCCTCGCTCAGTGTTAAACAAGTACTTTAAATAAGGCAAGTTTTCTCAATGGTAACAGATAAAGTGCAGGTCTGATAGACGAACCATAAGAATCAGGGATGAAAGCAGCCCTTGAAGAAAATCCCTAAAGTTATTTGCTGGAACCCCCCCCCCCCCCCCCCCCCCCACAAGCTTACTGTGAACTCCAAAACGATGAAAACTGTGTCCCCTGGTGAGCAGGACTGGTACTACAGTCTGTACTCTCAAAGCAGGGCCCTAACTTCCATATCCTATTGTTATTAAACCAAATATGTGCATGGGAGATTGTAGTATGAAGCTGATTCCTGGTGTTAGCCATGCACTATCTATTGGGAGTTTGTCGGGGAAAACCTTGAAAATCAGGGAAGTAATAAGGCACACATTTATAGGTAAATAAGGTACATGGGATTATTTAAACAATTTGGGGTTGACATACCCAGGTTCTATTGAGGCTTCTAAATAGTGAGGGCAACATTTCTGTGTTTTATGAAAAGCCAGATTTCAGGGATTTCCCTGATTGTTTGTTTGTTTGTTTGTTTGTTTGTTTGTTTGTGGTTTAACGTCCCAGGAGACTCTGAGGGTATATAGGGGCCATCAATGATCTAGCTTTACACTTTCGTAGACTTATTTAAGTTAATTCTTTTCAACGTTTTCAAATATTAAAAAAAGAATATTCAAATATTATATAATCAATTAAAGAGATTTGTCTCTTTCAAAATATGATGATATCTTTCCTCAGTTTCAAACAACATTTTCATGTTGTTGCTGTTTTTCAAATACTTTCTTCTACTTTCTTGTACTCTGACATCCCTGACTGAATAAAGTTTTGGTAGAGATTCTAGTTTTACCTCCCCAGCTGAGGTGGTGAGTTTCGTCTCGATGAGCTGCTTGGCACGGCGCTTTGGTAAGGCAGTCTCTGGATCCATGAAGTTGTTCCTCATCATGGAGATGCAGTCATTCTCAGTGGCCAAGCCGTAATGTTCACTAAAGGAGATCACTTCCTCCGCATCTTCAAAACCCAGCAGCCGAACTAGGTCACTGACAGGAACCTGCGAGGTAGTGGATGAGAATACAGGGCAGATAAGGTTGTGTCACTGTCTTCAAGTATCAAACAATTGCTCTTTATATGTACATATTCATAGTATTGGAGAATTCTTTATTTGAGATAAGTGCATGATTTAGTGAAAACCAAGGATAGGGAAGTAGAATTACATCCCATCCTACCAAAATGGGATATGAAGAAATGGTATGGTGTGCATAAAGGATAATTATATCCATTAATTATCATCCCGGGTATTAAGTTAGTGTCCAGTTTTGTTCCGCAATTTGGTTAGTTTTCTCTTTAGTATGTCTATTTTTGTATACATAAGAAAAAGAGACAATATCAAATTAACAAGAAATTCGAAACGATATTTTTGTTTATACATATCCGACTGTTTAAGCAATGGCCATGCTGGGCCTGACGCCATTCTCTAATGACCAAAGTATATTAGTTGTAGAATATAACTAAAGAGATATTTGGTTGGATTGACCTTACATTATATAGTTTTTGGTGTATAGCCTATATCTAAGTGAAGCGATCTCTGTGTAGCATTATAACAATAGAACAGAATAAATTGTGACGAGGTAAAAAAGAGACATATTCCAAAGGTGGAAGAAAATAATATAACAAAAGTAAATGAAAGTTATATAATCATTGAATCATGATAAATGGTATCCTTAGGTTCACCTGGAAAAGATAGGGCACCAGTATAGAATTCATGAGTCTAGTACAATATACATATAATTATCTGAGGTAAATAGTGGACCAATGATTTTTTTTATGAGGCTGGAGAGTGAGACTCACCTGTGCCGTCTTGCCGGGCACGCTGTACGCCATACACATAGTGAGCAGCGCGGCGCTGCGCACCTGACTGAAGTAGCGGTGCAGGATGCACGCGTTCAGGAAGCTGGCGCCCTGCACCAGTTTGAAGAAGCGGATGTAGTTGTTGCTGTTGAGCGCCGAGTAGACGGACAGAGCGAACTTGACGGGCGCCGACTCGCGGACCTCCGTGCGCAGCTGCTGCGTCTCTCTATAAGAACAAGACAGGGACACTCATTAGTTCATTAGGATTCTTACTATTACAGACTAAGAGGGGTCTCTAAGGTCTTATAAATACCTAAGATACCTTGGGTATACTTTAATTATTTAATGAGGCATATAATACAGAACTGAATATCGTAATTCTTAGATGCATTAAAATTCAGAAAACTCTTGTTTTCTTGATAACTAAAAGTGTAGAAATATAATACAGAAATGATCCTACATTTGTGGCGATTCTTTTCCCCAAAACTGCCATTTACACACTGGTCTTCACTTTATACTGGTACTCCTCGGGAAAATGATGAATGATATATCTTTAAGGTTTTCATTCCAAATGTATCATTATTTTGTGAATCTATCAGACGCACCTGTACAATACATGATACTTAAACTATGAGGATCTTTGTTAGTTTTCCCCCTTTGACCTGGTCTGTATCTTAAGGGGAATTGTATAGTTCGCTGTGCAGAGGACAGAATACGTTAGGCATATTACGTAATACATATATGCAAGTAAGATCCTGGAATAAAAGCCGGAAAATTTCGATCCAAGCTTGTTTCCAATTTTTACCTCTTACATGGTTATTCTTATAAGGCGGCAACCCATCCAAAGAGGATTGAGTTTAGAGATCAACAACTCCACTGGTGTCTAGAGGCACTAGGGGGTGGAGAAATTGATGTTTATGTCAGGAAAAGTTTGAATAAACGTGTTCCAAATGAGAGTTTTATTCATAAAGGTTTATAAATAATGAATTGAGCAGGAATCACAAGGGATTGTTCTTTGTTACATGGTAATTAGACTCCCCTGGGGTGAGTCGCGACTATATTTAATTGGTACTCGCTGGTGACATTTCAAATAACATAAAAATTGAAAAAAAAAAAATTATTCTTGTAATTCAAAGAAAAAAATATAATAGAATTTAAAAAAAAATCGTTGTAATTCAGTACACCAAAAAACGCCGGCAACTGGAAAACCATTCTCACAAAGTCTGTCTGAGTTGACTGACCTGAGGGTGTCGCCCTGGTTGAGGTTCATGAGGACGACGTAGGCGCGGAACTCGGCCTCGTGCTGGCAGTGCTGGCCGTGCTTGGTGGCCAGGTCGTGGTAGAGCTCCTTGAGTGTCTGCAGACACTTGGTCAGGTTCTCGTCGTTGATCTTCATGTCGAACACGGCCGCGTCCTCCTCACATAGCCGCTCGGCGCAGTAGATGTGGAAGCGGGCACAGCGCTCGACCAGCGCCACCGCCGTCTGGTCACACAGCTGCTGCTGGGTGATGTCCTACTCACAGAGGAGGGTACGATAGAAGTGAAACATCGTCAGATTTTTTTTTTAAATGGGTTAATTGCGTTCGATTTACAGAAATCGCTTTTCCAGCAACAGCCTTGATGGACATACAATGAATAACGTATGAATATGTACAATGAGTTCTTAACCCTCGGCATCATTTAATTATGTCGTAATTCCATGCCCAATATCACCAGCTTACCCTGTTTCACCCGCTTAAACTACCTACATTGCTTTACTAAATTATTCTAGCTGTTACTATTAAGTTCCTTTCTATATTTTGTTATTTTCTTGGTAGAGATTGATTTCTCTGACAGTGTTCTCTACAAGGGAAAGGATACAAACCTTGCGAATTCCACGAGTTCGGCTCCAGATGAACTCAAACCAATCTGACCACTTGCCGTCGTCGCCAAGTTGGATGATGTTGTTGAGGATGTAACTCATGGTCCGGTCGAGCACCTCCGGAGGTCGCAGCTCATTCGCTAGTGGCATATCCTACAGTAAGAAGCAATTTTGACTGTATAAAAATGTGAGTTCTGCAGGGATGTCAGTTGGGGTCAGGAAAACATGGATATATTTTTCATGTAGAATTTACTGCCACATGGTGACTGAGAAAACATGGAAAACACACAAGTGTTGGATATAAAATGGGGTTGAGGGTGTGTGGGGAGGTTAAATTTACTATTTATTTTTCGTGAAAGAGGCTCAATTTTTACAATCTTTGTTTTGCAAATAAATAAATAAACAAGTTTATAAACTGGAGAACAAAACAAAAGTTTCCTTGGATAAGTAGAAAACTTCTATCTCTTTAATTGCGCTCTCAGATATACAATAAACAGTGGCTTTTATTCGTTTGATAAAGATATTAAAAGTTGCATGGGAAACATGACTCACCTGGTCAGCCGATGATCTGCTGTATTCCTTCACGGCCCGTGCATGATCCACCACACCGCGAACCTGAAACCAAGTCATTCAACCGGTGATTTCAAATGTATTCCTATAATTCATATATATACATTAAATAATCTAATTACAATTAATGTAACCCTGTTATCCTAGGGCACTAAGTAGCATCATTAGTACGCCAATTTCCCAGTAAAACCAGTAAAATGAAATTCCAGCTACGACCAGCTATTACTGTCACCACTCCGTTACTGCCGCACTTAACATAAGCAGAGAAACTGTCAATATCATAGTAATAATACCAAAGCTTATTTTAATTCGTAAACGTAACTTTATGCACCGAAAAATCAGTTTCTCATTTTAGATGCGTTATCACTTGACCAATTTTTTTTTTAATACAGAGCAGATCTGGTTTATTAAACATACTTAAACTAAAAGACATTAACATTCAAAGGCCCAAGTACTTTTGCCTATACCTTGTCGTTGGTCTGCCTGGCATAGTAGGTAAAATAAAACGTACCTCTGAGTCGGTGTCGACTTCGTACATGGTAAGTCGTCGCCGTTCCTGTCGCATGTAGCGCTCCTTCTCAGAGCACATGTCTAGACATGTACCCCTGATGGCACGGGCAGTGGCCAAGTCCTTGCCTTTGTTCATGGCATTTCTCGCTAAAACATATCAGAATAGCCAAACTAAATATAAGCGAATATTTTCATTCTATAAATAGTATTAGTTTTATTCACATAAAGATACCAAAGAAAAATAAACAAATCAGACTGGAATTTACAAGAAGATGGGTGTTTGGAGAGATGGGGGAAATTTCGACTTCACTTTGATAGTATCAGAATCAAGTACAATGTACTCGATATTTTGCGGGTTCCTTAATTTACATTGCTCTATAAAAGAATTGCTTAACTTATTTCCGCATATTTGTGAAAGGGGTTGGAGTGTCTCGTTAATGTAAGACGATTTTGAAGTAATTTTCAGTAATAAGAGCTAAGTATGTATTTTAGAATAGAATATTCGGCCTTTGAAGGCCAAATGAGTAGGTGCGACACCCAATGGACATTCATTCATCCACTATAAAAAGCAAAAATAGGGTCAGGTCACTTAGTGAGACTACAAGCAGGTGTACTACAGTAGGCTATAGCCATAACCTGTAAGACCAACCGTCCACCCACTGTTAAGATACCCACATTCTCACAGTCACTGTATTCTGTTTTATTTGAGCCATATTCAAAATATTGCGTATACGGTGCATTTGAATATTATTCATAATGAAAATTATATTCGGTTAAAAGACCAACTTGAGCTACTTGGGGCTCAAAGCATGATATCACAATGTAACTGACATTGAGTACTGTAATCTGAAACAACCAGCTGGAATTTTATTACAGTTGTCTCGGTCAGATTAAGTTACACATAATGACCACTCACCTTCTCTGAGCAGCCGATCACGGGCGATCAAGACGTCGAGTCGTTCCTGAACAGTGACACATTTCTTCCCGATAAGGCTCTTCACCGACACTGAACAATACAGACAGTGAAAAATGTGGTTATTCGTTAAAATATGAAGCTAAAGTAAAAATTCTTCAGGATGACTCATTTGCTCAGGTACTGTTAATCATTTTATTCCAATTTTGAAAAATCATTCAGAAGGAAAGCTAACTTTGAAACGCGTGTTGATTTTCAATAGAGTGATACAGGCTATTTAAATCAAAACATGCTGTAGGTTTCTTCTAATTTCACAGCTACCATCGATTTATAGAGTTTTATTCTCCAACATTTCTCTTGCGGAATATTGATACATTACAAAAGGGATTTCCCAAACTTTATACCTACCTAAGGGAACGGACGTAGGAATGGGACTTGCCGACTCCTCTCGTGATACCACCTTGCCTTTGCTCTCCACATGTTCTTTGCCTGCTCTGCCTGCTCGGGGCACCGGACTCACTGACCGCGCCTTCTCCCGCCGGCTGCTCCGGCTAGACCGCTCGGCCGGGGCCGGCTCCCGCTTACGGTCTGGGCTGCGGCTCGCTTTGACGGCGGGCTGGACAAGAGAACCAGCCATGCGGTCTGACTGCAGGCCGCTCGGCCGCTCCAGAGTCCTCATCTCGTTGCCGAAGGCGTCGTCGGACGGGCCGGCCATGCTGGACAGCTCGTCGGACACCCCCGATGGCTCTGTGAACAGCTTCTTCGGCTGACTGGTTTTTGAGGATGCCGCTGCCGAATGTTCTATGGGTTAGATACAAGGGTTATTTACAAGCGAAAAGTGGAAGCAATGTTAATTCAGGGTTCGTATATTGACAGCCCAATACAATTCCAGGATTTTCCCAGGCTTTTCCATGCTCTGATTTCTTTCCCAGAGACATAACAATGAAAATCAATACCATCTTGCTAGTGAGTGAAAAGAGACATTGTTTGTTTTCTGAAGGGTGCATATCATATCTGTTTGGAAAAAATCTCTCCCAATCTTTCGAGTCCCTCTTCCTCATGGAGGTGTGAGAGATGTGGAAATTATAGCTTGAGCTAATCACACGTCAAAAGATATGCATATCATATCTGGTCACTGTTTTTAAACCCGTGTCTGATTCATCAACAAATTTAGTTAAAATTTTCTTTATCTTCCTTACTACCTGTGAAACTTCAGTGGTTGGGGATAGATATATTTAAAATTCTATTTTTTTGTTGCTACTTTTAAATATGAAGACAAATAATCAAAACCATGCTGTAATGCTAGAAATTTGCAATATATGGTCAAATAAAACATTTTTGGAATTATTTACTCCAAGTCACTGAAATCTGATAGGTAGTCAGATACCACAGTTAAGGAAAGCTAATAATGACCAGAATTTCATAGACTAAAAAAATTGTTATTATGCAAAACAAAATTTTCCAGGCTCTTCCAGGTTTTTCCAGGATCTTTGTGAGAATTTCAGGCTTTTCCAGGCCTGGAAAACCCAAAAGTATAATTCCAGACTTTTCCAGCTTTTCCAGGCTCTTTACAAAACTTGTGTAATGTAATACTTATATATCGGACTGGTGGATACGTAGTATTGCCATTTAAAGAGCCTGTTCAGTATCGAAAACAGCTGGTGAAGGTGCATACACCGACATTCTTAAGGTCGGGGAGAGTTGGTCATATCTGACATGGCAGTAATGAGCAATGTGTCGGGAAAGGTAATAAAACCGGGTTGGTGAAGTCTGTACATCGTCAAGTATATTACCGATTATCACCGACCCGACGGATCCATCGATCAAAGGTGTAATCGGACAGAGTCAGTGTGCCAATGTCTTTAGAATGAGGGTGTATGGATGTACTTACTCTGTACTGGAGTAGGTGTATCTGATAGTGAGCTATTCCCAGCCTTAGGTGCTAGTGCCTTCCAGAATAGTGAGAGTTTCGGGAGCCCTTGTCGCATAACACCTCCATTCTTCTTTGCACTTAGTGCGGAATCCTGTTCGATAAAAAGCATACAGCATACCTAAATGCCTTAGCAGGAATGAAAAAATGTATACGTTTAGCTAGAACGATTCATTTTTTTCTACTTTAACAGTCCAAGAAATTATTCGATTTCAATTAACCATTTCCATTTTTTTTTTTTTTAAACGTTTTTCTCTACATATTCATGTATACTTACATGATCCTCAAAGTGTATGTTGGCCGACATTTTGCCAGGATTACAGAAGACTTTGCTGACTTTTCCGAAGCGGGAGAAGTGTTTACGGAGGGTGACGATGTTGTTGACCGTGGGGGACACGTTGCGGGCCACGAGGGCAGTGAACTGTGACATGTCATCGATGGTGGACCGTCGGCGGACCAGAGCCCGGGTATCCGTGCCCGGAGATGTTTTACGTCGAGCTACAATGCAAAGGACTCTTAGCGTGACTCAAGGCTACTCACGATTAAATGTCAAAATTTGTTAACAACGATTCATATTGTTGAGAAGGGTCAGAGGTCGAAAGGCAATGGCCAGATAAGGCGTCATATTTATACATGTATATATACATATAAAAAGTAACGACTCTGATCTTAAAACTATCGAAACATTCCGTCGCAAAAATCGTGGCAAGTAGAACCAGAAGGCAAGTATCAATGTTAGTATCGTTTTCAACTACTTTCCTACCGCTTGCCAACCCGCATTTTATCCAGTGGTAGATTTTGAAATAAAGTGATATCATGATGTACTGCATACTAAATTGGCTAACAGGATATAAGCCCAGCACTGATATTCTGCGCTCGCCTTTTTATGAGCATTGTGTTACGATATACTTATACAGAAATACATTACATTATCATATAATGAAAATTACTTATGTCATTTTTTTAGAGCGTGCTTGCACGCGCTAAATACATCATCTAGAGTTCAGAGGGGTCCATATAGACTTTCAGGGTACTGCATACAAACTATCCCTTCACTATCTGTGTACTATTCAATGTGATATTGAGAACAGAGCAGGGAACCAGTGTCACTGTGTCTTAGAGGCGTGACCAGCTGACCATGACCAATCACTCAAGACCAAAATACATCAAGACCCACTGGTGCTTGACCTGTTTGGATCCTAGAACCAGTTGCAGAAATGGCAAGTTGACTGGGTGCAATTCAGTTACAGAAAACTATCCCTAGGCTGAGTTAAACTCAAACCTGTTAATTGTTAATATTCTTCTATAATTGCACGCTCATTCATCAATGATGAACATACTATTTGCTCCTAGTCTTAAATGACATTATCGAAAATATCTCATACAGACTCTTGGTCAATTATGAAGCGTAGTGACCAGTGAAAATCTTACCACTGCCCTTCTCAGTTCCTCCACTGTCATCCACGCGGCGCTCACCACGAGTTGGCTGTTCTCTGGAAACGGAGGCGATAGCTCGACCAGACAATCTAGGACCCTTCTTCTCGCCCTCTGCAGCTGCAATAGATGAATGTAACGTTCTTCTAGCGTATATGTATAGAAGAAAACATACCCACATATTTTAAGTGATGTATTATGATCCCAGAACGTCCTAAGCTACCTAGGATTGATGAGACAGGCTCTAAAATAATCAGGAGTAAAAAAAAAGAGACATTCAACGGAGAAAACAAGGTTGTGGGAAACATACATGTGTAATTCAACGGGTACTATATCTACAAGGGTTTCCTTGTTTGTCTAATAGTTTTTTTTATCTATTCCATAATTGGTATCCTTTCTATTTCATCTTAGTCAATATTGTTTCTTCGGTTGGTTTCATGACTGACAACATGACAACTTTATATTAAGGCTTTCTCCTGTATAACCGTTCGGGGACGTCAGGGTAGCTTATAAAATAACATTATCTGTACTGAAGATGTACCTTTGGTATCTGTTGTTCTCTGGATGATCTTACGCCGGCCGGGTCTGGGAGGTCCCTCACTGCCCTCGTCTTTACCAAACAAACCTTGAAGCGACAGAAACCCTTAGCGTTTAGTTTTACCCCCACATATCACATTGATATAAAAGAAATCAAGGAACAAAGTACATATATGCAAACTGAAACTCTATCGTGTAAAGGAAATCAGGGCTACATAAAGAATTCAATTTGCAAATTAGAACTGTTTCTATAGAATAGTAACTCTTTTTTTCATATCACACAAATATAACACTAAGCCAGGAAAATACTCATATGCAGACAACAGTAAAACTCCGATATGATTACCTGAGGAAGATTTGGATTTGGCCCCCAGCCTGCTAAATATCGTAGCAGGGGCCGAGTCAGTTGCTGGTTCTCTTCCCGGCCTTGTAGTCTTTTCACCAAAAACTTTCTGAGAAGGTTCGGCCATGGCAGAGGTCCTTGACTTTCCAAAAAGAGAAGCTTCACTTTTAGATGTGCTTGGCTTGCTGAAGGGATTTGGGGAAGTAGTGCTTGTAGAAGTAGCTGCCTTGTCAAAGACATTCTGGGAAGATGAAACAATTGTTTTTCCGAAAAGTCTCTGGCTGGAATCACTCGAGGACGCGGCGGCCTTGCTAAAGGACCTACCAGAAGCACCTGTAGAAACAACAGATGCTGAAGTCACCTTAGCATTGTCCGGTTTGCTGCTGCTAAACGCACCCGTTGACCCGCCTCCAAACACCTGAGTCCCACCACTGGAGGACGAGCTGAAGGGATTACTCGGGGCTCCAGCAGCTTTCTGTGACGACTCCCCAAAGACCACCGTTCTGGAGCCCGGTCCTGCATGAGCCGTGGTCACCCCTGTGACCGAGGCCCCAAACACCGGACTCACTCCTTTTCCTGCGCCGAACCCAGTGCCGGCTCCATCTGTAGTCTTTGGATCGCCGAAGAGAGTTCTCGATGTGGCTTCCTTTGGAGTGACACCTCCGAAGAGGGATGCCCCCTGAGAGCCAGTCTCGGTGCCGGAGCCTGGTGCTGCAGGTGCCGGGGCAGTGCTCACAGCCCCGCTGCCGAACACGCTGCCGGAGGTGGCCGGGAAAGGCTTGGCGCCGCCGCCGAAGACGTTGGCGTGCTGACCGGTGCTGAACACGGACTCGGCGGTGGACGCAGGCTTGGAGAAGGGGTTCGCTGATACCGTTGTCGTTGTTGCGCCGCCGCGACCGAATAGCGGCGCTGAGGGCGCGCTGAATGCCGGTGTGGAGGCGACGGCCGCCGTGGTAACGTTACCGAACACATTGCTGCCCGATCTGCCGCTACTGAAGGCTGTGGTACTGCTGCGGCTGCCAAACAAGGTGGGTGTGGAGGTTGTGGTGCCGAAGGCAGGGTTAGCGCTGCCCCAAGGGGAGTTGGGATTAGGGTTGTTGTTCCCTGCACCAAACATGGCGGCGTGTTGTTTTTTTTATAGAAGAAGCCTACATCAACAGTCCCGAGAACAATTTTCCTTGCTGTCGTTTTGGTATCTGTAAGAACAGAGTAACAGGTTTCAGTTATAAAAGAAGTGCCATGCAAATATGAAAATACCACTTGTTTTGTTTGCTTTGTTGTTTTAACAATAATTGCAAGTACTTGTTATCGGACTTTTGTGGCTTATACATGTACTATATTCTATGTACACCTTTTTTTTCATAAATGTCTTTTTGCATATTGATGGTATGCACAATTATGCCGGAGAAACGGTACCGCGATTTTATCTTAGCGTTACTTTTTTTTACATTAATATCGTAAATACATGTATTGAATTCTGATATGTTCAGCACATTATTACTTTTTGTGGTTAAACGTAAAAAATACAAAAAAAAGTCTACGTTGCATTAAGAGAACTTGAACATTCTTCAGGAGTTTTTTTTAATTTTTTTTTTTTTTTTAAATTTCGGCTGGATAATCAGCTTGTGGTATAATACAATATCGGAGGGGTTGCTGGAATGATAACATCTTCACTTATAGTTTTAAAACCCAAATCATGTCGCCATCGTCAAAGAACAAAACCAAAAGGAAGCAAGAAGACGGTTGACACTTTGCTTGCAAAGATATGAACATATTCCTGGATTTATTCACTGACCCGTAAATGATCAAAATATATAAGTTCATAAGTTAGATTGATTTCCCCCCCCCATCATTTTCTGACAGAGCCCCTAACCCTAAATATTACGGGTAAAGCCTACACGCTATCTGATCTAAATATAGCTTCAGAGAGCGCCCACAACAGTGTGATGTCACTGTTGTGAAGGGTGGTCGTTATGCCAGGTGTTCTTTATCATTATGACACCGTTTACCCGAAGATCGCATAGCAATGGTTTGGATTTGATGAGTAATTGTCATTTTCAAGGTAGCAACGGTTGAGGACAGAAGTGCTATAGCCACGTTTCATAAATCTCATATGTTAGATTAAGAAGACTGGACACTGCTCTCAGTCAATGTTTACGATGAAGGATACCAGTGAGCGACAAGAACAGGTCAAGGGTGGCCGATTCACAGATCATGCAATAATGACGTGCGGCGTTATTCTATAAATGTAGATATATTCATTAATAAGGAATACGCATATGTTACTGTAAAAACCCATAAAACTTGTGAAGAATAAATTGCTACATAGTAAGTATTGCACATGTTATTTGTGAAGAGCAAATGATATTTAGATAATTATCTATTCAATGATGTTATTTAAGATATATATTCACAAAATTTAAAAACCTTTTTTCTGGGACGCCTTAAGCAAGGTGGCATTGGAGAATTTAGATACCTTAAAGTAAATCCTGTGCCATGAGGGACATCCACAAGAATAACTCTATCAGTGCCTACAGGAGACTCAAGAACCTCCTAGCAAGTTAACTTTTGCTAACAGACTCAACATTCACTTTGTCCTCTGCTATGACGATTGTCGAGGAAGAACAAAAAACACCAGTATCCCTTTTTAAACTTTAATTTTCTTTAGCAGCAAGAAGATATCAAACGGTTGTGCTTTAAACATATAACAAGGATTATAATCATCACATGTTCTAATAATATTGATTGATTATTAAATGGATATTGTTTACCCACATTTCATCTTTAACGTTAAATTATTTATATCCACGGACAATACCAGAACGACTGACTCTTCTTTCTCAGGTGTTGTACACATGATTTACAAAAAGCCAAGTGTAATGGCAGACAGTAAAAAATTTACCAGATGACAGTTACGGTGCCATTGCAGTTTTACATGAAAGGGAGAAAAAACGTATTGGTTTGCATTAATACCACTTCGAAACTGTGTCCATCAAAATACGAAATACACACCTAATAGTTTTTTTATCATGGAGTATGATGAACACCGCATTTACTGTTTCTCCTTCACGAAATGGCGAGATGGATATTTTTCTGGTTTAGAGATTTTACCTAGATATAGATATACGTGTTTATTCATTGTAGTGAGTGCTTCCTGGATATACATTTTATTAACAAGATTTTATTGATTTGTCATCGTAATATTACACTCAACGTTTTCAAGTCGATACCATACAATGTGCAATATGATTAAAGTATAATGACACGATATTAATGTTGGATGTCTAGATTATACACACTGGACAAGTACAGGTGCTGTGGTTCGAATAGGATGGTCCGCGACTATTACGAAGACTGATTGACATTTAAAATTTTTGACGTTCAACTGTCTGTCAATGAAATTAACTTGTATGCTATGGCTAACCAGACAATTTCTTCGTTCTTATTTCGTGGTATGCACATTGAAAAAGAAGCAGACATGTGTGCGAATACATGATAACTAAACGGAACCGAGTTGATTGTATAGCATTTGAGGTATGTCGATAATGAAGGTGTCATGAAACATTTATTACATCTACTATACATAGGTCCTACTCAGTAGGTACATTTGCCGAAACTCTTGTAATAAATATACATTGTCTGACTTAGTGAAACAAATCTAACATCAATTCAATAAAGCACCTTTGCTGTTAAGATTTTTTTTTGATGTGGCACTAGAAATAAATGTGGCATAATACATCACACAACTATACGTTTCATGTATGCGTGCGACGAAATGAATCTGCTTGAGTGTCTCTAGCGAGAAGCAATTTGATTATATTAAACTCTGCATCCAAGAGGCTGAAATGTCCTAAATAATTCACTACGGTCAGAGCATCTCGTCTTCCAGTGGTTCCACATCACAACCGTCCACCATGGACTCCCAGCCGCCCTGCACCAAAACCCAGGTGGAGAGATGGTCCTCGAAATAGCGCAGGGTGGATTCCTTCACCCTGAGAGCGGCGTTGGTGCCGTAGCCCGCCCAGGCAACGGCCGACCGCGCCACGTTCACAAGCCCCGCCACCTGGCACCAGCTCGGCTGCTGGCCCAGCGTCTGCTGGATCACTTCCTGGAAACGCCTATAGGTGGCGTCGCGGAGGATCTCTGTAACAACTGGCGCGAATGCCGTTTCGATACAGTCGTCTGCCAGCGCGTCGCCCCTGGCGCGCAGATAGCGGCCGATCTTATGTTCTAAGGGTGTTTGGCTGATGGCACTCGCCCCGCCCGGCGTCTGGCTGTGTGCGGCCTCACCTTCAGACAGGGTGCCGGGAGGAGGCATGTTCACCAACAGTCCCTCCTCTGCGGCCGACCCAGCTGCACCGTTCAGGTAGAGAGGGGTGCGGGGGATGGGGGAGTTTATATCATAGGAGAAGTGTCCCCCACTAGCCCGGCTCCTGGGAGTGGGGAACTCGAAATAGCCGCTGCTGAGACGCTTTGGTGTAATGGCGGCGTTTACTTTCTCATACAGCTCATCGCGGTCCAGTTTTGTCCGCCGTTTAATAGAGCGACGTAGATCACGTCCGGAACGGCGCATCTGCACGCCTGGTGTGGCCGCCTTGTGGGCGTGGGGCGTGCAGGTCCCGCTGTCCACTGCTGGAGTCCGGACCAGAGGGGCTCGGGGGGTCCTCGGGCTGACTTTACTTGGGGTTTCACATTCGGGTTTACTCAAGTTCGTCTCTTTAGTTAAGTGAGACAGGCGAGACCCCGGGATAGGTGCATCAGTTCGATTCCCATCTGAGACCTTATGCTCGCTGTTCTCTGCACCAGCATCCGGGAGATCCATGCTCGTGGCGAGCTGCTCCTCCTTGGAGAGATGCTCCTGGAGTTGTCTGTCCGTGTGCAGTATCAGCACCTGGAGGATATCAGCGCCGGGGGTTTGCACCAGTTCCCGGACCACGTCGCGTTGCCCCGGTCCGCCGCCGCCGTCGTGCACCGTGTCCTCCGGGGAGTTGGGCGTCATGGAGCTACTCACGGTAGGACGGCCTTTACCTTTACCGGCCACGTCCAGGTGCAGGTCGGCGAGCGTGGGTTTCCGCTGGAAGCGCCCTGGAGCCGGTGAGGCGTGCGGCGAGGTGGGGTCGGCGCTCGGCTCGTCTAGCGATCTCATTCTGCGGTTGAAGAGCGTGTCCATGTATTTCGTGGAGCTCTCACCGCCGTAGGATTTGGAGTACAGATCACCCTCATCAGGCGTCATGTCCTCGTCGTCGTCGTCGTCGTATGACCCGCACGCTGAGGACAGGTTAAGCAGGGTGCGCCGCCGACTTAACGCACCCGGCACGTACACCTGTGTGTCCGTGTCACAGTCTGACCCAATAGACAGCTCATCCAGCGATTTGTTCCTCTCTCGTAGTAACTTACTGAGGATCGTCGACTGTCCCATTGCTTTATCTATGTCAGTAGTGGTACTCTCCAACTCGTCCATGCTCCCTGGTTGTGGCCCCAGACCCAGAGGCCGGGACGTTTTCCTCATATTATCGCCACCACTGCCGCCTAGTCCGGCCGTGATCTCTCGTTGTAGAGCGACCTCATCCAGGGAGCGTTTCCTGCGTGTGCCCAGTCTGTTGTAGACGGAAGGCGGGGGCTCCGTTCCCCCCTGAGAATTGAGATTACTGAGACTAGGCCACTGCTTCTCCAGAGAGCCATCCTTGCTCAGGTGTAAAGCTTTGGTTATTGTGCCCGCCATCTCTGTTCTGCGGTCCGGTACTCCCATGTTGTATGTGTCTGTATGAATTCTGCTTCTAACATGGCCAACGCGGCCCGCCTCGTTTTATACCTGGCTTTTGTAAGGCATTAGCCTATTCTCGACGAAAGCTGGTGGTAGGTGGGTGGGCGGGTAGCTCAGAGTGACCTGCTTCTAGTCAATACCCGCAACTGTGCGTTCACCAAATGGCATCATTTCAGGATCAACTAAAGGCAGGTGCCAACTATGGCATTACATAACTGCTAGAACGCACATCGCTGTGCGGTGTTTCTGTCTCCGGCGTCCTTAGTAATTAATGTCACTCGTGTTGAGAAGATATTGATTTCCATCCTCATTCAAAACATCGGGGTCAGTTGTCAATACAATGAGTGGTCATTAATGTTGATTTAGTTACATGGATTTTGATGTCAATATTAATATCTGTAGCGTGTAATCTACTGTTCACGTTCAGAGCTGCTGACAACATCAAAGTTTCTTGTGAAAGTCTTCTTTATTTTGATTTTTAAGTGAGTGATGAAAAATAAAGGCGTGTCTTAATATAAACATTTTGATTGGTAAAACAATTCACTGAATTAAAAAAAAAGATTTTTGTGAATCATCACTGCCCACAACACTAAATTCCTGGACTAACCACATTTTGACATATTTCCTATCCAAATCACGGATAAAAAATGTCTATAATTCTGGCTGAGTCAGACGGGCAAGAAATAACCAGTCTTTCATCATATCTTCGCAACTACTGTGACACTCGAGTTTCAAAAAACCCAAAGAATGACCTTGTTTTTTTAATCATATATTTCTCATACTTCGAACATCAATAGCGTATGAGCTTGGTTTCACTGAAGGGACGTGGGATTCATTTATGATAGCTGACCATTGCCCAAAGGGTCATTGGGTTAAGCGGGTCCATGGCACGATTCCAGGTCACAGGAGACGGTTGGCCATAGGTATTTGTGCTTCAGATGTAGCTACTTTGGGTACAAATTGTTATTGTAGAAAAATGACTACCTTGTGTATCAAGAAATCTAATCCTGCGGCATTGGTACAAATGTAATGAATTCGGTCAATACTGAACAATAAGGGAGAGTATTTATATGGTCTACGAAGTTTTGTTAGCAAGTATTCAAACATGTTCAAAACGGTATTCTACAACTATGCAAACTTTATGTACGCATGCAATTATGTCATGAAGTACAAACGCATAATGCTCTCTGTATCTCATACAAATATTTATCAGGTTCCGTAAGTAATTAATTCTTTTTTTGCCTCGGCTTGAGGTTCGAGGTGCATTTTACCACGTCTTGTTAATTCCAATTATATTGTCTTGTCATGTAGCATAATACAATAGTATTCTGTACTTCACCATGTGTTTGAGCTGTTGCAAGCACAATCAGCTTAGTCAGAGCTATAACTAACCTATAACTGGGTCATCCCCCTTTGATGGAATCCTTAACTTTGTCCAAAATCTGTAGACTAAGTCTTTAGGTTGGACTATATATTGTCTGATCGCCTCTTTCCAACGAATGGGAAAGGTGTGTTTGCCTATGAGATCAGTTGGCGCATAGTGTCACAGTCTACATAAACAATTCGTAAGACGAATTCATCAATAGTCGTTTCCCATTTAAAATAAACTATTTTCCAAATAATTCAATATCGGCATGAGAATAATTTGGTGCTCCTCTCAAAGAGAGACATCTGAGGTATACTTAAGATTTATTTATTCTTAAGTCCTTACATTCGAGCATTGTCTCAAAATGATCCTTATAAAATAAACACCTTGTGCGACATATGGAATTGGATGAAACAACCTGCAGCAATCCATATCTTGTCGTAAGTGACCTAGTCATGGAGCAAAACCATGTCAATTGGATTTTCGGGGAACGTTTACGTATCGACAGAACATAGGGAATACCTAGATCGCCGTGACAACACCGCTACCGTGTAGTCTGTGACGTAAGTCTGTCATATGAACAGACGGCTCCCGCCAGTTAATCACCGCCTCCCGTGGTCAGGGGCGTTGGTTCAGATGGCTAAAACTGGGTTTGTCTATCAGTCACAAGAGTAGCCAAGCCACTTTCACAAACTGTGTTAATGGGCCAGTTATGTCAACTAAGCCGGAGTCGTCGACGGAAATTAATAGGATAACAAATGTTGATATACTTATTTATTGATGAGTATTGATGAAATTGCAAGACTCTGTTTATGTCGAGGTCAACGGTTCTCTTGAGCCACTGACGTTGGGATCGGTCATTGACCCTACAGCTACAGCATGGAGTGAAGGGAATCAGCAGTCTATTAAAAAGGCCCTAGGGTTTGAAAGCACATACAGAAGGTAGCCGGGTGTGGTTTAGCGTGCCCAGAGGGTACAGATTATTCAATGGAATTGTTAGCAGAGGTCATGGCCTCGGCTATATTGATCACTTAAATCACAAGGCTGTGTATATATAATACATGAACAATGTACACTTCATCCAGTGGATTATATTGACATCGTTCAGTATCCCAGCATTCACATCGTTCAGCTTGGTTTATCGACAACAAAGCTTCAGGGCATCTGACTCAAATCAAAATTGTGCATACCCTGTCATTCTGCTGAATTTACGTTTGCAGAATATGCTACATAAAAAAGTAGAATATATGAGGCACATTTGTCTTCATGAAATAGAGATCCCGAGCGGTGAAACTGATGCGTAATGATATTGACAATTTTTAAAAAGTAGATATTCCAAGAAGATACACTAGCTATTTAAAAGAAATTTACTCCTAATTGGTGATTAACTCTGCTTTTGGACACATAAAAGGGTCCACATCGAATTGGTATACAAACAGCAGCGACGTGTGTATCACTGTATGGCCTGCATGGGATACTAGGAATCATAACTGCTGTTCATAACAAGTCCATTTTGACCTGGGTGCAGGCCAATCACAAGGCTCCACCCAGCTACCTTGCTCCGTCCCTTGTACACGTAAAGGACTCCAGGTTTGAAAAGCCAACCCGGCACAGTTATCTTAGGAAGTAGGCAATACAGTATACCATCAATTTGTATATTGCTAATTTTCTTTGTTTTCTTGTTCTCTATTTCTTTTAAAAACTTTTTGTATCTAGCTAGGGTTAGTATATTTCACCTAGTACTCTAAAGTTTTGCCAATTTCTGGACTAAAATAGCATTGTGCTTGAAGAACAGTGACTAGCAGTGACCCCGTCATAAACGTGTAAATCGAACGTCTACATGGCAGATGCTCACCGAGGCTTTCAAGGTAAGTAAATGTCACTATGTCAGTGTTTAAAAGATATTAATCATTTCTTAGAATCGTTTATGATATAGCACTGGAAATGTCATCTTCAAATGAAAATAACAAAATGAAGATAGCATCAAGGTATTCCATCTACAGATTGATGTTTACTTGAATAACAAGTAACACGTGAAGGATATCAAATAGCCACAGAGTTGTACTTATGCTTTTTCCTTAAAAGAAGATTGTTTAGAGATTAAGGATTATTCATTTCTGGCTAATAATAAATCTGTGCCCGGCACACCGATTCTGAAATCCGTCATAGACGCCCAGTCATAATTTGTTTAACACAAGAACTATGCTACTTGCAGGAAGGAACTATTGTGTTCCTTTCAAATTATCATATCATTACCAGACAAAATGTTCAAAATTCAAGATGAAGAGGCAGGCAAGTTGCTGACATACACTCCACATACAGGCAGTCTCCTGACACTCAGTCGAGAGAATCCACTCGCAGAGCAGTCCGTTGAGACAGGGGGTCAGGACAACTGGCCTAAATCTCAACTGGCCCAAGACAACTGGCCTACGCGAAAACCATGTGCCAGTTATCTCACCCTTGACTTGGGCGTTTTATATGGCAGAATCTAAAGGTGTCCCATAAAGGAAACAAGCACAAGGAAACCATGGAATTTGGTGAATATGCATGTCAAATACATAGAGATGTTATCCTGAAATATCTTTTTATTTGATTATGCTTTTCTGTCAGAAAAATCCGATTTTGTGTTGTTTGTTTTCATCTTATAGTATACATGGGCAGCCGCACTACAGTGCTGTGTCCATCACTGAATCGGATATATCTTAGGGAATAATTAACATAGAAACAACAGATAACAACTAATAGATAACTGCAACTGTCAGTAAGTTTATATTTCGATTTACCGAAGGTAACTTATGTCAATTTCCCGCTTTCACTGAGTTTGCCGCAAGCGCAATATTTGTGCCAGAAGTCTCAGTAGGTGGGCCAGTTGTCCGGTAGCTGGAGAACTGAGCCCGCAAGAGAACTGAGCCAGAGGTGCGAACTGAGCCTTCAGGAGAACTGAGCCTGAGGTTGAGATTTAGCGCTACCAACTGAGCCAGGGCCGTTTTTCAGTGACGACAATCGTTCATAATGACATCGGAAATTCACTTCCCATAGGAACTAAGCCATGAAACTTGAACACGAGTAAGGGATACGTATGACCAATAATCGTACCAAATATGAAGAAGATCGGACGTACCGATTCGCCAATATTTAGCGATGGGCATGGCACAGCAGTGCGGACGCCTGCCGTTCTGTCACTATAATAAAATGAACAACTTTCAAAAATACATTTCGGGTACTTTCGCTGCTCGTAATTTAATGATATTTTACAGGTTTATGTATAATACCACACAGATCACGGTCATAGTGTTATATTTTACCTAAGATAAATGACAAAAGAAATATAGCCATTTTTTGCACCTGTCGCGATGGCGTTTTCGCTGCAAATCTTACAAAAAGCGCTGACTGAGCCAGGCTCACTTCTCTTGGAGGCTCAGTTCTCCTGAAGGCTTAGTTCGCAATCACACCTCTGGCTCAGTTCTCTTGCAGGCTCAGTTCTCTCGTATTCAGTTGTCCGACATAGGTAGGAGTGGGCCAGTTGTCTGACATTCCCTGACAGATAGGCCACTTTATAGTAGTGTTACTTATTTACAATGTACATGAAGAGGTATGTTCTTGAAGAACAGTGACTAATCTAAAGATCTCCCTAGCAAGATAAACCATTAAATGTCGTACTAGGCGAATTTGTCAGAGATAGATTTTCAGACTGTGAAAGTTGGGTGTTTTTGAGCATTGCTCGTTTTTTTAATTTGATTATTAAATTGTACATAGTATTACTATACACCTATAGGCGAACGTCTATGGGTTACTAACCGCTGCTAGGCATATCGTATAAATAACGTTCGGGCCCGCCGAGTAGTATGACGTATGGATTCCCATAGGCTTAAGCATTGCAAAATGTACGTCCCGCTGCTACAGACACTACGTCGCACTAACGTAAAATATCACGATGGCGTGAGACCAGTGTCCTTGTCAAAAACAAACAAACAAAATGGTGGTTCTCTCCCATTCATAACTTGAGAGACATTCTTAGCCTTACCTGTAACAGAAGGACGTGTGTACTGTCCAAATATCGAGGCACCTGACGTATGGCGTTCACATCAAACCGTTTAAATAGCTTAAATATGCGAGACTGATCGATATCAACAGGTCCGACCGCCTCCCATGTTGCCGCTTCGCGCTGTCGACGTCATAATTACGTTGGCTACCAGAGTTCCAGGTGATCCTGTGTCATAGATTTCATAGTCCGCTCCACGTCGACCGTTGCCGAGTTTTTACCGCTAGCGGGACGTAGTGAACGGCAGTGATATTGTTCGTAACGGGGGGTTGAATCCGGGACTAGGAAAGTTGTAAAACGGTATATCAACAAGTCCGACCGCTTCCCGTTAGGCCGCTTCGCGTTGTCGACGTCATAAAAACGTTGGCTACCAGAGTTCCAGTATCACTGGCGCCATACAATTCAGAGACCGCTCGACCGTCGGAAATTGCCGGGTTTTCACCCTGAATGTCGAAGTCGCCGTATTGAAACGCCGATATCTTCGGTTTAAAGTGCCCGATCTTCATCATATTTGGTACGATTATGGTTTATATATATACCGTACTCGTGTTCAAATTTCATTGCTTAACTCCTACGGGAAGTGAAGTTCCAGCGTCATCTGTTGCTACAGAGACCGCACCACGTCGAAAGTTGCCGGGTTTTTACCGCTAGCGGGCCGTAGTGAACGGCAGTGATATTGTTCGGAAACGGGGGGTTGAATCCGGGACTAGGAAAGTTGATGAAACGGTATTTTAAACGAGTTGTAGGTGTATAGTAATAAGAAAACGTAGTGACTGAGCCTGTACGGGTGCCGTTCTCGGTCATTTTATGAAAAAATACGGCCCTCCCGCCTGCGGCGTCGGGCCGTATTTTTTCATAAAATGACCTCGAACGGCCACCCGTACGGGCTCAGTAACCACGTTTTCTCATAGTACCACGTTATGTTTCAACAAGTATTGTACATAGGTTTTACACTCGCAATCTGTCCATTCACCGCTATGCCCACAACTTCAGGTTCTCTGATCGTGTAATAGTTACTAAGTTCGATCTAGATTAGATTTAGATCTCTTTTGGCTTTGAAAGATTATTTTCAGTAATTTTTTTTCAGCGACTATCTAGATCCTAGAGTTGGTAAAATTGTCGGTATTTCCACAAGAGTCCTCAGTTCTAATTAAATTGCCCCATGGGACCTTGGTTATCTGGTAAGCTCAGAACTGGAATTGTTCTAGTTGGCTCTGTCACTGAATCCCTGGCTCGAATTCAGTTATCTAGGTGGGGAAAGTGTAGTCCGAGAAACTTTAACTGATCTACCTGTACGCACATCTAGATCTAACTTCTAAGAATCTAGTAGTAGATCTAGATCTAGTACTACCAAACTAGACAGACACTGAGACAGAGCCATCTCAAGAAATACCACAGTCATGTTATACCATCGAACTTTTGAATTTGTACGAATACTGTTTGTCACATCGACATGTGTTTCATAATGATGTATAACGGTAGATACTTACCTAACTTTTGATCTATGCTTCAATGAATCAATCACCATCATCATCACCGAACATCACCTTTCAAAGCGGGCCATTTTGTCCACAATATTGTCGGTAGAAATATCATACCCCATCCTGTTTCTGTTTCCGGCTGTATCCGCTAGGGGAACATCGAAAAGAAAAAAATGTATAAATGTGAATGTAATTTGTTAATGGTAGAAGTTATAACATACCCTGACTTCTTTAATAATATACGTTTCATTGAATATTGACGTTTCTTATAGGAAAGATTTAATCTTTTAGAATAAAAGTGATTTTCAAATAATTGTAGTAGGACTGCAGCGCCATCTACTAAATATTGCATGGACTTCGTCTGCCACGCGACACCGTTACAGCCAAGGCAACATGGCGGGTGTCTTGAGCCGATTCTTCGACAAAATCAAAGCCTGGATCTCATGGTCTTGGACGTATCTGTGGGCTGCGTGGTTCATCTTGGTAGTGTTCGTCATTTACGTGCTGCGCGGTCCCCTACGTCTCGGAGAAAACGTCGCATATGGTGAGTAGCATGCAACATTTTATTATCTGGTCTGCAACATCAGCCATCACTCTTGTGTTGAGTGTTGTGGTTGATGACTGTGGACTCACTAGTCTAGTGGCTGTCGGTGACAGCACACTCAGACATTGTCAGTGATTATGTCAACAGAAAGATGCAATCCCTCACTGGTATGAATATTGACGGACAACACTCGAAAAGACTCAGGAGGTCCCTATGTATGAAGTGATGCAATGGCATCTGTAGCATGGATTATATTTCATATTGTATTCAAATTTCAATGAACGGTGCAATTAAGCATGAATTAACTTAGGTAAAGGTGTAATCGCACACAATTGGTCCATGGAAATTGATGATAGTATTACTATTAGTATTCCTAGTAGAATAGTACTAGTGCTGGTACTCATGCGAAACTAGACAAGTGTAAGACTATTCACGTTACAACGAATAAGACATGGTAGACTACATTCGCAAATACAAAGTAGACTAGATTCTAGAGTAGATAGATCTAGACTTGCTACAGCATATCAATATATCGGCAAGAATCAGATGTACTACCGTGAGGGTGAATTGACATATTTAGCTTAGGACATCGTTACAAAGTTATATTTACCCAATAAAATGTTCTAAATGTTGTGCCACCCTACAACAATCCAGATTACCTTATTTTACTGCATGGATCGATCTACTCCTGCCTTCAGCTGTCCGCGATTAATTAGATCAAGTCATAATCCAAAATGAGGTTTCACAAACAAACTGCTGTCAGAGTGTGGTTATCTAAATTTTGATGCAGATCAACATACCTAATCTCGGTATGGGATTATTTCATACACTTAGATTGTAGTTCTACACCATACACCCACATTTTTAAGGTGATTATTCTTACTGAACTGTATAAGATTGTCAAACAACTGTCAAAGTCACCAAAGTTCGTATTTTATCAATATTTCAGCCATGATGTATCATGAGTTATGTTGACCTCATCTAAATGCATTGTATCAGTTTAATGCATAATTACAGTTGTTTTATTCTTGATAACCACATCACAACTAGCATGCTTTCTGTTGGCATTTGAAAATTGAGCCAACCACTGTAACAGCAATGGTTTTTTACATCTAGTTGTTTTTCATGAGAAGACAAGAGGTGGTGGCAAGATGGCCACTGGGGTCAGAATATATCAGAAGCAAGAGAAATATGTTAGCTATCGATTACATTGAATTTTATTGTTGGATGCAAATATGTGAAAACCCTAGAGTGCAAACCATCTTGGTTAGCTAAAAAAAAAAAAAAAAAAAAAGATTAGCCTATGGATTGAACCACAACCCAAATACATGAAACAAAGCAGTTTGGGTCGTGCAATGACCAAATCGCCCCACTACTATGTGCCCTTGTCGTAGTACCAGTACTATCATTATTAATAGTGACTCTGTGGCATCAACCCGTAAAATCAGGACACCCCTTTTGACACTTTTTAATATCAAGTGAGACTTTCCCTTGAAGAGAAGGAAGACATAGACTTTTTCTAGCCTAATTCCAGAGGCTCTGAGTGGTGCACTGAGTGGTCAGAGTGCGCCCTCATAGAGTCCTAGCTTAATAATTCAAACAGATTGGTATGAGTTCAGGTCAGTAGCAGTTTTGCATATGAGTAAAGGTTGAAACTTCCAGATTTTCTAGTTAACATACTCCTGGGACAGAATGCAGTAAAATGACTTTTATTTCTTATCTTTGTATTAATTCTAATTAATAAAAGAACCAGTGTTTGTAAAACCGTGTGAGGACCTTAAACAGGCAGAAAAGTATTCCAGAATGGCGGTTGGAGAGTGCAGGGGCATTGTGGGTTACCTACTTGTAGCAATGAGCAGCACACACTAGCAGATGGCTACTTTTCTAGCTCAGAGCCTTAGGGGTTAGAGTAGTGATCTATTAGTTTGGTTTCTATTCTAAAAAAAAAAAAATTAGTTTGGTTTCTAGTTAGCCTCTTCCACACAGGGGGACCAAGCATCTGTGTTTTCAATAGAGCTGACATGAGTTTGAAATGGTGAGATGAGTTGTAAAAAAGAGCCCCAAAAGTGACACAAAGTAACAAGAGGAGTTTCTATCTTCATCAATGATTTATTAGACATTTCTAAGGTAAGGGCGCATGAACATGCACTGACATGATAGGATGACCTAGAAACAAGGAAGTCTTTTCTTCTTAGTGTTCTTATCATTGTATCAAGACGAGAACAGGCTAATGCAAAAGCTGAGGTGTCGTGTATAGATTTTAATATAAACTGCTCTAAAGTAGGTTCTGAGAATGTTTTTTCCGTGCCAATGGGGTTGGAAAGTTGGAAACTTCCCCAGATCCGTTTCACTGTTATTGGTGGTCGCAAAGCGGTGGGAGATAGAAGTGTTTCGCTACGCCCCGTTCATCACAAATAATTGTAGTTTAAACTGAACTTGGGAATATGATAAGTATAATTGACTTTAGTTATGAAAACTGTTTTTAAAGTTAAAAAAAAACCACACACATAAAGAAAAATTTAATCAAATGATTAGGAGGTGCTGTCTGAAATGGATCCGGGGTGTGAGGCTGAAAAGGTTAACGACGTCACGCGGGTGAAGAACTGACCAGGGATGAGCTTGAAAGGGGACAAGATGGCTAAGGAGCAAACTGACTGGTAATCAACAACATGCCTGGATCCTTGGTCTGAGTCTTTTACTTTAGTTTAGCCTAGTTTATACATATTTATATTTTAGTGTGTATGTGTATACAGATCGTCGTGATATAACCCTTGTTGTTGCTAGGCGTAAACATCATGCCTGGAATATTTAGTTTGTACAATGGGGCAGGAGGCAATATGTAGAAATACAAACCAGTGCCTACGACATTTAACACTACTAAACAAGTCCAGTATAGGATTGCACAATAAAATGGTAATTCTCTGTGTGATCGAACCCTGATAATGATACATCATCCGTAGGTCGGATGAAACTAGCATTAAACGTTATTTTTCCAGATATAATCATGTTGGCTTATTGCTGCCGGAAATCCAAGTTGCTGACCCGCTGGTTTTGATCTGTATGCAAACTGAGTTGTTAGGAGATGCGATTATACATCTATTTACACATACACTTCTCAAGGCAAGGAAGTTGGCAAATAAAACACTAGGAGGCATTGCAGTCGGTCAGTCGGTCTAGTATCAGCATGAGCAGTTTTGTATCCCTGTGCGATATTTTCCATAGAAAGTAATACTTAGACGGAGATGACATCTTTCCATTCCTTTTCACGTGGAAAGAGCAGTTTGGCTTCAGTTTGGCTTCAGTTTATGCTACCTTAGAAAAGGCAACACAACCTTTTTGTGGCAGAGAAGAGCACTATTTCATTCACACACCCGAAGGGCGAGGTATATAACATCCTACCAGCTGGCATTTTATTCGGATTCTCTAAAACGCTACACAGCCATAATCAGTCGAGAGAGTTCCTTACTAATTAATCAGATAGCCGTATTCCATATCTGTTCTTTTAAGGTATGGTTAAGATTTCATTCAGTCATGTATGAATTAGTATAGGTGCGTCATTCCCAGTTAAATAAATGATCATTTATAATATGTGTACATGTATCCTTAAAACGCGTTTGATTTGTAGGCATAACCTCCTAGTATACACGTGGATACCTTTACTTATATATAGCCGCGCTCTGATCGAGTGTTTACCTATGGTAATGACCTACATGTTTTATGTGGATATATATGAAGAAAAAGATTGCTATGGCTCTACATTTCTACCTATTGTATTTATAAATCCTTCGAAAGAGATTTTTTTTCATCCCTCAGCGGATCTTTTCAGATGTGGCTGTATTTTGTTTATGGCCGTCGCGTCAGGAGTACAGAATCGGGAGAAAGCAGCAGGAACTTGGCGAATAGATTCTCTTGACAGACCGGTAGCTCCACCTTGTGTATACTACAATTGTTCTTTCATCATGACACGTGGTGGCAGCACATGATGCGGATCTTTGACACCGCATTTACCCAAGGCATGTTGAAATTATCAAGCTACACTAATACATGGTTCATTGACAAGCAATCTCTCGGTTGCGATTTAACATAAGCGCTGGTGGATTTTCTAATGCGGCCCATGGAATATGTTGCCGGCCAGTGTTAGTCTTCGTTCAAATACAGTAGAAACCCACTGAGAGGGACGCCCTCCGTAAAAGTCTCCCACTTGGCGAGGTTAACAGATTTTTCATTTGTTATAGTGTTTAATATGGCTATCAAAGAAACAAACAAGGATATGTATGCAAGCTTTATTTATTTAATGAGCAATCGATGTTTGAAATAATGAATAAGATATAAATGTGTAGTTGAGTAGATAATTAAATCTATCCATACATGAATAAGAATATACATTTGAATATACTTCCACGCTCCTAGAAAGGCGTCCAGGGTATCCCGCTTTAATCCAAATGCAAACCCACAGCTTCAGAGCACGCAGCCCACCCCAGGCCCGCCGCACTGCTACACTCAGTCCCAATGACTTTACATCTCACGCTCTAGCGCCTCATGCCTGTTCTCTTTGGAGGAACCTGTGCCTCTCTTCAAAACTCCCACACGTCATCTACCCACGCACTATCTATTTACGCGGATCCCACTCACACACCTCGCGTCTCAGTTGTCCGGCTTAGTGAGGTGAAAGAGACATTCCGTTCCCAATATTAGCTGTCCCACAAGTTGGATGCCCTAGTTTGAGTTGGAAGTGGGGGGGGGGGGGGGGTGTCCATTTCGAGAAAAATGTCGGGGGATGCAAGATGTCCCACTATTGACATTGTTGAGGTCTAAGATGATAATCACATAAATGCTACATCTGTTTTCCTAAGTGGAAGAAAACTAAGCAGAAAAATATTAATTTTCCTATCTACAGTAATAATTTTCATTAACCTCATCTATATCGTTCTCTGACGTCCTATTTTGTCCTGTGATAAGGCTATATCTTTTCCAATTTACCATTGGTGATGAAGCACTTCATCGTTGAGACATTGCATTGTGCACACGTGAGGCTTCTCCCAGTGGATAACTGATATTATGAGATTGTTTATGTCGTCAGAGACAAGCTTCTTTCAGACAGCACTTTCCAAACAGATAATAGTTTTTATTTTCGGTGTCATTTGGATAAAAGAATTGGTCCCTGGAACTGACGATACTTGTAAAGCTCTATTAGCAGAACGTTTGTGTTTATAATGCACAGAAAATTATTTTAGACCATGATTTATCAGTTTCGCAATAAAGTGCTAAAATATACCAGAATCTGTTAGTCAAATGGCAGAGATGAGACAACTTTGATATTTCTTGGCTAAATCACAAAATATCTTATCACAAATGATGCACTCCTCCACCGAAATTGTCAACAATTCGATCCATTCAAGCGACAAGTGTGGCGCCCTCTATGATTGATGATGATAACTATATTTGAATCGGTATTTTGCACTTGTTTTCGCTCTGATTTTTACAACGATATCAATAAATTAGGTCAGAGAAGGCAAGGCATGTATGCTTTAGTGAAGCTACCGCTTGAATGCGCTGTCACGCGACAGCGCCTTGACGTCATCGTTTACTCGCTATCGAACGGTAACCATGTGGATCAACGCGTTTCTAGGCGAATCGCTCAGAGATCGTTTATCATGCGCCTTGGTCATGATGTCATGAATTGGGGGGCGTGGTCTGTTGTTATAGCACCGGCTATAGGACAGCAAATAGCGGTTTCATCACTGGGAATCATCAGGCTGCTCTAGATTTGGTGTCAGAGGCTCAGTTTGACACTGGGTCAGTGTCAATGGCACTTTGACAGGCGGTATCCCACTGGGTGTGGGCAATTAAATATGACTCAATGCTCCAGACTGGTCCAGAGTTTGGAGAGAGTGACACATTTAGTAAAGTTTAGAGTAATCTAATGTGTAGATCAAAGTTTATGGATGGGGATCCACATACACTCTTGTCTGTTCTTGTAATTAACTTTATTAAATTGGGTAAAGTTAAGGTTGGGTTTTAGCGAGTTTAAAAAAAGAAAGAAAAAAAGGCTCAAGCCTTTGTCTGGATTGAGCGATGACTTTACACATTTATGATAAGCGAAAATACTCGAAAGTAAAAAAATTTTGACGTGGCTAGGTCGGTTGTCGGTGAATGTGACTGGTAAGTGTCAATGTCTTAGAAGGTCCATGACATTTAAGCCCATGGGGGCATTTGTGTGTAAGCGTTGAATCGAATTGAATTCCAACAGGTCCCTAAGGTGCTTTGCCTTATCTGAGTCAGGATGAGCATAGATAAAGTCAGCGATGTGAATGGTCACATCTTCGAGGCTGTTGTGATGGGGTGAGTTGAAGTGTGTGGCCACCTCACTTTCCCTATCATTTTTCGAGATTTTCAAGAAGTGTGCCGAGAAGCGCACCTTTAGCTCGTTTTTTGTTTGTCCAACATACTGAATACCACATCGCTTACAGGTTATGCAGTAGATCAGATTCGAACTGCAGCAAGTTACGTTGTACCTGCTCATGTATGTTCGCCCGGATGCGGAACATAGGATCCGGCCATCCGTGTTGCACTGAGGGCAATAGCGACAGCTCATGGGCCTGAGGCAGCTGTTGATATTGGGTTTTACCGGGTCATTGTTGATCGGGTGTAGTTTAGATGTCAATAAATTATAGTCCGTTTAGAACCGCATCCAGATTTGAGAGCCTGAGCGCCCTCGTCCTGGCGACAACGGGACGTACTACAGTCTAAAGAAATCATAGCATTCTGAACGACAAACTTTGTTCAAATACAACTTATTTTAGAAAATGTGATCATTAAAATCAAACAATCAGGAAATTTCAATCCTGTAATTTTAGATTTGAAGATCGAGCACTGTAGTAGGTTATAGTGTCAGTCATTTTTACGAAGGAAATAATAATGAAATTTGGAATAAAATACTTAAATTTGAAAACGAGGTTTACTGACACTACTCACCAAGGATACTAAGTGATTATGAAAATACAAGTCGTTATACATGTTGACTGTCGAGTATAGATTGCCTTCCCAGTGGATGGACAGCGGCTTCAACAGATGGCCGGCCGCATTGCTGTTATGTGGTCGTCTGCGCCGTTATTGGCTGCCTCTCCTGCCCAGGTTTCATGTGTACACCTCATAACAGTCACTCCTGTTTCATTCCTGGCGGCTGGTAACTTCATGCCGCAAGAACCACCATTAATCCGGGGTATTGGTACGAAATGGACGCGTCATATAGATATTTCTCAAACAGATAAAGACTGTGTAAATTATGAAAGTATTAAGATCTGATGATGATAATACCTTTTCATGCGATTGTTTGGTAGGATTTAAGCAGATGGTTTAAGGATATTGAAAGTCCAGCTGTCAATCAATATATAGAAATGATTACGTCATATTATATTCCTCAATATATGTCCAACATTTCCCCCAAATTAGAACTGCCACTACCCATTATTCACAAATGGATGTTGCTGGACTGCTATTAGTATTAGCATATTTCATTATACGCAGCATAGAAGGTAAAATGCATTCAAAATCACAGCATGGATAAATCAGTCATAGGCGACTCGCGACTCCTTTATACAGTAGAACAATAAGGCACAATCAGGTAGCCTTTCGCCCCTGGCCGCATATATCTAAAGTGGTAATCTTGTCCCGTTGTCATGGTGATGGTATTTTGAAGTGCCGAGCTGCTCATATAGATAGAAACCCCCGGAGAGCCTTTGCCAATAGACAACTCCTCGGGGACTGGCTCACAAAAGAACCGCATTAAAACAGCCCTAGCATTTGGTAGTGGTTCTGATGTAAATGAACAGTGACCCATGGGGAAAGCTTTTGTTAAGACCCATTTCCGAACTATACTTATACTCAAATGGAAAGCTTTTTTTTCTCAAATGGAAAACTGGGGGAGGCATCTAATTCCGAGTGATGTTTACCTATGGTATTCTGCCCGAGGGAACTTTCCAGTATTCTCGGGAGCAGCGCCGACGTCACGCAACGTAGTAACGGGTACGTCCGGCCTCAAAAACGGACACTGCGTCGCTCGGTTTTCACGCTTTGTAGTTTATTTTCCTGAAAGCGGTGCAGTGCACTCTCGTACGCACGAGGGGTTAAACAACTTTTCACCCCATTGAAACCAATGTTAAATTCACTGTTTGTCTCTGGTAATATCTCAGTAAATATCCAACATAGAGACATCAAACAAAAAATGGAATGGAGATGAAGAGTAGGGGAAGGTGTTTGGTGGGTTTTTTTTTTATCAATTCGTTTTGCAAAGATTGTTTTATTTGGTGTTTTCTCCAGCAAAATGCCAAAATTGCAGATGCAGGCTGCTACAAATGTCAAAATATAAACTTGCTCAAAAGTACAATTTGCAGATTCAATCTTTGATACTTGTATCCCACAAAGTTTATTGATATATCTTGTTAGAAATACATCAAACATCCTTTAATTATGCATACTTATCACATACAGTGAGTTCAAACATCGATTTACGATACGCCGGTAGAGCGATAATACCAGAAAGCTAGGGTCCCCGAAAATCAGAAAACCCTTTGCCTCGTTTTGGTTTTACGTTCCGCTCCCGAGAATATATATATCCTAAATATAGAGGCCTCGATTTATCTATTGGCCAGAGTGTAACATATTAAATGCTACTCTGACATTTCGAGGTACTCAGCCATAGAAGAACTTCTCAACAAAACCTGCTTTAAAGTACATCTCAATAATCCGTTGCCCTGATAAGCTTACATTATCTCAGCCTTTATACGTGCAGGAGAAGTGTTGGTGTATGGATGGTAGGGGGTGGGGTGGCCTCTGGATTCCCTCACTAGATGCCGCTGGTCATAATGACAGTTATGGATGCTTTGATGATAAAGCAAGGCGAAGTCCACCACCGCCACCTCTTGGTGGTAGTGCCACTGGTACAGGCAGCATCCACGTCGGGACGCTGATTACTGTATAGGAGCAGACGCCAGCCGTCTCTCCGTAAAGCGCGAGGTGATGTATGGGACCGGGCCTGGTGGCCCGGAGTAGCGCAGGCACATCCTGTAGACAATCCCCGGCCGCACGCGCACCGCCTAGTCCAGACGCACTGCCCACTTCCGGTATCAGACGCCCGTATCGATTTGTCGACACAAGACCGGAATACGGCCCCGGACTAGCGAGCCCGCTATAAGTCGGGCAGGGTGAACCGTGGCCCTGTTGTACGGAGTCGTAGTCAAAGGGCTTAATTAATAGTCGGATTGTATAAGGATTTACAGATTGGAATTGCGGTTGTATCTCAATCCTGGCGGGAGTCCTTCATATCCTGGGGTGTTACGTCACTTATCATGATGGTGAATGTAGTCTTTACTTTAACATATTCAATATGCAGTACAAATTAACAGCCAAGTAATATACTCACTAGGTAGAATTGAGTTCATATTTTCTGTGTTCATTGATTGTTTCACCATTCAGCTCCCACCGGGACACACACCTCATACACATAGATAAACATGCATATCGACCTGTATGTTGTTGTTGTTTTTGTTTTTATTTTTACTGTAAACCCTAGGGTCTTTCTGGATATCGCTTGATATGGACCAACAGCGCAGATTCAAATATCTAAAGTTAGCTATCTGATTGATGGATTTTATTCAGTACTGAACAACGTAGATCTCTACAATCTGACAAGACTGGTACCATGTCGTTATTGTACATATCACTATTATTAAGGCTGTAAGTTGCCAGTAGGTATCCATAGTGAACTAAAAAGCGAGTACCACGAGCTGGGATTGATTGTAAACAGGCATGTATCTGTCTTTTTGATCTCCAGGATAAATAAAATGATCTAAAAAAAAAAATCAATGAGATAATTTTAATTGTAGGGTCCCGGTGTTGTACCCATTTAAATTTACATTGATCGTGACAGCGATTGGATGAGGCGGCACAGCTTAGCGGTTAATGTATTTATAAGAGACCAGGTGAACAGCATGAAAAAGGAGAGTAGTGATTGTAAGAATGCCCCGATAAGATGAGAAACGAGATTCAAAGGAAATTGCCAATTATCGGCGATATGGCGAGGAAGGGGAAAGGCCATCGCTTCTGATCGGCCGGAAGCGTGGCCCGGTGGCTCGGGATATCCGTGTAGGTAGATGCGACCTGACAGCGGATGGCTGCTTGGTTGTCCGGCAACCATTGATAGGCACTCACTAGCGCAGCCGTCAACTATCGATTACTGTCCCACTCCATGACAGCGTATAACAACAGACAGGCCAGGCCCACTGGCCGAGTTTGAGCTTCTCTGATATTGACAAGATCAAGCAACTTCAGTTATCGCTGGTAGCACTCATAGGTAGGGCTAAAAACCGCCGAGAATCAGCGGCAGAAGGCTAGAGCCTGTTATCCACCAGTGTATTGGCTTATCAATTTATGTAAGCACTTACAAACTGGCACCAGCGGCCTAGAGGATGATTGATGCTGTCCAAAGCAGGAACACTCGATCGCAGTCACTAAAGAGGAGTCACAACCCTTGTGATGACTCTGGGAAGGCCGGGGTCAGTCAGTCTGACTACCTACGTGCACGGGCATAAAAAACTTACGTAAGGTACAATGCTGACGTAATTTGATGGATTGATAAGATTTAGTAGAAACTGAACGAGAGTTAGCCTTTTCAGTTTTTATGCCACGACGTGGATAAAACTTACAAGACTAATTCTCGTTCAGTTTTTAGCTCTGTTTGACAGTGCCAACAAAGGTATAGCTCTGTTTCCGTTTTTATTCTTAAAATACAAATGACGTTTGGGATGGGTCTGGTTTCATAAATCACTCGTGAAATTCAGTATCATGCAAGCAAACCTTTGAATGGGTGTTTTGAGTCCGACCGGATTTTTTTTCGTAATAGCTCATGTACATGGTCGCAGACATAAAATTAGTTGATGTTAAATCTATGGCGCTTTTTTTATTGGTGGTAGGATAAATACATCGCCCATCTAAGGGTGTTTGAGGATATTGACAAAAGTTGTAACAAATGAGTACTTCTCGGTTAATGATATTTGGTTTGTAGGGTCGGATCACATGGGCATTAAAGAGGTCAGTAGGGAGAGGTCCCAAAATCTGCCGTTATTAATTATCGAGGAATGACACAAACTCACCGCCCAGATCAGGGGGGAAAGATACTCAATGCCATACTTCCCACATCACGTACATAGTATGAGAAGGATTGGCCTTAGATATAGCAGTAAATCTGGGGGGTGAAAGAGAAAAGTGGCCAGGAGTCCAATGCCCTTTACCACTGAGCTAGCTCTCTGACTGGGGTGGACTCTGTGGGTTTGAGACCTACTACAGCCACTCTTTTTCCTTCACCCACCCACCCTCCACCCCCAGCAGCAATTGGTATATTTATTGCTATATCAAAGGCCATTCCTTCTCATACCATGTCAATTTGGTGTGGGAAGTAAAAGTACATGTACTCTCACCTTGATAAATGTATAGGGGTGAGATTTCTACCTAAACTCATCTCATAGATTTGGTCGGACCCATAGTATGTGTAATAGAACATATTGGACGGTAAGCTACCCAAACAAACAAACAAAAATATCGGAATTGAAAATTTCATCGTAAAGATTGACCTCAAAAAGAGTCAAGTGTGGGTTTGATTAATAAGACATTTTTAGAGATAGATTTTAAGAAGCTCCCAGACCACAAAACAAGAATCTGGCAGATGTTATCGACAGGTTAGGTGTTTAGTACTTAAATATGTATCTTCGTGTACAGCAAAGTAGGCCTAATTATCAGTTTGTTTTAGTATAGAAACAGGAACCTTTATAGCATGAAACTCATGACATCCTTACATGTAAATCATAAAGGAAAAACAAGTTTACAACAAAGATGAAAGAAAGCCGATGAAAGAGTTTGTGTAAAATATGGAAAGGTATGTTTGGAAATTGATACATTTTGTAAACTGTTTTTTTAAAGTCTACTTTGGCAACAAAGAACTAATTTTAGGTCACATGCAAGTGAAACTTTACGTAAGCCCCCCCCCCCTCCCCCCACACACACACACACCGAACCCCCTGCCGATCTTTCTGGATTTTTTTTTATTTTCCCGGTCCTATGCCTGATACGTGATCATTATCTCACCCCTGGTACAAGTTTAGCCATAGGAATAACACTAGAAAAAAATACTCAACGATCACCCCCGTAAAGTGACAACACTACGCCACGGCCGTGGCGTAGTGGATTTGCTAAGTCTTTTCTAATTATTGTGATAGTTTGATGATATTTAATTTGATAAAAAGGGGTGAGATAAATCCAGAACCGCACTCGAATCATAAATAGACACAACTCCACTCGTTTGTATGGGCCGAAATCGACACTCGGCTTCGCCTCGATGACGATTGCGGCCCATCCAAACTCGTGGAGTATTGTCTATTTATACGATTCTCGATGCAGTTCTATATAAATCCTGCATATCAGACTGAGGTCGCCTTGTCTCTCTAGTTAAAGTGGACGTGTATCTAGTGGGGACAAACTCAATACGCCCATACACAAGACCTTCCATCAGGTGGAAATACCCATTTTAGCCCCTTAACTATTCAACCCCTGCTGTATAGCTCCTGAAGAACAAGTAATGAGTCATTTATGTGATTGTTTTACCACTATCACCATATATGTAGAGGAACGTCATCTAATTCAACAATGAAGTATTTAAGTGCCCAGTACCCAGAATACAAGTCTGATTGAACGAATTGGACGTTAAACTACCCAAACAAACTCAGAATATCCTGAATACTCAATTAATCATTACCATCCACCGTAAAAGAAGCAAATGAACCGGAATATATTTAGTTGACAGTTTCTTCTATTCAGTATGGTTACTGCTGAGCATAGATACATTTCCTGGTTCTTTATTCTGTTACATATGATTACGTCATCAAGTCTGCCGCATGTCTAAACCAGGTGATCAGGCCCATTGTTTCACGTGTGTAGAATGTTATGGCCATGTTGCAGCGCTATATTTTTCTGTCATCCTCATCCTTATTGCTATAATTCAGCTTGTACATTGTAACGAGGCTTAAAATCTGGAAGAGCTAAAGCCCCGTTCACACTGTGCGACTGGGCGTACCTTGGTAATGGCTAGTCGCTGACTGGGCGCAGCTGCCACATAAAATCGCGCAGTGTTAACGGTGGGCTCTCCCCTAGTTGGCGACTGGGCGTAGACAGTACACCCAGTGGGCGACTAGATGTACCTGAGGTACACCCAGTCTCTTGCGATTTGAATATCAAACATGTTTGGTATATCAGCAGGTATGACAGTTCAGGGAAATCCCTAAAACAGAGATTTATATAAAACAGAAATATTGTCCTCAGTATCTAAAAGCCTCAATGGAAGCTGTGCAGACCCCATATTATTTCTAGAACCCCACACCCCTGACGTATATAACTTCCAGGAACTTAAGGGATTTTACCTGGCAAGCTGCTCATAGATAATGAAAATCACTGAAATACCTAAAACCATTGGGCAGTTACTACACAAACTACTTCGAATGCATAGTTCACACCAGTAACCAGCTTCCTACTACAATCTCCCATGTATTACTTGGTTTAACATCAATAGGACATACAATATAGGACTCTGCTTGGAGAGCACAGGGGACAATTGTAATTGTTTGTCAGCTCACAGTAAGCTTGTTCATTGTAGTCTCGAGTTTTTTGTTTGTTTGTTTGTTATGGTTTTTTTTCTCTCGTGTTTTTTTTGTTTTTGTTTTTTACTAGAAGTACCCAGTCGCAAGCCCTCTAATCGCACAGTGTGAATGGGCCATTAGGTTTAGATTAATATAATATGGTTGATGTTCATCTTTATTGAATTTTATATTTTTTTATACTTATATTTGAATGTTACTTCACGTCACCCTTACTGTTTCAATGGCAGAGAAAACCAACATTTCCAATCAACCGCTGACCCGCTATGCCAATATCTTTTCACTGAATCATTCCTTCCCGTCCACCTCCCCGAATTCTGCCTCTTTCCCTCGCCCGTCTTTCTGGTGCCTTCCTTGTCGGCTTTCTGAAGGTAAATATGCAGTGACGTCCTCTTTGGTGACAGGTGATGTCCGGATTAGCTCAGTGACGTCATCAGTCTGTGCCATGACATTGCTATATTTCGCTGTATTCTCGGAAGGTTTTAGCGTGCGTCCCGAGAATATATCTGTAACGTCAGGACCACGACATGGTTCTAAATCATAATTTATATGTTCATAGATGCTCACGATCTGGCGTCCTTGTGACAATCGACCATCTACGGCCGTTTATACTTATGACAATTGTTGGCGGGGCCCGTCGCATCGCATACGATCGCACGAGTTGGAATTTTTTTTTCTTTCAAATATTTGTTTATTGACGGTAAGGGTTCATATACCGTCAATAAACATATATTTGAAAAAGAAAAAAAAAATCCAAACTGAGCTTGCATGTATGCGATGAGACGGAGCTTTATTACATCTGGTGCTCCATTGGTATTGTGTATTCATGTTTCACATGCTTATCATGTATCAGTGTCAGAACCGCTGCACCAGCCATCGCGTGATGTACTTGTGCGATGTCACAAGCAGTTTTAGTTACAGCTTCCGGTTGGAACTCTCGACTATCACGTTACCTGGATTTGTTAATACCTGTAAATGAATAGCCCTTAGATATATCGAACGTCTTTCTTCTATTGAAATTCATGTTTATATTTTCAGAACGAATAATATTTTACCTTGTGTGATATTGACATACCAACTGTTTAATTACCCAATTCAGCCACAGCTCATGATTCCCCCACTGAACCTCCCCACTGACCCATGTAAAAACTTGAGCCTTCCCTTAATCCCTCGCTTCCCCACTACAATGCGTATGAGATGCGTTAAACCTCTATTGCTATGAATAATATTTCAATTTTTTCTGGCCCCAACTGACATCCCTGTAAACATATATCTCAGACAGATATACCTAGTGGGTTTATATCTTTACTACGTAGCTAGTCCGTTTGACGAAAGAGGGCCTTCATTATTTGGGTCTTTGCGTTTTCCTCATGAAAGAATTTAATTATTATCGTTAATGCAGGCCTTATAATGTCTCACCTTGCGCTTCTTTGTTTCACCGTGATGATACCGCCATTTTCAATTGTCTAATTTAATGTGTGTTAATTACACGGCCATGTTGATCTCGCAGATTTCTGTCTATTCAGCCATCCTCATTAGCGAATGTTCGTAGGGCATTGTCGCTTTGTGTTTTACTAGATCTGAATAGGCATGTATTGTCGAGTGGTTGAGCGTTCAACAAGAGGAGAAGATCGCGTGTGAAAGTCTTCCTGTGACCCATGTACCAACCGTAGGACTTATTGATCTGTCCATCACAAGGAGAAGAGTGTCTAAAATTAGGCCTGTGAGATAAGACGTGCCGTCAATGGCATGCATTATGTCACGCTCAAGCGACATCGCTTCTTTTATTGTAAGATGGCATTTTATCATAAGGGTTTTCAATTGGCTTAACTGTGAGTATATTCTTTGCATTTTGGAATGTCCATACTGCGTGAGTTTTACTATTATCATGCATAATCACTTGATCCTCTAAATTCAATTTTGACCCCAAAAGATTTGTTTTCACAATGGTTGGTTTTGTACTAGCAAATCTATTTTACTTCTATACTGAAGAAACATAGACTAAGAAAGCTAAATAAAGGTATACTTGAAAAATGTAATCAAAGGGATGTGCAGCCTATGATACATGTACAGTGTTCTGAATTATACGATTTGAACGTGGCGAAGTGTTCAGTTCGAGCTACTGCATTGAAGTGACGGGCTAAAATACGAGTTCTGAATTATATTTTAGATTTAGACCTTAATAAATAAAGGCCCTAAACTAGAGGCTCTCATCCGTAAATTAACAGAGATAGGTAATTTGTATTATTCAACTGGAACGAAAATGAACTTATTGGATTTTCAAAGGATATAGGTGATTATGTTTGCCCATCATGATCACTGCGTTAAAATTTCATACAACCAAACCGCGACATTGGGCTTTGCTAAAGATTGTGCCAGCCTCTACGTTGTAAAATATTTCTTGCCATGTTAATTTTTGGGGGTATATCTCCGAAAAAAGAGTTTCTCATTCAACAATACCCGAGACGTCGTAACCTCAAAGAAATTTAACTACAGCCCTCAGAGCCCTAAATATGATTGCTTTTCCCAAGGTCATCGAATCTAGTGACCCCGACAAAACGAATCTCGAAACAGATAAGGAAAGAAACTGTTGGATTTTGGCTTTAGCACCTGTTCAAGCGTCTGTCATTGAAATTTTTTTCAGCATTGCAGATGCTGACTTAGTACGAATTGCTCTTGTTTGGTTATGACACACCAAAGACATCAGAACACTAATGCCTGTGTTACCAGAGCGATTATGCCATTGTCGTTCCAAATTAAAGACAATTGGTGTGGTAATTTTATCAATGCAAGGCAATTTGGGGATATTTCCCTCCAGACTGACGTTTAAATTGTATCTGCGTTCTAGTGAGTTTCACGTGAATCCTCATCACCAAGGATGGGGAGATAATTGTAAGGACTACTATGATCTGCATAACAACAGGTTCCTTCGTAGATAACAAAGTGGGGTGTGAGGTGGTAGTAGTATATGGAGGTGTCGGTTTTGAGCACAGCGGGCGCATAGAACGTGGCTTCTACTGCCGGGGCAGGGACGGGGCAGAGCGACCGACTGCTCTCGCCGGGTCATCCGCAGCCGGCCGGGAAACGCAGCCAATAGCGGCCACGGCGGTGCGGCCGCGTGGGCAGTGGCAAAGCAGCAGTCTGCTACATTGTCCGCATTAGTAATTCACCCAGTCTCTCTCACTCACTCACTCTCTCTCTCTCTCTCTCTCTCTCGCTCTCTCTCTCTCTCTCTCTCTCTCTCTCTCTCTCGCTCTTGCTCTCTCTGCACCAGCGTGGGCTGCTGCGCTGGGTGCTGCATCTGCGGTCGCTCCTGCCGGCTGTCGGCACGCGGGCACAGTAAGACAGCACACAGGCTCTTCCCACCCACACACACCATCACGCACACGCGCGCGCACACAGACGCACCGGCCCTCACTGCGGCAGGCACGCAGGCAGGCACGCAGGCAGGCAGGCGTCAGCCCCGTTGGATAGGTCGTCGATTCGCGCTCGCAGCGGGACATTTATAGAAGAGCGTGGCGGCGGCCGGCAACGACGACGGTCATATATTATGAGGATTGGGTCGGACCATCGCTCCCCCGCTGCTCTTGTGGATGTGGACCTGGCTGACGAGAGCTGTGCCAGGCTGGACCTACACAACGGCCGACGGTCCGCTGCGTCGTACAGCAGCAGCAGCAGCAGCAGCTGCAGCAGCAGCCACAATAACAACGTCACCGCCAACGGCCCACCAGCTGCTGATTTGGTACCGGAGACACCGGACCCACGGAGGGATGGAGCGCCGCCACTGCCGCTAGCCTCCGACCCATTTATCCGTGGGCATTATTATTATTTATACATCTCTCCAGTTTGATAAGTCTCTACTCGGACGGGCTCTTCCAGACCGGCTGTGTACCTCCACGCGCCGTCACCGCCGCCCACCCGCCCGCCCGCCGCCGCCAGCCGCCGGCCCCTACCTTGCCGTGATAACCGCACCTGCTATACCATACTAGAGGCTTCTTCTCACTGTTGTGATAGACAGCCCGAGAGGAGCCGCTCCACCATGCTGAATCTGATCTTCTGTGAGTATTAAACGAGGGTCGGCAGGGAATGTTTACCTGGGAGCGGCGGGGCTGGCATGCGTGTATGCCCCGTGGCGAGCTGCCCGCCTACCCGCTCGCTACCCCGCGGGTCCTTACTATGTACCGTGTGTGTAGATAGCGTCACTCTCCCCACACGCCACGTTCCGTGACCGACTGCCATGCTGTTGTCGGCGGCCAGCCGTGCCGCATCTGCAATGTCTTAGGTCCTCTGATCACTGCAATGCCATTTAAGGCGTGACCGCCCAGGTGGGATCTGCTGCCATCGTCCGGTACGGATATAGATGTGTGTGGCCATGCTCGCCGCACCTCCACCCCTACTCTATTCACCATAGCACCCCCAACCCCGCCCCATCTCTCTCCCTACACACACCCCATCTGTGTGCACTGACCCGGTCCGGTCCTGTGGTAGAATGACCCACCCCTACATTGATGATGTAATAGGTGAGTAATGTCGGCCAGCCCGTAAGGAATCAATGGTAGCCGCTTGCCTTTGCATATAGACATACCGTATTTCTAAATCTGGGTCTGAATAACAATAACGCCGTGTGAGATACCAAATTGAGGAGGCGAGAGTGTTTCTGGTGGAGTCTCAGAAGTAGTAGTATATTGAAATGAACATTTTAATCTGGTTGCAATTCCCATGTAATCAATCTACTCAAAAAAGAGATTCTGACTCGGGTGTGACCTGAGGTGTATTCTGTATATTTGTGTATGTACTTCATATGTAATAGGCCGACATACTAGCACACTCGCTCTTTCGCTTCGTCATGTTCACACGTGTTGTGATATGACTGCATGGCGGTATAACAGTGTGCCGTCCCAGTTAGTCAGTGGTCGCAAACCCGACTGGCCGCTTCGACGTCAGATAACCGTAATTCAGTGCAGATATCGGAGCAGCAATAAATCAGGAATGTGTTTCCAGAGTTTTTATCTGTATTTTCCCCGTTACTCTTCAGTTAACCGTGAAATGTCGAGTAACGGTAATAGGTAGAATCAGTCCCAAAGGTCAAACCAGATTTTTTGCAAAGGAGGAAATTATGCCAATGTCTGGTAATGAAGTTGAAACTAAACTTGAACATATTCGTTTCCCATCAGTTTAGATTGTCGAGATGTTTAAGTTGGGACATGTGGTCATTTATTGTATAATGAGCGACACAGATGTGGCCCAACGATAATCCGTCTGTTATTGCCCTAAGGGACCTTGAATAATGTAATCAGTGTAGCCATAGAGTTGAAGGTATAATGATGTATTTTCGTATATATACGTGGTAGTTTATTTCATTACTCCTCAGTTTTTATAGATAACGATGGGAAGTATGAGGGCCTATATCAACCTACAGGTGATATGGATAACCTGGTCCTATTCCCCATTTCTGAGTCTGTAAGGCAAGATAACAACAAGGTATATGTTATTTCTCCAAATTCTACTTCGGTCAGCAATGTAGTCTTATAACCTCATGTCATCTGACAGTTTACATTTTGTCAATGCTTTGTCGATTTCCCTATCACATTTACCTCCACGGAAAATTTCCCTGTATTTGGACTCGGGAATTTTCTCTATGGAAGTTTGGTCGTCTCTATAGCAACGGAGTGGTTACAGTACATTACAAGAAGGTGTGAAGTAGTGGTAATTACACCCTTCCATACAACAATGGAATGTACCTGTTGGGCAGTAAGTCTAATATAGCATATTGGGCGTGAAACTACCCAAACAAACAAACCTGTTGGGCACAGCTCAATCTGTTACATCATCACAAATGGAACCGTTAACTTCACATACAGACAAATGATTGTAGTCTGTTAATTGTACACATGTAAGTGATTTATCACAATGGAAAACGTGTAAGTAACATTGCGTCAGGGGCTAGCGTCAGCGGTGGCGTCCCATCTAGTCCTTATTAGTAATATGACACCTGTTCCCAGCCAAAAGTATCATTAATTCTCTGTTACCTGTCAACAGATGTAGCTATTCATCCAATGTGATTCATAAGACTATCGGTAACAAGTGTATGAAGTAAGAGTAATTTCAGATAACGTCGCCACAGTGATAGACTATCATTTTCAGTATTAAAACAACTGACACCTCTCCCACTTTATCTATGCCTGCTGCTATATGATACCCAACCTGATTCATGCTTATTTGTTTTAAGACTAGAAGAAAGATGAGGCAAACCTTTGCTCCCTTTGCTGATGCTACCTTGAATGGCAGTTTCTAGGAATGTACCTAACCACCGTAACCATGGGGACTGGTTAGCGTGACATCATTATGCTGTCATAATTAACTCCCTGGTGTTACCTGGTGAAATGGCAGGAAACCACCATATAATCAAGAGAGCTTTAACTTTATTACACAAAGTTGTGAAACTTGACTCAGATTTTAATTATTTTTCTGTCTGTCAAGTTGGTCCAGTGCCGGGTTACAGACGAACTCTTAGAAGAGCCTATTCTACACTTATCTCGACCCGGTATTTTTTTTCCATAGGCTTAACATTAGGAACTCATACTCCACGGCCGTGAAGGTAGTGTACCCAATACTCAATGGTTAATTGGGTGGTTTATTTTATCAAATGATAATAATATATGGGGTTAGATAAAATCAGAAACCCACTCGATGTTCACTTCATGAATTCGGTGGAGTCCGGACCAAATTATTTCTATCTCGTGAGTTTCCTTTTTAAGTATCTAATGACCTTAGTGCTGGTGGGACTAACTTGCCGTCTCCGCTATGTAGCCCATTGTTATATAAGAGATTTAAGTCAGATGGTTCAGGTTGTGATTGAAAATAATTAGCCACAACGGGTGAATAGAGGAATAACTGCGAACGTCTGCCAGTAAATAACGCCCGTTGGTCAACAAGGTTGTTTTTTTAAAAATCTGATTGGACAAGGACATTGAAAGGATCTTATAACGCAGAGGTATAAGGAAATTTTGTTGTAGGGATAGAGCGATTCCCATCCTGCATGCGGCCTTCTTGTGTGATGTAAGGTGCGGCGAGCAGACCCAGCTTAGCAGGAGCAGCCCAGTCTAGAGCAAAGCGCTGTCTCCCGGCAGTTTGCCTGCGGGACGTAGTATTAGGCTGGGGACCAGCATGACCCACTTGCGTCCGACGCCCCTTGGTTACCATGACAACAGTCTGAGTAGATCAATCGCTCCGTTTGGTGTGCACCATCTTACGGTGTTTCTGTGTGAACGAGTCTGTCAGACCTATTTGGTGCTTTTTATTTCCCCAAAATATCGTCCTCCCTCGTTCCATACGCACATCAACCTCCTCATTCCGTTTGTTCTGGGCTACTACGAATACCACCACCACCACCATTACCACCACCACTATGGTCACAACCACCACCTCCGTGAGCATCTCGTGAGTGCTGGCTAAACGCTTCACTAGCGCCTAGCGTGCTAGGTGCATATATCTGTCGTCTTCTCACTATCGCTGAGACAATAGACACCACCATTGCCTGCCAGAAATATTCTCACAAACCACTGTGACACTGGGTAGACTGCCAAGGAAGGTGCGTGTCACAAAGCGCTATAACCGCTGCCATTCTGGAGGGAGGGAAACGGGGCTGGTGCTCGCTTCTGTTCCTACTTACTTCCAGTTTACAGTGGTGGAATATTCCGAATTTATAATAATCTCCCGTGCTTGGTAGAAGAATAGGATATTCATTTTCTCAACATTTCTTTTGTTTTTAATTCTTTTCCTCGGCAACAGCTGGACGGTTTTCACCTCGTATTATGAAAAAGACAATACAGACTCTTTAGCAGGTAGTAATAAATAGTGTTAACTCACTAAACTGAAAATAAAAATGGATAAGGGTTCGACTCTCGAATCCCCCTGCAGCCACCTTTCTCCTTCATATCTATTAATAGTAGATTTACTACTATGCCAAAGGTCCCTGTCCTTTCATGTTATGTCTATGCGGTGTGGGAAGTACAAGGACTCTCACCTTGGCAATTGTTTAAGGGTAATATTCTGCCTGACTTCAATATTCCACTACCACTATGGCGTAAAACTAATTAGAAAAGCTGAACCTTAAAATATATAGTCCCTTGGGAGTTTAGTTATACTGAACTTAGCAATTTGCCGGAATGTCCAGAAGAACTGCCCTGCAGAGGCCATGAGTGTAGTCCTGTTTTTTATTTATCTTTTTGTTTGTTTTGTACAAATAATAAAAAAACTAAAACTAAACAAACCGAATGACATGTCTGTATATATTTTTTGTAGCATCGGTTGTGTATAGAAGTGTCTCTGCCTCGTATTCTTGGCGAGTGACATGTCTACGTCATCTCTATGTGCTGGTATTGGCTCAGAACGCAAACCAGTCATAACAGAGATAGCAAAAGTACTGTTTCACATGACTTGGAAGCAAATAGAAAATACAAAGTCATGAAAAAGGGATATGGAAAAGGACGGCTAAATGTGGTTATTATGGAAAACACCAGGATTTGATGACTTCCTGACAAACCATATACGTACAGTGTTATGACTTCCTGACAAACAATATACGTACAGTGTTATGACTTCCTGACAAACCATATACGTACAGTGTTTGTGTGTGTCTGTTGACGTGAGAAGTCACTGAAACAGAATTTGTTTCATTCATACGTCACTCCATCTTTAAAGCTGTCCGTCTGCTCTATGGACATTATCTTTTTGTGAACAGTTTAGCACACACAAAAAAAGATTCTCAATGTTAGTCGTATAATTACCAATTACATGTACTGTAACTGGGTAATGTGAACCACAGAGTATTAGGTTTATATCGCATTGTTCTCTTATCTAGCAGGCTGGCCTTTCGTAGAAATAGCGCATGTATAGAAGAAGGGGGCCATGCATGTACGCACTGATCGGGTGTGGTGGGTCAACAATTTTGGAAATGGAAATGCTACTTCTTTGGGGTTGGGTCCAAAATTTCGGAAATTCTGCGTACATACTATAAGGATGGCCCCAAACCCACTATTGTTTTTTGGCAAGGTTTTCCTAAGGATACCTTGCATCTATTACTAGTATTTCATAGTTTGTGTTTGTAATATTGCCTCGAAATTACGTTCCATGAAATATCTCACTCTGCCGCCAACCTGCAGACCCCAAGCTCTACGACCTTCAAGGAGGAAGTCCGGGTCTAGCAGACGAGCAAGGCTCCGCTCGGAGAGTGTAGACTCCATTACCACAGCCATGTCAGCTGCTGGTCACCGGCGTAATTAGAAGCGGTGCTATTTAGGTAGCCACGTGAGCCGAGAGAAGCAGATCGAGGAAAAAAGCCCTACATCTGTGACGTAGGGTGCTCTAGATTGTTGCGCAGTGCGACTGACGAGAGAGAGAGAGTTTCTCACCACAATATGTCCGTATAGTGCCCAGAGCTACACTACAGTGTTAAAGGCAGGGCTGTTTCTGATCTCTTATCGTTTGTATTGCACATCACGTGATGGTACTTTGTATTAACATCCGCCTTACTCCTCTCATGGAAAAGGGCCAAATAGGAACATCATGCTTCATGTAATATATCATCTCAAGATAAGGAAGACAAATATCAATATTGTCACTACGCATTTCGCATTTTAGAGTGCGACAGATGCTAACATTTTACAATGTCGCGTTAACACTTTATTCAAGGATCCATAAGGGAAGCCCATCCCCATTTCCTATCTATCCCATTACATGATGAAATATATTCGACCAGAAGGAAGTACTGAATACTTCTGAATATGGCGACTGACTATGTCAGTAAAACTAGAGTAGGTAAGCTGTCAATAATGTATTTATTGAATATTAATGTCCTTATAGAATTAATCTATCCACTCCATAGGTCTATGCCGCATTAGGCGTGTTTTAAATTTCGGATTATTTATTTGTATATTTTATAAGGTATAAATACACGCCACAACATGGGCATCTCCAAACGTATGTCATTTTCATATTTTAGGTGTTTTGTGTACTAACCTTTTAATGTTCAGTTCTGAAGCTGCAATATATATATGGAAGTAATGGATTTGGATAATCACTTCTGTTATGATTTCACACGACACACTACGTATATTTCCATACTTTCAGCCATTCTCATCCATAGTGACAAAGAGTTAAATGTAATCGTGCGATCCAATTGTTCATGCCCTGTCATTGTCCCATGTCTATGGATCCCCGTGTGATCGATACAGTATACACAAATGACACCCAATGAAATCCATATCTGTGTAAGCAGAGGGTATAAACGAAACTCAGACAGGTTCAAATGGATCTATAATAAAAACTTAGATTCATCTCTTCAACTCACCAGGGGTAGACGTGATGTCTGTAGGTTTTTATTCTCGGTTAAGTGCTGATTCCACCAACACACAAGATATAGCAAGATAGTCATGATTTGGTTGTCTTGCTAAATTTGGCTAGGTTTTGAATAATCACGGGCATATTTGTTGCAATGTGTCTAGAGAGGTGTCCCAGTGGTGGAGCACCAAAATATACACACAACATCGTGATAAAAATACAGATATCATCGCACGCTACATATCATGATAAAGGAGGTAGGACATATCGCGGCACTGGAAGATATAACAAGATTTACCAAGATATACTACAGCAAATCTATCGTGTTTGTGGAACCAGCCCTTTATCTGATAACGTATATATCAACGTGATACCAGGGTGTGAATGGTGTGGCGATATAATGGCTATACATGTCAGCCTAACGCGGGTGGTGGCTACAGTGTCCAGTGTGAGAGGGGAGGGAGCGCGTCGTGTTGTGCTTTGTGACGTCCCTACGAATGCCGCCATTGATCGGGAGACGGGCACGAGCACTAGGAGAAGAGTACTTCACGTTTAACGCCAACTCCTCCAGTCGCGTGCCGATTTGAATGGTAGTCGCAAATTAGACTCACGTCTGCTTATTGACGAAGGCCCCAGCTTTAACGCTTGCTTCACTGAACAAGTCTTGTGAAGTCTCTTTGCGTTATAGAAGCTTTGTGGGCGGGCAGGGTGGTCAATGCCTGCTCTTTGACGCGTCTGCCTCTCCTTGTGTTCATGTATTTATCCTACCCCTAATAAAAAACGCCATAGGCTTAACATGGGATTTGTTTATTTCACGGGTGTGACATAAAGTGTTGTTTATGCCACTACTTTCTGATACTGAAAAAATATGGAAACGGCGTAGGATAAAATCTAGACGCCACTCGTTTGAGTTTGAGCTTATTTATGCCACTCATTTTGTTGGCTTCGTAATGTCACTCGTCTTCGACTCGTGAAATTATGGAGCCAACAAAATGCGTGACATAAATAAACTCAGACTCAAACTCTAGACGTCTCTCCATATTATCTATGTATGCCTATATGTATATATAGCAGGTTTCCTATTTTGCAAAAAAAAAAAAATCATTGTTTTCATTTTCAGTTTATACAATAATTTTTTCTTGGCAAAATCTAGGATACATTTGGCCTCATTCGCGCCAATAAACTAAGGTCCAAACCTCCTCGCATACTACAGCCCCATTCCATGGCCAATAACGATGTCCTTTCAATTTGTTCTCACTCTCTCTCCATAGAAAATAGTTCCTTTTTTCATAATCCAACTGATATCCCTGATATATACACCGATGTGGATGACCCTTTTACGTCCGTGATATTTACGACTGGGAGACGCCTTCATAGATTACACATAAGGACATATTCTAAATAAAAGCGAATAAAAAGTACAGGAGAGAACTTCCAATTTACAGGCGATACTTTGTTGTCCTCAGTACAGGGAGTGAGGCCCCCATTTTTCGACAGCACTCCGTAAAAACTCTCAAAGGAAAGGTTATCTTCACTTGTTTCTCCAGACCTCTTTTTGACCATTTCTTCTTTTATAAACTTGTCTTTATTAGATACATCTTGCCGTGCAATTATTTCAGCGCAATATTCTACAGTCGTAGTTTATAAACTAGCAAATACCATGGGTGATGGTAGTCAAAGAAGGGAAAAGATAAAACCTTGTAAAAATGAAAAGTTACCTATTATGGCCTGGAGAGTTTTGATCCATGCCATATCAGACACAAATCAGTATTATTGTCGCCATATATTTTTTGTTCTACCTTGATACCCTACCATATCCTATTATACCTTACAGGAATAGAAACGTGTACACTGAAATGTGTAAAGGTTAAGCTTCCGATTACTTCACAGACTGACTAACGCTTGTGTGCATGGGTTCACCCGAATCGCTCCAGTTCTCAAAGTGTCGCTAATTCATATTATATCTTATGCAATCAATAATTGCATTAGAATTAAAACAATAATTCCCAATCTATTGCAACGGTTTACGGCGAAATCTTTATCTCTCCATGGTATTTGTTGTACATCGTACATTTTTTTTCACCCAAAATCTATTGCAGCCTTGACTGTTTGCCTTTGCCTTAGTGTAGTAGAAATACAACACTTATTTCACTGTACTGATACCTAGGCTTGAGGAAGAATATTACATATTCCATTTAGGTATTAGCTTGGGAGTAAGGTAATGGATGATGAACTAAACTTTAAAATGGTTGCTTATAGATTATTTCTGTAACAACAAAGAGTTTTCAGTCAAATTTAATCTATGTCTAATCAGCAAACTTGATCTTCCTTCACTCCCTAACTCCCTAACTCCCTAACTCCTTAACTCCCTAACTCACTCACTCACTCACTCACTCACTCACTCACTCACTCACTCACTCACTCACTCACTCACTCACTCACTCACTCACTCACTCACTCACTCACTCACTCACTCACTCACTCACTCTTGGCACAGGTGTGCCAAGTAAAGCCGGGAAGGCTTATCTGGATACCATAGTACCGGACTCACCTAACAACCGAGAGGGTTCGGAGAAACCCAGCAAATAAGTATCCAAGGATCCACTCTTCTCAGAGAGAACTCACAAGAATGCCTGCTGACCTACTGCGAACCCGGCTTATATACAAGCCGAGTTACGTAATCCGAGCGACCCCCTAACACCTGTGTGCATGGGTTCACCCGAATCACTACACAGCAGGGACTGACATCCTGCGCCCTCTTTCGAAGAGCAAAAGAACAACCGCTAGACTGACCCGACCCCTACACCAATATGAAAATGCATGTAATTGTTCGTGAATGAATTTAGTTAAATCGATTCACACTTGTTGCTTTACCGGCACCGATGTATTCAGCCACAGAGTACTAACACTATGCCTTCAACACCACCCCTATCACCATCACCACCCCCACCACTACCTCCACGTAAACAGAGCCGCCGCCAGGTCTGCGGAAATGACCGTCAATCCAGGATAGATGGGTACAACTTCAATAATTGAAAATGTTGTCCCAGTTTGGAGATAATGGATTGGGCCCATGTGATGTTAGAACAACAGTAACACGGTCAAATCGGTTCTTTGTATACACTAACATTGCACGGGTTTGTGTGCATTGGGCCTTTACGTCCATCATCCATTTGAATTCGCTGTAGTATTGGGCGCTCGCAAATATGTAAGGAGGGTAACATTGATATCGGCCAACATCCACGTTGGTTAGAGTGGACCGTCGCAATGCTTATTCTCTGTGGGTAATGAGTCAAGGTCGTTTAACTTTTGATCGACTAAATATATCTACCGGTATGAACATTGTGCTCAGTCTATGCTCCGCTTTGCGTTCACTGCGATGCTTACATTTCATCTGTGATTTTTTTTTTTTTTTATCAAGGTAGCATCGGCTTGAAGTAGAGGTGTTGTAGCCACGTCACACTAATTTACATTTCATCTGTGGATTACACGCTGGTAAAGCAGGCCAATTATGCAATGTCCAGTTCTAATTCTTGGGAGAGGAACGGATATACCAAATCGAGGCACCCTGGCAACCACCTGACGAAGGGTTAAACTGTTTTCTGTCACAGTAGCTTTCTGGTATTATCGCTCGATAATATCATATCGTGAACGAAGGATTTATGTTTTTTTGTTGTTTTTTTTGCAGAGAGCAAATCTTTTTATTTCATTCACATTTTTCTTTTATCCTATTCCCCCACCTTAGATACTTATAACTAATTGAATTTGTCAAAGTAGCTTTCTGGTCTTATCGTGAACGAAGGTTTGGACTTATATGGTTATATGACACTGAAACCATCTAGGTTTTCTTGATAACCCATTCACGGCGAGTAATGCGGCATTTCCCAGCGTAGGACGAATGATGCCTTGAGACATTTCCCAGTTTGTCAGTGGTACTTGAGTTTTCTTTTTAATATCGATTGTGTTTCATGAGGTTGTTTGGACATTATCTTCTCATCCTGAGGAGTTTAATCAGTGAGGTTGAGACAGTTTGGCAAAGTGACAAGTGTGATGGAAAGGTAAATGTAACATCTGATTGTATTTCTTAATTCTATGATCCATTAAGGTCTACTAAGATTTACTCTCTTTTTTTAAATTGTTTATTCTAAGGACTATAAACATTCACAGGGATTCTCCATTGGACTTCCATGCACGCGGAAGACCACACTCGAATCATTATTTTGCTTTTTGAAATTTTAGAATCGACTTAGTATTTACTAGGATATGTAGCAAAACATTTGGAACAATTATGAACAAAAAGTACTTTTGCCCTGTCTACCGACCGAACCATAAAATATCAAAAGTTGTCAGAAATTGGAATTAAAGTGAATTTATTGTATGATTGAGGATGACACACATATGATACTAAATTCGCAAAAATGTAGCTTTGTTCATTGAACAAACTTAAAACAATTGGCAATGCTGTTCAGCGATAATACCAGTAGCATGCTTGACACGTTTTTGTTATGACCCTTTGCGCCTTGTTACTAGGCATGTGACGTCAGCGCCGCTCCCGAGAATACACGAGTTGTCGTTCACTGCCACCTGACGTCCGAATACAAGGCAACGCCTAGTTTCGGACAAACATTTCCCCGGCTCCGTTCCCGCTAATGTGTTTTTGTGCGTTCACATGTAGCGTGACTACCCGAGTTTGGCTGGTCTGAGGCATTTTAACCATTGCATTTCGTCACTTTCATATTTTCTGGTTGTGATCCTTCATAGGACTCATTCGAGTTCAGATGTTTCGTATCATTAATTCACTTATAAGAAGAGAAAATATATTATATGAATGGAAACTAAACGTCAACAGCCTGCAGCAACAATTTATTCACTTCCTGATTAGTGTATGCGTTTTTGCGCTGTAAGTAATGAGGCAGTCACACTGGCGTAAAATGTTGACGTTTTTACTACGTATCAGATAAACCTGGGCTCCGCTTAGAAATGACGTGAATTCAACATATTTCTGTTGATTATCTGAAAAGGGGTAACACTGGCATCAAATTTTGAAGTATTATCTACGTGTCAGAAAAAGCAGTTAAACCAGATGTGTGTTGTTGACGATTCTGCTTTACATCATCACTTACTTTGGTTCCTGGAGAACTCGACCCGTGGTTGTTAGGAGAACTCGACCTGCGAAGTGACCCGTTAGAGATACTTATGGACAAGGCACTTTAAAGAAAAGGTCTGACTAGATTTTGACAATTAAACCAGCAAATTTGAAAAATAATTCCAGTTAGGTTTAGGGCGGTGGTTAAGGAAAAGGTTACGGTTAGGGATAATATCGTAAAACTGGATGAGTTTCAATCTTGGCCACCGTATTCCACGACTGGAGTTTGGCAAAGTGACTTCATGAGGCGAAGCTGAGTGAAGTCCGGAGCCAAAACTTCAGGAGTGGAATGCGGTGGCCAAGATTAAAACGAATCAGGTTTTGATTTTATCCTACCCTATCTCCACGATTTTAGAATATTACGTGATAATAATGCTGTATGCCACTAGTGGCATATAAAACTCCGTATGCCAGTCAGCGTGGCATACGGAAAACCAATGTTAAGCCTATGGGATTTTATATTAGGGGTAGGATAATGTTAGGGATAGGAAAGATCTTCCCCACGTTTGTTTTTATCCCCACAGAAGACAACATTAGAGGCCAAAATAACATACTTTCTGTATTCTTTTTGTATTCATCCACACTTGTATTAGTAAATAAGATACTTGAGTTGGGAAGATTTTCAACGGGCCAGGTTCGATTCGGGTCGAGTTTTCTAAGGGGTCGAGTTCGTTTCGGGTCGAGTTCTCCAGTATTCCTTACTTTTACCTAACTCCACGTTTGTCACGGTTTTTTAAAATGTGCGTAAACGGAGTTATGCACAAACCGAAATAAGTCGGATTTTACAGCAGTGTGACTAGGGCTTAGATATAAAAGAAACAAACTAAATGGGGGTTCTTCGGGCTCAATCCCGATGGGTTAATTGTTTAAATTCGCACATTAACAGCTCATACATGCATATGTTAAATCAGCAAGTGTCTGCCTCTAGATCTGTGAAGGTGGGGTTATTAAGTGCAGAAGGGAATAACGTCAGACTTTAGTCCAATCATAAATACCCTTTCCCACATTAGCACAATGCTCGCTTGGTTAAGATGTTTTGATTATATAATGCCCCCTATAGCATTTTATCCTAACCATATTCAATACTTTAGATTAGCAAATATTACATACAACTATAAATCAGTTACCTATAACCACCGATAGTCCTAGATATCTAAGTTATCGTCGCCAACACACTCTAAGATATCGCCCTTGTGCCTGCCTGAATCAAGGAAAGATATCAGCCTGAACGAAATTCACATATACATGTAGCTGACGTAGGTCGATCTGCATATGCTACTACCAAATTGAACCTGAGTTGATGTACAATGCCATTAAGCTGTTCTTACTTCCCCGTGAATAAAGCAAGGAGATTTAAGAAGTTGATTACCCCCCGAGTGAATGAAGCAAGGGACACCCCGCTTAAGGGGACAGTTATTTCGGTACAGATGGTTCTTAACCCCGCTTAAGGGGACACTTTAGAGGGGTAGTTCTGTATGCCTTTACAGTGTCACCTGTATGAAGGTGTTATAACTACATAATCTAACCATCGGCACACTGAGAACCCGGGTTAAGGGGACAGTTTGCTCGGAACGGAGGGTATCCCCTTAAGCGGGGTTTTACTGTGGATTATCCCCCAACTTTAAAGAACACGTGGCAAGGTACATGATTGTCTGAGTGAACTGAGTAACTATGGGAGCGTGGATCATTTCCGCCTAATCGGCAAAATGTATGTTTATTGCTTAGGCCCGGTCTCCTATCGCCGACTGGTGTTAAATGTTGTCCTTAGTTCCTCATAGTGTAGCGTGGATGCCGAACCACTGTTCACGTGGACTGGAGCAGGGATATGGGTCGCCTGGGGCTCGACTGTCCTGCACGGGGCGGCAGGAGAGCGCCATCCACCATGACTAATTCATGGCTTCATTTGCGCCGCTGGTATTATTGCTTAAAATCCCAGCAGCGAAATGGCCGATTGCACAGCCCGTGGAAAAAGCTCGATGTGAGGAGAGGTGGCAGGAGATGGAGAGAGATAGAATGTGTGTGTGAAGGGGGGGGGGGGGGGGCTCAATATGACGCTCGCACTTCTCCTTTCTCTCGTATTTCTCCATTATTTTCGGATGTAGACGCACGGCACGGTCATGGGGTCAGTTAGAGCGTGTTTAACCAGGAGAAGTATTTATTTGTTTTCTGGGTAATTGTCTCGACATTGCAGAATTGTGTGATGTTGCTATTACTAGGGGCCACTCCGGTTGCCACACTGGTTTGGTACCACCCAGTACGTTGCAGTAGATAATGACATTTTTACAAGTGGATCTAGGTGTTCCTTATTTCAACCTCACCCCTGGTATTTTTCCACATAGACTTTAACATTAGGAACTCGTATCCAACGCCCATTGAGTATTTAATGAAAATACTCAATTTGGGATTATGTCACAAAAGTTAACCCATTACTCAATGTGAAGGATGAGATAAATTCAGAAACCTATTCAAGTTTAGGGTCAGGACTCGATCCCATCTCGTTTGAGTCGCTACGTAATTCATGCGGCTTCGCCTTGTGAATTACTACCCGATTCAAAATCGATGGGATATGAGCTCTGACCCTAAACTTTCATAGGTTTCCTCTATATTATCTACAGGTGTAGGTTGAGTAAAAACAGAACACGGATCTCTGACAATTTGTTACCCTGTTATCCCGATCTCCTTCTCCCGCTGACTCTCTCATAGAATATCCCAGATAATCACCTTTGACTTGAATTGTTAGTTGTAAACTGGGGTATTTTTGTTCTTCTAGGTAGGCAAATTTCTCGTAGTGTCACCATTTATGACATTTTACCTGGGATGGGTTGGGTAGCAGAAATGCGAAGCCCATGACTTAGGTAATTCGTTGTCCTCATGTCCGCATAACCTCAGCGTTTCTTTGATAACATTAACGAGGCATCACTAAAGGCATCGAACACATTACTGATATACATGACAATGTGTTAGATGTGACTATGTAGTTTCATTGAGATACCCATCTTATCTCATGTAAGCTGAGGGTGTTCCTGATAACGTTGTTTTGTATTGTGTAAGAAATGAGAAAATTTGTAGTATCAGCTTATCTCAATATTAGACAGATTGATAGCCCCAGCAAGTATGAATCCAAATGAATATTATGAAGATTGGTGATAAGGTTTAGTAAACATGGTTTCTCCTAATTTTAGGAGATCAACGCACACACATGAGTCACTTACAGAACTCTCCATCCAATGAAGCCCCACCAACAGACACCCAGTGAGCATGGCATGCTGACCCGATTAGCCAGAGCCCTACCACGTCTACTACTGCATTTCCCCAAACAATCGTGGGTGGGGTGTTAGCTGAGTGGTTAAGGCACTGGACTTGTAATCTAAAATTTGTGAGTTTGAGTCTCACTGCAGCCATGTTTCTCCTTCATCCCCTGCAGTGCTATATCAGAGGTCAATCCTTCTCATACCATGGCTATGTGGTGTGGAAGTAAAAGAATCTCTTATCTCGGTAAATGTGTAGGGGTGGGATTTCTGCCTGAATTCATCTCATAGATTTGATCACCACTCATGTGTAAAACCAGCGAGAAAAGCTGAACCATGAGTTCATTAGTCCCTATATACCCTCAGGGTCCCCTGGGACGTTAAATAAACAAACAAACCAAACAAACCCAAATAATCAGCCTGAAATTTCCCGAAGTTTCTCCAGAGTCTCTCTGGGATAACACTTGACGAAGTAAAGACACAGCCCGGCAGTGGTTAACAGGAGGATGCTGCAGTGACAGCGGAGAGAGAGAGACAGAGGTCTCCTCCTGAATGTTGGCGCTGCAGCATGGGGTCCTAGATTACCAGGCACTGGAGGCCGCTGCTCCTTCTGCTGCTGCAGCGCCTGGAGTGAAGTATTGGCTTTCAGGCGAGCCACACGTCATCCGAAGGGAAAAGGCGGGATTGAATGTCAGTGCAGATAATTGTCATCAACAGTATGTCTGATATTCTACCGGTATCTTGCAACGTGATATTTAGTTGAGCTCCGTGTTATTACTACAGGACAGTCAAGAGAGCCGCTTATGGAACTGTTATGGAACAGGGTTGTAAACAATACGCATGCTTGATTTGATGTAATGCACAAGTCATTTCGGAGGTAGTTTCATAGGTTTGACACAAGGGAACTTCTTCATTGACATTTGACTAGAACGGGCAGCTTTGGATTTACGGATAATTCTTCGTAGAAAATATTGCCGAGCTGAAGAACCTTTAACCTAATTAAGATAAATAGGAGATTATGAAATTCATTCTCGTCCCCAGAGTCTCTTGTGTAGCGTGTGCAGATTATGCTGCTGGTTTCACAATAGGTGGTTAGATAGGCAGATAACGTTAAGTTTTTGTACCCAGATCTCGGCAATAGTTCCAATATTCGCATTGGGCTGCTGCACTAACGCCGACTAGCATTAAACGACTAACTCACCAGTTCCTTCTCCACCTGGTGACCCCCGACCTAATTGGTCCTGATTCAATTAGCATGCACAGAAATGACCCAGAGTGATTAATCCACTTTCCTCATGCATTTCACCTGTACGGACCAGGAAGGACAGGGAGGTCGACGACTGCTGAAGCGAAGGGTTGGGTTAGGGGAGGGGGTTAAACAGGGACACATCATGTCCAGTTGTGTGTTTCCGGACCGGACGCCTTAGTCTCCTTCTGACCGTTCGCGCTCACCTTGCTGATGGCTGGTCGTGTGTGTGTGTGTGGGGGGGGGGGGGGGGGGGAGGGGGGAGCGTGAGTAAATGGCCGCGTGTGGCAGGTGGTAGCAGAGCGGTGATAACCAGGCGCGTGTCCTGGCCCTGCAGGCGGCTCTCAAGTCGAGTAATGCCCGGCCCCACCTCCAAGTGAAAGACGGTCCCTTGACGTCTGTGTGCTCAGGTGTGTACTGTGAAGCTTCCCTGAGGAGCGAGAGAGTCTCAACTGACACTGGTGCCTACGCTCACCTTTCCGTGATGCTCTCCGAGCTACTCGGTGAGTACATGATGAGCTCAGCCTCCTCAATACGAATGACTAGTTGTTGACAGGACCGAGCCACAGCCGGAATGATCCAGCCCACACCATATTGTCGTTGTCTCCGCTCATCATAAGTAATAGTATGGCGGTAGGCAGGTATATTATATGTGTATGCTACCTAGGTCCTATTATGGAGACAATATGCTTGTTTATGTAATTTGTGTCTGGTCCTATGCGGCGAATGTCCATGTGGAATTGAGCTTGTATTGAGAAAATTTTATATCTGTTTCGCTTTCCGTTATCAGATACCTGCTAGACGTCTTAATATTTCCATGACAAAATAGCCCCCCCCCCCCCCCCCATCAGCCCGAACGTCAGTTCTTAGTTGTGCTTTATTCAAATGTTCTAGATCAATGTGATATATATATATATACTTCACTTTGGAAATATATATATCAGAAAAAATTCACTTTAGTAGAAAATAATTTATTATTGTGCCACAGTTGTGACATACCTGTTTCGTGTTATTCGCTTGGCTGGAAGTGAGGATGGCTCAGCAGACTCTGACTACTGCACACCCAGCAGTGTATTCTATAACATTAGGTGCGCGAGTCAAATTGTTTTATATCGTTAGACCCTCAGTCTCAAAATGACGTAACTAGCCTACCGAGACGTAAAACGACACAAACAAACAAACTATCGTTAGACCTTCTCCGACGTGGGCAGATATGATAGTTAGATTTCGGAAACTCCGTTATATCAGCTGGCATAATAAGAACAAAGGCCGTAACAACTATTATGATAAGACTAACGGCCGTAACAATTCCTAGATTAGAACAATATTTATCAAAGTTTAGTATAGGTATGATCTTTAAAGGGAGCTATATTCTCCTGGAGAAACTGAGACTAGTAAAGAAAAAATAATACCACTAACCATCCTAAATCGACCTAGATCTTGCAGGGTCGGTCCATATCTGGTGGCATAACCGTTTACATTGACAGACATCTTTGTGCCGTAAATCTTACAAGATAAATTTATACCCCCGCCGCCCCGATCTTTCAAAAAATGCCCTAGCTGATCTCACCTGGTTCATTGATTGACATGTCGGATCTTGTAGTGTGGGGTCCGCTACTTATCCTTCGCGGCACAGGCTAAAATTCCGTAATTTTTTAGAGTCGCATTGCCGTAACTGTTTAATATCTAAATGCTGTAATGTGAAATGATTTGAGTGTCTTTTTCTTCTGTTTAAAAAATACAATACACAATGTTTATGCAACCCCAACTACCTTCAAATGATCGCTTCAAGTTGAAGATCGTCATGTGTTGAGTTGGTTCACCGCTAGCACCATCAGCAGAGGCACATAACAAGAAAGAGATGTACTAAATTGGTTAACAAATCTGGTCGAAACTAAAGAAATCTCCTCAGTTTCCGTCGGCCAATGGAAACGAGGTTATAGGACCGCCACATATGTGCTGGTAGTCCGAGACGTAGCTCCACTTAGCCAGGCAGGGCCGTCGGACCGGTGAACCATCCTCTTACATATAAACAAGATTTATTCATGTGAAAAGGACCAGGACCTATGAATAGGGAACTCATTCAAGTAGACCACATGTTAGATTGTTGTCATCATATTAGCTACCTTATAACAGATAACCGTCAACACAGTCTCTGGTTCATAGGGCCACACATCTGCCACTATGATTATCAATATACTTGCGAATATTTGAAATATTCAAGTTTATATAGGTGTCTCTGAGTTATAAAGAGGCCTCGAAAATGCATGTACATATCGGTGGCCGTATTATGTATATATGAATGGACTGTAGGTCAACAAATTGTTTTGCCGAATCCAAATGTAGCTATGTTTTTTTAAGTATGGTCGTGATGAGTGGAAAAACACCGCTATCGAAAACAGCTGGAGGGCTACGCGTTGACGTCAGAAACACTGGAGATTACAATGAGTGGATGGTCTGTCATAAGCTAGGAAAAGACTATATTGGTGTTGAATTACCGAGAGGCCTTCATAGAGTGCTAATGAGATATCGACCATGGATGCACATCAACGGATGCTTATGACATTGAAGATGAACTAGATATGTCGAAAAAATTCCACCCTTAGATAAATAATGCAGAATGCTATTGACAGTGCATGTACATAGTATTAACTATTTGTATTTTATCTTTTCAGCCACGATGTTTTTGAACACACTGACTCCCAAGTTTTACGTGGCACTCACTGGCACATCCTCTCTCATATCCGGCCTCATCTTGGTAAGCCTTTATTGGAATCCTACTGATGCCACCTTGATAATGATCAAATGATGGAATAATGAAGTGTCTTATATCCTAGAGAAGAATATTTACGGGTCTATTTGACAATAACATTGTACTGTCAAATTGGTTCGTAATGGAAATTGTCATGTTGAATATTTATTCACAAAAGAAGAGACAAGTTGATTTTCAATATGATAATTTTATTGGGGGTAATTTTACATCGGAATATGGGGTAGGGGGAGGTTGAAATGGTCGGTTGCAACGTTGGCATGATAGAAAAAGCTGGACATTCATTTAAGATGTAATGATAAATTCAGATTTAGTAAAACGTGGCGAAAGTACTTCTGTCATCAACCGAATTTAAAAAAAAAAAAAAAAAGTAATGATAAATTCATGTTGCCCGTTGTTCACGTACGTAACCATTTATTACACCCCTAACCATATTCAGGTCAAGTCCAATCAAGGTCAGATTCAGAGAAGATACAGAATTGCCCTAAGAAGTGCTAATTGATGTTTGATATGGATCAGTCTCTAAAAGAGATGTCACGTAGTTTAAGACATTACTGAAAGAAATAAACCTCTTTTGTTTTCTCAATTGCAGATATTTGAATGGTGGTACTTTAAAAAATACGGGACTTCCTTTATAGAACAAGTATCGTTAAATCATATATCGCCACTACTGGGCGGCAGTGAAACGCCTCCAGAACCAAATAGCTCAAACAGTAACTCAATACAGCAACAAACTGTACCAGGTAAGTTGGTCATTTGTATTGCCTAAACTTCATTATTGTTGCATCCCCTGTTGTTTCATTGAGTTTACCAATGTGATTGTTATGTAGTATTTAGAAGAAGATATAACTTGTTGATTATAATTTGTGAAGCTTTTGGATTTATAGCATTAATTTTGTATGTTGATAGTTTTCGACTACCAAAACCATATGGTTAAATAATATCTAGATTTCCTCCGTATCTGATACTATATCTATAGAGCATATCACCTACCCGCAGCCGTGTGCATGTGAGTTTATTCTGTTTTATAAATGTTACCTGCATCTCATTGTGTTTACGTTCAAAGTCAGTTTATGTGGTTTCTTTCATAACTAAGCGCGTCGCGTCTTCAATGGTAAGTGCCCAGTTCAGACGTCGCGGTGTTCGAGGTGGTTGTCAGCCAGTGGTCACTAGAGCAATACTTCATTTTATCTCAAAGCTTTTCTCTTTTTAAGTTGCTCATGACCAGGATGAGGGTCACATATTAACAGGGTGTGCTGGAGCCATCTAATGCCACGTGGTGGGTGGTCGGTGTAGGGAGTCATTCAAAAGGGTTCAGAAATACTTTACCTTTCTAATCATGGAACAGATTATTCAAACACAACATACATTTGCACATGGTAAGAAGTAGATTGGAACCAATGTATGTATATGCGTGCGATGCGGGCATGGCTTGACAAAATTAAAAGAAAAAAGACAAATTGTTATTGATAGGATTCCATTTAGGCTCCCCAACCTATCTATGATAAACCATGATTTTCTGATTGGCACAGGGATGCAAGTATTCTGATGACCTATGGTTATCCGAAATTACAAGATTTTACTCTATAATGATCAAAATTCCGCAATTTATACAAATCGGGGCGGTCATATCTTGACCACATCCATACTGAATAAGCACGACACCAGGCCACGGAGATGCCTTAGTCTATTATCAACTTCCTCATCTCATCACATACAAACACTGTATAATTATATGTACTATACTGATAACTACTTGAATGCGAAATTTCCTTTGTATTTGAGTAATATTAATATTATTATTATTACCCATCCTCTATGTAAATTAACTTACCAACCTGATTGATGTAACTACTGACTTGTACATCGTCCGGACTGTGGACGCATTAATGGAAGACCGCCCCATCTGAGGCGAATTAATTGCAAATAAAAAATAAAAAAATGCAATTGAAAGCTGCCGTTAGGCTGCCGAAATGTACTGACTTTTTGATTTAGGGAAAGCAAGTGATTCTCTGTAATAGATCTCTATATATTTACATACATCCCAGAACTCTGAGCATGTTTTACTATCAATCCAGACTCTGTCCAGTCATTTCACCCCACAAGGTTTTGTTTTTGATTTCCTTTTTTTCTAATTAGGACTTGCATCCCTGTTAATAAGTACCGATTCTAGTACCAGGCAGGGCTAGCTATCCGTATAGAGAGCCACGTTCTACTCCTAACATAATTATAATTGCTCCATAACCCTATAGCTTCAGTTTAATAGACAACGTTTTTTTACCTCTTTACTGAGAAAAAGACAACTTAAATTATAAGAAAAGTTCAATTGAAAGACTCATGAAAATTATATCAATATAGAAGTTTGTTTTTTTAACCAAAGAAACGTAGATATAATCTTTCAATGCGCATACATTTAATTATATTACTAATATCTATGTTATACTGGTAACGGCACATTTTTTATTCTCCGCTTCACATTTACAGAGTGTAAAGTATGGCGGAATCCTATGAACTTATTTCGCGGAGCGGAGTACCAACGGTTTACATGGGAAACGACGAAGGAGCCGCTCACGTACTACGACATGAACCTGTCGGCACAGGACCACCAGACCTTCTTCACGTGTGAGTACGACGCCGGCAAACCTGAGCTGGAGATCATGCAGATGGCCTGGAGAGAGCGCGACCCGCAGGCCAGGGTCAAGGCCGCTCACGAGGCACTGGAGAAGAATGCTGAGTAAGCACTTTTTACAAACCATTAGATTCGAGTTCAACGGCCCTGGTATGGTTGCTGGGAGACTGAGGGTATCTTTCAGGGCCCATGATACTATCGTAAAACTGGATGACTTTTAATCTTGGCCACTGTATGCCACGACTGGAGTCTGGCAAAGTGACTTCATGAGGCGAAGCCGAGTGAAGTCCGGAGTCAAAACTCCAGGAGTGGCATGCGGTGGCCAAGATTAAAACGAATCAGGTTTTGATTTTATCCTACCCCGTCTCCTCGATTTTGGAATATTACATGATAAAAATTCTGTTTGCCACTAGTGGCATATAAAACTCCATATGCCAGTCAGCGTGGCATACGGAATCTCAATGTTAAGCCTATGGGATTTTATATTAGGGGTAGGATAAAAGGAGGGTCAGCACACTCTCAGCCAGTGTACACCTTCTGACTCATACATGCACACCTCTATGCACTCATGCACGCTCATACACATGCACCCATACAAGGTCATACAATCCTATACCCATACACTCATAAAAGCATTCAACCATACGCAAATTCGTAATGTCGTTTGATATTGTTCAGCTATTGATTCATATATTTCGGCTGGTACGTAACAATTTTGTGTAAAAGAAAATGTATAAAATAACCATGAAATGCCCACTGAAATTGATCACTAGTATATAGGGAAGAATCTATATATTGGATAGCTTTGCAAAGCATATCTACATTAGACTACAAGCAAACGTAGCAAACGATTTTATGTTCTACTATAGTGCGTCATAATGTGTAAAACGGAATGCTACAACAGTATAATTTTCGGTGGTGTGTATACCACGCTGCTAAAGAGCTGACTCTAATGAAATGGCTAATCACTTTTACCGCAGATGTGCACCAGCGATGATTCTATTGGCAGAGGAGGAGTGCACAACTATATTAGAGGTAAGATCATTCACTGCCAATTTTATCCTGGAAATAGTAATTGGGTTGCGTACTTACAATCAGGAATGTCAGTTCTCCTTGTTTCCGAGGAAATCAGTGTTTTCATTTTTGAAATGTGAAATTCTCTTTCTTGTGTAAAATGAACATAACAACTAATAAATACTCAAATTTGTCCTATCCCTCCATTCCCCACTCAACCTAGCCACAGACTCATGTTATGCGACAATTCTGTACCTCAACTCCCTGCACCCCAACTCACTGGTCCTTGCCCACAGCCCCTCAGGCCCTTTCCGTCACCGACCCCGACACATTCACCGGGAAACTCTCAGTGTCTGTCCAGCAGAAAACCACAGAAACCACAGAAGGAGACTAGGCTCAGTACGCCATTGGTTAATAAATACTCACTTTCACAGCAGATATTTTATGGTGCTTGCGCTTACAACAGGGCAGGAAGCAAGGCGCAAGCTATATGCTTGGAGAGTGTGATATGCAGCAGACTGGTTCCCTGCCCAAATAAAGATTCTGCCTGCCCATCTTCACACTATGTAGGCTTAACTTTCACCACTGTTTGCTTTTAATGATCATATCTTCTCAAATAAGTTGTATTTGAACCAATTTAATCTTTCATAATGCTATATTTTAGGTAATATCGATGTAAGATGCATGCCAATTTAAATGAGTTACTTAGTTGAACCGCGATAATTACAATGTACACTTTAGCATTCGTTAAATCGGTGTCGGGAGTTTTGGGATCGTTGTTGATAATATATTTGGAAGCGGTGATTATACAAATGAGGTAAGGGACAGATTGTTTTGTAAACAGCACGGTGGTTTTAACTGCCATATAAATAAAATAACTACATCTGTTTGATTTTTTATCCGCTTTAACCAAATGCATTGAAATGTAATTAAGAATAGTGAATAGTACAACTAGCAAAACACCAAATAATGGCAATAAGCAATACAAATAGCAAATCATGATGTAGGTGCATTTATTATCCAACAGGCTTTTCATCTGTTTGTCTTTTTCAAGGTCCTTTAGTGGGCCACACAATATGGCATCTAGTCACATTGTTAACATTACTGCGTCACCAGTATAATCATGAGGGATATGAGTACAATTGGTATAGCAGCTGCTACCTTAAATTAGGGGGGTATTCTGACATCAATCGTTAGGTGTACAGGTGTATGGTAATACGACTGACTAATTTATCACACTGTCTATGATATGACTGAGAAAACCAGGCCATAATACATACTTCTAGACGTCATGGTTTTTAGCTGTGATCATGGGAGTTGGTCTTGATGAAAATCCAACTTTGCATCATTCTCTCTAGCTAGATACAAAATTTCTCTAGAGATGGAAGTCTATTGGGATATGTCATTGATTTTCTTCTCTACCTGGCAGGCATATTCGGTGCCTATACATTTTACGTCTCCATGTTACCCTCGGGATAAATTAAGTGTCGAACGAATAAAAGCTTACATGTTGAGAAGAGATGCACTGACTGAATTTGGACCTGCCTGAACACAGATGAGCGGAAAACACGCATATTCGGAACTCATTTACACCGGCGTAGGTGTTTTTGTTTTATCTCGTGGGGCCTTATGCTTCAGATTTGCTCTTGTTATCTGATTTTCTTAACTTACATCTTCTCAGTGTTGTTGCCTCTGAGTTATCAATAAGTCCATATCATTAAGTCCATATTAATGACAAATTATTTGGATCATTTGTAAATATGTTTTGTATTGATTATATGTGAAACCAACCAAAGGACATATTGTAAGAAAAGAATGTTCTACTGGGCGCGCGTTGAAACCAGTCCTCGGACTGAGTGCGTATCCCAGGATCAATAAATCTTTAAAAAAAAAAAATTGGTATAGGTTTGGGAGAGGAGTATCCTATCCGATGTCCATTTTTATCCTACGCCGATTCACTGCTGACGTTTATAGCTCTGTTTTGGGTGGTTTCTACCATATTCTTTGTAATATAAATGCCCCAGTCACAATGGCGTATATTTTGGCGTTTCTTCTACGTATTTGAATTGGTGGCGACCACGTATTAGCTACGCATTTGGAACGTATCTGTCTGCTTCGTTCATCAACGTTTATTTACGTTTCTGTACGTATTGTGGCGTTTTTCAGCGCATTCCGACTTTCATTTACGCATCTCCGCGTTTTCCGGCGCATCCCCGCGCATTTGTACATTTCAAAATGCGTAGAAGAACGTAGACGTGCGTACACGGAAAACGCCGTTTTTTACGCCAGTGTGACTGGGGCAATATATAAGAACGGTGAGGCTTCTGTGGAAATAGAGGTCCATCACTTATTTTTTATATTCTGGTGTTATAACCTTAAAGCCTACCTTGGCTTTGTAGTAGCGTTACTTGACCAAACATTTCGTGATCTCTCAAACCTTAATTCTTATCAAGAAAACCCAGTTTGCCTCATAGCTGTGGAAGAGTTCACAAATTGGAACCAAGTAAAGCGTTATGAGGTATCACAGGAGGTGACAGTGCACCTTAAAATTGGGCCTGGATATTGAGGAAATGCATCAGATATTAAAGGACGGGAAGTGTGGTGGAAAAATAACCTTTATCAGCCTACAACTCTTTCCATCGCCAGTGTTATAGCAGATAAATAACAACCAGTATATAGGCAGAAGGCGTTGGGTAGTGAAATTAGTTTGCAATCCAGTAATTTGCTTTATACAATTTTACCGTGTCCAGTCGCAGATAATGCGAAAAGACGTCCCAAATGAGCTGGTCTCTCAGAGCAACGAGTATTCTATACTCGTTGCTCAGAGCACGGGTGGTTTACCGCTAATGCGGCGTCTCGGTGAGGGTATGACCTCTACAGATTTCAGCGGCGAGAAAAATAAAATTGTTTCCATTTCGTTGCCTAGCAACCGTGCACTGGGAATTCCATATGGTATGCGGGTGATGCCCAGAATCGACATATCAACGGCACAGTGGTGCATATGTCCCATATATATATATATATATATATATATATATATATATATATATATATATATATATATATATATATATATATATATATATATATATATATATATATATATATATCTGTATTAACACTGATACAACAACAAGTATGACGATAGCAATACTACAGTTAACATGGCAACAAAGATATATAGACAATAATCGATGGTTTTGTGGACAGGCGGCCGTAAACCACGAGAGGTTGACGCGTAGTAATACACGAGCGCTAGCGAGTGTATTACGAGGTCAACCGCGAGTGGTTTACAGAGCCGCCTGTCCACATAACCATCGTTTGTTGCATTTATTATCCATCTTTTCGAATAAATTAAACCCAGTAATTGCCATTTTAAAGGGTATAACAATAGGGACTACTTCTTTGCTCTATAGCAAAAGGGACTATTTTTCCCATATACCATGGTTTTGAGGCCGTATACCACAGGTTAGAATCCGTATACCACAGTTATGGTATCTGACAGGTTTTATATAACGGGTCGTGGTTTACTGAGTCCCCATACATTTTCAATGGGGGCTTTGTATACGATGGATAATAAGATTCATTAAAGGAGTGTAAATAGACGTAAACTTTTCTCGCATACCTAACAGCTAAAAGCTAGTTGCTCAGTTAAATTCTAGGGAGGCAACCACTTCTGGCTATCTGAACTGGGTATTGTGAACAGGTTATTTCCACTCTGGTTCCTATTGGTATCTACATGACATCTTTGTCAATAAATGATCACGGAATACTGTATATTGATTTTCTTTTTAGTCAGTTTATTTAACCTGGCGTTGAAAAGTCAAATTCATGCCTGTTTTCGATCAATACCAGCCTTTGGGAAAGCTTCGAGTACATCCTGATTAGGGCTGTATGTCAAAGGCTGACTGGCTAACTAACCTAATAAAATAAAAAATGTGATGTGATACAAAGAAGGAACTGCATCAATATCCATAGCCACTGAAAATGCTCCATGAGCTTTGGTTGCGGTGTAATCTCAAGAGCCAAAGTTTCATGAGATTACATAGGAAACAAAAATGAATGGTATATTTTCAGTAGTTATGTAGCAAGTGCGGTTCAGAATGTATCCCACCCACCGACTAATTGGATAACACTTGTAACATTACCCCCATTGAGTTTTTTTCCAATACTCCATGGGCATGGAATACTAGTTCCCAATGTTCAGACTATTTTCTCAAGGGTGAGATGCATGTTATTCCGAGAGGTATCTATTCCCCATGATTTCTATTTCAGTAAGTGACGGCGGTGTACATTTCAGTTTCTGGCGCCGTATGACATAATACACCTTGTTCTTGCCACAGGCAGAGAAATTGCTCAAGTCGGCATACAAAGCGGCGGAGGTGCAATATAAAAAGACACAGCAGACACAACACCAGAACTCGGTGCAGGAGGCGATACATCGGCGGGACACGAACGTGCTCGTCTACGTGAAGCGTCGACTCGCCATGTGTGCCCGCAAACTGGGCAAGACACGCGAAGCCGTCAAAATGATGAGAGATGTAAGCTACCACCTTCATCTTCTTCAGAGGAGACTGAGTTTTGGTCTGAAGTAGAGAGTAAAGCGTTTCCTTTTTATAGTCTCGTTGAATATAGTCTATTGAATCAGGTAACATATCGAGGCGTATGAAGTGAGTTTCTTCAGCTTATTTGTATCTGTCACTCAAAAAAGACTTATGTAAAAATGCATGTATGTGAATTTAGGTAAGAGACGCGTATAAATTTTGATTCCTCATGAATCTCGGCAATCTGGAGATTTGATTTTATCTCTCTGAGACAGGGTGGTTCAAACATATATTCCTATGCATAGACGTAATGATACTAAATGTGTTTACGTAATAGTGGAGGGCAATTTATGAGGTAAAGCATTATGCTCGCAGTCCCCCTCTATTTTACTCATGGAAATGCTAGAATAATTAGGATGTTTCTTGAATAGAAGTATGGCAATTGTCCCAATATGATCACAGACTTGTATACGTCCTTGATATGATCAGCACAAGGATCAGATCCTTTGTTATGACGCATGACGCATTCCGTCGGCAAAGACTATGAAACTTGTTCTCTGATATATAGTTACTATAAACTGTAAAACACAAGAGGTCGGCCTCTTTTACATTATTCGCTCTGTGACAGGCGGGGAACCCGGACAACCACACTATCCTGCCGCCTGGTGGTTAGAACGCATACTAAGCACTGAGACGCACTGTACCCATGTCGCCCTCAAGTGGCTTCGAGTGGCACTATCGGTGATTTAACTGTACTTCAGTGTGGAGTTGTCTATAAATAACCGGCACGTTATAAAGTTGGGTTTGGAAGCCACCGCTATTTCACGATTCACATGGGGAGAGTATTCATATTACAATTGCCGTCATCTCATTTCAGGTAATGAAAGAATTTCCTATGCTCAACTTGTTCAATATTCATGAAAACCTCATAGAGGCATTATTAGAACTACAAGCATATGCTGATGTCCAAGCAGTACTTGCAAAGTATGACGGTAAGTTCTTCTGTTTCTTCTTCTGTATTTTCAATACAGCAGAGACCTTATGCAAGTCTCATAGGCTTTGTTTAAATAGGGAGGGTCATTGTGCATTTGAATGTTATTGAGAGATGAAATTAGTATTATCTAATACATTGAATATACAGCAAACGTCATATAGGTTTTAACAAGACGTGGCAAAAACACCTCTATGGGGAAAAAATTGCAAACATCTTTTATAATGCGTGGTTGTTGGTCATTTCCCTTAGTCTTTTATAATGGTAATACAAATTATGAACATTTTAGATCAACAAATTTAAAGATATGTTTTTAGAACTTTTTATCTATCCTGGAAACCATAAAGCAATTGTCTGTTTTCTATTCAATCCAATGCCCGTTTTATATTCAATCCGACTGTGATCTCTATTTCAGACATCAGTTTACCCAAATCAGCTACTATATGTTACACAGCTGCATTACTCAAAGCCAGACAAGTAGCAGATAAGTAAGTCCTATACAATGTTAAACTTTTATATGTTATTCCTTCCAAGCTCACCCCATAGCCTACATTATGGACTGTATATTCTGTACTTTACTTTCCATGAGTTCGTGTACTATTTGTAGTTGAGTGCGAAAAATCTATGTTCCCTTACCAAATCAAAGAAATCTAAAATCGAGTGCAGGTGCAGTGTAATTAACGTTTACATTTTGTTATAGGACATTAAATCATAATTATCTTCTCCAAAAAGATACTATGAGTTAAATTTTGAAAAATGATTATTCTACGCCAGTTTTAAGAGTTCAGTTGATGAAGTTGATCGCGTCCATACTTTTGTTCTGCCCTTCACCCTGCCTGACGTCTTTTGTATTGTTGCAGATTCTCCCCCGACATAGCGTCAAAGCGGGGACTAAGTACAGCTGAGATGAACGCGGTGGAAGCTATACACAGAGCAGTAGAGTTTAATCCCCACGTTCCAAAGGTGCGTCCTATAATCTCTATACATCAGGGTATTGCTTACTGCGACAAACCATATATCTCCCGATGAACCATCCACACAAAACATAGATATATATTGGAATAACTAACCATTAATACCGTCGACAGTGTATTCCAGAGTTTATGTCTTTGTTATTACATACCTGTGTGCGAACGTCTATGAAATACTACCCGCTGCTAGGGGTGAAATTTAGATAATGTTCGCGCCCTCTAACTGTAATCTTTGGCTCAGTAAGGAAATTTAACGCTGCGAGCGAGTTCTGCGTGGAGCCGAAATATAATAACAATGGTGACCGTCCTCGAATTCCTGTTAAACGGTCGCAATATACGAACTACGAACCTATCATAAATGTCCTTTAAAAAAAAGTCATCATGATATACACATGCACAATAAGGCAAATTCGTAAGTAGAAGAATCCATTGGACGTTTCAATAGCCGCTAGCGGCCGCGAGGACTTCCACAAGGATGTCACACAGTTAGCAGTCTGTAGAAATTTCAGAATCAATATTCAGAAAGTCGGGTGTCAGGTCGCAGGTCTGCTGCATAAAGACCGGTTTCCAATGGAAATGTCAATCACATATTCTATTCGTGTTTCGATGTATAACGCCAATAGTTGGGAAAAGAAAGGGGGAAGGAATGCTTTGCTATGTAAAAGAAAAGTCTCGTTTTAGCGGAGACTTGAGTGGTAAATATTCTAATGCCGGTCGTATTGCGTCTCTAACCAAACATCTAGATTACACACATAACCCTTACTGTTATGTATTCAGGGGCATATTAAGTGGTCGTACATGTTGCATGTATTATTCTGAATTTCCGTTCTTTCTACCGCCATATTTAGACCAACTAAGCAATACTGTAAGGAATCTCATAGAAAAGATTCGTTACTTTTTAGTCTTATAAAGTAAGATTTCCTCTTCTGGGACAATGACTGTGTACTATTTGACTCGTGAAGTTCTGCTATTCATATTATATGTGTGTTTAACTTTCAGTATTTATTGGAAATGAAAGGTCTTATTCTTCCACCTGAACACATCCTCAAACGAGGAGACAGTGAGGCTATTGCCTACACCTTCTTCCACCTACAGCATTGGAAACGGGTTGAGGGCGCGCTTAATCTCCTACACTGCACATGGGAAGGCAGTAAGTGCAATTTGCTGAAACACTAGTTATCATTGATATTATTAAGCATAGCTTTATATCTTAGTGGTCGTTTCTATTTGTAATTGATGACATATTCTAGGGAGACAAAGCTCTCCTATCTGAGGAAGATCCTATAATGATATCTGTGTCATTCTGACACATATTATTGAGTGGTATTTACTTTTTGGTAAAACCACCAATAGTTTCTTTTTCTTACGTATATGTTATATCTGAGCCTCATCTCCATATTAGAAGAGACCGGTTAAGACGCAATTTGTTGCAAAATGTTGATGTGTTAAGCTAGCCTCATGTGGTTAAAAATACCTTCTGAGCCTGAATCTGTTTTGCATGGTTGTACAACATAAAGGCAAGTTCGACTTTTCTTTGGTCGGCCATGTGGCTTTAGTTTCACTCATACACATTTTTAGTGGTTGGGAAACATGTCCTGCCGATCTTGTGACGTGTGCTTGGTAGTTTGTACTTGGTCATGGTCACTATGACCTTTGAGTGAGGTCAGTCTTTAATATTTCAGTAAAGTCTTCTACATTAATGTTATTTGCATCGCTTCTACTCTGCCACTTCCTGCTCACGTGCTTCTTTAAACAAAATATAATTTGTCTTCACATTATTAACTAAATTTTGTTTTCAAATTGTGTTTGCCCACAGCATTCCGTATGATCCCATATCCACTGGAGAAGGGACATCTCTTCTACCCTTACCCAACATGTACAGAGAGTGCAGACAGAGAACTCCTACCTGGTATGTACCTAATATGTTATATATGCTGTAACTAGATTGTCAACAAACAGAATCGGAATGACCAGGACTTAATACAAAGTGAGGGGAAAGAAGCGGGCATTATGTTTGTGTGTAAGATATGACTCAGTAGAACGTTCACACCCGTGTGGAGATTCGGGAACCAGTCACGATGTCTGGGTGTCGTACCATGGGAGAGTTGTCAGTCCTTGAGAGTGCCAAGCGGAAGTTCTTTGGCAATATGGATGAGTAATTATTGTACGGCTGTTTGCCTTAATTTCTCTGCTTGTATTTTGGTTCCAGTAGTCAAGAGCAAACAAGCGAGTTCGTAACTCCCGCTCAGTGTGAAACCGGGTCCCGCTCGTTGAATACAAAGCTATAGTATAAAACCCTCCCCAGAGACGAATTGTGTGCTATAATAAATTTTAAAAAATTATAATTGAAAAAAGTTCAGTCATTGAAGAAATTTCTCTCATAAATATGCATATGTCTACACATGGTGATTTAAGCCTGAAACTGTCCGTTATTTAATGAAGGAAATCTGTTTTGTCGTCTTTTAGTAGAAAGGTATTTTTTCTTTCTTTTTTGGCATCGGCTTGTGATAGAGGTGTTATAGCCACGTCTTAATAATCTTTAGTAGAAAAGTCAACACATACATAAAAAGAAAATGACAAAATTCTTGAAAGAATACTTAATGAATGCAATTGAGAAATAATAAATGCCTACTCATTAAAACGGTATCCTTGGTAGTTGTACTATTTTTCCACATTATAACCGCAATTGAGAAATCTTGAACAATATTCTCAGTTGATATGAATCACGTTGTAGATGTTAGGAGACTTTAAGTATACCAGGTACTACGTAAATAAATATATATATATATCAAGACGAGGTGTTTTCCCTCAGCCCGGTCCCATACATCCCCCAGCCTTAATGGGAATCTTGCTGAGAGTTCATTGTATCGGGGTCGGCGGGTCACACTCGGGGAAACTGTGTGCGGCTTCCGTTCACGCCACATCGAGTTTTCTTTAGTGATGTGTGTGCACTGTCACCTCCGACGGAAAATGAGTTAATGATAGTAGAAAATCTTCGACGCTGATGCCAAATTACAAGTTTTTCCCATGGAAAAAAGCGATATTCTCGGTCATGCATAGTTTTCGGTCATGACCGATTTCAGACGTTGCCAATGGCACTTGAATAGTAATGTCTTGCGCTAGGATGGCTAACAATGACAATACGTGAAGCGCTGAGTGTTTTCTCTCTTCTCTTACTCGCAGCCTTCCATGAAGTGTCGGTCTACCCCAAGAAGGAGCTTCCCTTCTTCATTCTCTTCACGGCTGGACTCTGCTCGTTTACGGCGCTGCTGGCCCTTCTCACACACCAGTACCCCGAACCCATGGGGGTCGTTGCCAAAACGGTACGTAGAGTAATCATTTCATTCCAATAGAGGATGCTATCGCCATCAGTGTGTACGGGTGATAAATTTTCTTAAATTGTGAACGTGGGAAAAACCAAAGCGTGAAAATCCTAACTTCTTACAGCTCCTGAAACCGTCGAGAATATTGACTTGCAAATAGTGCCACTAGTTATCTGTTTGGGTGACATTGAATATTTTGAAAAGATGATATGGTTTGTTGTAACACAAGCAATTTGCTGAGTTTACTTCAAGCTGGGACTTAACTGACACTATAAATGGCTCAGTAAATTCTGTACACGTTGACTTATCATCGTATCAAGCAAATGATAATATAAAAACACATTTTGGTATTGAGTTTTGCAATTACATATTGCCATCTTTTGAGGGTGCTAAAAGAATAATACATTGCATTGGCATTATTCGTCAAACTGATTAATTAATGACTATAACAATATGAGCGAAACACAGTCAAGCCTAGTGTTTTAAAGAATGAATATATATCTGAGGTTATAAGAAAATGACATCAGTAGATAAATGATAATACAAATGTATATTGCGCGAAATGGAAACCGCTTACAGTGAAGTCTATTAAAGATCTAACGTTGTTATTCAAAGACATGGCAATATACCTCACAGCACAACTGGAGAAAAAAGGTGCAAATTGGACTCAGACCTTGACATGTTTCTTGGGGTAGAACTCGATAACCAGACAGGGGAGGGGACGAGGACAGAAGACGCTGAAGGGTTGTGAACCGGCACCTGACAGTCTACACCAATGCACTCGTGAACTGGGCAAGAGGAATGCAACAGTTATTGAAGGGTCCTGCGGCGCACACTGCCCCCGTCCCCGGAGCCGCGGCCCCGGTGCCCGTCAGGTGGGGGTGCGGAGAGGGGGCGAACAGAGGCGGCTCTATTGTGGGAAATTGTGCATATATGTATTTCTGCTGTAGAGTGTGTGCTTGGTGTCTCGGTGGACGGGGCGAGTCGGGGACGGCCGGCAGGAGGACGGGCAAGGTCCCCGGGCGCCGCACCTCCCGTCCGCGGCCCTGTTTACCGGCCCCGCCGGATCCGTGTCTTGCGCAAACAGTGTCCATGTCGGCGGCAAACAGCGCCACTGTTTGTCATGCGACTGATAGCTTTGCCGAGGGCTTTAAGCCTGCGCCGGCGCGCCGTGAGCAACACGTCAAGTAGCGCTGACTTCTGCGGCGCACACAACAACTGTTTCTTTACTGTTTCAGATTTCAGTGCGCTCTGAGGGGCTGGCCGATTGACAACTGCCTCCCCGTGATTCTATTTAGTTTGTGTACGCAGGGCTGCATTCGGATGGCGCGCCTCGAGACTGAGTCCCCAAGAGAAAAGACCTGCCCGCCAGAACATTATCCACGGCGTTGGCTTTTTAACCCGAACACTGCACGCATGCCCACCCCCCATACACCACCCTCCCTTATCCGCAGTCGCCCCATGGCGCACTGCACTAATAAAAATACTGCTGGCCTTCCTCTACATATAGATGATGTAAACATGGCTTAGTGTCGGCTTTATTCGCAGACTACCAATGCATGCACCAAACCCGACTGAAGGTCCTGAGAACGTTATGTGCATTCATCTTGTAACTCTCCCTATAATAAGCTCACATTATGAATCTAGTGGATCCCCGCTACACATATAGTTCTGGGTTGTCCTCTATGTATACATATGTACCTCCGAATGCATTTTGCTTTGGATGATTATATCCAAGTATAGACGGTGAGGAGTATTGCCTAGTCTGGACGTGGTAATGACTGGCCGCCGTTCATTGGACCGTGACCGGGCTGACCTCTGAGCCGACCCGGGGTCAGTAGGCCGTGACCCGGCCTAATCCTTCCGGTGCCATGCTCGAGTGTCGCCGGCTGGGGATCGGGTGACGGTCTCAGTGCGCGGGACATGGAACCCAGCGCGCCGCGCCACCGCCACCACCAGGACATGTCCGAATTGTACCGAGTCAGTGACTCACTCCCTCACCAAATCACGGCTTATTTAGTGCCTGATTCATTAACTGAGGAGGCTGGAAGGATTCATTGACGCACTGACTGATATCAGTTATTAACATGGACCGAGTCAATGATTGATGAACAAGTCGCTGACCAATAACCCCAGACACTAACTAGACTGGTTCGTCTCGTGGAAAGTCTGACAGTCTACTGCCCATGTGGGATGGCAAGCTAGTTAATGGCTGACTGGTTGTTTGGCTGTTCAACAGGCTCCTTGCTGGCTCCTTGGTGAAGGTCGATTACCTATACGGGTGATTGGATACCTGCCTGTCTGAATAGTGATTTGGCTGATTGACTGTCTTGTTGGTTGAGAGGTTGTCTAGCTGACTGTTCCCACTGGTGTGACATGTTTTTAGCCAGCGCTAATTTTCACAACCAAACTTACCTCCCAACATTATCTAAGTATGAACATACTAAAGAGTTGAGGATTGGAATGATATATTCCGAGTTGCGGTCATTAACCTAACAGAACATAAGCCTGACCGTAACCTTATGTTGTCTCTGAGTAGAGGTATCTGTACCCAATGGAAAAGGTTGATACACGTACCAGCCATTAAGTTTAAGTTGGTTTGGGTTTAGGCTGTACTGTTGGAGTTTGGTAAGGTAAAGGTAGTACACTCAGAAAATTGAACTGAGTTAGAAGACCGGAAGCCAACTCAATGTTAGACATTGTAGTCTGAGAATTTAGGGATCTATATTTTCCTGATGGTCGAATGATTCTGTGCATATTATATTTAATGATGTACCAACTTGTTAGTCTATTTGTTAGACTATTTGTCTCCCACAACTATGGATATCCATGGAAAGTAAAAAGATCATATTGTTTGTTTTTCAGATCCTCGGTTGGCTCTACTTGCCCATTAGTTATGTTCTCGAGAAGCTTGAGGCAATCCTGCCGTCAAATCTAATCCAGCAACTCTCGCGGATCTAACAGAGGACAGCGGCTGGTGATCTGAACTTAAATCTGCCGCCAAAATGATTAACTCTTACCCGGGCCCCAGCGACGACTGCCTGCCCGTCAACCATCCACCAGGACGAAGATAATTTATTTTTCCTAAGCTTTTATCAAAGATTTATATTTTGCTCGTTCTCCGTATTTGATACTTATATGGAGATGAAACTTTGTTCATGTCAATTCTGACCGTATTGAATAGATTATGGAAGAGGAGATGCCATGGTATGTGGATTTTAACATTGCACTCACCCTGATTTTCGGAAACCTGAAAAAAATTCACATGAACGTCCACCATAGATCCAAACTGAGAAACCTGCTATCACCAATAAACATTATTGTTGTGTTGTCCTTGCGTCACGACGCAATGCTACAGAAATATGGCTCTTATTTAACATGATAACAAAACGACTCCGAATTAAATGCCATAGGGGCAACTATGAATGTGCAATTACTACTCATCAAACGGAGGTCATCACGGCATTTATCTACACTTAGTTATACGGAGAGAGAAGTCAATTCCAAAGGAATAGTTCCTCTTTTTTTCTGTTTCATTTCATTTAAGAGCCAATACATGTATACATGACGTTCTGATCTTGTTCTACTATTGTTGTCTTTCTGTTGTCGGAACAGCTGCTTATTAAACCTAGATATTATTTATCTGGATGAGATTTCCTTCAGATACCACTTCTGTCGACGCCACTATCAACTTGATAAACTCTTGTTTTCCCCTTTGATTATGTTCATATTTGACATCCTAAGGGGTGACGCTAGTGAATAACCATTAGGACAGGATTGGGTTTACCACAGGGGGAATGAATGATTCTGAACTCTATGACAAAAGGCCGACTTTTCCCATGTGTTCTGACAGTGCTCTGTGGTCCTCAACTACAGCAAGCACAGGGTCATAATAGATGCTTCAGGATCTGTGCCATTCGGATATTCTTTACGCTGTACAAGGGTGAACGGGACAGCAATGGAAGGTGCTTGGTCATTTGACAGACCTTTATTAGATTATGAATGATGGAATAAACAATTGGGAATCATGCTTGTATGCCTTGTTATTAATGTACGGAAAGGGTTTATCTTTTGTTTTGATTGAAAATAATCGTGACTTAATGTGCACATAAGATATATATTAGAAAATAACATTAAATCAATATAGAACAATTTATTGTAATTTAAACATGACCAATGAGAGGTGTTATGTGCTGCTACCTAGCGGGACATTGCCTCATAGGTCGAAGAGGGTAGGATAGACTGGATAATACCATAGATATCTATTTAGCCCCTCTGTTATGCTTCAAAAACCCGTTGTAAAGTCTAGGACCTAACTCAAGAATAGACCTTAAAAGATGGGAGTAAGAACTCGAACATAAGGTACCTTGTAGTACTATGCTTTAAGAAACTTACTTATTTTAATGACATTGTTCAACTTAAATACATACAGCAGGTGGCATCTTGCTGCAGGTTGAGGTTGCAAGCTCTATGTTGTAATCGGCAGTTAAACCGACAGCCAATCAGCAATGACCAGTCTCGTCCTGGTTTGTCGCACATACAGAAAGTTGTAGGTCCCAGCACACCAAAATGGGCAATAATCTCTCTGACTGGCAACCCACAAACAAAGCAGTCCCGCAGGGCTCGGTCCTCGGACCCCTATTATTTATTTTTTACATCAATGATATGATTGGCACTTTTAAGGCCCACAGATTATCGTATAGGTTTTATACGGATGATCTGATAGTATATAAAGAGGGGCACTGTGGCATTGAAATTTTAAAAAAAATGCAGGAAGGCTTGGATGATTTACATGATTGGACTTTCAGCAATCTGCTGACGATAAATTGTAAAAGCACGAAAATTGTCTGGTTTGGCTTGAAATCTAAACTTAAAAAGAGCATCATCCCGGACCTCTTTTTAGGACCAACTAAACTGTTGAAAGTAAAGGACTATACCTACCTTGGTGCAGTAATAGAAGAGACCCTAACAATGGAAAAGAACCTCAAAATTACTATCAAAAAAGTGAATCGGAAAGTCTTCCTGCTTTGGAAAATTAAGCACCTGATAACTAATAAGATGGCATGTAAAATTTATAAGCAAAGTATAACCCATCATAGACTATGCATCATTCCTTCACGACTGTGGACCCCAAAAGCTACAGCGGATTCAAAATGGAGCATTGCAAATCTGCCTGGGTGTGAGTCCCAGGGTGCACACTATTTATCAGGTGTTCTGGACCTAAAACGAAGAACTGCTTCTAACCTTTACAAAAAGTAGAATCAATTTGAAATGCAGAATACACTCATCGATAATACTGGTAGCAGAAATTCACACTGACATGGAGGTAATGACAAGGGCTAGAAGTGGCACCATGGTACAACTTCCAAGATCTAAGACAGAATTTGTTAAATACCCGGCCTATAGAGGCTCCCTTGCCTGGAACAAATTACCTGAAAATACAGGTAGAATTGAGGAAAATGAAGCCTTTAAAAAGACCATCAATATTATACCAGACTTATCCTAGCCAAGGCTTGGCTACAGTTCACATTTCATTAACTAATAGCAAACAAAGTCAATGAGCTTTTTCCAATTTACCGGACCCCTCATGCTGGTTCCCTGTCCACCCCTAAAGTAATCATGCATTGCATTTTTATATTTGACTGCACCTAATATGGTTATTCTCCATTCAAGGCAAACCTCTTTTATCCATATCCTGCTAATAGTAAACAAAATAAACATGAGTCAGATCAAATTTTAAGTATGCATATAATGTCAACCTCAATTGTTAGCATTCTGCCTGCCATACTTGGTACTCCTTGAAGCTAGTGCATAACTATATTAATAACATGCATTTATGTAGTGAGAGGCATGGAAAGGAACTGACCAATTTCCCAAAAATAATCCTGGTGCAGTGCGGAATCAAGAAATGATGTTCATGCTGTCATTAGGAGGAAGGGATTGACATCAGCCTCATTCACAGATTGCCACAGGAATATCCAAACTAACTTTTTGCTAGAGGGAATACCAAGGGTTTAGAGCCACCAAAGAGATGGTAAACTGAACATCCCCAAACCAGCACCAGACCAAGACTGCTATCAATTGTCATTCCTTCATCCTTAGTTATAAGATAGACTATAAGCCTGAATGTATACTACACCCCATTATATTACTTTATTACCCACCGATTACGGAGTCTCCATAGGAAATGTATAGAGCACCTGGAAACAGCTACCCGGAGATTCTGGAAAAATAGCCCTGTCCATAATGAGGTTGAATCATAATGTACTTCGAAATAGGTTTCTTGATTGTTCATTCAGTGTTAATTATTTAGAATCAATCAGAATAATTTAATTTTCCATCAGAAATCATTGTAATGACACCCTTTGCATGCTAAATCTCCTCGTAGTTGACGACGTAATATCCTCGCTAATCGCTCGGATATTACTACGCGTCAACTACTCGGAGATTACAGCCACTCGTACACAAAACCAATCATTATTGTGTATATATTATTATCTAATACTATATAATACGCAATATTACTGTATAATAATATTAATGCCTATAAGACAGTGACACGACCATTGAGCCTGGTCACACCTTTGCCCGACGGATCCGTCGGGTCAGTCAGAATCGTGTCGCTCAACACACTTCACAGACCCGATTTTAATCGGGTCGGGCATTACTTGCCTTGGGGCAACCACCGACTCTGCCCGACCTTAATCGTGTCGCTGTACACACTTCACCGATTCTGAGTAGGCCGCTTCTATAGTGATGATAAATATCCCCCAGAATGTTTGGCAAAATCTTTGGAAGGATTAATCCATCTGCCTGTGGAACATCTTAAGCTTATTTTTCAGGTTTAAACAGACATGCATGGGGGTGGGTTAAGAGGGCAACATCAACGCACAGTGCTTTTATAACACTGCCATGAAAGTAATTTTTAAATTTCTAAAAGTGTTCAAGATTTCTGAAAAGATATAAATACCAGTAAATTGCATGGACCTCCCATTCAGATGGTAGACATAGAGTATAAACCCTGAAATTACTTAAGTGTGATGATTTTGCAGTGGGCTTTGCCAGCAGTTTTAGTTCCAAAGGACAAAAAGGGTAATATGGGTTTGTGGTGATTATAAGAAGGTCAATGAGTTAATCAAAGAAAATGAATACAAGCTACCAAATGTAGAAGAAATGTTAGCCAAACTTTGTGATGGAGGTAAAAGGCAAAAGTTGTTCAGTAAGCTAGATTTAGCTAGTGCTTTTAATAAGCTCTATCAGGACGAAAAGTCATAAAAGATATTGAATATAGACACACACACAAAGATTTGATAGAGCCAACCAGACTCACCTTTGGTATGAAACCTGTGCCAGCCTATTTTTTAATCGTCAATGGATCACATATTAGTTGGTATCGATAATGTGTTTTGTTATGTAGATGATGTGCTTATTGCTACTGAGACTAAAGAGGAACATCTACAGGCATTAGCAGAAATATTTACACATTCCAGAGGGTCTGATGTCAAACTAAACAAGGGAAAATTTTTGTATTTCCTCTCCGAAATCAAGTATTTGGGTTACATTCTTAGCACAAGTGGCATAAAGCCTGAGATAAGTTAACATGTATCCTAGATGCCCCCAGGCCTCAGCACGTTGGTGAGTTGAGGTCATTCCTGGGCATGATAAATTACTATTGTAAGTTTGTGCCAAACCTAGCTAGTCACAGCCATCCTTTATACTTCCTACTGGGTAAGGGTGTTGATTTTATCTGGTCAAAAGATTGTGAAGATGCATTTTTGTTTAACCCATTCAAGCCGGGTGATGCATTGAGGCATCGACCAGGGCTGGCCGGGTGATGTCTCAAGGCATCAACCAGTGCTGACCGGGTGATGCCTTGAGGCATCATTTGCAAAGTATATGTTTTTTTTAATAAGATTGAAAATAATGGCTTAATGAATATGAATCTTTCGGAGAATGTAGATATAAAATCATATTTGATTTTTCTAAGTGAAATGAAAAATAATGATTAGTATCTAGTGTCATGTCATGTGATCCAAAAACAAAATTTTCACAATAGGCCTATGTACCCGGCCTCTAGCGGCATTCACTGGCACTAGTACCCGGCTCCACGACTGTAGCCCTGCCGCGGGTACCCGGCGCGATAGGGTTAAGAAATGAGAGTTGTAAAGCTACAAATTGTTGGTGCATTATGATCCTAAAAAAAGGTTGTGCTGTCAGTTGACACAATTCCATATGCTTTAGGTGCTCTCATTAGTGATAAAACGGAAGATGAATCAAAGAAACCAATTGCTTTTACATCTAGGTCACTGTCCCAGGCCAAGTTGAACTATGCCCAAATAGAAAAGAAAAGTGTGTATGGTCTAAAGAGATTTCATCTGTATTTGTATGGCTGGCCCTTTTTACTGATCACTGATCATGAGCCGTTGACTTTGATATTTGGTCCCAAGTATGGCATACCACCAATGGCAGTGGCATGGTTAACACGTTGATCACTTCTGTTGGCAGGCTTCAGTCATGATATACATTGCCGGAAATCTAAGGATAATGCACCGGCAGATTGCACCTGGCTCATGCAAGGAACGTGATGTGGATGAAGTTTATATGTTCCATTCAATGGTTGACAGTTTACCGGTGATGGCCGCAGAGATAGCCATATGTACGAAAACTGATAAAGTGTTGTCAAAGGCCTATGAGTTCACTTTGCATAGATGGCCAAAGAATTGTGACAATGTGGCATTGCAGGCATCCTGGAGAATTTGTTTCGACTTGTCTCTGGATGAGTGATGCCTTTAGTGGGGCAGACAAGTGATAGTGCCTTTGTCATTGCCGGGTCAGCTTCTGGATGAACTACATTCATGCCACCCTGGCATGGTGAAAATGAAGGCCTTGGCAAGTTCATTCATATGATGGCAATCTATGGATGCAGACATTGAGGACTGCCTGCCACAGCTTCCCTACCCTCATGTTCCCAGTACTGACTTTACCTGTTCCAGTAATCACTCAACCACCTGCACATACTGATACCATACCAAGCATGTTTGAAAACATTTGATCTGTGGTATTAGTTATGTTATTCAAGAATTATGTGTGTATACTTTGTGTACTGATGTACATTGATATCATAAGGGAGGAATATGATGCATTTCTGAATCCCTGATAATGAGCATGGACCGTTACGGTAGGTGAAATAAACACTTCCGTTCAGGGTTATCAACATGACTGTTGTGACTAGTGATTCCTTTCCATAAACACAATGTGATTCTTCTCCATAAACACAATATGATTGGCTTCAGATTTTATGGGGAGGAGAAGTCAAGGACGCCAGGTGTAAGTCAAAGTTTAAAACACAATATTAAGATTATTGAGCATTAAATTGTCAAAACAAATAAATCTATGTGGCTCTATGTTAGGTCTGAAACCGGCTGCTGCTAAATTTATTTGAATAGCTCTATTTAAACCCCATATTACTGTTTAGTCTGCAATGTCATCAGCATAGAGACTTCTTGACTTGGTATTGAACAAAAGTTAATGTCAAACTAACTACTGCAATTGTATTTTATCTGATATTTGACTTAAGGCGTATCTGAAGCAAAATATCAAATGACTAAATATAATAAACCTTTCTTCCTGAGGTTTGGGTGATTTCCAGCCACTTTTCTTCTTCACTCCCAGCAGTGGTAGATTTACTGCTATATCAAAGGCCAATCCTTCTCATACCATATCTATGTGGTGTGGGAAGTAAAAGAACTCTCATCTCGGTAAATGTGTAGGGGTGAGATTTCTACCTACATTCATCTCATAGATTAGGTCAAACCGGAAGTAAGTCTAATTGAACAATTGGACGTTAAACTACCCGAACAAACAAACAATGCTCAGAGGTATTGCTTTTATTGAAAACAGAGGGGTGATTTGCAAGGCAGTTCTGTAATAATTAGATCAATTGATTCACATTAGGTATACAGTATACGGTATTTATGACCCTATTGCGATGGAATTATCGCACGATATGCCCCACTGAAATGTTGCAATGCTTCCAATGCTACTTTTGGGGGGGAAATTGATGGATAGAGAATGAAAATCATATCCATGAATATTAAGTATACAGTCATATGATAAAGATGTGGTTTAATCCCTAAATCAAAAGATTTGATATGTATTGATTTGGTATCACGTAGGGCTATCTCTTTGTATTGATAATAGATTAGAGAATACAAGTGGAGGCCATGATATGCTATAGCCACATGATTAATTAGTCTGGATATTATGTAAAGCTTATAAAGCGGCTATTTCCCCAAATTGGCCATTAATAGGCGCCCAGGCCTGCCGGCCGACCCGACACTTGGCTGGAAATGTGCAAAAACTGCATGAATTGTCTGAGCACTTCCACCAACCCACCTAATCCTAGCCGGCCCATGACCACAAGGCGTACACACACCATCCGGCGGGCACCCAGTGACTGCTTCCACCAAGCTCGGGGCCGGGCAGTGCTGGCAGAGGTTATGCTATAGTCATGCTACTGCCATGACGTCTAGAAGACTTTTGCCACAAACATGTTAAGTGAGTCCCTGTTCATTTTATAGGGGGTGTGCCTCACCACACACTATGCCACTCCGGCTCCTCAAAAGCCACTGATCTAGCAGGGCAGTGTGCCACCATGTTAGAACTTGTTGACGGTGTCTGTTGTGGTATTGGCGGCTTGCTGTCAAAGCTGATTCTGGCAAAGCTCCCAGGGCCACCGCTAAAAAATCAGTTGAAGCTGTTTTTGGCCAGTAATCCTTTGAAGGCAACCATGTACAGTTTAGCCATCAAAACTGCCTGCTTGGTGAAACAGTGGTAAAATGGCCTGTAGGCCAGGCTGGTGGTCACCTGCCCACAACACATGGTGAGGAGCCACTGCCTTGCAGGGCTGGCCTGGCCGGTTTTGAAACATTTCATGATACACCATCATGCACTGTTCCACCGGGCAAATCTTCGCCACCAACACCAGAATGGGCTGGCAATGACCATAAGGGCATCAGCCAGGGCTGGCGCTGGCTTGGTGGCTGTCAGAATCAGTGAAGTTTATGTTGCTGTACACAGTTCACAGACCCAATTATAATTGGGTCGGGCATACTTGGATGGGGGTAATGTCTGACTCTGCCCGACCTTAAGATTGTCACTATACCTTCACTGATTGTTTCCGATTTTGAGCAGGCTGTTTAAATAGCAATGTTAACTATCCTCTAGTCCGATTCACAAGTGTTATTAATGTGTAAGGGAGACAGGCGATGATATATCTGGAAACCTTTTCCCGATATCTGAATTGGATCCAAAATGATTAAACTTTTTATTGTTTTCTCTGAATACACACCATCTGCCTATGGCTCGGCTCCCAGTGGCACACTTTGATCTCAGTCGGGTCGCTGAACAAGGCCATTAAGTGGAGAGGTTGTAGTGTTTTTGTGGTGCTAGGAAGGTATTGAAGAGGCCGAGAGGTTGCTTAACATTGCATCTTTATTTGCAAAAAGGGCGGGAGCGCAAAATTTCTGTTTTGAAACATTTCATGAGACACCATCATCAAAGAATAACAAGGCGCTAGTCGCGAACAGGTACTGTTTTAACATACATGACATTCCTCTCCCATAGCATAAAGCTGGAAGAGGTACTTTACCTTAATTATGTTACAGTTACACTCATTGTGTTACTCTTACTTAATTACACAGTGTCACAAGTCATGACGTGACACTGTGAGGCTAGCCTGTGTGTCAGCTACAGGCTGTGGTGATGATGGTAGTGGTGGATCAGGTGCGGTGCGGTCGGAGACAGCATAGGAGCTAATTGAGGTGGCGAGTCCAGGTGAGTGGGTGGCATGAGTAATGTCTGTTCCTGAGGTGGTGACTCAGATGACTGATCTGGCTCTTGAGGAAAGTGGGCACGTAGATGATCAACTTGGCACTTCCAAAAGCGTCCATCATTCAGGGTGGCATTGCGCTCAATCACTTTGTCCGCGATGGTTGGTGTGATGAAGTCTAAGGCATCAACAGCTTGGCAGGAGCAACTTCCTTTGTAGTCTGCAGGGTGATGCGGTAGTGAGCAAGAAAACTGTAGAGCACAATCTCCAGGTCTGGCTCATCACTCTTCTGAATACCATCCTTCACGGACTGTACCACACGCTCAGCGAGTCCATTGGAAGGTGGATGGTATGGGGACACACAAATGTGTTTGATGTGATTCTTTTTGCAGACCAAGGACCATTATTGGACACAATGGATACAGGCGGACCATGTGTCGTATATGACTGACAGGGCTTATTGATGGTGGTGCCGTTTGTGGTGCTCTTCAGGTGTGTATCAATGAACTTTGAATGGCTGTCCACTATGACTAGCACCTTCTGTCCATTCATCTGTCTATCATAGTCTATATGCAGGCAGTGCCATGGTTTCCCTGGCCACTCCCATGGGTGGAGCTGAGCCAGAGGTGGGGTTTTAACATGTTCCTGGCACACAACACAGGCTTTCACATTTCACTTGATAGCGTTGTCGATTCCGGGCCACCAGATGTAGCTGCGGGCGAGGGACTTTGAGCACACAATACCTGGGCGGTACTTGTGGAGTTGTTCCAGCATAGTTTCCCTGCCCTAGGGCGGAATAACGACTCGACTACCACCCATCAGACAGCCTTGAAGGGTGCTCAACTCATCTTTACAGTGATGATACGGCTTGAGATCTTTGCTAACTGAGGTTGGCCAGCTTTCCATGACACACCGGTACACCTTTGACAGGATCGGGTTGTGGTTGGTCCAGGTAGCCACCTGAGCCGCGGTAACCAGAGTGGTGTCAAGGATGTCCATTGAGAGGACCATCTCTGTGGGAACTGGAATGTGTCCCTTTGTCATAGAGATCTGAAGATTGCTGTGTCTATCGGCATTACCATTCTGAGCACCAGGTTTCTAGTGTAGCTCATAATTGTCATCGGAGAGCCCAAGTGCCCAGCACTATATACATGCACTGGCCATGGGCGAGATCATCTTATCTTCCTTCAGCAGACCAAGCAGTGGCTTATGATCAGTCTCAAGCTTGAAATGGTGTCCATATAGATACTTGTGGAACTTTGTTGTACTGTACACCAGGGCCAGAGCTTCTCTATGTGTCAATAGTTGAGCTCAGCTGGTCCAAATGAACGTGAAGCCTACGCAATCAGACGATCAATCCAAGCCATTGGGCATGATGTATAAGAGGACAGTGCCTACGCTACACGGCAAGGCATCACAACTGAGCAGGAGTGGGAGCTCAGGGTTGTAGTGCACCAGGACTTGGGGTGAGAGAAGCAGCTCCTGGAGTCCTTGAATGTGCATTGCTGCTGGGGGCCCAAGTGCCGAGATACATTCTTGTTGAGTGGGTGGTGGAGAGGCGCAAGCATGGCACAGAAACTTGTGGTAGTAGTTAACCATGCTGATATAGCTCTACACTTCGGCAACGTTAGTCGGTTTGGGGGCATCCTGAAGGGCAGCAGCCTTCTCGGGGAGTGGGTGGATGCCTATCCCATTCATGTCACCATTTGTATTGTTTGTGTGGTCCTATGAAGGTATTGAAGAGGCCTAGAGGTTGCTTCACATTGCATCTCCACATTGCATCTGCACCTTTGCAAAATGGGCGGGAGCGCGAACGTTCGGATTTGGAACATTTCATGATACACCATCAGTTTCTACTTCCAGTTACAAATAATGACAAGGTGCTAGTCGAGAACAGGTAGTGTTTTAATATCCACGACAGAGGTATGACTGCCAAGCACCGGTATGTTGATGTACAAGGGTGGTGAGATATGGTGGTAGATGTCACTGTCATATGGGCTTAAAATCAAAACATCTCCCCTTTTTAACAAAAGATAGCATTATATACTTTAGCAGCAAACAAAGTATTCCCTCTTCAGCTGCAAAGTCTTTTATGTTCGTAGACTTTCTATAGATTTTTCTATAACTCTACATATCATCTCTTATAGCTACTGAACAGTTGGATTATAACTCAGCCTTAAGCATAGCAGATATATGCAATAAGAGTCTTTGGTTTTGATTAATTGCTGCAAACTTGGAAGTCTTTATGAAAATGTCTCTTGACCATTACCTATATCAGATCATATGGGTTATTTGCAAATAAGATATGATATGAAAAGATAAGGCTAACTGGTTCGAGTTCTCACTCATCGACACTGACAGGAGTTTAATTTGCCCTGAAAAGGTCTAGTATCATTGACTCACTTCATGGCCTCAATTAGTCTTGGTGCATGCTTGCGGTCTCTGACAGGCCGCAATGTGGATGCACCCGACGTGGCTAATGTCGATGCTGTGCTGGGTGGGCAGCAACTGGCATTAATTGCTCTCCAGTGGTTAGGAGGTGTCCCTGGTTACGTTGGTATACTGCACTGTCTTTGGTCTGTATGTTGTACAACCAAGATCCATCTTTCTGTTGTATGACTCCCTTTTTTCGGCCATTGGCTGTTATCCCACACTCATATAACTTTTCCCTCCTTCAGCAACTTTAGGCTCTTGCTGGTTTTTTTTAATTCAGCACTTGTCCTCTCCAATTTTCCCTAAAAAGACGCCACACTTGAGTGGTGCACTGCGATATGCTAGCAGGGCAAGATACTCATGTTCTCCTGAACACTTGGCTTTTGGTAGTAGATGCATAACAATCTTCACCAATATTTCTCCCTATCCATAGGATGGTGGGTAGGGGGTAGTGAAATATGGTCAAACTCCCATAGTTCAGCTTAGTCCTTGAACTCTTGGCATGTGAAAAGTGTACTGCCATCTGTTATTAGCTCCAGGGGAATGCCCTGCTGCATGAAGATTGCTTGCCGTTTCAAGGTTACAGCATGTGACTTCTTTGATGGTAGATGAGCAACTTCTATGAAATTTGAGTTGTAGTCTACAAAGACTAGGTATGGTAGTTTCTGTATATAGAGGTAAGCAACACCTAGTTTCTCCTATACTTCATCAGGGCGCCCATGAATTTTTCAGTTTAGTGGCTTGGGCGTACAGCTGCTCTTGACATGGTTCACACTTGCTGACTGTGGTATCATTACTTATCTTTGACCAATAAATGGTTTGGCATGTTCATCCCTTAGAATTCCTGATGCCAAAGTATCCTTTGTGTATCTTCTTTAACATTTCAGCTTCGCGGGATTGTAGGGATGATGATGTGATCATTGTTGATAAGGACTTTGTCGATAAATGTCAGCTCCTCAACAAATGGGCATTGACATTTGGTACCATGGATCACTACTTCTAGGACAGACTTCAATGCCAGATCTTGTTCAGTTCCTTGAGCTACGTGCTCCCACATCATCTTGATGAGCAGACGAGTAGCCTTGAATGTACAGGCATGCACTTCAACATCACCTTCATCATTGTTTGTGGGTGTATTTAGGCTGTAGGATCACAATAAGTGGTCAGCTGTTGTCATGAGTTTGTGGTCAGGATGACCATAGATGTAGTTGTAGAATGACTCACAGGCAATAACTACTCTGAGAAGCTCTTTCTTGATCTGTGCAAAGTTCATCTCAGTGGATGTTTGCAGTCTTGATACGGGAGCTACTGGTAACCATTCACCCTTAACTTGTTCTTTGATGCAGCAAATGAGACTTTCAGCTGTTTTGTCTGATAGGTGCTGAGATTGATATTGTCTTGACATGAGACCATTTCCTCGATATCCTTAGACTTGGAAGATCTACAATACCTTGTGCCTTGAGGGACATGATGTCTCTGAGGTAGCTGATATTGGTCTTCTTCTCACATTTGTCTAGGTTCAGGGACATCCCGATGATATTCATCTTCTCCATGACTGCACATAGCTATCGTGTTGTTCCTTTGTTCGCCCATAAACCGGGATGTCATCCATGAACATGACTACACTGGGTAGACCCTCCAGGTCTTGTTCCATGCACTTGTGAAACACCTCTGCTGACAGCTTAGCACCAATTGGTAGGCGTACGGATCTATATCTACCAAATAGTGTGTTGAAGATTGTCATCTTCAATGATTCTTCAGTGAGCACAATCTGATGGAATTCTCTGACCAGGTTTATCTTTGTGAAGCACACTAACCCAGATATTCCACTCAATAGTGATTCTTTCGTCTGCAGTTGATATTCGCATGTCACCATTCATCTTGGCTCATCTTGCTTGCATATGAAGCCTTACTCACCTTGCCCATCGAGCTTTCTTCAGACAATCCTTCAGCGCACTCAAAACTCTTTGGGGTGCATGCACAACAGGCTTGGCATCATCACTCAGAGTGAACTTGTATGTCCCTGGGAGAGTACCACTTTTTTCAAACAGCTTCGGGTACTCTTCCTCAACTCCATTGGACTCCACTCATCCATGTGGCCTTCCTGGCTAACAACATCCACTCATCACACACACTCTGCCTTCCCATCAAACCTAGTCGCTCACTTGTGATGTTTGATAGCACAGGGGGACATCTATTTGGAACAATTATGAAGTGTATGGCGTAAGTCATTTACTTTGATGATACCATTGACTTTGAGCGCAACTATATTTCTTATACTCTGCCAGAGCAACTTCCAACAAGCTCATGAATGGCCGTTCATCCTCACCTTCACTCGATGCATCATATGTGTCCAACTCAAACACATAAACTGACTTTGCTGGACAGAATCTGTAGAAATAACCGGTGCCATTGCACTTGTACTTCATGCCTGCCGCCAGGAATTTATCTTTCTCATGATTGTAGTTGCATTGGTGACACCTTTTCTTAAACAACTTCTGCGAATTAATTCCATCTCCTCCCTTGTCCTTCTTATCCTCATTCTTTATCTTGAACTCCTGCTTCCCATGCCCTTCTTACTTCAAAAAGGCATGAACGTCCACTGCTGCTGCCTCAGGCTGCAGCTGGTCCATACGCTTCTTTGCACTTTCAGCTGCCTGCATTTTCTTTGTCGTGGAAGCCACCTCACATCTACTTGGAGCAGTTCTTCTCGCACCCTATTGTCACGGATGCCAGTGACAAATGATCATGGGTGAGGCCATCTTTCAACTTGTCAAACTCACAGCTGGCAGCAAGTGCTTCTCTCGCCTGGCTCTTGCAGGCACTGATTAAACATGTATCTCCCATGTGAATGAATTGTACAGCTCCATACCCTCCTTGACGATGGAAAACTTCAGACATGCCACTTTGAACTTGTTAATTTTGGCATCTTTACCCTCCATCATGTAGATATAGTAGAAAGAGAAACAATACTTGAAGCTTTTTCAATTTTCATTGACATTGCCACTCAGGACAGGGTACTCAGGCTTGTCTGTCATGGGTATTATAGTAAATTTGTCAGTTCAACTCATGGGAAAAAATGATTAAATCATATTTCAATTTTTGAGACTTCACAAAAACAACAATTGCACCTTGCTCGGATGTTTTAGCCTACTGCTCAGAAAGTCAATTTGATCAAATATTGGTCACAGTTTTCCGATAATTCTAAACATGTTGCACTACCCAGTTCCACTTGCAAGACTTTGGTTTTCAGGACACATTTTTAATACAAGCTGACACAAACTTGAAACCCTGTTGCAGAGCTCCCAAGATCCTCGTTCAGTTCCAGCTTTCAAGATGAATTCACTCTCATTTTCATTTCAATTGTTATTTTGGTCAGATTCTGCTGCCTCACCTTGCAACCTTTTGCTTCTACTCTGCTGCCCTAGCTCTGTGTGGATCACAAACTTGGTTGCGGGCATGTTTTCTTTTGTAATTCAAGATGGCCGATTTGACCAGTTCAAAGGAAGGCTGCAGGCAGGAACCTTCCATCAATGACTACTTCACAAATATAGACAGTGGAACCCTCCTACCTTGCCTATAGGTGCTCCAAACCTTGTCCCTTACTGTGGATGGTGCCCAGGATCCCACCTCCGACACCATATATTGATCATAGAATAGAGAGGCCATGATCTGCTGTAGTCACATGATTTATTAGAGTGCACTTCACTCACCAGGGGTGGGCTTCCCGCCAGGAATACTGGATAACGTGTGAGATCAGTACACTCTTTAGGATAGACAACACATCTATGTGCTTGATTTGTTTTAGTATAAAGACCAGGTCCTACTGTTGCGACGAGATCGTCGCACATGTTTTATGAGACCATTGTCCACCCATCGACTGTATTCATTACCCTAATTGCGAGGAAATCATCGCACTTGATTGCAAGAGAATTCAAAGGTATGCCCCACTGGTAAGATAAAATCGTCGCAACGCTTCCAGTGCTACCTGTGGGGGGAAATGTAATGGATAGAGAATGAAAAAATACAACCATGAAGGTTTTGAATTTCTGTATGTTTAATTTACACGTAAACAGGTCTCATTGGGCGCAAATAAAGGCCTTATATTTGTCGTGATATTTACGCCCGTGACAATATAGGTAAGTGATAATCCCGTATTAGACCAGTTGAAGTTATATATACGTATATTTACGCCACTATGCGAATATTCCTATCTCTGCACCTAGGGGACATTACTGGGTTGTTTTTTTTCATTTGTCATGAATCATCCAAGTCCGTGTTTATTATATAGAAAATTCCCTCTTTCACTTGTATCAGTAATTCTATTAGTATTTCATCAGATTTATTTTTGGATTTTTTTTATATGTATATGACCATCTCACGACGTACAAGTGACTAGCCTAAGGCATACATGTGACCCATCCATCGTTGCAGGTTTTTACCCGGATTCTTAATATAAGATAGATCGTTCATCACTATCTTAAGAAAAATCAGAAATGGAAGAGTGTATCAAACCTTTCAGGTTTAGAAAAAAACAGAAGAAAAAGATATCACTCTCATGCCTGCAAGAGCTCGTCTTAGCCCCTGATGCTGAACAAATGTCAAGCCCCTCTCATATTTCTTAATGATTATCATGTTGAACCATAAATTTGCCTATTATATTCTGGTCAGAATGTGTCAGCTCAACAAGATAGCATTGTCTGTACTCCAGTCTGTATGAAACCACCAGTCTGCATTTAACTGCCTTCATGTGTGCAATGGCAGACCACATGCTCTTGAAATTAGTCTAAAATATGTTTGCTGAACCACTTTGATATAGTCTCCATCTCAACTTAGGGGCAGTGTGAAACAAGTGATCTATATTGTATGACATATTATAGGTATTGGTACTGCTATTATTATATCCCCCAAGGAAATCTCTTGCTTGTAGCACCTTTTGGTTGGAAATTCGAACAATATTTTTTCACATAAAAAAGCGAGATAGGTTTCTCAATTTAAAAAAATTAAAAAAATCCCTGGGAGGCCTGTATCCGTCAACACAATATAAATACTACTGTAGACAGTATACTCCAAGAACGCAAATTTGACTTTCGATCAGTAACAAGCTTTTCCAAGGATCAGCCCTAGTGTCGAGCTGATCATGTTTATTCAATATACCCAGATCACATGTCTAATGTCTTAGATCCCATCAACAAAATTGTAGTTTATGATGATTTGTTTATATAGGAGTGTAACAAGTTTGAACTATCCCTGGATGTTTCCTTTTTTGTGCTTGTCAAGATAGTTTAGAACAGGTACACCCCACTTATCAAGGCCTGCTCATTGGATGTTACATCTGTGAGCAGGGATGAAGGAGAGGCTGTAATATGTTGTTGACTTGCAGATTTAATCTCGCAGTTGTTGTCTTGGTTACTAAGGGCTGTTGGGCACTCATCCGTAAGGTCAACATAGTTGGCATTGCTCCCTGAGTGACCAGAGGCATGCACTATACGTGGGCTGGCTATTATCAGTGTTAGTATACAGAAAGGGAATAGACTTTAAAGTGTCATACGATGATAGAAGTAGCGCTGAAATAAGGATAGAGTATTTAGGCAGTGACATTGCAGGCATAGAGGACATAGATGGATGACAGGCCCAAGGAGGAATAATCTGTTTTTAATAAGTCATTCAAATTTTGTTTGTTGATATAACTCAAATATCGGTTGTTTATTGACCTGATAGAGTATATAACGAAAGCCCATGGAGATTGCTGAATATATATGTGACACACATAAATTACTTAAAGAAAGATAGAGGAAGATTGTATGAAATATATAAGAGCTCCTGCTGCAAAGGCTGGGCAGTCCTTGGGTATCCCTTTTGAAGTCCTCCTGATGTAGACCTGATTGTGGCATGTCCGTGGATGTCTTCTCCGGTGGGATTTCTTGCTTAACGTTGACGTACAATAATTTGATGAGAAACACTTTTATTGGGTCTTGTGGTGGTATTGTGCAGTTGTATATAGGCCTACCTACCTGTATTAAGATCTTATCACAGAACAAATGGCTAATGAGTTTGTGACATCTACCAGTTTCTTGATAGTGACATCATTGGCGTATACCAGGTCTGTGAAGGCTGTAAGCGTCCAGGCAGTAAATCCGAACTTCTTGAAGACCTAGTCTGGTCTAAGGCCCGGCTCCACTGGTGAGACGCGATCGTCGCCTATGTTTTATGGACACATAAACTCAATTGCGACGGATTCATCGCAAGAAAGTGCATGGGTATGCTACACTGATGCGACTGAACCGTTGCAACGTTACCTTAAAAAACAATACTAAATACAGGTTTATAAGTAAGAAAGGTTATAGAGAAATATATGGTATGAAGCATGTAGCAGAGATACATATCTGTTGCTGGGATGGAGGAAACAGGAGAAATTAAGGAGAGTAAGAGCCAGAAGGATTGTGGATTAGAGATATTAGGAGCAGTGTGGTCGCATGTGTATTCCGTTGGTAATCTCCTGGTAATCCATGAGGAGAATGAATATAAGGGGGAGATCTGACTGACTAAATAGAGAACATTGCCAATAGCGTCCTACAAATGACTCCCACTCGATACATTGGAACAACTAGAGGAGAGTTGATTCTGTACAAGTACACTGCTCTATATCTGTCTGCGACGGATCCGTTGCACATCATGAACATCTCCTGAAGAGCGACGCGAGGGATCCTAAAAGTGATGCATGGGTGGAGGGATGCACCTTTCCACTGCAATTTATACATCCTATATCCATCCCTCATTCCAATAATGCGTCTATTTCACATGATTATAAAAGACAGCCTAAGTAATTGCTCCATTCCATCTGCCTGATATATCTCGTTATATTCCCTTTCCATGTTTCCACAAAACAAGCGAAGAAGATCTAAAAATTACAGGGAAGGGGAGTTGGATACCTAAAGCAGGGTGGACTCCCATTTTTTCCTCCGCCGTTAAAGCATTCAATATAATATAGGGAATAGAGGGGTTGGAGTTAGAAGCGCTTCTCCGTGAACACGACAGTTTCAACACATCGGCGCCATATCCCGGGGATTTTACCATAAACCACAGGAGCTTATTCCCACATTAAGATTGAAAAGCTAACACGTGTGTGAAAGACAGACACGGCAGCTCAATATGGCCCCGTGCTTAAGTGGCGGGGTGTTACACGGGTACAACAATGCTCCCCGTTACCCCACTCTGTCTCGTACCCCTTGTAGGACCTGACGAGGGCGCCACACCTTAATGGAGGGTAGTAAGAGAGTTGCAATCGACTAGACGGGGCTGAAACACTAAACGATGTCACAATACAAACAAATACAGCACATTCATCTTCAAACCATATTAATCCCCACATTGGGTGACTGTGTGGCTACTGGAGGCGCGGCATAGACACGCGGTCAATTTAAGTGGAGGACAATGCATAAGCCAAGTAGGGTATTCATCAGTATTTACGAGGTACCAAATTGGCGTCGATGGAGTGGGATTATTAGGCGGGGTTATTACTTATATACACATTCTTTGATTAATCTATGGGGTTTTACCATTTTTATATTACCTATATTCATGTTCGGGTTTCTGCTATTATGCAGTATTATAGGCCTAAAATATTCATGTTATATCTGTTGCACCTCCTATCAAAGCGTTTAAAATGGTTATGCAATGAAAGTGTCCGCGATTCTGTCGAAAAGTGTGGGTTATGGGACTACACGTCTACATGTATATATATGTACTATAATTGCGTACAACCTATTTCCTTGATTCAGCATACGCTACTCTACACATAGTTCCGTTGCCAGTACGGTCATTGCTATCTGCAATTGAATTTACGTGCGTTTGTTAGTTAATCACTCAAAATGAACAGATGTATGTCAAACACACATGCCTTGTCAAACGTATTATTGTACTAGTAGACATAAGTATACCCTCACTAAGTTTGTTATCGCTGACAAAGAGCAGCTGATATGACCATTATAGATGCATGGATAGTAAAAATGTCCAGAGGTCGAGAACCACAGATAAACTTTTTATTCAATGCCGTCGTTAAAATAGCATTTTAGCACATATGGCGTATGTGTGCCTGTATGTTTCTATCGAGGAATCTAGACAGCAATTCATATTTAAATGGCACATATTCCCTTTCTAACATGAACGAAGGAGTTATCACGCGGGTTTGTACACACCTGAAGGGACGACTGTACCAGTGCACCCCCAGGGAATACTTTTACCAACGAGAAGCATGCATGCACGGCCAAGACCCAGTCTTTGTGTTACACTTTACGAACTGACAAAAAGGAGAGAAGGCGAACCATTTTTAAATCGGTTGAAAATTAACCGTATTAAGCAGCGTTCGCTGTGTGATATCTAAGGTGATTTCCGCTACTTTCCGCTTGATTTGCGCTGCGGCTGTCGCCCTCCCGGCGGCCGGGCATTGCCGGCGGCGCGAGGCCCGCTGTCCCGGCCTGCAGCTGCCGGGCTCCGCGCGCTTCACTGCGCGACGACAAAACGCAACGACGAGCACCGCCCCGAACACCGCCCCGACTGCCCTCCCCGACCGGACCGATCGGCGGCGCATGGCGGCCGTCGCCGGCTACCACCCACACCCACACCAGCCTAGACGTCCTCCCCTCACTTTGTCCGGGTCCGTCTTTTGTCAGAAGCAAACCCCTGTGTTTTCATTCGCACCAAAACAGGCATTTACACCCACCCTTACAAGAATCCCCTTCTCTCTCTGGCCCTCCCATCACGCCCCCCCCCCCCCCCCCACTGCCGTCCGCCCTATACGGGACCTCATGGTGACTGTAGGTGGGTATTGGTGCAGTGGATAGACCGGGAAAGTCATTGGCTGAACATGCATGCCCGTCGTTCCCCGCCCCCTACACATATCCCCGACCAGCACCCCCTCCCTCCTGTCTCTGGTTGGACTTATCCTATCGCTCTCCGGCGTGTGTATACTACTGACCGCCAGACGCACACACAAAAGGCGCCGCGCTTTCCCAGTCGGCGGCATAAGAAATTAACCTCAGTTTGCTGGGGTGTTTGAAGGCGGATGGACGTGTTTTCTTGGACCAATTCATTTACTACGTCTACATGCCCATGCTATAGCTGTACGGTGGACACACATCATATCAGGATAGGATTTTCAGTACAGGTATATTTCTCAGACGGCAGAGCGCACAACAGGTGGGAACCCTTTCCCACCCTCTGCCGCGTAGCGAGTTGGGCGAGCAACATGTCCCGTTGGGCTAACAGTATATGCGCGACTCCGGGTAAAGAGGGCTCTACTGCTGCTGGCACGCGGTCGTCGCCCAAGTGACAGACTTGGAAAGCTGCCCTGATATTCCCACGGTCGGCTGATCCGCGGCGGACTCCCTCCTCCGCCCATACACTTTTACTTTTTCCTCCAGTTGGTGGTCTAATTTCCCCCTCATTGATGTGAATTCCCATCCCAACACCGCGCTCCAGTCTCAGAAGACGGCGATCCGCTGGGCTCGTCCCTCCGTGGGGCTGACCCCACGACCCTCCTTCTCAGCCAATACGAGCAGAGGGCTGCATTGGACCTTACCTTATTTGGCGGCGCGCGGGGAGAAATATGCTCCACAAAGGATACTGTAGTTGTAGTACTGAGGAGAGACGAGCTGAATAGTAGGACCTGGCACATGAAGAGTATATCTACTGTTGGATTACTATATACCCACCCACCGTGGCCACATGGAGCAGGCACTCCACCATGGGCAAGACTCAACTGCAAGCCTTAGGACTTGTCTTGTTAACGCTGATGGCTGTCACGAGAGTCGGCACAACTTGGTGGTAGGTGTCATATCTTTTACTAAGTGATCTTAAGTGTTCGTGACAAGCTGTCATCATCTTGTGGGAGGGGAAGTGACTGGGCATACATATCTATTGGAAGCCTAGATCTTCACTCGATCCCTATGGTCTCCATGTCGCATGTCCTTACCTTAACGCTTGCCGCACGCCAGTAGCCACACGATGGTAAGTTATCTCTACTACTGGTCACCGCCCCCTCCCCCCACTCTCATTTTCCTGAAAGTCGTCGGGCGAAATCCTCGCCTCACAAAATAGCGTATTCACTTGGCCTTGTCAAAATGACCTAGGGGGATGCGACTGTAGACTATGCGCCTAGCGGCTGCGGCTACCTTTGCAATTCAGTGTATAAATGAAGTAAGGAAATGGAGTACGGGAATGTCTGGATTCTCCTCTATACAAACTACGTCTTATGTTTTCTGCTGACCCGCCATACCTATAGGTGCTCATTGAGTAATATATACGTGTAATCCAGGGGCACCTGCGTGCCTTGTGGCTACCTGTGTTGATCAAGGAGTTTTTAATCTAGACTTCAGGATGTGTTTCCGTTGCGGCTGGTTGGGGACGACTGACATAAAATGTACAGATGGGAGAGACAGGAGTGGTGATCTTGGGTAATGTGATCTAGCCGTTAGCTGCTTGGCTCGGTCCACCAGAACTACACTCCCAGTAACATCACGACCAGGAGCATAGGCCTTGAAACGAACACCTGTGATTAATGTGACAAAAAAGACACCGGAGAAAGAAGAAAGTCTGTAGTTCTCCTGTGTAAACCCCCAGAGAAAAGTGCACCCCATTCCCCTTTCTCCTGTAAGTCTCGGACCCCTCTATCATTGAACCAGTGGAATGCTAGTTGGTATCACAATAGATCCAAAGGAATGCATATGTGTGCAAACAAAAAACAGGGCCATTGGATAACATTGGGAATATATTTTCAAGCTTGAAATAATTTTATCTGTTTTAATTTTGATTTTCCTTAGAGTGCAGAGAGGGGTGAGACAGTATCAGAGTGGATCAGATTGGCCCAGATCGTATCGTTTCAGCGCAGGGTCCTATTGCCCAAGTCGGGTGACTTTGCCGCTGTCTCACTGAGGGCTAATCTATACACCCTCGAACGCCGGCCTGTCAGCGTCTGTCAGCTCCTCCTGGGGGCGCAGGTGGGTGGGGGAGTGGATCTTACCTGTCTCCTTCTCTTCTCCAGTTAAAAGTCCACGGGGTGAACAGTGTCCAGGTCCTTGTTACGTAATCCCGGACAGCCCGTCACCTTTTGTCGTCAAGGGATCAATACCACAAGATTAACCTATCTTTGAGTAGCTAAACACCGCCAGGGACCTTCTTCAGTATGGGATTAATCGATCTTAAGTGGCACACTATAAAAGGGAACGCCTCAAGCGAAATTGCCTTTAATCTTCAAAGTCAACCGATCCCGCCAACACACCAACCTCGTGGCGTTAGAAAGGACCGGGCTTCTGGCAAATTTTAAAGGTATTTTGTATCACGGTTTGGTTCATTTACGCGTAAAGATCTGAAGAAATCAAGCGGGAAATAGTTAACTCGCCATAGTTGTTTTTTTCCCTACCACATCAGACAGGAAAAAGAATGCCCGCGCGGGGATGATCCACACAAAGGTTGTCTTCGCTAGGTAATATATTCGGCCACCTACCATGTGCCGACGCCGGGCGATTTGTACGTGCGTCGAGCGGCGGGCGGGCCCCGGGCCGGGCGGCGGTGATTTATCGGCCCATCCCCGCCCGCTGCCCGGGCCCACTCCTCGGCCTCCTGTCTCTATGTCTCCTCCTACACCGAACCGCATTCCCAGGAGGCACCTCCACCTGATAATCACCAGCTAAATCACTGTCAGATCGTGTACGCGCAGCTCCGTGCCGCCTCGTGCAGGCCCCGTCCTCACCGCTCCCCACTGTGTAGCGCCAGCCGCCCGAGGAGCCCCGTGAACGGGTGGCAAGAAGGGGTGGCAGGTGGAGAGCCGCAAGAGGCAAAGGGCAAAGTCAGACGAACAGGTCACAATCAGGCCTGATAGGAGGAGAGAGGCAATAGGAGAAAGGTAAATGCAGGTTTAAATAGGTGGCAAGCAAAGGGCGACAGGCAGAGAAGGGACAAGAGGCAACAGCTATAGAACCAGATGAACAGGTGGCAAAAGGAGGACGGCAGGCAAAGAAACGCAAGAGGCAAGGGGCAGAGCCAGATGAATTGTCTACAAGTAGGAGGAGGCAGGGTGAGACAGGCGAAAACAAACTGTAGAATCAAATGAACAGATGGTAAGAAGGGGCAGAAGGTGAATAGAGGCAAGAGGTTGAGTGGCGACAAGGGGTACGACGGATAAGGTGGGGACGGGTGAACAGCTCAACACAGGTAATAAGAAAAATGGATGCGAGAGGGAATACTATAAGTCTTATCCCCCACTTCTATCTTCCGAGACCAAGCCTTGGTTTCCATCTTAAAATGCGATGGATTTAGAGGAATTATTGACGAAAGGCAAACTCGGAGTGATGGTACCAGGGATGAGGAGACGCATGAACGGGAACTATATGTGCTTATGGTAGAATATGTACTTCAGGAAGATAGCGGGAGTAAAATAGTTAACGGTCAAGGGGTTGAAGGGCTATGAATTGATAACAAATAGAGATTTGCTGGCGGTGGATGGCAGGTGTCACCCAGAGGGTATTGAGAAGGAGCCGACGGACATGTGACGAGTTGAATCTCTGACATTACATACATTTGTGGGGCAGTACACATTGGTAGAAATATTGGGCTAATAGAGGGTTACTGAAAGAGACGTTGGTTGAGAAGTGGACAGAACACGCCGAAGGTGGTGACATTGGCTCGCAATGAGCAGGTCTAGGCGGAAAAATGACAGACAGAAGACATGCATTGCTAGGAAGCAGGCAATGGAATGCAATAATGTATATGTTGTATACACATATATGGGAAGAGTGGTAGGCAGAGGACAATAGGCAGAGGTATGTCAGCCAGTAACAAGCAGAGGGCATCGAGTGTAGACATTGGACAAGCAGAGGGCAGATAAAGGTAGATGGATGAGTCACTAACAAAGGGTAGTAGACAATAGGTTAACACATAATAGATGGTAGAAGGGCGAGGGCAAACGGCATTGGTGAAACAGATACATGGGTGGAAATCAGGAGCAGTACAAAGCAGAAAGGATTTCAGACAGATGTAGGTAGTTTATGCGTATTTGGAATGTACATTCTGCTACCATTTTAAACGAAAACATAGAGCTATGACGAAGACGATTGGCGGCGTAAATAGGGACCTCTAGCAGTTGGCTTGAAAAGGGTGTACAGGTGTAAGCATATAACAGTATATATTTTAGGTTGAAAACGGGGTGAGATATGGTATGGGTGACGAGCAGTGGGCCATAGCAACATACATACATATGTAACTCTAGTAGATCGGCACCGACATGTGGACGTGTGTCACAAAAGGTAAATTTCAAGAAGAGACATTTCAGCTATAGGTGATACCGGTATAAATACATGTACATGTAGATGGATGCAATTGGAGAGAAGAGGATGGGCGATGGATGAGTACAGCTAAAACAAATACATGTAGTTATGTAGATCTCCCTTTTTTTAATTCAGGATATAAATGGGACAACGTACATTCGCCCATGCTTTGAGGGCATTTTTCTACACGTGTCCAACAAACAAATGGTATACGATACAAAACAGATAATTGACTGTGGTCAATAAGTCTATCTCCTTTAACTGTCAGTGTGTGATTTCAGTTGGTCATATGGCTCAACTCATTTGTAATACTACAGTCAAATGTCTGAGTTAGAGTATTATCAAATTTTCATCTCAATGCCGCATCAGCATCAACACATGTTCATAAATACAGTAAAAAGTCACTGCGTCAGCTAACAATCGACTCTCAGAAGTTGTGGGATGTACAATAATCACTTTTATCGTTCATTCATGATTTAATTCTGGTAAGGGATGCATATAGCGATAGCTTATTTAGCATCAGTTCTGATTAACATCTTTTTCGAATTTATTCTTGTCACATTCATTTGTATTTTCGGAGGTTACAGGTTCCACATGAAAATTCCTTGGTACAAAGGACTATTTTTGTATTTCTTTTGTGTTCACAGTCTTTCAGGTTTTTTTTGGTTTTTTTTTCATCCTTTTAGTAACATGTTCTAAATTGATATATTTTCTTGTTTACCACTCCATCATTTCACCATTAATAGCAGATGAGATACCCTTCTGACATACAGTAGTCGCATTTTACCCTGATTACAGAAGTTCTCCGTACTTATCAAACGCAGTCTACTATGCGCTTGGCTTAGGCAGTCATTGAAACATACCTGGTGATGAGCAAACATGTATGCAAAAGGGCAGCTAGAATATAAGACATTCACAGGTAGAGAGGCAGGATGGAGAGACACATGGCAATGGGTGGCAGGGAGTGAAAATGGTGGCCACGAGTGGCAGGTGGTGGTCGGACGGCGGGACAGGGACACGGCTGGCGGGCGGGGAGGTAACGGGGGCGGAGTCTAGTGACGCAGACGGCAGCGGGGATCGACCGTCGCCAACAGCCTCGTACATACCTCACCTTGACACTGAACTGAAGATAAGAACAGAAATAGCCGATATATTTGTTTTCATGAATGTTCCAAAGTATAAATCAATGGCTCTGATTCTTAGAATCTGAATTACCTCCCCATTTATTTCCTGAAATGAATTCATTTCCCCCATATACACGTGTGTGTATATATATATATGTATATATGTGTGTGTGTGTATTATATATATGAATATATATATATATATATATATATATATATATATATATATATATATATATATATATACCCTATGCATATAAATGTCCAGCTCCTCGAAGAGCTTGTTTAATATGATACGAAAGCTATAAATATGTCAGTAATGGCAATTGAAAAAAATCGAATATCAACTATCAAAATAGACAAATTCAGGGTTTTAATGTTCAATCTTTATCCTACATTAAGTGCTTACAAATATATAATGTGCAAGATAAATGTTATACATACTTGTCTCCCATATGTGCACTACATTTATCGATTATCCATGTCAGAGCTAGAGACCTCTGGAAATACTGGCTCTATTGACCACACCGTTGACGTCTGTTTATTATCCTTACCTGTGCTTTGACCTGAACAGGCCTTTATAGGATTCAATAGAATTGTGGTAGTTATTTCCCCCGGGGTTTCTCTTTCCTGGTGTCTATACCCCCCCCCCCCCCCCCATTTGACACAAGGGAAAGGGAGTCATAGAATTACATCCCTTGTTTAGACTGAAGGATGGCTTTACCTGGTGCATGATGGACGGTTTAAGAAAAATCTGCGCAAATTTAGAGAAATAAAAACATAACATGATTACATAGGGCTGACATCACTAGGATACATGATTGCATATTAGAAAGAAGTACTTATCGATGTATAGATTCTTGGTTTTCTCTGTAACAATTTTTGGTCCCAATTTTTCTACAAAATAAGACATCCATCCCCATTGTTAGATATCTTCTCATCAGAGACATGCAATGTATACGGCTGGTGAATGAAGAAATATAGTCCATCACCCACAATCAGAATTGATAAGTTACAATGGAAACGAATTTTTCTTTGGTTCTTTCATTGATTTTGAATATAAGAACGTTATTCATCATAATTAGCAAATGCAACAGCAATTAGGATGTAGTACAAAATTACACTATGTGCTTGACATATATAGATGTATATATGAGCATTAATAGTACCGTACCTGAGTAAATGGTGGTACTATGAGAAGAGCGTTACAAATTTGATATTCGATAGAAACGAGAAGGTTTGGCAAGACAGTTTGATAAGAAGGGAGAGTAGATGTTTACAAAACAAATACCCCTCTTTTAAAACTGCTTGTCACTTTTATGTGGATGATCCTTTGCATGAAGACAAATACAACGGTTATCAAAAGACAAAGAATTTGTATTAATTATTATCAACCCCTATATACCTTATTGTATCCAGGACATATATCACACGGTATTCCATTTGTTATACTAAGTGATACATATGATTAAGTGACTTTATCTATTAGTCCAGTCTATATAAGGCGGTTATTACTAACAAACTGTGCAGATGAAGTAGAGATATCAGACGATTATAGGGGAGTGCGGCGTTGGTCTATTGGTGTCAGCTTGGGCTTGGATGAACAAGTCCATGATGGCAGTTCAACTGTATACATCTAACAGAACACACGTTCTCCCAAGTGTCTCTTTCTGCACCAGCACAGCCGTATCAAATACAAAAAACAAACGCGCAATCACCACCACCTGTTCCTAGAACCAATCCTTGAAGAAACTAACCGACTACATATTACACCCACGTTCGCTCGCATCATGGCATCAATGGAACGTCACCTTGCAATAAAGGATATGTTAGAGGTAATTCCTGGTTCAATTAAGAAATATGATTAAAAATAAAAGCAGGCATATTTACTTCACTTCTAAAATCTCTACCACTTTTCTTTGGCATTTACTAATTGAATGTATACATATGTATTTGACTGATGCCCTCTACCCTATAGTCTGTTATATTGGTATTTTGTATAGACACATAATGAGTGTACTTTCTTTCATTTATGTTAAGACCGCCATACAGAACAGAAAATATTCGAAATTGGATAAAATTTGGTATCATCTTCGAGTAAGATCAAACAGAAAATAAGTCCATCTTTGGATCCACTGAAGGTTCACTCTAGCATCTTCGGATTCCTTAATCCTCTTACATTTCCTCTGTACATATCCCGTGTGTATGATTTATATTCCACTTTATATTTCTCGTGTACTTGCAGGAGTATATCCAAATCATTCCTGATTTGCAATCCGTATTCAATAATAAGTAACAATCCTTCATATTAAAATCAGAGTATATTTCTAAATCAATATACTACAGGTGTAATCAAAAGGACACCGGGGGTATATCAGCGTTATCATTTGATTATAATCGAGGTCCTCCATATGGGGTGATGATGAGTACAATATTAAGGATCTCCGTGATGGATAGGAGGTTAGACTTGATAGCTGTTCGGCGGGGTGTCGCCCGCCCGTCCACGCGTGACGGATCCCGGGGATGGATCCCGCCGGCCGCATGCCGTGCAGACCCCGTTTTGTCAGCCGTCAAGGTCGACGGGACACCTGTACACATACAATCCATTCGTACATTGAATCCACTACCCATACAGATGCACACACCTGAGAACAGTTTGGCTGCCCCGATTGATTAATGATTAACTGTACACATGTGCGTACATTATACACCCAATAACATAACATCATAATGTCATTAGAGAAGTCACTTTCTCCATCTGGGTTCACCGAGAGTATGCAGATGAAGATGTTGCGAATGGCGTATCGTTGCAACCTTTAATACGTGTGTGAAGATTCTAAATCATAGATGTGTGAAGATTGAAAAGTATGCCAGTACATATACTAATTCAATTTAGATATTCCAGAAATTCGTCTAGATAACCAGTGTGATACAAATGCTAATATAAGTCTGTTTTTCTCTTCAAACAAGAACTCAAGTAAGAACAAGATACTGAATATTAATTGCCTTTAGACGCTCTTCAATCAAGTTAATATACATAAATAAGATTTAACTTGACCATAATCCCATGTTCATTTTGATCATCTGTTATAGTTGTTCCCGTTACTGAAGTATCACCCTCCATCGTCTATCATTTCCGAGGGTTAATCCTATGAAGACAAATAGAATACGGTCTTTGGCAGACACATGTATACATGTTCTTTGTTAAGATATACTCAACATTCTATAAATCTGCTCACGGGAACTCCAAGAAAGCCCAAGAAAACAATCTTCATTATGACTATAGATATAAATGAATTTTATGCCCCTCTGGCTCATACCTAATATTTTTGTCTGAACTATAAGGCATTATGTATATAATCAGAATAGCGACCATGAGGGGGGGGGGGGGGGCTCACTGCTTCTGGGGAAGGAGGTAACTGTATTGACTCTCATAGCGTGCAATGTTCCTGCGGATTAAACTACTGATACTATCAGTCTCTAGTTTTCTATCAGTACGAATCCATTCTTACAGACTGTGCATACATTTTGTATATATAAGGCATTAAATATTTAGTTACGATAATTGTTACAGACCAACGATGGCGAAGTTGGAATGATCGGGGTGGCGGTTACCAGATTAGATAACATGTATACAGTGCTGATTGGAACCATAGCATACGTGAAAAGCAAATTGGTCACCTCACATAAAGCATATCATATCATAGTGAAGCATTATATGCTATGAATATATCTTCCATTCATGTCGTTTCATACTAAACATCAGATGATTCACAATAGTTGCCTCTTTGTTGCCAATATGTTTGGGAAAAGGGTTCCGTGCATATGTCTGAATAACGGGTAGTGGTCAAAACATTTTTCAGTGCTCGCTCCGAGGATTCATGATGTTGACATAGTGATAGTTATCAGCACAGGTCATTTTAAGGTTAAAGGAACCATATATGCAAGAATTGTGTATGTGTAAAATATATTATGGTATACAATCAACTACTTATAATTATGTTAAGTGATCATTATTGGACCATATGGTTATAAGTGTTTTTTTTAAATTTCTTTAGCGTCTCAGCACAGTTCATCTGAATTCTTAGTTCTTCTTGAGTCCCTTTTTCTTTTTTCTTCTCCATTGAACAGGATTTATGGACAGAATTGGATCACTGACAGGTATCGGATTTTCCCATAGCGTCTCACATATAAACAAAATTACAAAGTGAATACCAAGTGTGTTTAATATCCAACTCGATATTCTTCTTCATCGCCCATGTCAAATTAGGTATCACAGTCCATCAAAGGGACAGAATTGGCAGGATAGTTGTATTAGAGTGATGACCATTAAGTGGGAGATTGTCCTACTATTAATAATAGATATGCAGACTGAAGGTCAGTGACGGATGTACAGGTGAGCCCACCTCCTATTTTGAAAATCATTCAAGGAAATTGTTTTCGAAACACGAGCAAGTGCTGATTATATATTTGCATCTATGGGTGTCTCAGGCACCGAGATATTGCAGAGGGATTATCGGCCATGTATATGCATACAAGACCCAGGTATCAACAGTGGCCAGGAACACCCTATCATTACCCCGGTGCATAGGCAGGCTGTTGAAGGCATTTCTCACCCATACAGTCGATGGTGCAGCATCGATGAAGTTGTGCGATACGCCCTTAAGCTGGTAAAACATACCTTGCATGGCCCGTGCCCGTTTCAGCATCAGAGCCCTCGGCCTCGGGAGGAGACATAGGGCCGGCGGATCCACTAGAAAATCAGCAGTGGGCTGCAGTAAAGGTAGACTGGCTCCCGGTGATACTAGCAATACGCCATGTACTCACTCACGCTAGCCCTGGCCTTTAGAGTACACTGGAGGGATGACTCTAAGGGGTAACAGGAGGGGCGACAAGAGATTCCTCTAGTAATCGGACCAGGATACTGGCCTCTATACACATTGCACCTGGAAAATTGATGAAAATTAAATAAAACACATGAATACCCATTAATGTACCTCATCACATTCTGAGAAAGTTTCCCTGACTTCTTTTTTAAGTACTTTGAATTTCACAATTATACAATTATAAAATCAAATACACAAACAGTCATCAAGTCTATTACGCTACACTATTTGTTTTATTAATGACCTCAAGAGGACACTTAATCTAAACAGCTATAACGTTCATACATGTATTTTTACCATTATATATATGTTGCATGTGTTTCTCTCCATGTAACTTACAGATTTCTCTTCTCAGTGTCGCCATCAAGGATCAATTGACCGCTAATGGCGCAGCTTTTTGACTTCTATACCACAGGTTTTGCCGTTCAATGCCACCCAACGTTGTGTAGGTTAGTTAGGCCGTCGCTCTGACAAACGCGACCAAGTCCGGCCACATGCATATAGGGAAACACAGCAATCATACCTAAAGTGTGAACGGTGGGTGTCATTGCAGGAGAGTTATTTTCTAGCAGAGCAAATTGTTAGAACAAACTAGGGTATTGTATCGACGAGTCTGGGCTGTCTAAACTGCATAGTTGATACCATCTTGGTTTTAACTTGGAAAAAGGTAAGCATATTATAGCTAGGCCTGCCAATGTATTAGTGTGTATTCAGTTTTGGTGTCCCCGTGTTATCTAAGGTATATCTAAAGTATCATTTAGGAGATATCTATGTATGATACTTCAAACTGGAGCTGGAATACCATAGGATACGATGCAATCTCTGTACTTTCTCTGAAAGTGATATACACTGACCAGTATCGTAAACGTATTACGCTGATACACTCTACATTCAATGCTAAAGAATACGTTACCAGGTCTATGTTTGGCTGCAGGCGTTGCGTAACCAAGTAGATAAAGTGCAAAGCCAACCTGTGGAAAAATGTCTATTTTGCATCAGGAATGCGATGACTGTACCAATGGTCGGCCTCAGGTTAATCATTACTGGTCGAAAATAATTATGGTGGTGACAAAATCACAGTGAAAATATGAGTAGAAAACTGTAGAAGGAAAGCAGTGTATTTTTTTTGTCTAAATATGTGGCCCCAAACCCCCACCGTAGAAGGAGGCCCCGCATAGGAAAATATACATAATGCAGATAGTTACTAATGATGCTGTGGTAGGAAAAATAGAGTCAAATTATAAATCAGAGGACAATGGTAACAACAGAAAGAGTTTGCAGATTTTCTACAGATATTGAACATGTTTGTTGCACAGAGTTCGAAGTGGTAGTGAATCCAATGATTTAATCCTGATATACAAAAGCGATTTCTTTAAGTGTATTTATCATAATCGAACAGGTGAGATGTTCAAGTTTTAATTCTTACTGTGTATCGACCGATCAGTGTTTTTGCTCTCTCTGTATCTATAGGTATCCCACCAAGGCAATGGTGATGAAATAAAAGCTAGTTGAATAAAAAAGTTTGGTAATTGTGTGGAGCGGTGAGTTTGAATTAAACAACGAGATAATAGATCAGTCTTGTGAATGTCAAGTGGCCTCAGGATACCACAGACGATTCTTATACTAAGATTCATAATGGATTGAAGGTATTTTTGGATTCTTGGGAGACTGAACTGCAACATTCTAGGATTTGCAACTATATGTGTTGCTAGATTTTCAGATGTTATCAGAATCTATGCCGAAAGGCTATAGAATCTATGTTTCTTTCTCCAGTCTGAAACACAGGTAACATTAGACGATTTTCATCAAAATCGTTTGAGATGGATTTAACAGCATAAAACAAAATCAACTTGATGCGTGATAGCTGCGGTAGACACTCTTACCAGATGTCTTCACATTTCTGTTAAAGATCCTTTCGTACTTTCATGCTGAGTTGGATAAATACTAAACGTCGTCTTGTGACGTAGATTGGCAGAGATAAAATAAATATGGAGGTATTGTACACATATCATGTAGACTCTAACGTAGTTGGTATGCAATGCATGAGAGCATATTGCAGATCTAAAGCTCACTACTTTGCTTTATCTTCCTTCTCTCTCACTGCTGTCTCTATCGGTCCATATGCCAAGGACGCACAGTCACTGTATTCAATGCAGAATCCCTTTCTGTGTTCGCTCAAACCATCAAGATAACACCTCGGTTCTCTTCTGACAGGTCTCACGTATACCATCCTCTAGAACTTATATGTGTCAGAATTGGATCGATTTGATTATCATGAGTGTAAGTGGGAAGAGTTGGGATTATGAAAGGCAATGACATCAGTCTTAAAAAAAGGTTGAATTGATCAGATGAACAATTGATCTATGGCTGAAATTTTTCGATAACAAAAAAGAGCCAAGTTAGCTAATTCAGTTGGGTTATACATATTCCTATATCAACTTTAACTACATGTACGCAGAAATTGGTAATTAAAAGGCACCTCTATCAAGATACAAGTGAGACTAAATCAAATATTCTTCATAAATGAAGGCCACTCTGTCGGCTCTAGCCAGGGGCGTTAGAGATTTTCAAAGAGAGCAGCCCCCTTTCAGTAAAATAATGTATAAAATCTTAAAGTACATGTATACAAGTTTTTTGTCCTAGGTAACAATTTACTATCTTCTATATCCACTTTGGGATCGGATCAAGGTGATAGTAGCGCATTCTGGATAATCAAGGTTATATCCGGAAGATTGAAAGCTTATGCTTTGTTACGAAGTACTCGTCATAGGAATTGAATAACCTAAATATAGACTTGTCGAGTACTTAAAGACATTCTTTTTATTTTAACAGGTACTTCAGTCAGCTACCTGTGCAGGCCCTTTCACTGGTCGGTACCGGCGTGATTTGTGACAACATACCAGGACTTATCGGGCGTCAGCGGAAGTTGTGTCGCACACACCCGGATGTAATGGTGTCCGTAGTACAAGGCGCCAAAATGGGAGTCGAAGAGTGCCAACACCAGTTTCAGAGCAACCGCTGGAATTGCTCTACATCACACAAGGACTCCTCTGTCTTTGGCAAGGTCATGCTGAAGGGTGGGTATATAGCAAGGCCCTCTTGCTTTTGGCATTCTTTTGGGGCAGGTAAATGGCAGACATCGTTGAAAATGTATAATCGGCAAAATAATATGGACTGATTTTTTTCTCAGTTGTTCTTTATTCTGGAATCTCTACTAGGGTATGAGTACCCTATTTTCAGTAGATTCCAAGGCCATTATGATATGGTATGAAAAACTTTTATATTGAGTAACATATATACAATATCATATAATATGATTATCATATGCAGTGCTTCAAAGTAAAACTTATGGTGTGAAGAATAAAATTTCATTCTATGGAGCTTAAATCCCCATTTGTGTTAACACAAGGAAATGGATTATATCTAGGTACTCTGTAGGAACCTACATATACTGTACCATTCCCAAACGTATTCAGCAGCATATGAAAACCCGAAAGGTCTTCAAAGATCACTATTATAAACGTCATCAGCTGAATAGGATCTAGTATGAATTCCAGCATCCAATGATCTGTGGATCTCTCGTTGATAGTAAATAAATTCATAAGAATCTTCACACATTTTTTCCTCACGTCGAACGGTTTTGCTCTTAAACTGAATTTTGTTATATATACGAACTTACTAGTTGAGGTTCACTCGTTTTAACCCCGGCCTCCTTTCAATGTACTCAACCGGTGTAGGTGTCTGCGTGGAGATTGTATCCATCTCCTTCACCCCTGGTGTCGTTCTTGTTCATGTCACACTTGCTGACAGGTTTGAACATAACGCGATATTCGTAACACGCAAGTTGCCGTGCTCCTTCCAACGTACTGAGGGCAGATATACAAAACAGTCCAGATTATATGGTCACTACACATGTACACAAGACAGGCTTCATTGAGAGGAAAACATCATATCTAAAACAACGCTAAACTCTCCATGATTTAGATGATATTCAGTTTGAATATATCATGGGATTTATATCAAAAGATTTTCTTGGAGTTCTTGCACTAAATTTGTACATTATATCTTAAAATTGACTTTGATCATTTACTGATGATGTAAGAATATATAAGTATAATAAGTAGACTCCTGCTTAATGATCAGCTTTACGCAGATGACCAGACTGTCATTACTACTACTACCCTAGGTAGTTGTTGAAATTTTCCTAGATCTAGTATTAACTTTAGGCTAATTTGGAAACGTTGCTTAAAACAGGTATGGTTTTGGGTTCACTCTATAGAATCCTATCTGAGAAAGGTGCAAATAAACTACACTTTACAGTTTGTAGTCGGCTACAAACGGTACATAAGACGCTAATTTTCCAACCACTCAAAGTGGAGAGGTTGATCCTGGTGTATATGTAGATTGTATTCAGTTAACAAAATGAGTCATTCACCTTGTAAGCATCGAAAAAAGGCGGATTGCTAAGTAAATCAGAATCTGTGAGGCCATTAGTCAATATTTTGCCGATGTCTCAAGCGGTTTAGTCAGTCGAGCCCTCTCATGGGGTTTGCTTTTGGTGCTTGTACTAAGTTGTAGGCGGGTCTAGTGGCCAGCTACACCACAAACATTGCCTCTAAGACATTCCCAGGTCTTTGTGTGCTTTTGCTTGACCGTCTGGTGTAATGTTCTAGTGTTTATGCAACTACTTTAGGGAGCATGGTATATGTGTACATTAGACACTTGGGTAGCTTGTAATGAGATTAATTATAAGTCAAGCGGGAGAAGGAGCTACTTTTTACACAGTTTCTGTACTGGGATACGTCTCGCAATTCCTCGTGCACAATAGTTTTCATTGGTTTGATGTGTTACGTGGAGCACGAGCGATGAGTAACTAACAAGAGCACTTCAAGTTAAGAGCACTTGTTGAGTACTTAAAGACATTTATCAACGATTCCTTACGCCAGCCTTAAGTTGGGGTTATCCACACTGTGCCGAATAGGTTGAAGGGGAATTACGCTGAAGACTCAGTACGTCAGCCTTCCAATGAGCTGTAGTCTCAAATTAGAAGTCTAACACCCTGTTACATTCAATCGACGACGCAGTGAATCGAGTAAGATGTCATCGAGCGAGTCAAGCGCACGTAAGTGTCTGCGGGGGACACGTTTCCCACACACGAGTGAGCCGTCACTAATAGTATCAATCTCCCCTGGCGGTATTGTTGGCAAACACTCTATTGTATATGGCTTATCAGGCCCACCTCCCCCTAGACAGTCCCTGAATCCCGGCCTCCCAAGATGCCTGGTGACCACACAATACACCTCTATTGGAGAAGTTGAGCTTATAGACTTTTAATTCGTTATCACTTCATCGTTTTGCGGGCTGAAGCCATGGATACTCATTATTTCAACTGACAGGTGCAATGAAGAAAAAACGGAATTAAATTCCACGTAGTAGAAAAAAGTGGAGAATCTAATTGTCAGAGTTTTATTGAGTGTGATCTGGAATTCAAGTGGAGATCTAGGTGGGCGAAAACCTTTAGGAAGTTTTATGACACAAAGCAAGGCCTGTATTAATGGGGTGCAGCTTGAACCAGTCACTCTAACAACAGGGAGGCAAGTATTCAGATGCACCAAAGGTGGTTGATTTGTTCTCCTCTCTCTGGTCTTTTCTTCTGCCTTGCTCTGGACGGGAAGCAGCACCCCCTTAGCGTTGGTTGGACCTCCCACAATCCTCACGGTGAGATTTTAGGAGTTGCAACTCGAATGGAGGGAGCTGACAAACGGGGCCGTTGGGCAGCGGAGAGAGGCGCGCCACCTGGTGGAAAATTGGCGTTCACTCATGTGTTGTTGTCTGGGAAAGAATTATTTTTCTGGCTGTGGCTAATGGGGAGTGTGGACGATGTATGAGGCACATGCACACTGTGGTGATACAAGAGCTATCACTTAATAGTACTTAATATAATTTATTCGTAGAGAACAATCATAGGGAGACCTCTTTTGCATCAAGCAACCAAATAAAAGAGAATTAAGGACAACATCGTCTTGTTTCAGATAGCAAGCAAAGAAAAAGCAGTTTTAAGGCATCGCTGTAGGATATAATTATGAAAGCATGAAGGCTAGCCCCACATCTCCCCTGCACCAGATGAAAACCTGTCCCTTGAGTACTATTTATATAAGGCTTTCTAATGACTGCTTCAATTAAAGTTACCTTTACTAGAGGTTCTATCGATTCCAAACCAGAACAATGTTATCACACTATGGGGTCTGTCTCTAGAGTCAATCTTAATAGAGCTTCTGGAAACACATTTGTGGAAAACACATCCAGTAACATTTTACCCATTTTAATTCTGTAATCTACCATATACATATGACCGTCCAATAGACGATTTTACAATCAGAGTTAGGTTCAACTTCAGGTGAGGACATTCTGAAGCCTGATTCTATCAACCAGGCCCTGCTGCCGGCACAAGAAACTATATGGGGATTGGCATTTAAGACCTAGTACTAAGTGAGCGTCAACATGTCCATAACGCCTCCAGTTATCTACGTTACAACATCTGTGATCCATGATGTCATTTGCCGACATGATCCCGCTAAGCAGGTGCTTAATGAACTCCTGCCACAGTCACCATTTTGTAAGGAGTCAATGATCTTTTCAAATGGCTTCTTGGCTCATGAATGACATGATGGAGGAGATTTTGTGAGAGGGACTTGAGACCCACTCAATAGTCTTTTCTGTGAAGTACCGGCGGTTGTTGACGTGCATCAGAAGGGTGTCTGGTGAATAGCTAAGTACTCTCTCTTCAATAGAGAATGATTATGATTAATTGTCGTCTGCCACGTAGCTCTGTATAATGGGGAAGCATTTCTGTCCTTGAGATATAGTTTTATACTGAGGTCTCAGAGGTCACTTAATGTTAACTCTATCTTGATGGTGAATATGGATAGACCGTTCAACAGGGGGTCGTCCTCCCGTTCCGACAAGACGTTGATTACCGTTAAAGATATATATGTATATGTGTGTGCATCTGCCTTGAGTTTCTAGTCTTAAATGTATTAAACCAGGTTGCAGGTTTAGGGAAGGTTACGCTTGATACCCTTCGGTAATTTTGCCCTTGAGCGCTACTTTTGAATCGGAGTTTTCCTTTAGGTTGGTTCCGTTTCCTCTTTAAAATGATGTTCACATCCTCTCACAATGATTATTAAGCAATAATGCATAGATGACGTGGCAGTGCAGAAAAATGAGGTTTTATCAAGGTAGAAAATACCCAGCACCTGTCAAGGTTGTTTATAGAAGAATGCCCTCATAACCCTAACCCATCATCACCACCTTTGAAGTCTTTGGATCCACAATAAAGCTACAAGGCTTCATCGAGTATGCCCTGTGGATGTTGTTTATCCTCCCTAGGCTATCTGACTTTACATGTATCTCCACCACCTACACGATGTTGACAGATACAGATTAAAAATCGTGTCACCTCTTTGTGTCCGGGTCTAAAGAAAGTAACAACTGAGTCTCCCCACCAAGGCGATAAGCCCCAACCAGGCGAATTTCAATTTGGTCCTGATTGTTGGTAAGCTTTGCATTTTTCTGTGTAACTGTTTGTCTTGTGGTGTTAGTGCCTCGCTAAGGTGTAGACGGGGTGGAGCGGGCACCTGCCTGTGTTTCTGTACTGGGGTACCCCTGACCAAACATGGAGCTTTACATACACCATGTCGCCAGGATACGATGAAACACATATTACAATTATATGGCTATCTATCATTACAAGGAATTATTTGTAATGCAAGTTAGCAAACACGAATATTCAATTCTAATTGTAGAATTCTCATTGGCCAATTTCTATATTCAAAGCTGAATTTTGAAATGGATTTTTTGGTTCAAGATATCTTAAAATCACTTTTTCTAGTGCCATTGAATACGAAAGGTTGATTGTTAGAAAATAACATAGATAAAGGGTGTATATACATGTATGTAGTAGAGAACCATGTTAATGTACAGAAGAACCGGCCATAATATCAGAATGAAAAATATAAATTTGGTGAAGATATTTCGTCCTAATATCATCAAATTGCTTGAGAATACATGCAAACTACCCCTGAGATTTCTGCATCTGTCTGAGCTGATGAACACCCACGTTGGTCTTCATTCTGTCCCCTTCTAGACAAATTCCATGCTTCTCATATTTATTCTCTAAATACAGATACCTGTCTCCAACCAGAAACATTGATTAACCTGTCAGAAATCTAAATTACAAAAAAGAAATTCGGGCAGGAAAAGAATTCCCCAATTCATTACACTTCGCCCCCAGTCTGATTCTCTTTCCAACCGGATGTGGTAGAAGGGATGCGCAAACATCCACTGCGCAGGTGCTTTAGAAACCGGACAAAGCCCGTATCAAATAGAGAAGGATTGAGGACAACCGACAATTATTTGAGATGGAATCGATTCGCTTTCATATAGCTCTGGGTAGAAAAAGAAATGCCGTACACCTTCGACGTCATGTTTGCCTTGAAAGTAATCTGTTTGTTAAACATAGAGTCTATTTGTAACCGGCTACTAGGGGCGCCACCATAAGGAAGGTATGCAATGAGGTTTGGAACGCTCGTATCGCTAAATTTTGTATCATAAATACAAATTGTTAGTTCCCTTGTTAAAATGAAGCTAGATAAGATATCATACTTATCAGAAATTTAGAGAAGAAATAATTTACATGACCTGATATTGAGAGATTAACGTTAATCTGCGGCATTATAGTATAAGTAACACCCACACACCCACACCCACACAGATATATATATATATATATATATATATATATATATATATATATATATATATATATATATATATATATATATATATATATATATAAACTTTGGCAATGCACTGCCAATGAGTATGCTTGTATAAAAGGGAAAATCACCCAACTCTTCAGAACTGATGCGCTATACAGCATAGTTTACATTTAAGCAATTGACAGGATTTTCTTCATAAATGCTATCATTCAATCAAAGCTTATTGCTCGTTACTTCTATCCAAACGTCATTTGATCAGCATCCTACAAGCTAACCGAAAGCAAACTATTTTTCTTCTGTATTACCCTATCGAAAGTGTATTGCACAAAAATACGATCCCGCATCTATTTAAGAATAATATATACTGTCCCTTATAAATCTCATGAAAGCCTTTCATGCCACTATCATATAACCAATGCAGATTTAAATAAAGTAACTAGGGCGCTTCAGTATACAAAGGTTTGGTACAGATTATTATCTTTGCCCGGTATAAACGTCCATAGGCTTAACATTAGGTAGACGTACTCAACAGCATGCGCGTACGATAACTCATACTCGATGGGTAATAAACAGATGAATATTTAAAGACTAAAATCAAATCAGAAACATATTCGTACTTGGTCTGAGACGCCATTCACCATCTCGTTTGGGGAGCTTCAGAATATTCACTCGGCTATCGTCTCGTTGATATTACTGCGCACCCAGAACTCGATGGCGAACAGGGACACAGACCAAACAATCATCAATATCTTTATCTCGAGAGCATCTGTCATTTGAATTGGTCTCCACAGTCTAAACGTGTTCAGAACCTTTACATTTTTCCTCTGTGAGGAATGAAAACAATGTTGGCTCCAAATACCACCAGCCTATTCATACAGGAAATCAGAATCCTGCATCTTTCACTGCCATTTGTTGGGAAGTAGGCAATCTTTTCCACCATTTGGTGCGAGTGCGGCGGTTTACCGCCAGTTGCACCGCACATTATGTGGGCAGGTCCGGCTATGATGACGGCCAAAATTTAAAATCGGAAATGACTCTCACTAAATGCACAGTGGTCCGTGCGCTGAGGACGGCACGAACGAATTTAAGAGGGTGACCGCAAGGGGATAAAGCTTGCTCAGTGGACTGTGAAGCTTGACTGATATCTTAAACTGGAACCCCCTTCCGTTCGTGCGATGTAGTTTCACGCGCGATTTGCCGACCTGAGTGCGTGCGCATGCCTGATGAATTTTGACATGCGCAGTACGTTTCCGGGGCGACCAGTGACAATAGTGATTTAAAATTTCATCTGTGGGACCCGTGTATTCTCTACCTCTCAAGAATGTGTTTCTTTTTGAATGAAAACCATGTTGCATGCAGATTGGAGTGCCCTTCATTTTTAGACAGATGTTCACAGTCTTCAGGGCCAGTACATCAGACGGGCATTAACATTCTTTGTGTCTCTAACTACATTAGCAAACGGCAACATTGTTAGCTGAGGCATATCAAATGTAACTTTGATTAAGTCTTTTCCCGAAAGTATTTATGCAATTTAGCCTTAATACATAAGTTAAGGTGCAGATTGACTTCGAGATATTCAGGAACACAGCAATAAATTTGATATTTACACGTACAAGTGTATATATTTGTGGATCCCCTATTTTTCCCTATCGGATAAAAGTATATGATTAATTATAACCGGATATTCAATTTTGATAACCTAAGTCTTATTAAGTAACATTTCCCTCTCTCTCTCTCTCTCTCCCTGTGTGTGTGTGTGTGTGTGTGTGTGTGTGTGTGCGTCTCTCTCTCTGTCTGTCTCTCTCTGTCTGTCTCTCTCTGTCTGTCTCTCTCTGTCTGTCTCTGTCTCTCTCTCTGTCTCTCTGTCTCTCTGTCTCTCTGTCTCTCTGTCTCTTTCTCTATCTCTGTCTCTCATATTCTGTTACTTTTGGCCCAATCGACCATAACCTCCTTGCATACCACTAAACGGTCCTTTGTCTTTTGGCACAGTAGGTTCTCGCGAGGCAGCGTTCGTGTACGCAGTGTCTTCCGCCGGCGTCGTTCACGCAATCACTCGCGCGTGCTCAAAGGGCGACTTGCGCAACTGCGCATGTGACCCTACAAAGAAGGGTACGTCTAGAGATAGGAAAGGTAAGAGTAGAGTAGCCTCATAGTAACCCAAAGCCAGGGCGATTCAGCAATAACTAGATCCTAGCTATGTCGTCAAGTTGCACGAGTGAAACTTCTTAGACCATAGTACAATTAGATCTATACCACAAGTCTTTACAGTTTTCTATGCGTAATTAAGTTCCTTTGTGATAATTTCTTAGTTCCTATTTTGTTTGTAAGCACATTTATACACCTACTTGTATATATCTATATTTCTTTCAGTCATGTTTTTCATCTGTCTGATCCTTCTACTGTTATCTTTCTATTATGATGCTTTTCACAATACAAAACAATACCTTGCCTATTGTCCCATTTTCAGGTGAATTTGACTGGGGAGGATGTAGCGACAATGTACGCTATGGCTCTCAATTTGCAAGAATGTTTGTTGACGCACGTGACAAACGTGTACGAGATGCACGTGCTTTGATGAATCTACATAATAATAGAGCCGGCAGGCGGGTGAGTTTTTTTCCTAAAATTTCCATATTATATACATATATATACATAGATATATAGACATATACAATTTGAATACCTAAATGAAGTTCTTATTGTCATTTCCATCATATATCCTGATTGGACTCTTTATATTTCTAATTTCACTTTTCTCTCTATAAACATATTTTGAGTTGCTCACCAATAATTGATAGGCACAAGTTTACACGTACGTGTATGATTATAAATTTGTGAATTGCAAGAACTCGCAGATTCGCTTAAACTTCTCATATACAAATATGACACTTTTAGCCTTTTTATTCGTTGTATCTCAAATAAACTAATGGTTAATTTTGCCGAATAATGTATCGAAAACTACTCAAAATAAAGCTTGAGAGCATATATGTTATCTACATTTCCTTGTCGTTTTGCTCGTTTAGGCCGTGCGTAAATTTATGAAATTAGAATGTAAGTGTCACGGCGTGAGTGGATCGTGCACTATTCGGACGTGCTGGCTGGCCATGCACGACTTCCGGCGTGTGGGGAACTACCTCCGCAACAAATACAACGGTGCTACACAGGTCAGTCCATCAAACCACTCAGCTGTCATTTCACTCTTAAATAACAACTACACCAAATAACAGTTCTATTGTTCACAAAACAACAAAAGGTGATAGAGAATCTTCTCTCGGGCCCACTTATGCTAGGTAAGCAGTTGGGCTATTATGAAATAATCCATGATGTTGTCGGTGAGAAAGCAGTGGTATCAATCAGATGGGTTTTTTCCGACAGGAAAGAAGCAACCAGTATTCATTACCCTCCCTTTTCCCAACTCTAAGAAACAGATCTAGTGCCTTCATTCTGATATTATTGTGTCTTCTACAACTACAGGTGATGGTAAACCAAGAAGGGACCAGCCTAATCGTGGCAAACCGTAATCATAAACGGCCTACTCGTGCTGACCTCGTGTACTTTGAGGAGTCCCCAGATTACTGTATTCAAGATCCCGAAATGGGTGAGTATACTGACGTTCTCAGATGCCTGAACCTTTGTTTTCCCCAGTGGCTTATACATGTTTCCATATCACAAACGAAGACCCAATACATGGTTTTGATTTGTCAATAGGATTGTATAAGAACAAGAATAAGTGTTACGATAATTCAGTCGCATCAGCAGGGATACCCTGCAGTTTTCTTGCAATTCAGTACGATGGGTTCATCGTAGTTGGGTTAGGAAATACTGTCGGTGGGGCGTTAATGGACTCATAAAACATGAACGATCGACAATCGCGTCACGGCTGTGGGCCCAGGCCCTTAGGCCCGGCGTCCATCTACTACGATATAGCTCCGATATGGTCTACGATACACCTCCCGATAAAGCATCAAAATCGCGTCGGAAGGTCACCTAATATCGGGGCAGTTGACAACGTTTCTGCGATTAGGCATCGAGGAAAACCCCTTACGATGCGTGGTGGATTTGCATGTCTAGACATATGTCTACGATTTTTCCCCTTTCCGATATGTCTCCGATATCTGCTTTTTGTATCGGTGCCATATCGGTAGGTCTAAATTTCTATCGTAGTAGGTGGACACCAGGCCTTACAGTGTCGTTTCTGGTATCATATTCCAATAGATCATCTACATCTTAGCAAGAGGATTATTAACCACACTTTACAGCAAAACGGAGCAACAGAATATAAGGTGCCATAATGTTACAGGAAGCTTCGGGGAATTCTACACCGAATAGATTTACCCGGCCATAAGATGCTATTCTATGTTAGGGTCGGGGTTAAGGTATTTGATTGGAAGAGGGAACACCTGATTCAAATGGAATCCACACTCTATATAGGTTCACCTGCCTACGTTTTCGAAGCAGTGATCTGGAAGTTTGTAAACGCTTTCCACCATTGTTCAAACAAGTACGGTCCATGTACAACAGTGGAGAACGACAATAGATACAGGTAAAGACGTGGAATACATTCCACAGCAAACATGTATCCTGTAAATACATAATTCCCCACATAACCCATGACAGGTTCTCCTCCCACTTTTTGTTGTGGCTCACATTTTCCCACCCACACCCCTAGCCTGCCAACAATTGACATTATCCAGGGAGCGTAAGGCCTGAACGTACGCCCCTCACAGAGGCTGATATTTCTCTTGCATGGCTGGCGATCTGGTGATATGATTTCACGTGTTACTTGGTGAGGTAGGGATGCCTGAAGTCCTGCCGGTCGTGGGATAGTAACCGAAAGGTGCACGTGTATCCCTCCTTCTATCCAAGCAGAAGAAAACCTACATTAAGATGTTTAATAAATATCAACTGTAAGGCCCGGCGTCCACCTACTACGATAGAATCGTAGACCTCCCGATATGGCACCGATACAAAATGTCAAAATCGGTGCAATATCGGGAAGGTGCAAAATCGTAGACATCTGTCTAGACAAGCCAATCCACCATGCATTGTATGGGTTATTTATCGGTGTCTAATCGCAGAAACATGGTCAACTGCCCTGATATCAGGTAACCTTCCGACGCGATTTTGATTTTTTCATCTTGACCATATCGGTGCCATATCGTAGTAGGTGGACGCCGGGCCTTAGTGTCAAGCATCAGTAAAGTAACCATCTAATTTGACCACTCATACCTTCGATTGGTACTTTATTTCTATGACAATTACATGTGGTCTAAAAAGAATCAGGAAGTACCTTTTTGTTCAATGATAAAATAATCATGTGCATATTTGCCACAATGCATCGGTCTGGTTATGCACCTGTGCCATGTTCTTGTCATGATAGATCGCAGTATGTCGCAATATTACAGCAATATCTAGATCTTGAGGTGTCGCAGTGGTGGAGTACATGTATATACACACGAAAATATACATATCATCAGGCGCGACATAGCATGACAAAGGAGGTATGACATATCGCGACTTTAAGATAAATGCACAGTAATCTCTGGTTTTGTGTACGAGTGGCCGTAATCTCAGAGTACGAGGAGAATACGTTCACTCGTACACAAAACCAGTCTTTATTGTATATATTGCCCACCTACAAGATTGATAACAAGAATGGACCAAGTATCAACATATAGGGTGACTACACAATTTATGAGGCCACAGCACTATCAAGCATGGTAGTAACTCGGTGTAAACGTTCCATTTATATGTTTCTGTTTATTAACATGAAAAAAGTTTTATGACAGTGATTTCTGATGATAAATGTGTTTATAATATTATGACTGATTATAAATGATAATGTTGAATGAACATTCACGAAACTTATTTTGAAGTACAAAATCCACATAGTAATTTGACCTCATTATGGATGGGAATTGTTTCCGGAATCTCCTGCAGAAGATTCCGACATGTCAGAATATCCCGGTAGCCGATTCCAGGTGCTCTATACATTTCCTATGGAGACTATGTATTTGGTGGGTAATAAAACAAGATATACCACGGCAAATCAATCGTGTTGGTGAAATTCCCTCAAAGGAAGAGTGCATTATGTAATCTGTTGCAGCAGGTTCTCATAGCAGTGTTACTACGTTCAAATAATGAATTTGTATCATATAGTCGCTGCCAATATGAATATAAGGGGAGTAATACTAGCAATACCAGACATAATTAGGTAAGATAATTGAATACATTATGATCCCTTCCTCCTTCACAATGCTAGATCGTCTCCTGTATATCTAGTGCATCTATGAGCCACACCTTGTGATATGATATAGTTTTTCTTTTGCTACATCATTGAAAACTTTTCTTTGCAGGTTCGCTGGGGACCGCTAGCAGGGAATGCAACAAGACATCTCTGGGCCCTGACGGTTGTGGGATAATGTGCTGCGGCCGGGGCTTTGACACAGCCACCGTGCAACGAGTCACTAAATGCGAGTGTAAGTTCCACTGGTGCTGTTACGTGCGTTGCAAAGAATGTTCAGCTATGGTGGACGTGCACACATGTAAGGGTCCTAACCCTACCCCACCCCCAAAGACAGACCGGCCACCCTTCACCTGAGGGCTCATAGGCAGTTAAGGCTGTGGACCAGTGCACTGCGGATACTGTGGAAAGCCAAGTTGGAACATGGATCTATCTAAGCTTTCTGCTAACGCCACTGTCACCATGTACTTTACTGATTGCTGCAATACCAAGTAGCACATCATATCACACCTGAAGGAAGTGCCGCTTTACTCTGTATTACACTGGGAAGAATGACAATGGTTCCCTGCGATGGACAGCGTAGTTCATCTCAAAACATACAGCAATTGCATGTTTTCTAAACCGCCACGGTTAGGCACGGTTGGTGTTACAGGACAGGGTATATGCCAGCCTTATGAAGGATAGGAAATCGCCCAATGTTAAACTACATGCTTAATGCTAAACAATTATACGTCCACAAGCATGTACAACCAACAACTGAAGAAAGTAAATTATCAAATATATGCGATATCTCAGTGTTGGTAAGGGATGTGTAATAGCATGGAAGACTATGTCCATGGCTACGTAGTTCTCTGCCGTTGTCTTGGGTCGATATATGAAACTCCAAATACATTAAAGAAATAGCTAGTTTCATGTCATACTTCATCAAACTTCAGAAACCCTAATGCTCTGAGAATTACAGCATACATTTCAAGATGCTACAAAGAAAATTGAAGGAACACATTTCGTTCACATTCCTACATGGTATTGTCAGAGTGCCTGAGACCTGTTATACTGCAGAGGTTAATGATGTGACTTCTGTGCTTTGTTCCCGTACACATTTAGATAATGTACTCTAATATCATGGTGTACCCAGGTAGTCTACTGTTAAGGTATTTATATGATTGCCTGTAATTTTCAGTAAGGTCTACGTAGCGTACAATTTATCAACCAGTTGTAATTGTAAAGAATAGAACTTTTCAGGATTAAAACTGAAAGGTGACGATATAATCTCTATTTCAATCAAAGCGAATAAATGTGACCATGTCTGCGTATTTAAGTTAAATTGGCATGCATTACTTGTTATGATACATGTGTCAACTATTGTGACTCAAAGTCTCAGCACAAAATATTTGCAATGTTTCGATTACATTAGACATATATCTTCCGAAATTCACAGAATTAGCTTTTCATTCATTTCACCTAGTAAAATGTCAGAGATGTTGATTATTTTCCACACGCTCTGAACCCTTCATATTGTAAATACAGTGCAATAAGTACGTGTTGCTCTATCTATATGTACATACGATAGATTCCCAGCTGTAGGCTCCGTGATACATGTATGCACGTTGACATTCCCAAAGCTTCATTTCCTAAAGCAAGCTTTATCATAAGGACACAATAAAGGTTAGTATCTAATGCTGATATCCTTTGTCAAATATGATTGGAATATTTGGAAATATAAATGTAGTTCATTTTTCCCCAAGTTGACATTCCTAAAAATTTGAGATGACGATGATTTTCTCTATCATTCCATTATCAAAGTTAATATGTAAAGGCCATGAAGGTTCTTCATATGACAAGAAATAATTCCCTATATTGGAATAATAATTCCCTATCAATCATACTATACATCAGCAATACAATGCTCTGGAGCAGTTTGGAGGAGCACAGAGTACATTCCTACAGAGGCCTGGTGCTGGTTACTCTATCTAGATCACAGAGAAAAACATGTACAGAAAGGATCGACATTAAATAAATATGATTCTATACATTATATACTTTCTATCTGTTATCGGTGTAAGCTATAGTGTTTGTTTAGCCGATCATATTTCGTACCATAGCTAATGTGATGTCCCTTCAGCTTTATCCCATTCTGTAATTACTCATCCTTCCCTCGCCTACCACTGCCCACATCCAAATTTTTTTAAAGTCTGTTTATTTATCCTGGGAAAAGAAAAGGCAAAATTATGCCTGTTTATGCCCCCCCCCCCCCTCTATTCTTGTTTTTACCTTTTACTCTTCGCACCTTAATAGGAGATTATAGACATCGGAGGAGCTGAATCTTATCAATATCAGCATCCTGAATTGGCCAATCATTGGGGCTTTATATAAGTTGCTGTTGTGAAAATTAGGGTCTTAGGATAATATTTTAAGAATATAGGCAAAGGCAACGGCTCGATAAAGGGGAGGAACTGTGAAAGATAACGTCGGGGGATAAAGATATACCTAGAAGTGGCATTGAAATGATGGAGATAACTACGTCTCTTTACACATGTACAGTCCAAATTTCTTCAGCTCTATTCCTGACAGCCTTTAAAATAACGCTATAGACCCTCTTCACACTGGCGCCATCTTGTAATGGCCGCCTATGTACGTCAATCGAAAACGAGGCGAGCCCTCTTCACTCAGTCCTGAGCAATGATAAAAATACTAGGGTTTCTCTAACTTGAAAGATGGAAATCGCTCTCACATCTACACTAATCGGCTGATTTGTATAAACAATACATTGTTAGAAAGCTGAGACTTGGGCCTATCTGTTGGGATATACATGATATACCTGTGTTATAGACAAGATTTTCTGTCATAGATTGAACATCGGATTTGTTAAAGTGAAAAACTCTAAAAGATGTTACATTCCTGTTTTCACAGTGATTTTATGCAAAATCTATCGCGATGACCTATAGAAATAACCATCCTATCTTATTAGGTATCTCATGAGGATTAATATGATACCTATATTGCCAGGCTCTGATGGATATTTCCTGATATAACATAGCATCATGACAGAGTAAAAAAATGTGCTTTTTTGATATTATTACATCTGTGGTATTTTATATGAATAGCTGGAAACTGCAAGTATTTACCTGCAAATTACATTTAGTCAATGAGATAACAACCAACACCCATAAAAGATACATGTTTTTACCAAGTAAAATTGGAAATTATAAACTGTATAAAAGTATTTGTAGATTGATGGTACATGAGAATAGATGTGAATGGATATATGTTCTAATTTCCTGTAAATGCACTGTTACCTTTCAAGATAAAATTTAAGTGTTTTAAAGATATAACCCCATAGAATACAGCTGGTAGGTTATCTTATTGACAAAATCTAATTCACAGGTAATTATTTGCACTTCCCAGCTATGCAATTTGCCCAAAATGCAATATCAGAAGATCATGATTTTAATGCTCTTATGGACACTTGTCATCTGTGTTAATAGTCCAGTATCTCAGGAAATATCTATCATAACCTGCTAATATTGGTATCATTTTAATCGTCTTGAAAGTCCAAAGAAGGTAGGATTGTTATTTCTATAGGTCATCGTGATGGATTATTCATTAAACCACTGTGAAAAACAGGAAGGTAAAGTGTTTGCATTTTTTTTTACCAAAATAATCTGGATGTTCAATGTACGACTGGAAATCTTAGCCAAAACACAGGTATATGATATTAGACCAACAAATAGGCCCAAGTCTTAGCCTTCTAACAATATCCTGTTTTATAAAAATCGGCCTGTTATTCACGACATAACAACGATTTACACTTCTACAGTTACTCTGTGCTTATGGGACTGAAGCCATGCTGCTGATACAGTAGAGGGCTCGCCTCGTTTTCATATGCAAGCATGTTGCTGGTTCTCTGCAAGCAGGGCCTAGTTACATGCAACCAGCGCATCCCGATCGCAGCGCCACGCTTATGTGCAAGTGGTGAATTACTTGCTCGGGTCTCTATGGGTGCAACTCTATTTTCCCTGAAATCTATGTCAATGATAATATATGTTGTCGGTTCCTTTGATAGTGGTCTATCAATATATACCCCAACATATCTACCGGTAGTGAAGACTGTTCTGCACATTCCCTTGCTGCTGGCCTCCCCCATTTGCTTGAAGACATATGCTTGTAGATTTCTAAATTCTATTGATTTTTGCAAATAACTCTGGATAATATAAGTTTCATATGTATAAGCAAATAGAAAATGTTAGAAAAAGGCATGTCACCACGCTAACTTCTATGGGAAGGCCATCTGAAAAGATAAGTGCTTAACTATTGGTGTCTATGGGAAACTGCAACATTTTGGCTAGATGACACTGAAGTCCTATTGCTATCTTCAAATAATTCTGGATTCTGATAGTTGGGAACATATACGAGAAATGCTAAAAAAAACTATGTCACCATGCTAACTTCTATGGGAAGGCCAACTGGAGAAGCTAAGTGCTTGTCTATGGCAATATTTTCATGAAATCAGGTGGCAGCTCATGTTTAATTGTAATTGTGAGTATAGATATAGAGGGCACTGTGATACCTACATGCATTTGTCTTTAAGCCTAACATACCCATTAACTATGTCTTTTTCTCTTAGTTTCCCTTTCAACTACGAACAAACATCCAATATATGCCCTCTTGGGTTATGAAAACCACATTATTCCTCGATATCATAACCAATACCTACTCTATTTCTGATCAGCACTTAGCCTATTTCAGTGATCTTTGTGTCAATTTTATGTTTCTGCATGGCAAGAGCCACAAGTCCAGCGTCCACCCGCTGCCCCATTGCAGTATGTCCAAAACCCTGTCGTTGGCTCAGTGTCGTCTGGCCTGTTTCAGGCCGCTGACCGCCGGCCTGGCCTAAAGCTCATTTGCTGCTGTACCAACAGGCATATTGAAGCAGGCTGGCCGGCCTGCTGTTTTAAGGACTAAATTGTACAGAGCCACCTGCAAATCATCACCAGCCAAAATCAATTTGAATAGCCTGGATGATGATCGCCTGCATATACTGCAACACACACCATCAACATGAAACGGACAGCACCCAAGATGCACTAACCCAGGAGTGGAGACTGAAAATTCAGACAGTTTGGGTATTCTGGGCAGAATTTTAGCACCAGAGTATGCAAAAAGTCAAGGCTTATCTTTATTTACCTTTATTATTCCTTTAACCACAGTATTTGGTAGAAAAATGATAAGGCACCCCCTGTTGAATGAACAGGAAACACGCGAAGCATGATGCCCGCAATGTCCACCAGACGGCGCCATTCTATAGCATCACCCTCTATGTGTTCATTGCCCTGCTGGTGCCGGTCAGCTGCGGGGCTTTGTGGATTAGATCCCTGGCTACCTGCCAGGCAGTGTGTGTGCACCTTGTGATAGTCGGTGAGCTACAATTAGGTGGGTTAGTGGAACAGCTTGCACAATTCATCCAATTTCCAGCCTGACACTGGGTCGGCTGGCCGGCCTGGCTGCCTTTTAAAGGCCTGTTTGGTGGAGCACCCGCTTAACCAGCCAGTACCCAGCAAAACCTTAGTTTTGATGGTTCATGGCTGGTTCATGGTCATATAGCCACTGCTGGTGGGTATACTGCATCATCCTCACTATCAATCTGTCTGATCATCCACCTAACTACCCATCTACCTGGCTGCTCACCCATATGCCCATCCAGGTCACTGCCTATTCATCTGACCTCTTTTCTGCCTGCCTTCCGATTCAACTGACTGACCTCCCCTCCTGACTACCCGTCAATCTGATTAATCTGCCACATATCTGACCACTTGACCATCCATTCAGCTCTAGCAGGTATTCCACCAAACAGGTGCTCTGCTCTACTCTGATGCCAGCGCTGGATTCTCTGTTATACTGAACAATGAAGGTAAATAGATATAAGGCTTGATGTTATGAATGTGTATATTCGACTCTGGCTCCAAAATTCTGCTGGAACTCCCACAACTGTCCGAACTTTCGGGCTCTGCTTGTGGGAATAGCCGCTGACGGGGGTCACCCATTCCGTGTTGACAGTGTGTGTCATGGTATATGCAGGCCAGTGCATGGTCAACGCGGATCCCAGCAAAGCGCATGGCCTTGTCGACTGGTCAGGGCTGGTCGGGTGAAAATCAAATGAATCAGTTTTTTCTAGCTGACAGAAATCACAGCCGACATTCCATGCGAAGCCCAATGTATGCAAATTAGGTTGGGCTGATGCTAAAAAAACGATGATCATCACCAGCCAAAATCTGATAACCAACAGACAAGCTGACACTAGATTGCGATAGGATTTTGGAAACATAACGGTGGGCCGATGGTTGGCAACAACTGTCATGACTTTTTTATTTGCTGATACACCAAGGAGAAGATTCCAGACGACAGGCATTTTGGGACGACAACTGTCACCGATTACCATATCAAGACCACATGGCCATATGTTGGCACTAGCTGAGGCTTGGTGGATCAGCTGCTGTAGGCAGTTGGATAGATGGGTGGGTAATCTGAGAGGTGGGAATGCAGTCAAGTGGGTAGGCAGTTAAGATGACAGGCAGTATGTTGATAGTCCATACAATAGTAGGTGTGGGCAGTTGAGTAGACACAATAGTGAAGTGGGCTGGCTGTCAGTGAAGTGGGTGGTGACCCGGCAGGTGTGTGGATGATCAGTCAGGAGAGCAGGCAGGGAGCAGGGAGTGGTGTGGCAAGACAGTTAAGATGACCAGTTAGTCAAATGGGCAAGCAGGGAATCATCACTCACCTGTCTGCCCACTTACCTATCCATTCATTGAACTGACTATCCTCCTGACTACCCATCAATCTGACTTCATTTATCTGACTGATCATCCACCTGGCTGACCATCAATCTGACTGCCCATCAGATTGATTGTCAATCCACCTAACTGCCCATTTAACTGAAATCCCATCCACCAGGCTGCCGTCTCATCTATCCATCCATGTGACTAGCTATTCATTTGAGTTTACATCAAACTGACTTCACATCCACCTGATTGCCAATCCCCCTGTCATTTATGTGACTGACCATCATCTTGACTACCCATCAGACAAACTATGCCACCAAATCCCTTATTTCTAGCCCATCGATGCACACAAGGCGCACACACACTTAAAAAAAAAAAAAATTTATATGCTTTATTTAGACTGTAAGGATGGTCAGCCCTGTGGCCGGTATGATTCACCCGTACAGTATAGATGCCTGGGTTGAATCATATCACAAGTTGAGGTGTCACTTTGCATAAGATCTAAATATAACAATCAAGTAACTTATATACATATCACATTATGACTCAGTTTTGTCAATAACCTATAGTTATTGAACTCTTACAACTTTACAGTCATTTTGTATATAAATAACAAAAAATAGCTTCGGCAATGAGTCACCTCACACATAACAATTCACAAAAACGTATTCCAGTTTGACTATTCCTTAGTAAAATATGTAACTAATGGAATCACGTGTTAGGGTAGTTCAAATTATCTTTGCTGCACAGTCATTTGTATCAACAATAAACATCATTCTATCATATAAAATAGTGGAAGTCAAGGATTTGTTGTTATAACATTAAATCATCGAGTGTTGCTTTTTTCATTTTCCTTTTGAATACATCATAGCTATCAGAATTTCTAACACTAGGTGGAAGTTGGTTCCAGATGTTTGCACCCCTAAACAAAACACTTTGTTTGTAAAGCTCAATCCTGGGTCTCACAACCTTATATGTAATGGCTTCAGTCTGTCTTGTTATTCTTTTTCTTTCGGAGATAAGATTAGGGTCATCCCTTCTCTTAAACATATAGTTTGCCAAGTGGCATTCTCTTCTCTTCTCCAACAAACACATCTTTGATTCCCTATGAACCATAAGGCTGTCTATACCCTCTCTTGATTTACATACAATTTTAAGGGCCTTTGTATGACAATATTGCAGTTTTTTAGTTTCTGCGTAAGTCCCTTTCCATAGAACAAGTCCCCATAATCGACATATGGCATAATCAATGACTTAACTATACATAATGCAGTGTGTTTATCAATAAAGCGACGAATCTTGCTGAGTAAATATATTTTGTGCGAGACTATTTGCAGGGTTTGATCAAGATGTTTACCAAAAGAGAGGCTAGGATCTAGTGTATATCCGAGGTATTTAAAATGAAAAACTCGTTCTAGATTCTTATTATCAATTTTAATTTCCCCTATTTCCAAATTTTTGAGTCTCCTTTTAGTACCAAATATCATAAATTTAGACTTCTTAGCATTTATTGTTAGCTTATTTTCCCTGCACCATCGTTTTACTTTGTCCAGCATTTTGTTCATTTCACTCTGCAATATAGCTCTGTCATTTCCCTGTACATACAATACCGTGTCGTCGGCGTACAAGTAAATACAATTACCTCCAACTGCTTGGACCACATCGTTGATATAGACCAAAAAGAAAAATGGCCCCAGGATTGAGCCTTGGGGCACTCCACAGGTTATCTGCCTTAATTTTGATTTGGTCCCATTTACCTGCGTAAATTGAGATCGATTTTGTAAATAATTTATTATCCAATTTAGTAGTTGTCCCTTAAGTCCCATTTTACTCAGTTTCTCTAAAAGTATTTTGTGGTTTACCATGTCGAAAGCTTTTGATTGATCTATAAATGTAGCTATTGTCAACTTATCTTTATTTATCCCTTATAGTATTTCTTCAACCAATCTAACTGTTGTGTCACCTGTGGAGTGCCCCGATCTAAACCCCCCCTGAACATCTGTCAACAAATGGTTTGCATCTGTATAGCTGGTCAATCTTTTATGTACAATTTTTTCTATGACTTTGCTCATTGTTGGTAGAATCGATATTGGGCGTAGATTTGATACACTTTTAAGACCTTTTTGTTTTATCAGGGGCATTACCCGTGCTTTTTTCCATGATTCTTGCATTTCTCCTAACCTGAAAGATAAATTTAATAGACTAGTAACCTTTTTGATTGTTGCTCTCAGAGCAATCTTTATGAACCTGGTTGTTATTGCATCAATACCTGATGATTTCCAAATATTTAGTTCTTTAATAATATCATCGATCTCTTTCTCGTCAGTCTGGATTTCATCTATCTCAGAGTCCACTGGTTCTCCATAAAAATTCCATAAGTCTGTCATGTTTTGGGCTAGTGAAGGGCCTACGTTAAGAAAGTAATTGTTTATAGTATCCGGCAAGTCACTATCTTTAATTGGTAAACCCTCGTCATTTTCAAGATTAATCTTCTGTTCATTTGTGTCTTCAGGAAGAACTGATCTGATATCCTGCCAGAATTTTTTACTCTTATTTCGGTGCCTAATTAAGTTATCTTTTATAAAATTTTTCCTTAGCCTTGTTTATTTGTCTTTTGGTAAAATTTCTCATATATCTAGCTTGTTCCCAGTCCTCTGGTCTATTTCTTCTCTTAGCTACTTTCCATGCTTTGTCTTTATCCTTTATTAGCTCCAGATGTTCATTTGTCAGCCATGTTTCTTTTGTTTTCTTAATCTTATATTTTTTTACGGGACACTGTTGATCAAGAGACTGAGTGAAAATGCTTAACATTTCATTCCATGCTTCTTCAACAGTTAGGCATTGTTCAAATTTTGTCCAGTCCGAATTTATAATGTCTTCTTTGAAAATATCCTCATCAAACGTCCTGTAAGACCTTCCCTTAAATTCTGAGCTTTGATGAACTTTTTTATATTTGCCAAACACTGTGAAAATTGGGGTATGATCACTAACATGTATTTTCAGAAGCCCTTCTGTTTTTCTGTGTATCACATTTGTTATTAACCAGTCAATACAGGTACTCGATTTTTCACAACTCCGTGTATCTTCATTTATAATCTGTTTCAGACCTTTTATTTTTAACCATGGTTTAAACTCTTTGACTAAGTTATTACCTCGCTCAAGCCAGTTGATATTTATATAGCATTTATTATATTATTATAGCAACATGCCTCCTTTGAGTGTCATTTCTTTTGTCTTGGTCACCCCAGCTTCTGGGTTTCCATCTCTTGGACGGTAAATAGATGCTACATACAAATTCTTCTGGTTTTTTAGTTTAAATTTTAACCATATCGCTTCCATATCGATTGTTGAAATATTCATATCATCAATTTTTATGTGATCCACGTCCATGTTTTTCCTATAGTAAATTGCAACACCACCTCCCTTTTTAACTTCACTGTTTGCAGGATTTATCCAAGTTCTATCCATTCTTAGGATATCATACTCCTCTAATTCAACCATTTTGTCATGAATATTTTCGGACAACCATGTCTCGGAAACACATATTATGTCAAATTTGTCCCTAAGTTGAATCCTGATTAATTCCAATTTTGCTAGGAGACTACAGGCATTTATATGGCAAAGTTTCAACCCATTGACCTCCTGTATTTGTTCTATGTTATACATTTAGAATTTGAACACATATACTCACTATTAGCGAACTCGTCAACTGGAATACTCTTACTTAGATTCATTATAGTACGTGAGAAGACGGCAGTATATGCCTTTCTCAGTTTGAGCCTGATTCTTTCAGGCATAAGTCGGTGTCTCAGCCTTAATGGCATGATTAGCTGATAAAATGCTGTTGCTAACCAGCTCCGTCATTTGGTGATTTGATATGGACCACCTTTTTTTACATACTATTCGAGCCTAAAATAATGTTGTTACCTAATATGGACCACATTTCGTTTTGCATAGGGTAACACATAAGTTCTTTGGGAGTTAGACAGCCTGTCTTATCATTTTATATTTTGACAGTTTATGGAAGTAGGAACATCACAGTGCAATCTAATTATAGATCATATATTTCATTTGGGAAAAACCAGCATAAGACATGTTCAAGCAACAGTAAATAACTTCAACATTTAACATGAAGTAAATAAGCGTCACTCTACCTTCACAATGTCTCAGCAAACCTTCTTTTTGATTAATCCATGTCATGATAATTTAAATTTATTGAAACTTTTAAGAAAATAACCCATTTCCCAGAGGAAGGATTCCAATGCATCATCGACGCCAATGGAAACTAACTCCTTTGATAGAAAGCATTTTCAATACCTTCCATCGCGGGATTTCTGAGGAATTAGGTGTAAGATAATTTAGAAGATAGCTTACTTTTAATCTCAGATTTTTAGATGTGAGCGGTTGCTAGCGTATTTTCTGCTAAGCATCTAAGAAGTTCGGAAGACCATTTCTCTACCAGCTCTTTCCCAGGATGAAGACCATCGTATAGCAAGTCATAGTTATGTGAGAAACGTCCATGTCTACGGGTGTGTGTGTCACGAGCTAGCCATGGCATACTCAGACCTCTTTGTGTATTCCAGCCTGTAATAGTTGAGTTAAACTTGCATATCGCTGAGTCCACGATGTTTTGTTTTTCTTCAGAGCTATTTATCACCCATTTGTTTAAGTTCATTCCAGCGATCGGGCAGAAAATAAACTTAGACTCTGGATGGTAGAACTCCAGCCACTGCAAGCCAACCTCTGCATTGTCTTTGGGGTGTTCACTTATGTGGTTGTGAGCTCTAACCATGACCTGTTTCAGCTTGGCGCCCGAGTACAAAAAGATTGTTAACCTCGCTCGTCTTCCTTCTTCTGACACTTGAAGTCCCTCTAGAAAACGTCCTCAGCTATCTGCCATGATAATATTCCGTGGGGCTGGCTTCCATGTTCTCCAGTTTGTCACTGTTTCGCTTCTACTAACCATATTCGAGCAATGTTTTGACTTTACTCGCTCCCGCCGTCACACACGTGGATAAGGATATGACCTAGATTATTGTTGCCCGTAACGGACTTGTTGATGATTTTTGCGAAATCGTTTCGAAGCAAGCCACATCCCCAGTAGTTGTCCGTAGTTGCTTCATACAGAAAACCCTCCGTTTCCATTAGTTCGTACATCAGGGCATCATTTTGGTTGAATTTCATGTTTACAATTTCTTCCATCTTGTTCAACTTCATATCGTCCCAGGCCTTGCTTGGTTTAATTTTGCTAACAAGTCGTTTCGCTTCCATCACGTCTTCAGCAGCCTGTACTTTCAAAGCGATCCGAGGTTCATCATTTGCCATAGCCAGAGAGAATGCGTAGAGTTGTTCAGCAGAGTTCCACACCGTTTTGCCGTCATCGATTTTACACGGAAATAAATTTGAGAGGAATGAGTGTTTCGGTTGAAACGCCCATCCGTCTTGCACTTTCACTGTTTTGGCGGCCTCAATCGTGATGTTGTTTGGGATTTTGTCCTTCTCCTTGAATGTGCATGCTTTATCGTCAATGTGAATTTTATTGCCTTTCACTTTAGCCTGACACCCTTTTTGATTCGCATATGCGGCCAAGCAGCGAAGCTCTCTTCGTTCTTCCTGTTTTTCGGGAGACAGGTCATCAAGCAGAAAAACTTTTTTCCACTTGGCTATTCCCTTCAGTGCCGATATATTTTTGAATATTTCTGCCTTCAAGTTTTGTGAAGCCAGTTTGACATAAACGCTTCGGGGTCTTCTAGCTTGTTGTTGTTTACACTTGTTCAATCGGGGACGCTCCGCCGTAGTGGGTCACTGTCAGGTCTCTAAGCAGATCTAATACGACTTGTTTCAGGTTTTCTCCTTAATTTTCGGCAAGACCCTCGATAATCAGATTTGGTCTTCTCTGGTTTTCTTCTAGAAATCTAACTCGAGCTTCCAGCTTTTCTATTTTACTGGCCTTTTTTTCTTGTGCTATTTCGAAATCTGATTGTTCGTCCATTACGTCTGATAGCCTCGAACCAATTTCTTCGACCTTTTGTTCATTTATCACAATTTTTTCTTCCACTGTATCAAGTCTGGGTTCAAAGTTGCCACTTAAGTTTTCCACTTTCTTGTCTAAATCCGTTATCTTGGTTTCCAGTCCTCCTACTTTGGTTAGAAGCGTGTTGATGCTTTTCTGGATTTCGGCCATGCTCGCATTATCGCCCATTTTGTCGCCTTCGGATGTCAAACCACTTTTCGATGCAGCTCTTGGAAAGTCTCGTCCCATTTTCAACTATCTAGTGGGTAAGTCTTATTTTGTGAGTATACTTCTACCTTGTTCAGTAAAGATTTTAGACACTAGAGAGGTATTTCCCACTTTTCATCCGGATGACAGTTGGAGGTGAGCACCGGCACGTCAGCTAGGTAGCCATGTTGTTGGACTGAAAAGCTTGGCAGGTGCCCAGTGAGCAGTTCCACCAAGCCCCATGGCTGGCCAGTACTGTGTACCAGCGGTGATGCTATCTAGAGAGTGGTGCTGTCTGGACGTTGGCAGCATTGCGCTTCGTGTGTTTCCTTCAACAGGGGGTGCCTCAAACGCTCCCCCATACACTACACTGGTCTGGCTGTGCTAGGCCCAGTGATCAAGCGAAGGAGTATGCCAGCATGTTGGAATTTGTTTGGGAATGATGAAACGAGGCAATGCACATGCAGGGGGTTAATGGCTGCTGTCTGGTGAACATTGGCTGCACTAATGTGATAGCCCAGTTCCCTGTTCATCTGGGCAAGTCAAAGGCACCTCCTATACACTGTGTTGCTCAGGCTGCACAAAACCCAGTGATCGAGCGGAGCAGTGTGTCACCACATTGGTCTTTGTTTGGAAACAATGAGAGCATGTCAATATTCCGCTGAATACTGTGGTTAAAGGAATAATGAAGGTAAATAAAGATATGCCTTGATGTTATGAATTTGTATAGCACACTCTAGTGCTAGAATTTTCCCCAGATTCCAAAACTGTTTGAATAATCGGTCTCCATTCGTGGGTTAGTGACTTGCGGGTATCACCCATCCATGTTGACGGAGTCCATTAGAGTATAGGCCGGGAATTGTCAATACGGATACTGGCAATGCTCACAGCGTCGGCAGCCGCTGCTAAAAATCAATTGAAACTGTTTTTGGCTGGCAATTTCCAGCGATGCTTTGTGGCAGGCATTTCACAATTTTGCTAGCAGTTTTGGACACACGGCGAGGGGCTGGTGGACAGCGGTGAAGACATTATTTGATGTTATGAGCTGTTGACTGATCAGTCTACCACAATGACACAGGCCAAGGCTAGCACCGGCTTTATGGAATACCTGCTTCATTACCCATCCACCTGACTGCACATGCATCTGCCTGCCCATCAACATGATTATCACTCTGAATGCCACCTAATCACATAGGTCTCTTTAATCTAATTAATATATGCATGTATTTTAAATCATTGTTCTACACCTATTACTTGCTAAGGGAATGGAATCGTGTCCTCCAGAACCTATCAGCTGTTCCGCTTTTATAACTGGTGGCTAGAGCTGGTACTAGAATCTACTGCTATTAGCCCCCAAGCGGGAAATCAGCGTTTTACCCGTGAAAGCAGTCAAGGGTAGCAGACACACACATACCGCAGAACAAAGACGGTGATAAGCCTCGTTTCTTGTCCAGTATATATATATATGCCCGTCCTCAGATAGACGGAGAAAACATGGAAAACATATCGTTATTGGCCATGGATTATGGCTGAAGGTGCGTGGGGAGGTTTGAACCACTGTTCTATTGGCGTGAATGAGGCTTGATTTATTTTCTATCTGTTTTACTTAAGAAAAAAAAGATATTCATAAACTGAAATTGAAACCAACCAAGTCCATATTTCCGTGAGACCTGTATTCTAAACGTGACACCACACTGTAAAGCTTACATTGCTTTACCTTATAAAGCATAATTCACACATTTTACAAAGACACTTCACATCACACGGTTATATTGGATTAACTACTTATGGCTGATTGTCTGTAATTTTAACATTTTGTCAAGAATGGCAAGTGCGCCTGTCTAAAACTTGTAAACACATATTTTTGCTAAGGGAGCGTTCAATAATTATGGCCGGGGCACAGTTTTTAGGGGGGGGGGGGGGGGCTGGCAACCTTTTGTGGGCATTTCAAGGGGGGCCAAATTCTTTTTGGGTATTACAAAGGGGGGGGGGCAACTTTGTTTGGGCATTTCCATGGGTGGGGGGCTCAGATCTTTTCACTATTTCTGCCGGGGTCAACGTTTTTAGCTAAACAATGAGGCAGACTACCATATTTGTATAGAGACTAGGAGCATCAGTAGAATCTTACATTAACACATTAAGTATAGGGTCGGAGAGTTAAATATGGCATCACGCACCAGCCTTGCTTTGAATTTGGAAGTGGGGAATTCCAAAAGTGGCAGTAGGAAAGGCTTTGTGCTGAACTTTGAAAAACTGGAAAATCTAAGATGCGGCTGAAATAAGGTAAATATCTTAAGGTTTTTGAGGCACAGTAAATCCCCGCTTAAGAGAACACCCTACGTTCCGAGCAAAGTGTCCCCTTTAAGCGAGGTGATCCCTTAAGCAGAGTTAACATAAACTAAATAAAGATTTTTGTTCCGAAAAAGTGTCCCCTTAAGTAAGATGTCCCGTAAGCGAGGTTTTACTGTATATAGTAATGAGAAAACTGTTATACCTGAGTTTATAATCTTCCGATTCCTCACCTGTATTATCTGATGTTTAAAACCTGATCTAAACACCTTTAAACATCTGTGGAACACAGGTTCACAGATATTGCAACATTACTCCACAGGAGTAGTTTTGTCATGATCTGCCTATAGGGGCACATTATTGAAATGGTACGAGAGTTATTCATACAACAGATCCCAGTTAACTATGGCAAATGAGGTTAAGTCGAAATCTGCAGCCTATTTATTGCCTTTGTTAATGACTTACCAGGAATCTTGAGAGAAGATAACAATAATCCGGAGAGATCCAAATGTTTGCTTTACGCAGACGATACTGTGCTGTATCACAAAGGTCTAGACATTGACTTGATACTACTGGGACAAATGCAGGATGACCTGGACAGGCTGGGTATTTGGTGCTCAAGAAATAAATTAACCATAAATACTAAAAAAAAATCCAAAAAAAATCCAAAAATAGTTCTATTTGGAAGTAATCAAAAACCAAAATCAATACAAAATCCTAACACAATCCTAACCATGAACAGGGACGTCCTGCAAAAGGTGCTCCCATACAATTACTTAGGAATAACACTAGACACAAATTTGACATATAAGGCACGCATCAAACAAATAGTAAAGCAGCTATCTCACAAATATGGTTTCAGAAAAGTAAAAGGCTCTATGGATGCTGTATCTAAATTTACAAACGATCTGTATACTGCATAGGACAAGAAACAAATTACAGGCAGTATATTCATTGATTTGTGCAAAGCATTTGACAGTGTTGATCATAAGCTAGTTATGAAGAAAATTGAGAACCTTGAATTGCGCAAAAAACATGAGAATTGGTTATTGTCATATCTCCATGAAAGGAAACAAAGAGTCAAATTTGTTGAAAATGTTTCGGATTGGGAGGACATTCGCTATGGTGTCCTGCAAGGGTCGGTCCTTGGGCCTTTATTGTTTATCTTTTTCATAAATGACTTGAATAATGTACTGTGTGATTCACAGTTTATCTTATATGCAGATCATCTATGATCTTGTTATATACTACAGTGACCCTAACCCTGCTGTTATTGTGCAACTGTTACAAAATGAACTTGATAAATTCATTAACTGGTGCAGTAGGAATGTGCTTACGGTTAATACCAGCAAGACCAAAGTATGCTGGTACCTCCCAGCAAATAAGAGAAAAAGTATAGTTAATCTTGATTTCTATGCTAACCAGTCAAAACTAGCTACTGTTTCCTCATATTCTTATCTTGGGGTTGAAATTGATTCTACCCTCAACTTTGACAATCTCAGAAAATACCTAGGCAAGTAAACCACAAACTTTTTCAGTTTCAGAAGATCAGGTACTTATTGACCAGACAAGTTGCGATAACCTTTTATAAACAAGCAATTTTACCCATTTTTAATTATTCAAGTATTTTTATTGATGGAGCATTTAAGAAAACTCTTGCTAAGATGCAGAGACTCCAAAATAGAGTGCTACGGGTTTGCTTAAATGATGGTAGTCTCTTTCACGACCGCTTGGGGCACAAGGGTCTGTGGTAGTCTACCAGTACTCGTCGCTGATTGGTGGAGATGCGAATTTTCTCGTTGGCATGCTATAAATAGTATGGATTCAAACCTGGGGAATCCCAAACAAACCTAAACGTGAGAACTGTCAGATGAATAAACTTCTCTGTTTATGAAAACCGAATTGACAATCTGTGCTATACTAATACATTTTCATATAGATTATTCATCAGCAATCCCAAACTTTAGAATAAAGTGTAATTCTTGTCCAAACTCTATTTCATTCTATTTGAGTGATAATAGAGAACCGAAACAACACAGGGCTTACGTGACGTCATTTGAGCCGGCCATATTGCTTCCGGGTATGGAATTCCCTACCTCAGCCCCTAGACTCCTACAGGCCTTCCTTGAGCCGTGTACACGCCGTCTGGTGAGTGGTGGCCGCACTACAGGCTAAAATGATGGTACCGGGTCACTTTCTACTGAGCAGCTACACCACAATACTAGAACTAGACCTCTTGAAGGCAGAAGCTGAGCATATCTTGATGTACATGCGCAAAGAGTATATTAAAAGTTATGGTCCAATTGAACCCAATGATAAAGGGGAGACTGTAAAGGAACTTATATCTGACAATGAAATCACCAATACAAATTCCAGTAGTAGGACCCTCCGCTCACAGTCTAAGCTGCAGTTTAGGCTAGCGAGACCACATAGTGAATTTCTTAAAAAGTTGCCTAGATATAGGGGTGTGAAACTATGGAATTCCCTTCCTGAAGAAATCCAAAAGCTCCCTTGTAAAGCCAGCTTTAAAAATGGAATTGCTGGCGTGCCTGAGCTATAGCTATAGCCATAACTATAACTGAAACGGTTAATTGGATGTAGCCCTTGTAGTGTACTCATTATTCTTCATAGTCATTATCATTCTACCTCTTATACATGTATCAACTTTCTTGGTTTCACAATTTTGTATGTCATAAATCAATTTGCGTGTACTTATTAGTTAATTAATCCTACCACTTATTATCAACTCATCTTTTGACTACATTGAAATCTGTAAGTGGTCCTGATTCTGTATTCTTATAATGGAAGACCACCTATCTCCAGGTGAAATATATGTGAAATAAAAAATAAAAATCTACATTTGATTAGTCTGCCCCTTCGAGTGAGCACCTGGCATGTTGACAAACAAAACCCTGCAACACATGAGGTGCTCTCCACTTATAAAAGTAGTATCTAAGACTATGTCTCATTTAACCTAACAAATAACAAAAATGAGTGTATATCAATAAAAAAACCTCTCAAGGGACACCCTCTGTTTCGGGCCAGTTGTCCCCCTAAAGCAGGGTTTTCAGTCTGTCGCTGGTTTCATAGTAAATCTTGCCTATTTATAAAGGAAACACTGACTATTAGATAAATGGTTTATTATTTGACCAATTCTAAGCAAATACATGGAAAATAAATACAAAATTGATAAAAAAAAATAGATTAAAACAAATAGTGGTAAAGACAAGGCTACTTACGCGACTAGCGAGGAAGTGACCGATTCGAACGCGGATTTCGGCGAATTTCGCGCGGAATTAAAATAGATTAGATTAAAATGAATAGATCAGGGATGCCAGTTGGGGTCAGAAAAAACATTGAAATATTTTTCATTGCAATACAGGGCTTATGCATTACATACGCATTATGGTGGGCAATCAAAGGAATAAGGCAAAGCTCAAGTTTTTACATGGGTCAGTGGGAGATTCAGTGTGGGATCATGGGCTATGGCTGAATTCAGTAATTTAGCAGTTGGTGTGTCAACATTACACAGGGAAAAATGATATTTTATCATTAAAATGAAAACATGAATTTCAATGGAGACATTGAAAACTGACAACCCTGATATTAGATGAATAAGATAAATTAATGAATATTTACAGCATTCAATGAACAGTTTTACTGTCCCAGGTAGGCATGGAGGGTGGAAGCTGTACTTTCTGCTGTCTAGCTGCTATATGCCTGTTCACAGCACTGATGCAGTGCATCACAGCACCCACGACCTCAGCATCGCTGCTGTTCATGTGATGCTTCCTGTCCCCCTCCAGGAGGTCCACCTCACCAAAGGCAATTTCTTGTCTGTGGGTGAGGTCATCATTACTAAGATAAAATGTATATACCTTACTGGTGCATACTCGCATACTGTGTTTCTTTCGATAAAAATATTCCACGAGCTCGCAGAGTGAGTGAAATATTTTTATCAAAAGAAACACAGTATGTGAGCATGTACCAGTAAGGTAATACATTTTTATTTTATTATATACCTTCAAATATAAGTATTTGATGAATTACATAAGGAATTATACAGCGTCGGAGATGGATTCAAAGTGTGCTGGTATATCTGTTGACATCTTAGTGAAAGTCAAGCAAAGAAAATGCTCCAAGTGCATTTTTACTCTTTTTTCCCTTCAACTCCTGTGATCCTTTGCATGCACTTCATAAGTAGGTCAGTTCAATTTTTTCAGCCAATCAGAATTTGTATTCAAAGTAGGGTGGTACATCATTTTATACCACCATACTGTGCCGGTATATATTTAATACCAATACCCTAGCAGAGGTTGGTATTTGTGTAACATACTGGCATAGGTATATAATAATGTCATAATCATCATCATCACCATCATCATCAGTTGCGGACATCATAGAACCTGTGTCGTGGGTGATACACAACCTATCCAGCAGATCTGTGAATTCTGATGCTGACATGGGGTTGTGGATACCCATCAAAGAGGTTGTACAAGCAGACAGAGTGGCTAGAGGGATGTCATCCTCCTCTGTGAACTCATTGGGTGATCTTATTACAGTGTCGTAGGACTCAAATACCCCACAACGACGGAAGCACTTGGTCACAGTTTCAGGCTTGACTACCTTGCTGGACTCATGGATCCAGGTAATGGCAGGATGCACACAGACCAATGGCAGGACCTTTTTGGATGTCATAGATCTGTCATGTAATGCATCCACTGTCCCTATGACATGCTCCAGGAGTTATTCACGGTGTCCAGATTTTATCTGCTGGATTAACCCTTGGTCTAGAGGCTGGAGTGCAGAGGTCTTGTTGGCTGGCATGAAAACCAGCTTCACATGTGACAGCTTCAGATCACCAGGGTGTGACTGGGCATTGCCTAGCAGGAGAATGACCTTCCTGCAACATAGTTTTATCTTGCTGTTGAAGCTTGTAACCCACTCCTGGGAGACTATCACTGTCATCCAGGCCTTCTTGTTTGCCCTCCAGGCTACTGGGAGGTCACGGAGGTCCATGTGAGGAAAGACATGAGGTTGTAGGACTTTCCTGATCACAAGGCTCTTCTCAAACTCCCCGACGCTGTTGACGCAGAGAGACACAGTGATCTGGTCCTTAGCCTTTTTAACCCCAGCTGATGCACCACCATCTATGGCTAGGGTTTTATCAGGTCTTGCCTTAAAGAAGAAAAGTCTCGTCCATGTTGAAGATGTTGAAGAAGCCTAACCCTCAAGGATGGTCGGCAGGTGCTCTTTCCAATTTTCAACTGTCGCCACACCAATGGTGCACCTCTCAGTGAAAATATGACAGCCTGAGATTAGGTGACATGACTTGAAGTGTGACAAACAGTCAATTGCCGGTAGTCTCTTGCTCAGTAGTCGCATAGCCAACGCCACGTTTTACAACCATAAACAGTTAATTGCCGCTTTCAATTCTTCCAGGCCCATCTCTTGAGCACTGCTGAAGGCTTTCTCCTGCAGCATGGGTCCTGTTACAGGCAGGTACTGATGAAGGATGCTGGAGAACAAGCTGAGGACCTTCTCATCAAGGTGCAATTGGTTGTAAGCTGATAGGACTTGGAGCTCCCTTGATAGATCTGAAGCCATTGCATAGGATTCAAAGACCTCAGCCTTTTTTCTACGGATGCGTTGAACCTGAGACATGCTAATCTGGAATCTGTCAGCCAACTAACTTAAAGAAGTACCAGATGCGCACGCATGAGCTCGGCCTGGGTAGAAGGTATGGTGATGGATCTGCAGCTGTTGCACCGTCCAAGACTCAGGTCATGCCTACTGTGTGAAATTTGTTCCTTTTTATACACTCAGCCAATGAGAGAGTTCATTGGTGTTATATGTGATTCACTGTGGGCCGCCCAGAGCCACTGAATAGTGCACCTTCAAAGCCCCCGGCCTGCCCTGTGCAACCTACCGTTAACCTGTTGGCGGGCCTCTTATCCCCCACCTTCAACCCGTGCTCAATGAGGAAAATGAAGGATTAGCGCTCAATCACCAAACCCCAGCTGCCGAGGCCACCGCAAGAATGCTTGGTCTATTGTCTTGGTATCTGTGAATGTCACCTTCTTCCAACAACTGTCTGCCCAACACACAAACACCATAAACATGGAATTAAGATAACCTGGGGTGTATTTGATAAGATGTCCCTCCAAAGTGTTCCCTTAAGCAAGGTTAAGAAAAATGTCTGTTCCAAGCAAACTGTCCCCTTGAGCAAGGTTCTACTGTATGTGCATCTCTATTTACGAGTAGAACACAAAATACTCCCCGCAGCGCTTTAGGATGTTCGAAAATCTGATGTATGGGGCAGATTCTCCCCTAAACAGGCGGGTCGGCGCAGTGATACAAGCGGGCGCAGTAAACAAAACACAAGATCTATGCTAGGAGAGTGAAAAATATGGTTATACACGAGTTCACACAAGTTTCCTATATAAGAATACATCTTTACTATCGACATATAATACAAACAATTCTTTTCCACATCACAGGTATGTGGAATTCTAGCGAACAACTTTGGCCTCCACAACAATTTGAAAGGAACGATATCAGAGGGTACATGACAAGTACATTCATTGTGCAGCTTGGACGGTCATGATCATAAATACATTTCTATAAAGCTGGCAAAACAATACGGAATAACGTTCTTGTCCAGGTTTGGCACAGATGACTATGACCCGGTGGGCAGTGACGTTACACATCGATGTGCAACTGCTTGATTCAACAGACCCAGAACTATTCACCTTAACAAAATAGCATTATTTTTTGTAATACATTCTCTCTTACAGTATCATAAAGTACATTTCTTCAATGCAGGTGGCATTAATGAGTGCATGGTTTGGCTTTTTGTGAATACTCACTTGACTGATATTTTCCCATAGTGTTCCAACAAGTGGTACCAACACATAGGCAGGTAAGGCGCAACGTCTACACGGTAGTCTCATAATGGCAGTTTCCTTGGCACTGTACACAGTATGATTTAGTAAATAAGGATTTTTCTATGAATACTAGAAACATTCTAATCATTTGTGTAGAACAAACGAACATCGACAATTTGAACAGATAACATTGCGATTCGGGACATATTCTGATTTAACAATACACTTTCTATAATAAAACCGACCAGGTCGATCTTCGAAATGTAGCTTTTTTTCGGTATCTGCATCTGGCCTTTACAGTTAAACCATCAAATTTAGTTGTTTTTTCCTCTTTCATATTTCCCATTAGAATACTAACAAGTCTACGACCATAACTACCCAAAGTATATATCAATACACATGAATACGATTCATCATACACGTTTAACTAATGAAGTCACGATGGAAATGGACTCTTTCGGTTAACAAGATCTCAAATTGCGTCAATATTCTTTTGTGTATCTCATTAGAAATAAGCGTACATTAACACTGGAGATCGACAGTACGTCTATGTAAATCCCAACTCCGAATCTCTTTTCGGGAAAACACACAAGCCATTTCTACAGCCTGGGTAATTCATGATAGCAGATTTAGTATTCTTCCATGGATGTGTCTCCATAGAAATTGCCGAATTAGCAACACAATGTCATATTCTAGATAAAGGACAAATATACACATAACAAACAATTACGAGTGGGACGGAATGATCAGTAGGAGTATATTTAAGTAGAATGTAAGCTAAGAGAGGTAATTCTAAGTACATTGAACGACAGATTTCAAACATCCGCTCTAAACACGATGGCCGAATGGTTTAATCAATAGTTGGTGTATTTAGCACTACAATGATTCCCATAGTGGTTTTTAGTTCAGGTTGAGGAGTAAAATGAACGTAACTCATTCACCTAAATACAGCTATTCATTCACTACAACAACACAATATTACCTATATGACTACAATTTCTGGAATTGAAATGCAATAAAAAACTGTGGCCTTCCTTAAAAAAAGAGAAAAAAAAAGGAAATAGAACGAATCCTGCCTAATGGACAGCATTGACAATTTTAACAGCTGCCCAATATACCAGGAAGATAATGGAGTTGACTACTTTAATGGCTGTGGGAAAAAGAGTGTCGGTAATTCTCCCGACTTCGTTCATAACGGAAGAGAAACTGTTTTTATCTCACCCCTGGTATTTTTGTCCCATAGGCTTAACATTGGGAACTCATTCTCCATGCCCCTACGAGTATTGCAGTCCATTCTCAATGGGCTATATCCTGCGTGTCGTCCATTTGTTAAGTGTGTACAGGGGTGGGATAAATACAGAAAGCAACTCGTTTTGGTCAAAGCTGTTGTTCTCCAACTCATTTGAAGGCTATGCAACATTCACTCGGCTGTCGCCTCATTCATATCACTCTGCATTATGGAGAACGATGAATTTGACCAAAACTTGGTGGTTTCTTCTTCAGGGGCCATCCATAAAGTATTTACACAGAATTTCCGAAATTTTTGCCCACTCCCTCCCCCATCCCGATTTTGTAAGCAATAGAACAAAGAAAGGGCCTAAGCAAAATTTCTGACATTTTTACCCCCCCCCCCCCCCACCCTCTCAGTGCGTACATACTTTATGGATGGACCCTTAGTCCTTTGCTAGTTCTGAGCGAACTAACATAGGGCTATAAACATTATATATACAAACATGTATGGAATAATAATACAATAAACATAGATCTATATTAATAAAACAGAGGAAAATAACTTATAGAAATTGCGGACGAGGAAAAACCATACGGTCCAAGTATACATTGTCGCATTGAGTATATAATATCCTCCATAGTTTTGAATACTGGCAGAAAAACGTCAATGACATGGGATCAATATCTTTCTGTGGTCGACATATCACAAAGGTCTTTGACCAAAGCCGACATATACAAGGCCGGTGTAAGCGGCAATAATACACGGCCATGAGATCAGGGTCAGACTTGGCCTCGCCTCGCACTGCCTAATGACACAAACGGTGAACAATCGGGGCGCCAGGTGTATATATTGCTTTACCACTTCACCCGGCTGTGGTGTGCATACAAGTTGCACCACACTATTCCCTGTTACCTCCAACGACAATAATTTCTTTGCCAACGCACACCGAGGTAAATCGCGTAGATGCAGTAACACTTTAAGTACAATTCCCGTTTTGTGTCCCGATAGTTTCAACAATCTGTCAAACATATCACTAAAAGTATTATTTGAACTGTACCCTGGAAAAATGACTATAGATATCATTTAAACTGAATTCCCTTATGCACATAATCTTTATCGTGTCCAGTAGCGGCAATATATGGCTTCGCAGCTGTGAACTAAAGGAAGTTTTTTTTTCATATTAAACCTGAGGGCACCCCCAGTCAGGCTTCGACGCACATGTGTCCCCCATAGCAGTGGATGCATGATTCTGTAATCTTCATCCCCAGTATACATACTAAGATACAATGGAAACATCCACAGAGGGGTAAATAAATACTTCTCTAAATAACAAATACGATACTATATATGTGTCTAAATGCAGACTATTATGGGTTTCATTTTGCAAGTGCGCCTAGATCTCTATAAACTATCTGGCTTGTCCGCCTTGCTGCTTAACCTATATCATTTATATCATATTCAGAGATGCCAGTGATGTCTTAAGAAAATATGAAATACTTGTATAATCACCACCTTAGTAGCTAACAGGCGCCCTCGTGAACAATACCAATAAATGTGAATTGTCTCGTTATCAGTCACACCATTTCGCTGTAATTAATCTTTTATATTAATCAGTATAGGACATTTTAAACTGTAGATTTGGTTCAAATACCAAGGAGCCCCGCAGTTAAGGTTCTACTGTAAATATGATGAATGCATATCAGGAAATTCCCAAAAATAAGGGAATATATGTATATTTAGAGTGGAGAAGAAAGACTCATGAAACACTGAAAACTGGCACCTCTGTATATGTAAATAATAGTATTAAAGCAAAAACTGCCCTCATCCCGCAATACTCTTTTCTGATTCAATTACGATAAATTGTCAACTTTATGAATATCCTATGAAGGAGAAAAATGGAAGCAATATACCATCTTGTGACGGTAAAATACTAGGCATATTTTCTAATGTGCTAAGGCGGAGTGAGGACAAATTCGTTGTTGATCATATGAACTCTAACAAGCTCGTGAGATACAACTAAGATATTTGAACGCCATGGATAACAGTGTTATATGACAATACCAGACAATTCCCCAATCTAGATCTGATTCTTAAGCATCGGCTTGTGTTAGAGGTGTCATAGCCACGTCTTCATAATCCAAATCTAAATCCAGATCCGCATCCATCTTCTCTCATTTATGAACCAGAAACATCTCCGCGAAACATCTAGAAACGATACACAATCCACATGTCACTCATACTCAGGAAACACTAAGGCCATAATCGTGAATCTTCAAGGAATCCTTCTCATACAAACGAATCATTAATCTTAATCTACTCGTGTGGCACAAAACCGTGCTTATTGTAAAATAGGGTACTCTTTAGGTCATCCTGTCTAGGAAACAAAAGTAAAACAATAATTCAACAAGAGAGGTGGTGGTGGTCGAAGTCCACTCTAGTTGTGCACATTAGCAGCTATGGTGAACTATTCCTTTTCAACTAGTAACATCTTTCTGTTTGTGCACATAATACAACATTCCTTCTTATGTTAAGGCACTCCCTGCTCGTAGTCTGCAGCCCACGTAAGGACGGAGTGGTCTAAACCCTTCCAAAGTTATGGTAACTCCACCCTCAGAAAAGTGTAGTCACTCACCACAACGCGAGTAGTCAGCGTGGTGATAGGCTACATGTATATGTATTGTTCGAATATTTCGCCATTATTCACAAATATTCACTGAACGGATTGTGTTTCTGTCCTCATTTCTCATGCAGAATACAGCAAATACATTTTCCTTCTTTTGAAGTCTTCGAAGAAGGGCAGTCTAAACATACACAAACGCAGGCTTGAGTGGGAAGCTCCATTGCGCATGCGGCCCCCGGATTATTCAAAATGGCGGCCGCAATGGCCTAACCTCGGAATAGTCTATAGTGTTCTTTGGACCCATATGGGCGTTTGTACATTGGTATGCACTGGACATTATTTGGCCACCAGCGAAATCCTATTATACTAGGAACTCACAAGCAGCGTAATCGTAAGGAATCAGGGTACCTCTGCATGGGTATCAAGTCTTCAGAGGGCCATAGGAATAAGAAAATACGATGTTGTATTGCCCTGGGCGTTCTATAGAATTCCAGATGCTGTATAAGTACATTTATACACAACCCTATCTGTCTGAGATGGAGTGGCGCAGCAATCCCTCAGCTGCTGCTTGACACTACTGCCATCCAATTCCCACATTATCATGTCCCTTAGGAGACTCCAGGTCAGAACGCTCTTTATTACACAGGCAGATCGTCGATGGAGGAGATTGTATAGACGCGGTCGTCACTCTCCGAGCACCGGCGCCCGCTGCTGGGATCACCGTCGAAAGGCGCCACGCTGCGGCTGGGCCGGATGCGGGCGAGGCTGGAGAATGAGCGCATCATCCATTCAGGCATTGTCTCCTCCTTGGGCCGGCCCTCGAGCACCTGCAGCATGACGGCCCGCAGCACGCGCGGGATCTCGGCCACCGGGCGCTCCCGGCTCGCCAGGTGGTCGCGGAACTGTGAGATGACACGCCCGCTCTCCTCGGGTTTCACCTGTAATGGAGATATGTTTACCTGTATAGAATGGACTTGCCATCGATAAGTGAGCCTTACCTGTAGTTCACGTGAGAGGTGTAGTTATAATTACTGCAATTATTTATGTTGCAATTTCATCTGGTTAGTAATGTACTATTAAGTATTCCTAGATTATATATTTGTTACTATTTGGATATTTTGATTTGCTACATAAACTCACTCGGCTTTGCCTCGTGAGATTCCTCCGCAACCAAAACTCAGGGCATATTTTCAGTGGCTATAGATCTCGGTGAAATTCCTTATTAATCTTTTTTTTTTTACAACCTGCGCACTCCTTCAAATGTGGATTTCATCCAGTTGAGGGAGTCAAATAATTCTAGATAGATTACATCGAGGCACGGTAAATGGGTACACAGAGAAGAATGAAGAGATGCTGGATAAAGGGAGCCATGACTCACCTTGTAGCACAGCTCCTCCAGCTCGAGTCGCTCGAGTTGTGGCATCTCGTATGGCTTGGGGCGATCAGAAACCAGCCACGTGTAATCCACCCCTCCGTTCCGCTCCCGCCGACGCTCCAACTCCCGCTCCTGGGCAAGAGCTTCCGCTTCTTGCATCTAGAAATAAAAACCATAGACGTCTATACTCGTTGGTAGCCCTCCAGTTTTAGCTAATTCAGAATAACCAAGAATACCAACCAAATATGCTTTATAACAACATCAGTGACACACATGAAAACATTAAGGATACAAAAGAAAGATGACTCTATGATACTGTCTTATCATCGATAAGGAAGTTGGAGTTCACAACTGTCTCCACACAATGTATCCCCAATATGTGTGCTACCGTTTGGCGCGCCTAGAAGGGGGATTGTTTAGTGGGGCCGTTGCTCTGTCGAACACGCCTCAGTCTAGCCTCATAGGGAGCCAAAGTGAACCTGCTGAAACCACAGATACCCGTTTACAAAACACCATTTCCGGTGGCCAGTACGAACGAGGCTTAGTGCTAAACCTATGGGGGTTTGAGGCTAGACTTTTGTTTTTGGTCTCGTTTGTTACCTTTGTAGTGTAGTTTATTACTACCGTCTCTGAATAACTCTGTCTCGAACCTACGATGACAGTTGTTAAGTTTATCAAAAATATGGAACTAAAAGATTGAAGAATGACACATATAATCTTGAACCTACATAGTCAAAGTACTGAGTGCCTATATCTGGAAATGATGTTTTGTAAACGATTAGTGATACTCCCCCCATAAGATGTTCTTCGTCACTGACGAGTTGTCAGTCGATATTCCTAAATCGCTCGCCAAGATTTCATCAACATGTTGATGAATCCAGTCAGCAACAAGAGAACATTGGAAATACCCCCATTCAAATGGCGGGCACGGTTTTGTAATTGGGCATCTGTGGTTTCAGCGGGTTCACTTTGGCTCCCTATGCTGATTTGATACAATGCTATCACATTTTGAGTGTGAACGGTGTACATTAGTGGGTGTGATGTCGTGATGTCCTTTTTGCAGGATATGACTACTGGTACAAATTAGGACATTGTATTAACAATTCTGGGTTGTCTAAACTTCAGAGTTAATAATTATCTCCGTTTTCTCCATGAAAAAGATAGCTATACGATAGCTAGATGATGGCTAAACCATATCTGAATTACTACTAAGGCGATATGCATATTTAATGCAGGAAATTAGAGCTGGAATACCATAGAGTCGTTGTATTTTCTCTGCAAATAATGTTAAAGAATACGTCGCTATGTATGTGTTGGCCGAATACGGGACAAAGGGACAAGCACCATTGCCATCCGCATGAAAAAGGTTTTTTGAGATGCTCTAAATACAAAAACTAACAACTTGTGGTATACAACATTGCACATAACATGAACATGCCGGACATTGTAATACTAATGGGCAAAGACCACACTTGCCACAGATACATTGAACTCTAGCTTAGAGGATCGACTACCAAAATTCCAATAAGTACTACTTGATGGACCTACAGACTAGAAACCATCGATCTAACTTCACAGGATATTAAATTCTTATATAAAAGGGAGTTCAGCTTAGCGCATACTGTACTTTTTGCAGCCTCTTACCACTGCCTGTCCACTAAAGGGAATGACGCTGGCACCGCCCATTAATGGTTCTAAAGTCAGTATCAATCAATGTAGAAAGCACAGATGACAAACGTGTTTAAACAAAAGTGCACAACCGACTGAAATCAATATAACAACCTTGGCGTTCGGATTCGGCAGCAGATCTTATTTTTGTTGGATAAACCCTCAATTTTTTTTATAGAATTGAACTTACTTGAAAATCTAACTCCATGAGCAGCGATTCACACACCATGACCTTCTCGCTTTTCTGTGGTGGTTGACTGGCCACCCAGCTTTTCAGCCACCCACTCAGAGGCATCGTCCCAGGGGCCTGATTCGCCAAGACACTAGGCATGTAGCAGGAGTACGATTCGTAGTGCTCGTGATGAAGGTAATACTTGTATTTAGGACGCCTTGATGAAACAAAAAGAAAGAACCGTAGATATAGGGCCACATCAAAATCGATTAAGATAAAAATGTAGCCTGACAGGTAAGGATTGTTTGTTTGTTTGGGTAGTTTAACGTCCAATTTGTTCAATTAGACTTACTTTGGGTTTGACCGAATCTATGAGATGAATGTGGGTAGAAATCTCACTCCTACACGTTTACTGAAGTGAGAGTTCTTTTACTTCCCACACCACAAAGACATGGTATGAGAAGGATTGGCCTTTGATAGACAGGTAAGGATACATGGGTTTAACTTCAGTCTGAATCATGCCTTTTGAATCTTATGACTGTAGGAATTCCCTCAGGAAAATCCGCCATGGTACGTCATAGGCTCTTGTATTAGGGAAGGATATAAACGAGATTTGTAAATGACTGCATCAATATATCTATACTCTCCCTTGGGAGAAGTACTGACAGGCTATTTTGTTCTATACAAATTATAGTTCCCCCTATATGGATTTATCAGTTTTTATTATAGACCAATTGATTTCTAAATATGAACAAGCGAATTCAAACATCTTAATCTGATGTGTTGCAGTATCTTCCGTAGAAATTCTAAGCATTTATCCCTATAAATAAAGGCTTGCGTCCGTTGCTCACACACAGAAACGAATGACGTGTCCATGGCAGCTCTGAGTCAGGGACGCTGCCTAGGGTGGATGGAGGGACAGGTGAGCCAGCCCTGAATAAGGCGCCTCGGGGCAGCTTCACAACTGAGACCACCGTAGTGCCAGCACACGACAAAGTCAATACCTTGCATTCTAGACGGACACTGCCAAGGACAAACTACACCCCGGAACTCTCTGCTCCCAGAAACAACATGCGTGTCATTAGACATCGCATATAACTAAAACCAGGAGAAATAAAGATTTTACGGAAAGCTTCTTCTGATGATTTATCATCCGGTAATTATGTTATAATGTGTTTTTACAAATCCGTTAAATACTTATTTTTGACTTGGTACAAAGATTCTGCAAAATAAGGCTGTAGATATATGATATATATTTGCAAAAGATAAGTTATCACATACGAGAGGTCACCGTTCAATGGAATTCATAAGGTTTGCAAATAAGAAGTTTCAAGTGTGAGGCTAGAGAGTGGTTGAGAAAAGGGGGGTGTGGGTGTGGGTGTGTGTGGTAGTCCCAAGTCCACAATATTGTTACATTTCATTCTGCAAAAATGCCCACCGTTTTCGACGAGCTTTAACTGCGATATAGGAGTCAATACTGCGTATTGATGCCGATATTATGCCATGGCCGTGGCGGAGTGATGTGAGATGACGTCATAAACGAATGGCCAATCAGCGGCCATCAACATGGAGATGTATACGTTAAAAACTGGAATTGCATAAGTAATTCCAATTGATTTAATATTGTAATGCTATTATAATTGAATTATAATTTTAAAAAGTCCATGTAGATATTAATATGAATAAACCCAAAATGAAAGGGCTTTGTTGGCTCTCTGTCTCTAAATCACCTTGATACCCATTTTAAGGGTTTTTAATCAATGCTGATTTCATGAATGATAAATACCTCTCCCTTTCATCCTGAGTCTGTTGATATTGAAATAAGGTTGCCATCCCATTTAGCGAAACACTTTATAAAATGTATCTAGCATAACAATCAATTGGTTTATCATCAATGAAAGAATGGCCGGAGCTGTAAAGAATCCTACAAAATACTACCTTTTAGGAGGTAAGGCCACTTAAAATTAATATTTGCAACATGTCAACTCATTTGTTTCTGTCTTTTTGGAAAGGAAGCTGAGACTGTTCCAACAAGTAGAAGTTGAGATGGGAGTCATGGACCAGATATGAAACACCAAGTTGATCTAAAACCATGTCTTTGGTAAAAGATGTTTGCATCATCTGTAATGAGGGCACCACCGCAAGCAAAAAACTCATAAAGAAACCTGACATAATTGATGATCTTCTCAAGAAGAGACTTTCTTATGGTCAATCTGGTATCAAACAACAATAAGACACCGAAATTTTATTCCCGACTCTCACCGAGCCCATTTCGGTGTCTTATGGGCTTTATAGATGGTCTATCTAGCTTAACAGAATCTTGAAGAAAAGCTGTATGTTATTACAGTGAATGCTGGAGACCTTTAGTAAACACAACTAACAATGAAAGACTAAAGGGAAAGCATGCCCGACCTGACTCCCCTGTTTATACAGCAAAAGGGCGTCTATCGAGTGCCACTAAACTTGGCCGGCCTAAAGGGTCCAAAAGAGCAATATCAACTAACTAGTGATATTGCTGTAAAAGTAAGAGCACTTAAGCTCTGTCACTCTATCAAGTTTCACTCCGCAGGCAAACCATTCACATTCAAGTCTCCATTGAAGAACCAGGGACTCCTTCCACTATATGTAAATCCGTTCGTTTTGGTTTCAGCAGCACCGCAGTGGCAGTGTACATTTTAATACTTGATGGCCGCAACAGCGAGCGGCACTTTGAACATGAGTGGCAATAACAGTGGCAGTGACCATTGCACGTTATTTCTATTCGCTGTGGCTGACACTGTGGTGCCACTGTTCACGAGAGGGTATACCCTGTCGTACTGATCATAACAACAATTTAAAAACATATTTCATCAAATATCATAACATACAGTAGAACCCCCGGTCGGGCCAAAGTGTCTGTTTATGCGGGGTGTCCACTTTACATAGTTAAAATAAACATCTAATATAGGGAACCGTTCTAACCAAAGGTGTCCGATTATGTCTGGTGTCTGCTGACACAAGGTGTCCATTAGGCTGGGTTCTACTTATTTATGTAAAAACAACCATGCCGCGAAGAATACTATATGTACGCTTTAGCCATATATTGGTTTTGAATATTCTCTAGTGGCCAACTCCTTTGTGAGAAACATTGTACTATTCGAACCAAGAATTGTAGACACTGCACCACTTGGCTGGTTTTTTCATACATAGCTCGACCCTAGGCTATCACGACCATGTCTCATGAATAAAAGCCACAGTGCCAGGCAGCTAAACTCAGTCAAAAATGCACATAGAGACGTCAAATAAAAAATGAAACGTGAGTAAAAACACGAGGAACCATTTGTTTGGACCACCTATGTAATTCAAAGACTTTGGGCGGATTCGGACGTTCATTCATGGTGTTATTCAATGTGTGTGGATGTATTGAGTGGTTCTCAAGCCTTTCCCTTGGCAAAACCAGACTTATCTATAAATTTCAGATGAAATGATTATGTGAGACTTTAGTTTAGACCATAAACGCAATAAACTATGCAATGTCAACCAATCGATGAAACAACTGATTTCATTTGAGCTGCAATGTTTTAATCACAAACTATTTACACAACAACATGTAGCGATTGCACATAAGAAAGTCCATTAATTCTGCTTTTCATGATTTTAAACTCCAAAAGCGCTTTGTTGTCACCAGCAGGACGGTGGACTGATCTGTCTTCAGGGAAATTTGCATAATTTCTAGGGTATTTTGACCCGGAAGTCTCCAGCCAGATCCGAAAATTTGCTTTTACCTTTGGGTAGGTAAAGTATTCACCCCTCAACTTTCAGCCGACGTCGGTTGAAACGTCTGGAAAAATGGCCTCAAAATGCGTCGCTGCTCCACCGAAACCCTAAACAGACGTTCATGTGGTCGCCATACGAGCGTGGGTGTGTTCGAAGTTCCAGCAGATCCTAGCCGACGCCCCTGCCGTGGCGCCGACTGGTGGACGTTAGCCGCATTTTTACGTAGTAATCGAGTTGCCCGATAGGCGGCGCGGCGTGTGGCGATACACTACGACGCTCTGAACCCGCGAAAGCCGCGTATCGAGCGGAGCAGTGTGTCGGCGTGTTGGGTATTGTACGGGAACGGTCAGAAAACGTAGAATAACCGAGGAATTACACATTTAATCGAACAATGAAGGTAAATAAAGATAAGGATTGATGTTTTGAATGTGTATGGCACGCTATGGTGCTACAATTCTGCCGAAAGTGTCGGAATTTACGATGTCCATTCGCGGCTTCGGGTATCGCCGGTATCACTCACACTATGTTGGCGGCGTTCCCTCGCCGCAACTCCTGGCAGAACCCGCGGGCGGGTGTCGTACTCCTCAAATACATCGGCCAGATGCTCAATTCCAGCCGATAAAAACCTAATCAATTAGTTATTCGGCCGACGTTATAGTCACATCTTGTGGAGGGTTGTTGGGGGTATCGGTTGGGATATCGCCTGAAAGTTCTGGTGGGTGGAAGCGCATTTTTTATCATTTCAACAGACACCCTGCCCCAGGTCCCAGCAACCCTCGGGCGACGCTCGAGTGATGCGCCAGCCACCCCCAACAGACACTCTCAAACCCAGCAACCGAAAGCAGATGTCTGGCAGATGAACATCGGGCGAAATACCGACCTGCTCCACCAACCAGACAAAATCTTGATTTCATCAGATTTTCCAGCAACCCTTGCAACCCTTGTTCAACCCTTGTACGGGCGTTGTACAACGTTTCCGTCTGGTTGGTGGAATACCGCCTTACGACACCCGCACACCCGCCATCTTGTGTCGTAGAATCTTGATTCGATCTCAGGCGATCGTAGACTTGCGATATCATGACTAAAAAACAGGGCCCTGGTTTACTCTGTCCCTATGTGCGGGAGCAACTCCAAGCGGTTACGACCAGAATCATAGTTATTTAGATATAGTAGGTAATCAAAGATTCCGGTTGTCAATACTAGGAGGGGTAAAATTGGTCACAGCAAATCCTCCAAATGTGAATTGAGACAAAAACCCACAATATATCATGCCTAAAATCTTGAATAACTTTTGAACCAATACAGCTATGGTCATTATTTTAAAAGAATGACAATTCTGTCACTACATCATCTTAATAGCACAATTTTGTAAGTAGGCCCCTAGAGTATTTTAAATTTTCCATGTGATCTACCTTTAAAAGGCTCAAGGCGTCCAATTCCAGTGCCAAATGACGAGACCCGGTAGAAGACCCTATGACAGAGGGACAGGGCCGGGTAGGCCACACTGGCTTACTTTTGAGAGAACATTTTTGGAATACCGGGGTACCGCGCTCTTCCATTGAATTTGAAAATGAAATATTGAAACTTGCTTCCACTGATGCATTTAGATCTAGATTGAAATGGCATGCTAGAAATTAGACGACCTGGGACAAGGAATCATTTATGTGATAACAAACTATGAACTCAATCTAATTTTGACTTGATAAACATCTGAAACAGAACTGTCAAATCCGTGTCACTGTCACAGTGGCAGGTATTTTCCTTTCGAAGGATCTAGTTCCACAATCAAAACCAGGGACATCAGATTTAACTTACCATTTCATGAAAAGCGATGTCACTTTGGTATATTACTAATATCCGTCTGTCAGATAGTTCAAGGTTCCAGTTATTAAATGATGGAAGGTGTACCGACCTGATCATTCCGCAGGTGGAAATATAAACAAAATGTGTACCTGTGGTTTCACTGATTAATTACCAGATAAGAAGAGCTTGAATCGGGACCAGCCGAAAACCAGATTCAGCAGGGAATGTACACACTTGTATTACCCTACCTCATTGGTGGATCGAAAGATACCTAACCAATCAGATATATCCTTGCTTTTTCTCGATGCGCTCTTTCCACTCTCCTAGCAGAGATCATGCACTCGACTTCCTGCAGAAAGCGCTAGCACCGGGAAAGATCTGGTAGAAGAGTGACAATAACAGTTCATTGAGTGGCGCAGTGTGGCTTAAGTCAACAAGGAAGCAAAATGGCGACCAGGACTGATCCACAGGCACAAATGTCCCAAATCCAAAGGCAAATTCAGCAGGATTGGGCTAATAGAGAATATATTGAAGTGATAACTTGCAGCATAAAGAAAATCTCCGACTTTTTGAATTCATTCGGTAAGGCTTTAGAAACACATTCCTCTTTTAAGTCTATTCAGAAAGCGATAGCGACTGTCAAACGTACCCTGTCATAGTGTCAAACCGAACTGGGTTACAAGCCACCTCTACTCTAGTCTAGGCCAACTGTACAAACAATATCTCAAGGGCTACGTTAAAAGACCCCATATATATATATACAAGCTAGTCACTCCCTTGAAATCTGACAAAGAAGAGATTATAATTAGCATCAATCATTCAGTTTCAGAGAAGGGCATTGCCTATCCTATAATTAGTATAAAAAAGGATTGAAGACTAAAGCTGCAGTAAGCACATGTACATGTATTTATAATATTATTGAATTTGTATTATAGCCCTTGTATGCAATAACTTGTTCTTTTTGTGTGTGTTCTGTTTGATCTTTCTTTTTTTCTGTCAACTGTTTTATTCATGGTATGCTGATCATTGTTATTGTTTTGCTTGTAGGCCTATTTGATGACTTTGCTGTAAAATGTGTCATTTACCATGTAATCTCAAAAACTGGATGCTACCTGGACCAGTCAAAATACCACACGGAGTCAAAGTACCACCAAATTGAAGTCAAAGTACCACCCTGTGGGTTGCATTGATGTGTGAAGTTCTCAGCTATTTCCAGCCTTACTGACTATCAAAACGTTGAAACATTTTTCCATTTAATAAAAAATGTGAAGTTAAATTGTCCCTATCCCTTTAATTGAGCATATTAATAGATACCACTGAGAAAATTATTAGGCATTTCAGTTATACCAGGTACACATACACTTAGCGGAGAATCTTAAAAGGTTTTAGAGACAAAGGCCGCACTACCGCCTTGAGGTGTGAAAGTGACCACTCTTCGGGCCCCATCCACTAACTAGGGTGGTAATTTTGGGATTTGGACGCCTTGAACCTTTTACCGTTTGAGCCTCCTGTCAGCGTGAAAACGTGGACGCCTTGAGCCTACCCCTTGGACGCCTATCCCATTTTAGTTCCGATTGACGAGTTAGGGTTAGAAAAGGGTTGGGTAAGGGTTAAGGTTGAGTATATATGACAATAAACCAGTATAAGTGCACTTTTCAAAGTTTTTACATCTAGAGGCTCAAGGCCACCAAAACGGGGTAGGCTCGAGGTGTCCACAGGGTAGGCTTAATGCTCAAATCGTCCCGGGCTCAAGGCGTCCATGAACCGTAATTTGACTTGTCAGTTTGCTGATACTTTGACTCTGGATGATACTTTGACTGGTAAACGATGCAACACTTCATACCCAACATGCTTTGGATGGTATGCTTTTTTTTCACAAGACAGAAGGATGGTTGCCTAGGGCACTACGCTTCGTTTTAATGCTGCGTTTATGTCTTTTTGACAATCAAACCGGCCTGTAGCAGATGTTGCAACAATGCGTATCGGTAGTGTCCGTCACTTACTCCCCGAAAACCGAAGCATGCTGGTGTAGGGGTCAGGGTAGTCGAGCAGCGTTGTTTCACTTTACGCTAGATGGCGCGAGTACCGATCCCTGCTGTGCGGTAAGGCCGGCGGACCCGTGTATGCAAATACTACGGGGTCGCCCACATTACGTAACTCAGTCAGTATAAAAGACTGAGTCCGCAGCGGGTTGACAGGACTTTTCACGGTGCCTCTCTGTAGAGTGAACGCCTGGAGCCTCACGAGTTGGTATGGTTGCATCGAAACCTTTCAACGTTGAAGAGACCAGAATCTCTTCCCGCACTAGTTGATGCCCCGTAGCACCAACCGACTGAAAATATACAGAAATAAAGAAAGGTATACTGAAATAGTCTGGAGTCTGGTTTTGTGTCCATAGGTAGCGATAGGTTGTAGATCCCGCATCTCCCTGCCCTTTCCAGTGGGTCAATCCGAACCCACCCGTACTGGCACGGTAAGTACGGGGTAGCGACTATAGTCTCGGGCCCTTGGTAGACTGCCGAACGCGGAGAGTGGTTCTACACTTTCAGCAACCAAGGGTTTCGCTACACTGGCAACAAAGCGTCGTGTCCAGATACCATAATCTCCATACTGTATGAAACAGTCTGAGTTGATAAATTGAAATCCATCAGAGAATGTGTCAGTGATACATTATTTTTCTTCAACAATTGTCACTGAAGTCTCAACTTGTTTTACATTGTATCATCGACAGTCTTATGTAAATGTTGATGCAAATTCTGAAGCCTCCCTTTTTATTTTCCAGACCTGTCCTGTCGCTCTCGATTAGCAACTCTCAATGAGAAGCTGACAACGCTAGAGCGTCGTGTAGAGTACATAGAAGCTAGGGTAAGTCCTCAATATCCACATTTGGTTGGCAAATAAGACAACTGCAGGGTTGACTCTGTTCCTCCAAGACAAATATTTAGTCATTGATATATAGACGTAAAATTTTATTGAATGGATCAAACACTTTTATATGATATATCATTTTGTCTAGTTTAGATATTTATACCCAAGGAAAGGATGGATTGGGAGGCCATATTTCCCATTACATGGTGTCTTATCAAGTCTACTTAACCATTAGATCGTATACGACAATTTCCCGAAGGTTTCTATCACCTTAATTATTAACTAATCTCGGATTTCAAAATGGTCTTGCAGGTAAAACAAGGAGAAACAGTGTCTTAAACAACAAGCCATCTATAGGGATGCTGAGGTATTAAGAATGAAGAGACTTACAGTAAAACCTTGAGTCACTAGTCCAGGACTCATTTCAAGAGGACGCAGTCTATGGAATCAATAACACCATTCGGGATGCGTTCCTTTTGACGATATGGAGCCATCCGTGATCGACAAGTAGTTAACCTTTTGTAAATATCAGAACCCAGCAATTAGATTGTCCTGGAGACAATTCTGTGTTGGTTGTTCCTTGAAAACTACTTGGACAAGCATGCATGTTTTGCAAGAACTCTTGTAAGATGTACAGTAGAGAATATCATATGGGATATGTTTATGCAGACATGCCCCATAGTTCGAGGATCTAAATCAAATATTGCAATAGCAGGCTATGTATTTTTCCTTTCGATGTTTTTTAACCTGGAAGATACCTGATATTAGGAAATAGACGTTTCTAGATTTGTTTAATTTTGATAGAAATGTCTTAGCTTAGATATAGAATATTTTCCAATTGCTGATATACACCTGATAAGTTCTTCATATCGAAACCATGTTTTTTACTTGCATTAAATAGGTTATGTCTCATGTGTATTGATCTTAAAAAATTATATACTGTTTTGTGTATTTTCTTTATATGGAATCTATAGGTACATGAATAATAAAATGTCAAAAATTGAGAAAATTGTCTCCGTTGTAGAAATCACTTGTGGATAATGAATACAATATAAACGCTTAGATGAAAGCGGTTCTATGCTCCTCGGAGTTGACCGCATGATATCCTCGCATGCCCTCGGATATTACTATGCGTGAAAACCTCGAAGCATACGACCGCTTGAAACCAGTCAATATTGTGTATTTATCCTACCCCTAATATAAAATCCCATAGGCTTAACATTTAGTTTCCGTATGCCACGCTGCCTGCCATACGGAGTTTTATATGCCACTAGTGGCATACAGAAATTTTATCACGTAATATTCCAAAATCGAGGAGATGGGGTAGGATAAAATCACAACCTGATTCGTTTTAATCATGGCCTCCGCATTCCACTCCTGGAGTTTTGGCTCCGGAATTCACTCGGCTTCGCCTCGTGAAATCACTATGCCAAACTCCAGTCGTGGCATACGGTGGCCAAGATTAGAACTCATCCGGTTTCACGATAATACACGTATATGCGAATAGTGTAATGACGTCAAGAGGTCCCTGGCGGTCCACAAAACAGGGGGCGCGAGCTTCAGGCAGACCTATTGCCAAAAGAATATGCAACATATAATGGGAAAAGTAAAACATATAACAAAAGAAATAGCTGATATTTACAAGTAATTTATTTTACAGGACGATGACATGTACAAGTGTCTTCTTGGTTTGGGTTAGATAAAACATCTTCAATGACATCGATACCAAGTGAGCGTTATTCACAGAACAGTGCCTTGTAGCCATTACCTCAATCCCTCACATTTCTCTACTCCATACATTTCTTCTTGCCCTACATTTATGATGTTTAGATATGATAACCGTATCACAATACCTCTGCCTGATTTAGGGCAGAACGAAAGTGGCAAAAAGAACACCAGGGAAAGTGAGTCATACCAATTATGACGGAGACCACATCTTGAAACTGTGCAAAAGTTAACATGGGTGAGCAATCGCCAAACCGTCATGATTTACACTGGTGCTTACGTTATAATGATTTAAATTGTGATTACGTAATATGCATTTCTGACACAAGGATCGGTTAATAAGAAAACCCTAACAATAATTAAAACATGATATATCTTTCCAAGACTTCCTTATATGGATTCTGTGAGATAGTTCTTGTGGGATGACACCAAATCTGCCATTCGTTCACTGATTCGAGATTCGCCTCGGTCAAATTGTTAATGGTTATTTACAAGTGCTTCAGTCACAGGACACTTCAAAAATGTGGCATGATACTCTAATATACACAATGAGTCGTATGAATGGGTTAACATGTAATAGTCTATTTCGCGTGAGGACTATAAAGAGGATTCTGCCTTTTCTTGGCCATAGTCCTTGTCTACATCGGGAATAGGAGACACCATCTTTGTTATTGTACGTAGTTCATCGAGTTGTTGTCTCTGGTTACCGTCTAGTAGGTCCAGTCTTTCCTTGATGAGCTCCAGTTCTTTCTCTGCCTGAGGATCCTGTGGGTATTTCAAAAGAAACGCTTGATTAAGTTGAGGCTTTTTTTTTCAATTAAATATGTATTCTCAAAACCTGTCTAGATTGGTATTCTATGCATACTGACTGTCTACAAATGGCAGGATAGAAAAGTCAAGTGTTTAAGAACTATAGCTACATGCGTCTACCGTCTGCTGAGAACACACAAAACAGCTTCAGTCAATTAGACTGCAATACTCCTAATTATGCGAATATATGATGGCAAGAATGATAATTTAAAAAACCTCCCAAACTTGACAAGTAAGCGAACACCAGAATCATGGTTTCAAGTTATCTATACGGACTTATATAACTTCGCCTGATGGCAAGAAGTAAGTTCCTGCCCACCTACTGATGTCGACTCATTTGATTTACATTTTAAACCAGGGATAATTTTGTTGTCACTAGAGAATCGGATAATTCTAAAAAAAATTCAAGCAGTGTTTTAATCGTGATGCAAGTTGACCCAATGATAATTGACACTATAATGAATAGTGTCTATTAGATAAACGGGGTATAGACACGATGTCGGATAAAGACAAATTAAATTCAACTTCAAAGTTTAACTCTGAATTAGTGGTAACATGTGAATTACTTACAGTCTGGCACAGTATTGATTTCTTCATTAAGGTGGACAGAATATGTACTAATCATTTCCCATATGAAATGTTCGTTAATGATATGATAATCCAACAGTAATAAACAGTAATCCATGGTTTTGCGGACAGGGGGCCGTAAACCACGAGAGGTTGACGCGTAGTAATACACGAGTGCTGGCGAGTGTATTACGACGTTTTCCTCGAGTGGTCTACAGAGTCGCCTGTCCACAAAATTATCGTTTGCTGCATTTATTATCCATGTTTTCGAATAAATTAAACAGTAATTGCCATATTAAAGGGTAAAATAATATGGACTATTTCTTTGCTCTATAGCACAAAGGGACTACTATTCCCGTATACCATGGTTTTGAGACTGTATGCTACAGATTTGAATCCGTATACCACAGTTGTGGTATCTGACAAGTTTTATACAATGGGTAGTGGTTTACTGAGTCCCCATACATTTTCAATGGGGGCTTTGTATACGATGGATGATAAAGGGATTGATCCGTGATCTATAGAATTAATATATGACATTATGCAGATATTATAAAGTAGACCCTAATATTATTAGGCCTTTTGGAATTGGTACAAAATAATGGTTATAACGTATTTTGACAAAGCGTGATTTTTGTTTTCGGCAGTTGATAAGATAACGGTGAATCAATAATGAGTTTTATCCGCAACTAGATAGTGCCTTGATCACAACAAGAGAAATCGAATGGAATAAGAGATGTAACTTACAACGCCATCTACGAACACTCCCCCGTGCACATCCAGATTGCAGGAGCCGCCGGACAGGTCGAGGCCGGCGCCGGGCGTGCTTGACGAGAGCAGAGAACGGAACTCACGATGTCGTCTCAGCAAGTCATTCAGCTGCTTCTTCAGTTTGTGATGCTGATCTGAGGGCACCGATCTCCTTCAAGATGAAGAAACTATCATTAATAAAAGTAACCTATATGATGAATACAACAGTAACATAATAATCCATACGGATATTCTGAATAGAGCGAGGTCGAAACAAGGACTGTATTGTAGAAAATATAATTTGTAATTAATAAGTGTCATCAAGTTGCATTTCAGAATCAAGACACGTGGTTAAAACGTTCCTGTATAAGACCCCCCCCCCCCCCTCAACAAAAGAAATGTAGTTTAAGAAATGTATTACATACAGAATTGAATAAATTCAAATTGAGATATTAATTCGCGAATTTTCGATTATAGTCTAGTGAACACAGGAATGTAGTTCAATCCATGTTCACAGGCGACTGTGCGATCGGATTAATAGTTCTCAGACATATCACCGTAACTCATACATTGCAAACAACCCGGGCAACTTACTTTAGTGCATCTCTCTCTATTTGGAGTTCTTCCATTTTTGCTGTCACAAGAACGAGCTTGTCTTTCAATTTGGAGACTATCTTTGCATATCGCCTCTTTTTCTGTTAAGAATAGACAAAAGCATTATATTAATACAATGAGATTACTTCGTGAGTAGAAATCACATTAACATTATTAATATTAATATTATCGTCAAAAATAAAGTAGTATATGTCCATGTGTGAAAACAATAACGTAAAATCTGTTTTGAAAAGTGTTACGAAAGAAGTATCACAAAGAGCCTTATAATATCTTTTTCACAATCTCTCTTTCCCCATATATATATATGTTCACATAATATTATCATGAAACATCACTCAATTTCATATGATTGTTTATATGGCATGAGTTGTCTTAGCAGAATGATATCACGAAGCGGAGCTGAGTGACATCTGTAGCAGAAGACAACGAATGGCATGTAAAGAATTATGTGAAATTGAGTGATGTTTAGATTTTATCCTACCCTATCATATGTTTTTAACTTCATATGTCACCAGTGGCATAAATATTTTATGGCATACAGGCCCACCATGTTAAGTCTATGGAGATTTATATAAGGGGTAGGATAATATCGTAAAACTGGATGAGGTTTAATCTTGGCCACCGTATTCCACGACTGGAGTTTGGCAAAGTGACTTCATGAGGCGAAGCCGAGTGAAGTCTGGAGCCAAAACTTCAGGAGTGGAATACGGAAACCCAATGTTAAGGCTATGGGATTTCGTATTAGGGGTAGGATAAATGGGAAATCCCCCCCCCCCCCCCCCACAAAAAGAAAAATACATACCCGTCTATGCATGTTGGTCGTCATGGCTATGCGCTGATGTAATTGAGTGAGCTGGTCGTCCTGTTCCTCAACTCGCTTCTGCATGTTGATTTTCTCCTCGGCGAATGTAACGCGGTGCTCCGAGACCACGCGCTCAGTCTCCTTCTGACTGTTGGCCAGGGAATCCTTGGCCACGCGTAGGTCGTCCTCGAAACGCTCCAGCTTGCTCTTGAGCTTCTGATTGTTGTCGAGCAGGTCACGTTCGTGGCTCATGTACGTGTGGAGCTCCGTTTCCAGCCGGTGCAGCCGCACTTTGAGATCGGAGTTCTCCGCGCGTTCCCGCTCCATCTGCTCCAGCACAGACTCGTGATGCTGCAGTTTTGTCCTTTAAGTTACAAAAATCAAGAGTTAACTAGAATTAATATAATATAGGCATACTAACAGAAAGAAAGACTCACCAAATAAATATCATTACCCTTCTAGTTAAACATGATGATACAAATCAAGTGTAATTTATGAAGATGGTTAAAGGATTGGTGTCAAAATCTATTTCATCAAAAAAAAACTACTTGGAACTAATTATGACGATGAAAAACCAATAACCCCCAAACCGTCCCCCCCCCCCCCCCAAAAAAAAAATCTATGATGTAGTGACTTAACATATGCAATTCTTTTCAGTTTCTCCTTTGATTTGAAAGATAGTGTACGGGAGACCTATTACTTGACGCAATTTCAAATATCTTATAAACAGTCAAAGATACAGCATCCAGAGATATCAATGAAGCCTACACGATATGCCGGGAAATTTCAGTATTCTGCCTATTCCTGCTATCTATTTCTAATGCGATTGCAAAAAACATACGAAGATGGAAACAGCCGGACAACTAGAATATCTATAATAATTTTCACCAATACATAGCATCAACATAATAATACAGTTGGCGGTTTCATGGTACTTACCTGTATACTAATGCCTCCTTCTCGGCATCCTCCTTGGCGTCCATGGCTTGTTTCACCTTTTCCTCAGCCGCCTCCTTCTCCGCCTGACGGCGAGACTCCTCGTCGATCTTTCTCCGTTCAGTTTCCTGCAATTTCGTCTCCATCTCCATCCTAGTGACATGAAAGCAACAGCTTATGTTATTGTAAAATCTAAACGATTCCTCGACATGTGATTGTATGTACATTAACAATATGTTTATTTCTAAATGGAACTGGAATTTACCGTATTCCTTGAGGTAAAGCAAGGAAATGGAAACTATATTCGTCTTTCGGCTTTTGAAAGATTTCCCAGTCAATATATAACAGTATCATAAATGTTACAAAAGAGGTTCAAATAGTTCTACAATAATATTTGTAAGAATTCTCCTCATTGGTAGGAATGTATCCAACTTCAATCAATACTAAGACAATAACTCTTGAAACATTTTGGAAATAAAGTCATATTGCACAAGCGGGATTATGATTCTTATGTATTCCTTACTTTTCATTTTCAATTTTGGTCAGTTTTGTCCACTCAGTCTCTAGAGCAGCCTGGACACGTTTTGCAGCCTCCTTTTCTTTTTCAATCAGAGCATTATTCTGAGCGTCCACGGAGCACTGTGCAATATCCAACTGGGATTTTAAATCTGGAAAAATAAATGGATAAGACTATATAGCCTGAGAAGAACGTAACTTCAATACATGGACATATAAGGTATGTTGGCTGATGCGTTTAATCAGGAATGAAAAAATATTTCTCAATTAGTGGTCGATCGTCGTCCTTTAACAGTACAATGACAATTATAAAATCTACGATCTGTTTGTATCGGTTCAATTAATAGGATATAGCGCATATACAAAGACACGTATGTACACACCTTCAATCTGGTTAAGTAATTTATCGCGATGCCTCTCTAATTCCCCTCTTTCCCGGAGCATGTCCATTTTGAGCGACGTCAGGTCCACCTTAGACTTGTGAGTGACTTCCTCAGCGCGGTTCTTCAGCGTCAGGTTCTCTTTCTCCAGCTCGTGCACCTTGGAGGTGAGGTTGGTGTGCAACTCGGTGGTTGTAGACAGCTCGCGCTGCAAGTTCTCCGTTTGCAGTTTGAGTGACTCGCGTTCCGTCTGAGCATAGAGATAGCACATGTGAGCAATTACACAAATTATAAAAATGGCAATCATTCCAAAAGTCATTTCATTTATAAATTGATCTAGATATGTCATTAACATATTGTCACCCCCTTGAAACCATATGAAGAGAAAGCAATCAGGTGAATGCTATTTGAAATTAAAAATCTTGATCTGCAGTTGTTCACCTAAGTGCTGAAACTGTGCTTCTTGATGTACAAAGTCTGGTTGAATGTTCTAATTAGAGAGATGCAGGCAATCAGTACCAAATTTTCAAAATGTATCTGTCAGCAAGACACAAATACAAATGTGAATAAGAGGAGATAGTTTATGCAAATTAGTGACAACGCTATTGCTCATAAGATTGTGACTTGATGTTCAGATTTGCCGTTACAACACAAGGACTGGAAGGGCAGGTCTCAAACTAATTTTATCGTTAGATGCACCATGCGTATATCCCCAAATCATATTACTTTAAGGTAACAGTAAATATACATATAAAACTAGTACTAACACCAGAGGAAAATATTCACAAACACTATCTAGAGGTACAGAGACGCATCTTGCAGCAAAACATACACTGAACAATAAAAAGTACAGGAGATTCTTCATGAAGGCTGGCATTTCCCGCCCAGTATGTATAGGGTAATTTATCATGCGTGATCTTGTGATGTTATGTGTTGGGATCATCATCCAGGATGAACGCGAACCACACACTTGCCTTGTTGACCTTTGAGTCATGCGTGGTGTGAAAAAGGTCACAGATTGGTTTCTATCATAAAATTTACTTAATAAAAGGCTCAAATATATTTTGATTCAAATAACAATTGTTACAATTCACGGCTACTGCGAGTTAACTGTTATTATCCCATTATAGTTTTAGGCGCTGGTAATATGTAATTCTACTAACATCTGTACACAATGAGAAAACTGCATTCGTTACTACATATAAATCGACGATGACTGTAACCAACTAAATGATACCCAATGCGTTGTCTTCTTTGTCTTCTCAATTTTTATTCTTATACAACTTGTGTTACAGTTTATCAGTTACGGTTGGTTCACAATTTCAGTTTTCCTACTAGTTTCGGTACTGGTGCCTTCGTCAGGGGCTAAGTGAGAAAATGTTATAGTGCGTCTTTCTTCAAGGTCATTTACTATCGCCACAAGGCAACTCTGACTAGAAAACATTTCTTCCGGCAGTACACATTACAAATTTTCTAGATTGACGAGACTAAAATCTAAGAGTTACTCACCTCCAGGGCTTTAACGTTAGCGGCATGCTCGGCGAGCTGCTTGGACTGGAGGCGCGTCACGTGGTCTGACTGCAGGCCCTGGTGTTCACGCTGGGCTCGGATCTCCTCCAGCTCATTGAGAAGGCCCTTCACCTTGAGGTGTAGCTGGGCGTTCTCACGCTGCAGGGTGCGAGCACGCTGCGAGTCGGCGCTCGGGTCGCCCTGTGACCGCGCCAGGATCGTCTCACGCTCCTTCCGCAGGTTTGACACCTACATGAAATTCAGGATTTAGTAAATTGAACTCCGCATGTTAATCATATCTGCTTTATTTAGAAACATGCCAGTTTGATTCAACCTTATGATACGTTATAAAACGTGTGGTCAGTAATAGTGAGATGCATGGTTATATATTTCTCAGGTGATATTGTGCATATATAAATATATACATAATTCATGACATATAATGGGACATTAAGGTAAATACATTTTATATTGTATGCTAACCTACACTAGCACAATCAAGGCCTACGTGAGAATCACTAAGTTTAATCTTATATCATTAAAGGATACCAAGCAACTCCTTTCATCCATACTTCATCAATGTATGACAACAGGTATTTGAAAACACGATATATCATCTTCCAGTTGCGGTTGATATGGACTCACCTCGGCCTCATGTCGGAGTTTAAATTCCTCGATGATTTGTTGGTGTTCCGTGCGCTCGTGCTCGTACTCAGCCTTGAGGAACGAGTATTCGTACTTAATCTTATTGTACTCAGTCCGGTATCGGTCGTTCTCCTCGCTGATCTGGGCCACCTTCGATCGGAATGGTTTCTCCACCTCTTCTGAAACCTGGAGCTTGATCACCTCCAGTCTCTGTTCTGTCACCACCTGAAAATTAAAATCCAAATTACATACACGAATAGCATGAGATACTACAAAATATCTTGAAGTTGAATTACACTAGCGTCGATCTAGCGTTGCATTACACCCATTACAGAATACAAGGATGGTAAATTATGCCTTTCTACTTTTGCGTGAAATATAAGAGTTACACCGATGATGCTTTGATTTTTAAAAATCTAGTAAAAGCAGTGTTTCTGTTCTCTTCATAGGGTGGAAACCTCATTCCACAAGTGTACACTATCGTTAAAAGAAAAGAAAAGGAAAAAAAGCCGCTCAATGCATACCTTTCCCCAATGATATATTAATGATTAACCATATCCCACCTGAATATGAATTATGTGTAATATAATGTAATCAGCCTATGGGTGTATCAAATTACACCACGTATGAATTATACACTCCTTCTCACTTTACACATCTCATATCTCATGCTGGAGAGCGGGTTTGGCTGTGTGCGTGTGTGGATTGCGAGGGGGGGGGGGGGGGGGTGTCGGGTCTCCATCGTCCTAGTTAAATAAGGAGCAGTTGAAAGGGCTGGCACAGATAAATTATTGAGCGCTCATCGGCGCTCCATGCGGTTACTGCCGGAGGGCCGACGCTCCGGCATACCACCACCCGGCGGCGAAGTTGTGGGGGGGAGGGGGGTGCCTCTGGTTGTCATAGCAACGCATATCAACAGAGGCCGGCACAGGTGTTCCTGCGTCCTTGTAGCACACCTGAAAAACTCAGGCATGATGCGGAGGTCACATCCCAAGGCTATACAGTAAATGTAGGGTACTAAGTAGAGCCGGGGGTATTGATCCGGGGATGTACATGGAACATCACTTCTGCATTTTTACTAGACTTCGATAAGCTATTGGTGTGTGTATCACTCTTCGTGGGATGATGGTATTTCAATTTTATCTTGCTATCTCCTGCATATATTAGTATCTAAGCAAGTAGTCTCCTGTACTTACTTCGATTCATTATCAAAGCTAAAATGTTTTGCATCACGTCCGCAAATGTCAATCATTCCAAAGATACGGCTAGTCTAAGTTTATGACCGAGATATGGGACAGGGAAATCGCAAAAAAAAACCATGTAATTAATATCAATCGATCGATCGATCCATTGCGAGAACACTCTCAGTTCTTAATAATTTTTTTCTTCTTAGTTCTTAATTATCGAATCATAATTGAAGGAATAGCATATCCTGTTATGAATAAGTTTAAATCCCAAATACATGTACATGTCTTAACCGATAAAGTCATAATTGTTGTCAAGCAAAGGTCAGCTCTCTCTTTTGTCGTTTCTCTGAATAGAATTCGAGTGAGAAAGTGGTCTATTCCTGGTGTTTAATTTCAACCTCACACAAAAGAATAAAATGATGGTGTTAGAGCCACTAACCGAATTCCCAAATACGTTTTCTTCGCTTCTTTCCAATTCTTTATTGATTTACAACTTGTGTTACAATTGACAGTCACCGTTTGTTCACATTTTTTTTAATTTTTTTTTTCATTCTCAAGGTAGCATCGGCTGTGTATGGAAGTGTCCCTGCCCCGTATTCTACACATTTTTAGTTCTACTAGTTCGGCACTGGTGCCTTCGTCAGGGCCTATGTGGAAAGTGATTAGGCTGACTGGAATGGCTCCCTTATATACTCATTTTGGGCCGCCATGGTTACATGAAGAATAAAACATGTGAATATGTTAACTTTGATAAAGGACGCCTAAGTCCGAAACGTTGGTTCAATAAATATGCCTACTACCAAACTCAGCCGCCTTATAATTCTAATCTCCAACTCACTTACAAAAGAGTAAAGCATTAACGGCCTAGTATTAAAACTCACCTGAGTACGTAGATCTTCACATTCTTGGTGTTTATTCATAAGCTCCTTCCGCACCTGTTCCAGCAACACCTTGTATTTCTCTTGTACCAACTTGCTCTCCTCAATGGTGGATCGCAGCTCAGTCTGTAGTCCCACATACTCGTCCTGCAGCCTGTTAAATCAGCACACACGGAGGATGGTCAATTTATATTAGAGTTATGTATAGAATGATAAATACTTACTCCTTCTGTACGTCATTAACAATATAAAGACAGATTAAAAAGGGTAGGCTAACAGGACGTAATATATGATTACAGAATATATCCATAGAATGAGACTGGATTTACATACTGTGGACACCTAACGAAATAATCCCAGCTTTATATAGAGATAACGACAAATTTTGCAATAAAAAGGTCACATACCTGGTATGCTCAGTTTTCAGGGCCTGGTAGTTATTCTTGTGCTGCTCGGAGCGCATCTTCTCGTCTGTGAGCATCTTTTGAAGCTCTGTCTCTGAGGCCAGGCGCGGCAGTGACGCCGCCGCATCGAAACCGTCCATACCACGCGCTGCCATGTCCACCGATGGCCACCCCTGTGAAACAAACGAGACGACGTGTCACAATGTACGTCATGTCTAGGAATTATAATATCATACATAACAGTCTGCGTGCGTTACAGGTAACCAGGATTCTATATGACAACACAAATTAGCCTTTGTTGGTTAACGCCCGTGTTAATCACATTGTGTGACGTATTGGACATAGGATTATTTCAGGTCATTTACAGGTATCAGGTTTCACCCTTAGATAGGCTGAGAACACTACATGAGTCACAGACTAATTATGTAGCGTTCTAAGGTCCTACCAGGATGGGATCCTACCTGAGACACAGCCAAGGCAAATATTACAAAACTTACCCGGGAAAATCGGCAGAGAGAGTAATGTTCTTGTAGAAAACTAATTATGCCAACAAGATAGTATCACTTACAATCTTGCAGGTAGTTTACGAATATACAAATATATAAGTAATATGCATTATTATTCGCAACCACGGCTTCCTTATATGTTGTATTTTTTCAAGTACTTCATTAAAGTCTGAATACTTTAGGACGTCAGTGAATAATACATACAGTGATTTACATAAACATGTATATAGGTGTGTGTTTGCAAGAACATATATGTATTTGTATAGAATAAACAGCCGCCGACCAGTTAACATCTGCACAGCATTCAGACAAGCGTCCATGTATATATCATAACACATTGTATATATACAGCTTTGGACATGAACAATATACACACCACTTTGGTATCATCAGCAAATAACCTTGAATTACAGTAAATCATTGATAGTCATACCTTAAACGCCAATGGCAATGCCAGAGGATCTAGTGTTACCCTGGGAGATGATATGAATTGACTGCACATGATGCAGCAGTTGTGTTAAGTCAATGAATGGCTTAGGAGTAAGCACCCTTACAATTTATATCATATGAGAGATGAGACTATTGTGGTGTCCTAACAGTGTCCACATGTCTCACACCTTCGCCATATCCGTCAGTGACATTTCGAGGTGTGAAAACATATTGTCTGTGAAACACCGTTGCGTTTACGCCCTACCTGTTTTCGCACATCACTAATTAACGACACGAAGTGCTAATGGGAAAACTATACAAACAGTTAAATAACCTGATATAAAAATGTATACAAATGACAGACGGCATCACATACAGCAATGTTAGTAGCATGAGTTAATTAAGGATACCTGTTGGCACATGTCGGTATCAAGGTAAATATCTATTGATGGCACAAACGTTTTGTCTCAATTAACGTTGGTTTATTGATGCTGGTGTGTTGCTGCTGACTAATAATAGTAATAGCAGAGGTGTGAGGCCTAATATAAAGTCGGGAAATTTTGGAATATTGCTCACCTCTAACCTTTATTTCTAATATGATGGAAAATTCTGATTTGATATCAAATTGGTATTTTGATTCATCACAGATATATAGACCATATTATAATATACGAACCACAGATACGAATTTATTTTATTGGAACAATGTACATTTAGAGTATAGCAGCCACTGCCACTGAGTTGATTGTTTTAGTGATAACACAGGGGTTGGAAGCACCACTTACCAGTTCCTCCTAAAACATATCAATATGTCAAGATTGAAAAAGTGTGAACAAAATAAAAATAGGACTACTACAAGTATAGATCTGTATCAAACATTTTCTGAAAGGATTGCCTTCATCTTCAGATATTTGAGTTAAACACAAACGATGACTATGTGAAATCCAAACGAATTAATAATTGCATAAAATTTTCGGAATTCCCTTGTCTTGCCCCTCCCCTTAATCATTCCTCACACTCACAAAGTGACATACCCTTCTGTGGTACATTTAAATCAGATACAGCTGGCATTCTTCTGCACTTTTGGCATCCTCTTATATTAAGTCTAACTATGTCGAAAGTGAATCTTTAGCTAAATTTTCTGCGACAGTTAAAGGAAACATGAGATCCAAATCTAATTGCGAATACAATACATTGAATGTTTGTCCTTCAACTTCCAGTCATATTTCCCAAACTTCAAAGGCTCGTTTCCGTTTCAAATGGTCTATTTGAACCATTCTACATGTACCGGGTAGTACATCAATGTAAATGGAACATTAGGTACACGTAAAATCACATTATACTTAAAGAAGTATGTATAATAAAAACTCACCAAGAATTGAGGACAAGACAAGCAAACCGAGCGGTGGTCGACAACACACCGACAACATACAAGCGCGGAACGTGCCCTGACGGGTCGAGCAAGACCGCGGATTTCAAAAATATATATATCTTGGCACAACACACACATTTAAGATGGTTTCAAATACATAAAGTAAACGACGGATTCTAAAGGATATTATACACATGGTGGATTTCAACTTATTTCTTACCGAAGGTGTCAATATTTCTCAGACATGCATGATTTGTGTAATAAGGGGGACAAACGTGTTCATCGAACATCAGCTGTCTGCTTTTTTCAAAACAAATCCTCTGCGCATGTCCAAATGAATTTGTCACTTCCGACTGGATGGCCATTGTAACATTAGGTGGCAGCACTGCAGTAGCAGTAGGTTGATGATACCACAGAGCACACTGACGGTGGCAGAGGACTAACCACGTCCTTGTCAAGGCACTTAAACTTTTCGTTTTCTCTAAGATTTATACCATACAGATGTCGTATGATCAATACCAACCAGAATAGAAACAATCCGTCGCCACGACATGAAGTCCCGCGATGCCCCAGCGGATGACACAGGAACCAATATTGTAACTGGTATTCATTAAAATCAGCAGTCGAAACATATTTTATCTTACCAACATATTTACATCCGGTCATGAATGATGGCGGCGCCCAGTTCGAAAACTAAAAAGCTATCAAAGTCTTTCAAGGATCGCCTTGATGTAAGATTAATACTTTACACCAATTCTATATTTAGTTTATAGAAGCATTGAACCCACTCTGTGGACGGTTTGAACGAAATAATACTGTTACACATAAGCCAGTGTACCCGGCCCTGTGTTACTGTAACAGTTACTGTTACTGTTAGTCCTCAAACAGGAAATTCAAGTGAAATATTTTGATCTGATACCGGGTATTCATATATTTTTGCCAAATCTCATAATGGGAGGGGAGAGGCAGCAAGTGTTTGGGATGATGGTTTATTCAGCATATTTACACATAAACAGAAGTCATAATAGATCTAGTCCATAACTTTGTTCGAGGAATCAGTCAGGACCCTATTCAATAGGGTACTTGGACCATAAGATTGGAAGCCTTTACGCTTGGGACGATAAGCTTCATGAATTGGACGATACGCTTCGTTTTTGGTAGTTGGCGCCGTGGCCGCCTCGGATGATACGCTTTGTTTTCGAATTTGGGTGGTTCGGAGTGGCCAATCTTCTTCATATTTGAAACGAATATAAGTTACATATTCCCCTACCTTATGTTAAAGTTTCATGTCTTAATTCTTATGAGAAGTGAGTGAAATCACCCGGAAACAGTGCGGTCCTTAATGTAGCGATTCACAGACAGTTGAATAGATAGCCGAGCCGTACCGTACACAGAATTTTCCGCACTTCCCATGGCATAGGAATTAAGCAATGACATTTTTAGACGAGTTAGGGACATATGTGATCTATAAGCCTTCCAAATATGAAGACACTCGGCCTCACCGTTCTGAAGAAATCGGCGTTTGAATTTCGTCATAGCAATCGTCTGATAATCCTTTGCCAGATTGACAGTCCACTGCGGTTCACACTGCCCCGCTCGATCTACTGACAGGAAAGTTTTACGGAGCGGTGTTTTCAAATTTCTTCATATTTGAAAAGAATATAGGTTACATATTCCCCTACCTTCGGTAAAAGTTTCATGACTGAATTCCTAGGGAAAGTGGGTTAAATCACCCTGACAGGTGCGGGGGCCACAGAAGCGAGAGGGTAGACCCTCTCGTGAACAGTGACACAACACTGTCAACAGCATCAAACAAATATGTAAATAATACTACAATATTATCATAAAATCAAAGAACTAGAAATAGATTTACGTTTCCAGCCCTATTAGCTACAGGTCCATCGTTATTTTAAGTCCCTAATTCAATTCTTAACAGAGTTCTGACATAAATTCGGAAAAAATTGTATCGTCCACACGCAAAAAAGCGTATGGTCCGCTGCTCACGCGCGGAAAAGCAAGGCGTGCCGGCTACGAAGCTTATCGTCCAGCATTCATTAATAGTATTAGACACACCAAAACTTACCACGGCAAATTCATCGCGTTCCTATTAAACCCTACCTACCCTCTGGACTGCATTCACAAAATATGCACTTAAATATACCCAAACCAACATTCGAAATATTGATCCATCCCCACAACAACACAGATCACCTTTATTCACTGTGTGACTCAATCTTCTCCTGCTGTCAGCTGTCCACCATTATTTAAATTTAGTCATAAATTCATAATCCAAAATGAGGGTTCACAAACAAACATCTGTCAAAATCATCAAAGTTTGTTTTCAATCAATAAATACACCATCATATGTTATCACCAGTTAGTTTTACCTGTTCTCAATACCTAGTATCCATGTAATACCCTATTAAAGGTTTTTTAATTCATGATAACCACATCACAACTAATGTGATTTCCGTTGGCATTTGATAATTGGTACAGCCTCTGGTTTGTTTACATCTCATTGTTTCTCATGAGAGAACGAGAGTGAATTGGAAGATGGCTGCTGGGCTGACTGAGACAGTCACTGACAACTTTTAATCATTTTACTATGCAGATATCTTGCTTAGTATCTTGATATTTTCTGATCAAAATATACCAGAACTGAGGCAGAAGCAAGATTAATATGTATACTACCGATTCTGGTGAGTCTTATTGTTGGATGTAAAGTTTTGTAGACGTCAGTGTGCGAACCACCTTGGTTTGCAAAAAAACCCACCCAGAATTTGCCTATGGAGTGAACCACAACCGAAATACGGGAACATATCTGTTTGGGTCGCCCAAGACTAAGATGCCTGTGGTCGGTAGATCAATTCTTGGTCATAGCCGACCCGCTATTCTACTGCAAAGTTTTACTTGGTTTATTGGGCTAAGTAATGATCTTTCATTGAAATATTTTCAGCAACTTGGCTGCCCATACACTGAAGGAGTAGAAGAATCATGGATCACGGAATTGATCTTTCGACCAGGAGAACAACGGATTCGCCTTCTGCAATGGCTTTTTTCCAAGTGAATATACTTCTAATGACTATACCATCGATAATATATATATGTTATAATGTGGTTATGCCTCAGATTATGTATTTTAGTAATCCAATACCAAACACTATGGAATTGATATGAATATAGATATGATTGACTGAAGATTCCAACATCAATCAGCTGCAGGTCATATTACGTAACGATGCCGTTTGCCCATTCCATTTCAATGTTCTCACTCTAACGTTCTTATTTAAAAAAGGAAGAAAGAAATATCTATAAATATATATTTCATAAACATATTTCTAAAAATACTAGGTAAATGGTAGAGTCATTGGCTAAAAAAAGGTCCTAATAGCAGTTTTTTAAATAGAAAATCATGTAAAACGCATTTGATTACATGAAAAAAAAGTGAAATTGAGCATTTCATTACACAGAATCGTCATAAAATTTACAGCTGTTTTGTGTCATTTGTTTTGTTATTCACCGTTCTGTTTTCCAATTCCATACTTAGCTCCAGTGAAATAATTTGTTTTAGAGTTACCACTGTATACAGTGAAAACAGTGCTTTTTTTATTTGTATTTGGTACAAATTGAAGTTACTTTGTAATGATGATAAGACCATCACCGGTACTGATTAGAATTGATTTATTCTGTCTAGAATGGATTCCGATCTACACGACCTCCTCGACACACAATATGCGTCTATTGATATGAAGATGGATTCCAGAATCCAACGTGAGTCACATAGTTAAAATTACCTTTTATAATGAGTTGGACACTATAATAACCGTCCCGAGGTAATGAAGACTTTCATTTGTGTCTCTTGAGAGGTTTTCTTTGAAACTGGCTTAAAGACATATTAGACAATTTACATTGAAAAGTAAAACCCATGTCTATTTCTTGGAAATTGAATATGATGATCTCCAAGTGTTTTAGAACACACTGGTAATTTTTATTTAGAGATTGTTATTATGATAATATCATAGTTCACAAATAAACACCCATGTTACTTTCTCCAAACTTTCACACAGTACAGTGAATAATATAATGCGGGCACATTTAAGTATTAAAACTAGAGTCACTGTTCTTACTTTTGAAAGAATTGAAAAAAACATTTTTCAGTACATTTCTTATACAAAACAGTCAAATGTATATTTGCCTAATTTAGCTATTTGGTAGTTCAAATTCGATAATGTGTTATACTTCACTCATTTGAAATTAGAAAAAGCCAAATGGAACTGGTTTGAATTGATAATTGTCGGTATTTCAAATTCACCAGGTGGTGTCACTGTGTATTGCAGGATATGCCTTCAACGAGCTAATGGTTATGTGAGAAAAACTTGATCTTAAAGACAAACGTATATGCCAAATTCCAAATGAAATCAATTTTGATATCGTCTTTTGGTTCCTTGTGAATCATACATTCCCCTTTTAGTATGAATCCATAATCGTGATTTAGAATGGCAGTAGAGTGCAATTTATGGAAACAAGAATAATTTCATGATGGTGCAGATAGGTCCAATGAGTTGATTACCACGAGCTATCAAGATAGTCATTCAGTGATCTTTCTCAATTACAGGTATTCTTTTCGTTGCGTCATCACTTGGACTCTGCAAAGCCGACGACGCAGAACTGATTCGGGTAATCGTCTTTCTAAGAGCGTTTGGTTTTAATATCAACAATTTTAGATGTTCAATCAATTATATTTCGTTGAAGCTGAAAGTAATTTGCTGTTTCATAGAATTCAAGTCAGGTGCTATCGTTATAATTGAGATGTAAACAAGATAACATGATTTGCCAGCTCAGCAGTCACTGTGATAGTGTTAAAATTGTCTTTTATCACCAGTCATAGGCTGGAGCCTCCTGATATAAGGTAGTCATGTCAATAGCTTATTACTGTCAAGACAACAGCCAGTGGATTCGATCCCACATTTATGAGTTTTTGTACGCCATGGATGGTAAATTAAACGGAAAGCTTCAATAGCCACACTCGTCAATTGAGTGTATGAATAACATGAAGTGTAATATGACTGTATTTTTTCCAGGGTACAGCTCCAGCAAATAAACAAATCGCCTTCATCGACCAGCTGCTTGACATCGTTTGTATTATCGATTCTGCAGACGATCCATTCACGTAAGGAACACTTTAGAGACAGATAAACTGCAATCTGAATCTACAAATAATACACTGACGAACTATTACCATAATTGGTATAAGTAAAGACGGGTCTATAAATGTGTGGTGGACATTCTCAAAATACGAGTGCCACCCTGGGTAGACCAGTTTCGTACTAAACTTCATATTCCATATTCTCATACACTTGTAGTGCTGCAGCTTGTATATGTCCAGTATATAGCTTTTCTACATTGGAGCGTAAACGTTACTCCGAGACACACAAGCACTCCACATAAGAGTCTGTAAACATGCCCCATTGGGTACTCTTGTGTCATGTTTAGTAGTGTTCCTATACCTAGAACGACCTTCATCTGCCAGGAACGGTGTCTTCGTGCATTATAATTTCGTGCGTAAAATCAACGAGTTATATAAGTGGTAATGACATAAAACATGATTTGAGAGCTTAGGGTAGGATGCCAAACATATTTCAAAACTTAAGCTGGATTTACATCAAATTCCTATGAATTAATTCATTTTACACTTTTACACTATATGACCAACCTGGCCGTATAGTATTCAAATTTTCTAGCAGTAGGGTCTAGTGATATCTCCTTGATACAATGCCTCTTCTGCTGCGTAATGCTGATTTTTACTCTGAATGCTGAATTAAGGTCTTTCTTAATGTTTGATATTCCATCTTAGGGATTGTTCAGGTATAGACGACCAGTTTGCGAACGACTCTATCTTGTTAGACAACATCGTCAAGCAAGTGCCGCCAAACTCCTTTTATATTGAGAAACCAAAAATCCTGCCACCAGACATAGTAAAGGTCCTGGAGCAAATGCGCCAAGAAAAAGGGTACACAGATAAAGATAAGTAAGTGTACACAATTCGTTTCTCTAGTTCAATGTTATTAGATATTAAAAGTATATTCATTTGTTATATACCCGTATATGCATTACTTTTATTATTACATACCTATGGCCGAAAGTCTATGAAATACTACCCGCTGCTAGGGGTGCAGTATAAAAGATGTTCGGGCGCACTGCGCCTGTAGTGAATATTCGGGCGCACTGTGACCATGGGTCAATTGGTAATCTAATAAGTACATAAAATGACGTGTTTTTTTTACATCAAGGTATGTAATAATAAGAAAATTTAGTGACTGAGCCAGAAGGGATGCCATTCTCTGCCTTTTTATGCCATAGATATGTCCCTCCGCCTGCGGCGTTGGGACGTATTTATGGTATAAAAAGACCTCGAACGGTCATCCCTTCAGACTCAGTAACCACATTTTCTCTTAATATTTACCTACTGCTGCTTCCTATTCAGTACAATCTGTACTGCACCCTGTTCCATGCATGGAACTCGGATAAACACCTTGTTCCGTACGAACCGTAAATTATAGTTTGTACAACATCATTCTATGTAATTATATAATTTGACTATTCAAGCAATCGAAATATGCCTAGATTTTTTTTTCTGGAGACCATGTTCAGGTGAAGTGCAAATTAGGACAATGTGATGATATTCGACGTCCTCTTTTCCAGCCATATTTCTCTGTTAAATTATGTTTACATTAATTATAATAGGATAATTGTTCCTGATAACAATCGGTTGAAAGAAATGGCTGACCAGTTATCACGTGACCTGGAACATCAAAACGATATGTTACATCAACTGAGGAAAAACGTAAGTGTTTCTGTCCATGCCCAATGGAGTATTTTTTGTAGAGATTTTACTTCAAATTTCAATAAAGGCTGTACTTATGAGAGAAACTTAGTAAATCGATACTATTCAGGACCTGCAGATAAAGGGCATTGAGAAAGTTAAAATTTGAATGTTGCGATCAAATATTCATGGAATATGTACATTTTCTCGCGAAGCGTACATCTGAAAAGACCTAGCCGAAATGATTGTTCACTCTTAGACTAATTTAGGTCATAATTCACATATCCTTTATGATTTACCTTATCCTCCTAAAACAATAATTGCCCGGTACCTAACATCAACCATCGTGCGGCATTGAGTAACAATATGGTAACTATCTATAGGGAATGGTGCTATGTCTGATAACTTCTGATCTACTAAATACACGTACATGAATCTGTTTCCAGGGCTATAGTTGTCATCAAATCCTGTTCGATTTGGCGAATAGGACGTGCATATTAACCCGTGGAATAAGTATGATGACGCAGTATTCTGCTCCCCTATGGCGACCTGTTTTCCAGTATTGCTTTAACCCGGACTACTATTGTCTTGTTTAAAATTATATTCTTCCAGTACGATTTCCCCTACAAAGACGAGGCTACCGAGAAGAAGGTAGCACGCACTCTGAAGCTGGTCTTGTCAGAGTTATCACAACTCATTCTCGGCTTCTCCTACTGCTTTGAGAACGAGATGCGTGCCTGGTGTAACAAGACCCCGCCGCGCGTGACAGAGCTGGGCCCCGCCTTCCGCAGGGTACACAACATGCTGGAGAAGTTCACTACGGTAAGCTAACTGGGTCTACACTTTGTCAGGATTTAGTCACTACAACTCATAGGGCACACCATTTACCATCTCCATAAGTGGCACTGACAGGTGCTTACATCCCAGTATCATCAGTTAGATGAAACTTTACCTATATTTGGCATGATATTCATGTATTTTTGCCTAATTTCACAACATTGGGGGGAGGGGGCAGCCATCTTTGAAAGCACATGGTAATGCAGCCATATTCCACCAAAGGGCGCTGTGGTTCCAATAACTCTCCACCCATTGGCACATGCCCTATACCTATATCATTATAAGAACACTAAATATCTGGTTGGAGCTTCACTGTCATAACTAAGTAGAGATAGGAATATGATTTTTTTGGGAAAAGTTTTATGGCAATGCACAATCTTATAATTTTATTATTTAATATGTTGACATGGATTAAAAAGAAGGAGTCTTTTCCGGTATGGGGAGGGGGGGGGGGCTTTTTTTAGTCACAGATCCATTTTTAAGAACTGCTTGGTAGGGTCTGGTCCCTCCCTAGACTTGCTAAAGTCTTTGATTATGGACTACTTTATCAACTTCCCCAAACACCTGACAGGCTCAGAAATTTAAGACTTGTAAGATATGCACAAATCTAAAAAAAAACAAAAAACAACTACTGTAATCAACTCAACCTGATGTCGATGAATTACGACAATCATACATTTATATGACCAATTAATAATAGGATGTTGGGAATGTATTGATAGTAAATTCTGAATGTTATTCTAAAAGAAAGATTTGAGAAGCTTTTGGACGAATTTTCCAGGCGCATATATTCTGATACTATACTTCCACGTGCATGTATTTAATGTAACTTTAACAGTAGGGTAACAAGTAAACAGAAATAATGTGAATATAGAATGTACTCCTATGTCATGTAAAATTATTATTGGTATACTGCATTTGTTTATATATATAGGTACTCTCGTTTAATCAACGAATCTTATTGATTTTCATCTGCAGCTTCTAAAGTCATTGACATCAATACGTGGGAGTTACAGTCATATCATAACCGACACCCATCAAAGCATTACCACTCTCTCCAGAAAAGACAATCCATCCAAGGGATCAGGTAACATACTCTATGGTTATTTATTCTTGGAAACAAAAGGCCGGTTTATTAAACAGTTATGACTATTCATGTTATGTTCCAATTTGAAATATCAATACGTCCACTTCTCTGAAGGAAGAACACAAACAAGGCATAAAGCTGCAATTTTCAAACTTTTCCGTTATTGTTGATATGTATACAATTATTCATTGAAATGCTTCAAAGTTCCGGTTTATTTTGTTTCAGGCCTTCTGTTAGCAAACGCAAGTGAAGCAGCTTTGGAGTGTTTTCAGGATTGTATGGAGGTGCTGGAAGAATCGGTGCACAGATATGAACAGTCCCAAACACTCAGTTCTACCAGGAACACCTACAACGCCTCCATCATCAAAATAGATCAGTAGACTGTTTGTCAAGGCAGTTGTTGATATATATATATATATATATATCTCAGAATTTTGTCATATCAAAGCAGAATATAGACATAGATCTGAATAGGGACATTCCGTTGTAAATATTTTATTTAAGTAAAGTATCTTATACATTTTGTAGCGGCAATGATAGAGTGTGGTTAAAACAGCGGCAGCAATTGGAGTGCTGGGGTGACAGCCTGAGTACACCGGATACTACTAGCCTAAGTGTTATAGAAGAATAGTCCAGTTTCTACTGCCTGTGGCCGCCTTGAGCTACGCTAATGGTATTTAGCTGTTTTACAGAGACTGTACATATATGTTTTGTGAATACAGTATGAATAACGCTTGTGCACCTTAATGCACGAAGTTGTCATTATTTTATTTTGGTCGCATGATGGTCGCAATAGATCCCTAAAAAATTATTGTATGAGGAAGAGATGTAGCAGAGAGCATGTAGCAGAGAGATAAATGCAGTTCAAATGAGCAGCAGCCATCTCCAGAAGTGTGTCGGTTGTCCCTGGTCATGCAGCACATTTTGTGTCATTTTAGGTTTGGGTGGCCTCAGAATTCCCTGATTTTTCCAGTGGTGAGTCTTGGAGAGTCGAGACTACTTTCTTGATTATCTAAATCATATTTTTCATAATAAAGAATGTTATATTTGAGAAAAGAAGTACTAACATATCTAATCACAAAGGAAAAGTTTGGTTCACCAAATACAGGTGTTGCCGTTCAGCGCCGCCTAACGGCCCACTGTCTCGTTACACGGCCGCTCGGACAAACACCGTGAGTCCGGTAGTATTCATATAGAAACACTCAGTAATCACACCTAAAGTGTGAACGGTGGGTGTGATTGCAGTAGTGTTAGTTTTGGACAGATTGGACTGCTAGGACAATTAAAGGTATTGTATCAATGAGTCTGGACTATGAATACTTTATAGTTGATAATTGTTTTAACTTGGAGAAAGATAAGCATATGATAGCTAGGCCTGCCAATGTATTAATGTGCTTTCAATTTCGGTGATCTTATGTTATCTATGCTATATATAAAGTATCATTGAGGCAATATGCATGTATGACATACCCGATTTGAGCTGGAATACCATAGAATACGATGCAATCGTTATTATGTCTCAGGATATAATGTAGACGGGTATTATGAACCTAGTATGCTCATACACTGAGTGATCCAATGCTAAAGAATAGGTTGCCAGGTGAATGTTTGGCTGAGGAACCAGCGTAGATTTCATGCCCCTACAGCTCAATGCAATCCCACAAAGCATTAGAAAAATGGTGGCTGTTACCCATGATGCACCCGAAAAATGGCGGGCATTACTTGGCCTAATATATGAGTGAGCACAGGCTTCTAATACACCATTTGCATTTTACGAGATAATAGACTGGCCTCAATCTGCATATAGGAATTTTTTCCTAACCCCCAACTGACATCCGTGAATTTTTATCTTTTAACGGGCACACAAGAGTATACACTGCACCACATTCAGTGAAATGGCTCTAGAGTTTCCTTCGAATAAGAGCTACAAGAGAGAGTGCTACCAAATAGTGGATTTTAGTAACTCCAAGGCTAGCGGGTGCTGAGTTGGATACGCCTCTGCAGTGATTCTTGTTGGGTCCTACACAACTGGCATACATCATGATGTGGACCATATTCGACTGTTCCTGTAATCCACGGAATAAATGTGCCATAGGACCTCGGGCATAAAGTCCAACATCCTCCCCCGCGTGAGACTCAGATTTTATGGGCCAAAGTCCATCCTGCACGTAATCTTTTTCCACTAAAGACGAAAAGATTATTACCCATGAATACCCAAGTTACTAATAATGCTTTCCACATAAAAGCCTATGAAGAATATTAAGGGATAGTATTTCAATGATATGTGATATTTTCTTATTCAGATTAGTGCATTCAACCGATTGAATGTAGGTGTAAATGAATGAACGAAAAATAATTTCATTTGTTTTATAATAGAAGGAACAGTCACCATTCACAAACTTGATATGTATCTACACATCTGTTGTCTAGGACATGATCACAATTAGACTACAACATAAACCTATCAAATGCATTTGTTGAGTTTTATCAAGACTTTGATATAATCCAAATAAATAAAGCAGAAGCAAATAAATACATTTATGTATTACATTTTATCTCATTTGCTAGTTGATTTAAATTGTTCTGAAAACTAGAGTTGAAGCTGACATAACCAGAACATTTGCGGGCCAAAGAGATTGATATTCGGTAGTGTGCCTATACTATCCATGAGTTGATTTAATAGGATTATCACTTGATTAAACGTTAGTATGTAACTTACTTGTCTTCCCTTCGACCCAGTCCTCTGTCAAGTTCCTCCTCGTGGTAATCCCAGAAAGCGACCCATTAGTTCTGTGGTACATGAATCCACGACCATTTCCATAGGAGAGAGTCAGGTAGGGCATATCATCCTGTGACAGCTGCAACTCAAGTTCGTCTTCCTTCCCTGTTATCACGCTTCGTGACAGTCCTGTTAAATATGTATAATCTTAATGAACAAATGGTAATGTCTATCTCAAGAAATAAGCCTGTTTTGATGTTGACTCTTAAGATGCAATAACAAGAATGTCATAATCTTTCATTAACAGAAAATAGGTGGACAAATATTCACACAAGCCTTCTGCCACCTTAAATTTGATTCCTATTCATGACAGTAATCTAACCCTTAAGGCAAAAACGGGAGTTAATGGCCGTTGATAGGCTAAAAAGACTTGTTGTGTTCTCATCAGCGATGGCGGTCGAATACATGTATGTAAAACCTGCTCTTGCTGCCGGCGATGGCAGTTGTTGGATACCCAATGCACACACTAAAATTGTCTATTAAGAGGACTGCGACTGTGGACAGCCATTATAAACTAAGGGAGCATTCAATAGTTATGGCCGGAGGGGTTGGGGTTAAGGACAGGTTGAAGGTACGTTGTATGTAGGTATACAAAGGTATCCATGACGGGTTGGTAAATTATGCTATCAAGAAGAGCTGAAGTTCTAATATGAAAAGGGCAGGTCTGAGGTTAATATGGATGGGATATACATCAATGTGCTAGAGCTTCATGCTCTTCAATGGAAGGAGACTAAATGGTAAAACCAAAGTCCTGTTTCTAGACAACATAATCACAATAGAAGCATGGATAGAAGCTATATTCAACCCTATTCCTGTAGGCATGCAGTAGTGGGTGGTCACTCAGGGCCAATATCCCACTCCAGGATATATATACTGCAGCGGATAGGATTAAATCAAGGACGACCTCACCTTCATAATGAGATGTGTTTTAAGATGTCCTGTGATTACCTTCGTTATGTTTGATGGCTTAGGCTTATAAATCAGGGGCGTACCCAGGGGGGGGGGGGGCACAGGGGGCACGTGCCCCCCCCCCCCCGAAATCTTTCCAAGGATGGTCTGTTCCGACTGAAAATTCTACACATACTGTTTTTTGAATTTTTGTTCTATCTACAAGATACATTACAATGTGACTAAAGCCTATGCAGGTGCTATCGTACGGTGACGGGAAATGTGAAGGCTTCCCAGGCATCTGCCGAGCCCCCTAGCGGATACCTGGGGAACCAGCTTAGTTCTGAATGGGCTATTATTTCCCTTGACACAGGTCATATCTCAGAGGTGTCTATCAGGGTAGTGAGATCAGAAAACCACAGCATTAAATTCTGTTTTCGACATGGCTATACATAAATCACGAGATGAGAAGAACAGATTAGTTTAGAACTACAAAAAAGAACAACAGCTTCAAGTTAGTCTCTCTACGAGATTCTCACTGTCATGGGTCTTCAGTCTCCAAGCCTACGCCTGGTTCACTCTGTCCCTATGTGCAGGAGAAACTCCAAGCGGATCCTACCAGAATCATAGTTTTTTAGATATGGTAGGTAATCATAGTTAAAAAGTTACAGCATTATACAAGAATGGGATATTTACACATACATGAGATATTGAAATCTATCTAGGGGTGGGGTTGGGGGTACTTTTTTTTTCTTTCTATTTTAATTCAATTTTTTTGGGGCCCTCCGGGCTGGGGGTACTCACTTGAAGGATGCATGTAAGGTAGTCCAAGGTGTGCCCCCCCCCCACCCTCTAAAAAAATACCCCTACATGTCCTTGTTACCATATGTACATCATTCAACAAAGCAAATATGTTCCCAAAAGAGAGAGAGAGAGCTCTTCAGGGGGCCCCTGGACTCCCAAAGAGGCATTTTAAGGGCCCTTGCAATCTTCATAAATAGCCTTAGATCGGTAACCATCCTGGTCCCTGAAACAAAATCCAAGAGGCATCTTGTATAAAATATAGAAGCCAAGTTCTTCTGCAGGCTTTGCCCCCTGGACCCCCAGATGGATTTTGCCACCAGACACCTGGCAATCTTCCCATGCAGTCAGGGTCTGTAAAACCTCTTCCCGAAAACAAAATCCTAGGCACAGTAAAATGCAAGTGCTTCAAGGGGCTTCGCCCCCTTGACCCTGAGGATAGGCTTCTGTTTTCGACCCCTTGTAATGTTCAGAAATAGCCTCAGTTGTGTGCCCCCCTTGGAATTAAATTCTGGATATAGCTTGTATAATCTTTTGAGATACAAGTGCACCAAGGGCTTCACCCCCTCCCCACTTGGATCCCTAAAGAAGCACTTTGCCCCTGACCCATTGTAGTTTCTGAATTATGAAACCCAAGTGCTTCCAGGGGTTCTGACCCCTGGACCTCCAAGATGGGTTTTTGCAACTGGACCCCTGGCAATCTTCACATGTAGTTTCAGCTGTGTAAAAAATCTTCCCCTAAATAGAGTCACTAACATGTGAATACTTCCAGGGGCTTTGCCCCCTGGACCCGGGATTGGCTTTGCTTTTTGACCACTCAATATATTCCCAAATAATCTCAGGTGTGTGACCCCCCCTCACTAAAAAATCCTGGGACTTCATGAGTGCACCCCAAGGAGGGGTTATGCTACAGGACCCCTGGCAACCTAGAAATCCAACTGCTTCCAGGGACTTCACCCTCTAAGCTCCCAGGAGGAGCTTTGTTGCTGGAGCCCCTGCCAAACACTTCAGGGGTTTTGGCCCCTGGATACCAAAGGAGGCAATTTGCCCCTAGACTTCTCACAATCCCCCCCAGGTGTGTAACCCTTTCCTGAAACAAAATCATGGATATAGACTGTATAAATAATATCTGAAACCAAAGTGCTTCCAAAAGTTTTGCCACCTGGACCTCCCAGAGGGGCTATGCTATTACTCTTGTGGCAACATTCCAGGTAGTCACAGGTGTGTAACGATCCCCCTCCCTCAATCAAAATCCTCGATACAACTTGTATAAAATCTAAAACCCTAGTGAATCTTGAGGCTTTGCCTCCTGGATCCCAAGCAGAGGGCTTTGCTGCTGTACCCCCATGTAATCTCAGGTGTATGGCTCCTCTCCCCATAACAATCCTAAGATTTTTATAAAAATCCAAACTCTTCCGGGAGCTTTGGTCCCTGGACTCCCAACTCCCAACTGGGGCATTGCTTCTTGACCCCTGGATAGTGTCAGGCATATGACCCCCTCCCTCAACAAAATCCTAGATACAGCTTGTATAATCAACACATTCTAGGTGCTGCTGGGGGCTTTGCCCCCTGGAGCCCAAGCCAATCATCCAGGGTAGTCCAAGGTGTGCCCCCCTCCCCTGAAACTAAATCCTGGGTATGCCCCTGGTGAATGCTGCTTGAGGGGAATGTGGTTAAGATAGTAGAAATTGTGGCCCCCCCCCACCCTGCCCCGAATAAGCACATGCCTATATGCCCTTGTTTCAGTGTCATTGAACAAGGCAAGTATGCCACCTGAAAATAATCTAAATGTCAAGCTATTAGGGGTGATTTACCTCCTGGACCCCTTCTAATCTTCCCAAGTAGTCTTAGGTCTGTGACCACCCCATTCACTGAAAAGAATTGTGGATACAAATTGTAAAATGTCTAAAAGCCAAGTCCTTCTAAGGGATTTGTCCCAAGGACCCCCGGGGGGACTTTGCCACTGGACCCCCACTGATAATCCTAGGTAGTCTCAGGTATGTAACCCCCTCCATGAACCAAAATCCTTGGAACAACTTGTATGATGTATAAAATCCAAGTGTTTCCGGTTTGCCCCCTGGACTACCAGATGGAATTTGCGACTGACCCCTGACCATTTCTCAGGTGTATAAATCTCCCCAAGACATAACCCTAGTTATAGCTTTTATAAGTGTAAAATCCAAGTATAGCCAAGGGGTTCACCCCCTTGACCTCCATAAGGACTTTAATGATAGACCCTTGGTACCTGGTCTCAGGTATGTATCTCCCCCTCCCTGAGACAAAAACCTGGGGACAGCTTGTGAAATCTATGAAATCCAAATGTTTCAGAAGGACTTGCCTGGACCCCATTAGGGGCTTTCCTGAACCTCTGGCAATATTGCCATGTGATCCTGGGGGCGTCATGTGGGGCCATGCTGCTAGACCTCTGACAATATTCCCAGCTGGCTGAACATATGTAACCCCCTCCTTGAAACAAAATCTTGGGGAGAGCTTGTAGAATTTTTATGATACAAGGTCTTCTATGGGATTTACCCCCTGGACTCCCAGGAGGGGGTTTGCTGCTAGAACCCTGGCGATATATCCAGATACTCTAAGAAGGGTAACCCCCATCCCTGAATAAATGGCTGGATACAGATTGCATATAATCCAAGTTCTTTCAAGGGCTTTGCCCCCTGGACCCCCAGAAAGGGCTTTTCAGCTAGACCCTGACAATATTCACAGATAACCTAAGATGTGTGACCCTCTTCAAAGAAAATCCTGGGGATGGCTTTTATAATCTATAGAATCCAAATGTTTTCAGGGGCTTTGCCCCCTGGACACCAAGAGGGGGGTTTGCAGCCAGACTCCTGGAAATAATTCTAGATAGCCTAAGATGTGTAACCCCTGTCCCTAGAAAAAAATCCTGGGTACAGGTTGTATAATCCATGAAATTGAAGTTCCTCTGGCGGCTTTGCCTCCTGCACCCCCAGGAGGAGCTGGATCCCTGGTCACATTCCCCCTGAAACAGAATCCGGAATACAGTTTAATCTATAAAATCTAAGTGCGTCCAATGCTTAATTTGCCCCAGTGACCCACAGGAGGGTCTTAGAACTTAGCTGGACCCTTGTCAATCTTCAGAGGTGTGCCCCCCCCCGAAACAAAATCCTGGGTACGCCCCTGTAAATGTGTGTGATCCACCAAAACAAAACAAACAGATGCTCTGCAGACGCTCCAAAGATAGGTTTTGAACTGCGAGCCGACGATCCCCGCCGAGGACGGTAGGCCAGAAGCTCGTAAATCTCCAAACGGATCTACCAAATCCTCTATTTCTGGCATCGACCACAAGACGTCCACACCACAGTCGGGTAGCGCCCAGCAAGCGAGTCCACCAAGTGCTGCGGCCTGCCAACACCGGCTAGATGATAAATACGCAGCGCGTTTGCTGCTGCTGTCCTGTGGATATTGGCGGCACCAACGTGATAGCTGAGTTTCCAGGTCATCCGATAGGGGCAGGTTGAATGTTCCTCCATATAATAAGACAAGACAATGGTCATGGGTACCTTAATTGCTGATCCAATAAGCAGATTATCATCGCTAACGCGCAATTTGGGCCAGCAACGGTCGCCGATGACCACACATCCACCACAATGCCATCGGTTGTCGCTAGCTGAGGCTTGGTGGATCACACGCTTAAATTAGATTGATGATCAAACGAATTCCTGAATATTACTGGTAGTCACAGGGTATATCGGGACTGCCCTGCTGTTTCTTAAAGCTCTGCCCCCCCCCCCCCCTCCAACTAAAGGGATACAGATTTGATTTATCATTACATGTCCCGTGTTGGTGATGTACCTGCTCCTCTCTGTGGTATAACTATGACAGTTACTAAAATGGAAAACAACAAATAAAAGCTGCACCGCCCCTCGCAATACAACATTATTTAGGTCTTCCAGCTATTTCTTATCATTGGTAGTAAATCCAAAACTCCTGTTATAAAACATATAAACACTACTTGGCATGTCTCTGTCTGCTGGGATGGATAGCAATTTCCAATCTGTTCACCCTCTTGGTTGCCTTGCCTCCTCATTGTGCAGACTGGATATGCTTGCACGCAAGCATAATGAAATCAACCGGGGTGGGGAGTTAGCTCAGTGGTAAAGAGGACTGGACTTGTAATCCCAAGGTTGTCAGACTTTGTTGATTGGAGTCCCACTGCAGCCACTTTTTTCCTTCACCCCCAGCAGTGGTAGATTTACTGCTATATCAAAGGCTGATCCTTCTCATACCATGTCTATGTGGTATGGGAGGTAAAAGAACTCTCACTTTGGTAAATGTGTAGGGGTGAGATTTCTACTTACATTCTTCTCATAGATTCGGTCAAACCCAAAGTAAGTCTAATTGAACAAATTGGACGTTAAACTACCCAAACAAAAAAAAACAAAACAATTGGCATGTCTCCTAGACCCTGAGACATCCCTGTTCTGTTCTCACTATGAATGGCATGCAGATACTGAAGGGATAGTTTCTGGAAACACGCTGAAAGTTCAATGTGACAGGTCTAATCTCTAGGCGATGTATATAGTGTATACAAGCACGCTCTATTAAAACCAGAAATGTTTGATGTTATATACCTAGGATGTCACTGTCTGGGTGGGAGTAGCCGTTAATGGTAAACGTATGTGAGTGGTCAGCAGTGACCACAATTAGTGTATCCGTCTCACTGGTCATCTGTGTAGCCCTCTGCACAGCCTCGGAGAATGCCAGGGTGTCTGTCAGGGCCCTGTAAGCGTTATTGTTGTGATGACCATGATCAATCCGTCCACCTATGAAAGAGTTAATAGATGAATTTAAAGTGGAGCATTTTGAATAGTACTATGATGAATAATATATATACATTATTCCTCTTTGGAAGGGTAGTGCTGGACGGAGATTGCTGTCGTCTATGCATGGTCTCTCTTAGATATATTTAGATCATACGTTAAACATACTGCCTTATATATATATAATGGCAGAATGGCCTTATAGTGCTATTGTCTTATATAGACGTAACGGTGAGGTCAATAGCCAGTCAGTCCTTTAAGTCAGCCAGACGGATGACTTCAGAGGTAATTGTCAATGAAATGATATACAAGATTCACCTTGCAGCCACCTGCCTTTGTACCGGTACTCAGATCACTCTTGTTTTTGTATACAAAAAATAACTGCTAAGCATATATTTGTTAGATTAATACAAACTCTATGTAGGATGCATGAGGATTGCATATCTAGGAGTTGTAACAGCAGGATTTGGTGATGCAGCACATGCGGGAAAATCAATACGGAGAAATTCCCTCTGTCAGGTAAAGGGGTTCTAAGTGGGTTCTGCTAAGGCGTTGGACACCATTTTCTAAGATGGTGGGATTATTGCATCAGGCTGACATCAGCTTTTGCAAGGTTCTAGAAGCTTTTTTAGAGGGGGACAAATGGTGGTGGGTGTGGGAAGTAAAAAAAACTCTCACCTTGGCAAATGTGTAGGGGTGAGATTTCTATCTAAATTCATCTAATAGATTTGATCACCCTCGTGGTGTAAAAAAACCTTGAGAAAGTCTGGTAAGGACCTAAAATGGTTCACTGGATGTTAAATCAAACCAAACAAACAAAACTAAAGGTGGTGGCTGAGAACAGTCATCACGTCACCCAAGTGTGATCATGGCGAGGGTCATTGGCTCATGGTCAAACATGAAAGCAGGTAATCAGACGATGAGTGGGCCATGGGACAGCTAGATTGGCTCAGAGAGACTGGCAGTCAACAGGAGGGGGCTCGAGGGCAGCAATGGAGAATGGAGTTGCCACTGGATGAATGGAAAAAAGAGGTAACAGTACGGAAAGACCACCAAGATGGAAGATCTACAGGGCAGACTGGGAATAATTTCAAGGCCTGTGTGACACATCCTTCCTTTCATGGCCACTGATAAAAGAAAGAGAGACAGGCACAGCACTTTACAGAAATCCTCAGGGAAGTAAGTAGTAGTGCATGGGAAAAACCTCCCAAGGAAATAAGTGGAGACCCCCTCCCTGGTTTAACGACAAATGCTGTGAAGCCAGGAGAGAATGCCGGAGAGCTCTCTGCTGGTTCAACAATGACATCACAGATGAGAATATGCACAAATACCTTCAAACCCATGCAAAAACGGTCCAAACATACAAGGCAAAAAGAAATGTGTTCATTCCCTCTCCAGTACAACTCCAATGCGGAAAGTGTGGAAGGAGGTGAAGAAACTAAACAGAAGCACCTCATCTACTGTTCATCATCTCAAGAGTGGTGGGGAGATATTAGAGGGGAACAAGGACATTTCAAATACCCTTATGAACCACTTCAGCAATGTCTCATCATCAAATTACTGCTCAAACTCCTTCTTAGAGCACAAAGGGAGGGAGGAGGCAGGTAGACTTGACTTTACCTCCAATAACAGGGAAACCTATAATAGGCTTTTCAGCATGGAGGAGTTGAGATATGCCCTTTCCCAGTCAAGGGACTCCTGCCCTGGTCCTGACAACATATACTATCAAATGTTAAAAGATCTTCCAGATGATGCTCTCAACCTGCTCCTGGAGGTGTTCAACAACATTTGGACAACTGGCATCTATCCACCATCCTGGTCTGAGGCGACTGTGATACCAATCCCCAAACCATGGAAAGATCCCTGCATCGCCTCTAGCTACAGGCCAATAGTTATGACCAGCTGTATAGCAAAGATCATGGAAAGAATGGTGAACAACAGACTGATATGGTACTTAGAGTCCAATCACTTGTTGACTCCCTATCAGTCAGGCTTCCTTAAAGGATGCAGCACCACTGACCATTTAGTCCATCTGGAAAGCTGGATCCATGAGGGTTTTATCAACAAAGAACATGTGGTTGCAATCTTCTTTGATCTGGAGTAGGCATATGACACCATCTGGAAACACGGCATCCTTAGGGACATTCATGGTTTGAGAGGAAGACTGACAGGGTTCATTGAAAGATTCTTGAGCAACAGGACATTCAATGTTCACCTTGAAAGTGCAATCTCCCAGAGAGTCCACCAAGAAATGGGTGTACCACAAGGCTGTGTCCTCTCTGTCACCCTGTTTGGAATTAAAATCAACGACATCGTGAAACAACTAAAGAAGGATGTCAACTGCTGCCTTTATGTAGATGACTTTGATTCATGCACACAGTAGAAAGAAAACTAGAGCAAACTCTTGACAAACTTCATGTTTGGAGTGACAAAAATGGCTTCAAGTTCTCTTGCAGCAAAATCTTACCTGGACAGATTAAAACCTGCCCAAAACCAAGGTCTATGACTCTGCCTAGGAGCATTTAGAACAACACCTGCCCAAAACCTGTACATAGAAGCAGGAATCCCCCCAATTCAGCTGTGACTGGAGGGACCTTCTCTATAATACTGTATAAGAGTTAGGGCCAACCCAAGAAACCCAGCCTACAACTTGTTTTTCAAAGAAAATCACCAACTGTTTAAAGACAACCCAAATGCCATAAGTTCATTCCAGGTCAGAGCATGAGCTCAGTACTGAGAAGCAGGCATTCCAATGGAGAGAATAAGAGATGAGAGGCCACATGAAACCTCTCCATGGGATCAGGAAACACCTTCAATTCTCTTTGACCTTGCAAAAAATAAGAAAGGTGACACCCCTGAAACTGTCTTTCTCAAGGACTATGAGACCATGAGGAAACGTTTCAAAGACCATGTACCGGTGTATACCAATGGCTTAAAAGAGGGTAACCGCATCGGTTATGGAGTTCACACACCATACGGTGACCTGAAAAAAGCCCTCCATGGCAAGAGCAGCATTTTCACTGCTGAGGCCAATGCTATATTGCATGCCTTGACTTGGATGAAAATGTCACAACACAAGAAATTTATAGGCTTCTCAGACTTTAAATGCTGTCATCAGAGACATCAAATTGTATTACACAGAACTGAAGAGGGAACATGGCAAAGAGGTGGCCATGTGTTGGAATCGAAGGAAATGAAGCTACAGATCAAGCAGCCAAAAATGGATTGAGCAGAAAAGTTGGAGCCTACATGGTTCCAAATACAGACCTGAAACCCATGGCCAAAGAGCACATTCATAAGACTTGGCAGAAACTCTGGAACTTCACCAGAGACAACAAACTATGAGAAATTGTTGTGGCTACCGGCATCTAACTGCCCATCTGTGGACTGGTCACACCAAACTGACACATGGGCACCTCCTATGAGGTAAAGTAGCACCTGTGTGCCAGAGAATCCAACACTCTGCTGAGTGTAAAACATCTCATGCTACATTGTCAGGCCACCAAAGAGAGCAGGAAGAAATTCCTAAAGAATGTGACAACAATCTGCAGTGTTTTCCATAACACTGGCAAGGAAGAAATTCTTGACTTCCTCAGGGAATGTAAGATTTTCGATAAGATATGATTGAGAAAAGTAAGATGCCTGGATCAACCAGGTAGCATACCTTGTTATTCCAACAGGCTATGCAAATTTGAGTAAAGTAAACCCGAGTAAGTCTAATTGAAAAAATTGGATGTTAAACTACCCAAACAAACAAATTCTAGTGGGCCTGGTTCAGAGAATGGGCAGCTCACTTGCATCATGAGCAGTGAGGATCAATCAGGGATTGGTTCTTCATGCATGGTGAGCCCTGCAAGGAGCAGCTGTTTCTCATTTAAAGGTAATGAGCTACATCTAGTCGATAGAGGACAGGATCTTCTGTAGGTGTGAGTGTCAGGATGGGGAACTGCAATGGCAGCCAAGGTAGAGACAGAGAGAACTAACAAAAGTAACCATAGTGCAGAGAGGTACAGACAGGTTATGAGTATTGGTACATTGAACACTGGTCATGACAGACAGGTTAATGAAGATCCCAGAGTGAATCGGTATCCAGGGGATACCTGAAGAGGGTACCTGCTTTCAAGGGGGGACGTTTAATATTGTGTGAAATACTGCACCATGGAACTTTTGGGCTTGTGACATTAAAGATTGGATCCTGATGAGTTTGACATTTCTGTTAAGGGAAGTTCATGATTCAGGGGTTTTATGAGAAAACGTAGTTCCTGAGCCCGTACAGGTGACCGTTCGAGGTCATTGGATGAAAAAATACGGCCCGACGCCGTCACTACATTTACTTATTACTATACACCTCCAACTCATTTAAAACGCCGTTTCATGACCTTTCCTGCACCGTGGTTCAACCCCCTGTTCCTGTACAAAGCCAATGACAGTCACTACGGCCTGCTAGCGGGAAAACCCGGCAACTGCCGACGTGGAGCGGACTATGAAATGTGTGGCGCATGTCATACTGGAACTCTGGTAGCCAACATAATTATGACGTCGACAACGCGGAGTGGCGTAACGGGAGGCGATCGGACTTGTTTATATCGATCAATCTCGCATATTTAAGCCATTTAAACGGTTTGATTTGAATGCCAAATGTCAGGTGCCTCGATATTAGGACAATACGCGCTTCCACTTGTTACGGGTAAGGCTTAGCATGTCTCTCAAGTTATGAATGGGAGAGAACCGCCATTTTGTTTGTTTGTTTTTGACACAGTCACTGCTCTCACTCTGTCGCAATAATTTACGTTAGTGCGACGTAGTGTCTAGCACTAGCAGCGGGCCGTACGTTTTTACATTATAAAGCCTATGGGAATCACTACGTCCTACTACATGGCGGGCCCGAACGTTATTTATACTATATGCCTAGCAGCGGGTAGTATCTCATAGACGTTCGCCAATAGGTGTATAGTTATAGGAGAAAACGTCCAGACTGTGGCCGAACTATGTCTTAGTTCGAGGTCACCTGTGTCGGACATTCGCCCCGACGCCGCAGGTAGGTATATAGGTATATAGGTATTCATTATAGTATGTGTCCTTCTCTGACTGGCCCATGAGGCCAGTCTACAGCTCATTGTGCGCGGTCACTATCCGAGACTCTGCACTCTACCTATTAAAATGCAAGTTAGTCAGGACTATTGACGGTCGACGGCTCATTATAATATGTTAGCCCAATCAGTCCAAGTAATGCCTTGATGCAGCGCCAGCTTCGATAGTGCAATTGAGTAAGCTTCATCTATGGAGGAATTTATATCTTGAGGCATTATTTCAATACGTTGAGGTTTTTTTTTACGAAAGGTGGATCAATGAAAATCTCATATTTAACATTATTAGGCAAAACTAATGATAATGTTAGGGATGACATTTGATATCATGTAATGAAAAGATTGAATGCGAGTGAAGATGAAAATCGATTATTATCTCCTAGCAGTATGGTACGGGCTACAAGGTGGTCTTTCTTACTGAAGTGGAATTGACACGGTGGGATTCATGTACCTCATGGGGCTCAAAATCTCATGAGATTCTATTCCTTTTAGGGGTAAATGTCGCGAACAATTGGAGGGGGAAAACATATCTCTGAGAAATGGAATGCTACAATTTAGACGAAGAGATTGCGTTCCAGTACAGAATCTCAGCAGGATTGGGCTCAGACAACCCTGTGAGGTAAATGAATCCCATCGTGTGAATCCCGCTGAATGTAACTCTTTTACCAAAGTGCATGAACCGCAAGTAATTGGTTATAAATAAATCTCTAACATACACATGTGTTTGATGTAGTGCATACTTGCCCTCTACCAAAAGGAAAAAGCCTTTTTTGTTCTTCTTTAGTATCCGTAGTGCCTTCTCGGTCATGTCTGCCATGGATGGTTCGGGGTCTTTGTTCAATGTAGAATTCTCCCTATCAACCTCATAGTGCATATGACCTGGTTCAAAAAGTCCTGCAAAAAATATCCCCAACAATACTATATGAACAGAATATACATACGCTATGACACAAATGTTGATAGATTTACCTGGATACTCAAAGTAAAAGTTAATCTACTGTTAACCTATTCATGCGTGATCATATAAAAAGAGAACTTAAATTGATACCTTTTCAATCTTTAACTATCTTGCAGATGTAGGTTAGGTTCAGTTGACTCAATAAGAGTTCAATTATGACACGACCTTTATGCCCCGATTATAAATCTAAGATTTTATTACCTTTCATAAGAGGTACACAATCTATTGTTTAAAAATGTTACCCATTAAATATTCAACATGGTTTGCGTCAACGACATTGAAATCCTTTTGATTGGTCACAAGCTTGGTCTTTTCCTTTCCAACGCCTGGCTTTACTTCTTGGGTTCTTTTCCAAAGCTGAAATATAAGTCCAACATGTAATATATTGAATCATCAAAAGATATTAACAAATACACATGAGTCACCTGTTGCCTTTACCAAGGGCATTGAATACGAAGTCAACTCAATCTTGATTAAGTCAATTGTTTACAGGACATTTGAGACTCATATTCCGGGTTGAGATAACAGGTGGCGGTGCTTCCTCCCAACCTGCTAGAGGTGCTTACAGCGGAATTCACAAGGGAAAATCGTCTGCTTCCCAATGCATTTGTCTGACATAAAGCTCACTTATATTCTGCACTGGAACACAATCTCCTTGTCTGAATGGTAGGTTCCATTTACCTGAGACAAGTTTTTTCCCTGCAATTGTCAACGACGATTTCTCCTAAAGTGGGATTCACAGTGACAGTGGGATTCATCTACCTCACAGGTTGTTTGTCTGAGACAAAGCCTGCTGAGATTCTATACTGGGACACAATATTTTCGTCTGAGTTGTAGGGTTCCATTTCCCTTATACATGTGTATAACATATACGTATGTATACATTTTCCATGTGAAACTATGAATGGAAGAACTGAGCACTCTTCAGAAATTGATTGAATGAATTATTTTTAAACCTACAAAAACTTTACAAACCCAGAATTCGCCATCCCAGGGATTAATTACCCCAGCATTGAAAGGATTTCGATAGAATAACAAAACATTTGTTCATGATTCCTGTCACATTTTTTTCCCCTGGGATACTTTAGCGTTCTAGGAAATGTTATCATTCAATATATCATTACCAGTAAGCACCGGTAGGGAATGTTCCATTCTCGTTTCAAGGAAGCATGTTGCTGGAGATAGTCAATAGAGGACAGTCCTTTAAGTCCTTGTTTATTACATTTGTGAGAGTTCTTTCAGTGCCAGTGTTTTGAAGGCAGTCTTGGTTCTGGCCTTTTCCAGTATTCTTATATTACTTTTGATGGTACCTTTTACTATAGACATACTATTTCTAAGGCTTGATTTCTCAATTAAGGTCAATTCAATAGGTTATAATTAGCGGCACGCTATATGGCAACATGCAATTCAAATCACCTCCATTAGATCCCGTCCATCGGCTCGTGTTCCAGGTTGATCTGTATACACTGGGTCCGTTTCATTGCTTGGTAGAAAATTCACCCGACCTCCACCAAGAACGACCTAACAAAGAAGCGAATATAACTGAATAAAAAACATGGATAAAAATAAATGAGCTCAAATAATGTTTACCAGGCGATATTTTCTGGTCAGGATGACAAATAGCCTGGTTGTTTTTCCCAATCATTCAATGCTTAGTCACTTTAGCCTGTCTTACCTATTGTGCATAAGAATAATCAAAGTGAAAAGTAATGGGTTTTTTTTACTATTGAAACCCCATAAAAACTACATCTACGTGAGTCCCTCAGGTGGACCTGTAGAATGTCGTACAGGTAGTGCTGTCTGGTGTCACTCCAAGTTCCAAGACAACTACATTGGCCACCATAGCTACACTATAGGTTTGGTTGGGTTAAATCCACGGCCACCTTCACCCTCAGGCTGTAAGTGTCTGTGACTCTCCCTTCAGAACTTTAATGTGACCTGGATCCTATACTTGGAGAGTATGATATTTCTTACTCTTGAAGCCATTTTCCTATTTCCACACCAGCCTCTTAGCCAGAACAGAGTGGAGACAGAGGTGCGGGCCAATCTAGCGAGGAACACGTTTTTTGTGTTTTTTTTTGTGTTTTTCAGTTTCTTTATTGATCTCTTGCGGTATTCACATCAGTGTAATACATTTTTACGTTACATTTACATATAGAGAACAATAAAAGGTTCAAAACCTCAATCGTGTACGATTGATTTTCATGGTTTTGACCTAACCCTTCCATTTTTGAAAAACACATAATGATCTGAGTTTCAGTATATAACAAAAACAACAAACTTATACACAGTGTATGAACATAGAGAATCCCTTTTTCACAAAAGATAGTATACAGTGTTTGAAATAATATTTTAGATTCTAAAGTGCCTATTACATACATTCATGGTATCTATTAATAATCATATGTCTTTAATGCTATCAATGAGTTTTGTTCTGGTTAATACTTTAAAGTATTTCAAGTCAGGAGTGTTTCTTAATATAGTTGGTTGATTGTTCCATAGGGTTCCTCCTGCATAGTGTACTGATAAGGCATAGGCTTTACGTTATAGCGGTCCTATTCACAAAAAGGATATAAAAATGAGACTGTTTATGCATAGATTATCATGATGATTATCGAGCGTAGATGTCTATATTCTCGGCCATAACAATGCAGTTACTGTATTATAACTAATATACCAGGGGGGGGGGGGTTCTCAGTCGAAATAGTATTGGCGAGCGAGCGTGTACGTGGGCAATAGTTATTTACAATCATGTCCATCCCTTATCCTAGAGATATCCTCGCCCCTTGGTTCTTTTACTTGCATTATATAAGTGAATTTGCGAGTGATATATGGTCAAGCCTAATTATCGCAAAAAGTCTCGCAAAGTCGGTCACCATGGGTTTACCCACTATGGATATTTATCATATAGTTCTGCGATGTAATGACTATAGAATGATATCTCTCGCTTGCAGACCAAAAAGTGCAATATTTACAACTGAAAAACACCTCCAGGGCCATTGCCGGTTACCTTGATAAAGTGGTTATCCTCAACCAGTTGAGCAGCGATGTCTTTGCACCCTTCAGGAATTTTTTCGTCAGATTCCCACTCCCTTTCAGCGGTCGCTGCATAAGTGGCTGCTGGTGTAGCGTGAGTTATTCTTGTGTTGGTCACTACGCCTGTCCATTTTCCTATGAACCACATTCAAATAACTCGTAAATTGAGGTATTGATTCAGACTAAATTATGATATCACATCTCACCTCCTCTTGCACATGGAAAATGCCTACAGTAGAGACCTACGTGTCAGTAACTACATTAATTGTGTAGTGCGATAAACAAACGAAGTGGATTAATAGCATTTTCAGTTACCTCATCTGAATAGACAGACATGAACAACCATATTCCAACACGGGTTCTACCTTTGTTAAAAGTCAGTTTTCGAGTTAACAACAGTGATAACAGGATTATTGCACAAGTTATGAAATAAAGATCCTCAGATACATCTAGACTACTCTGCACCTCAACCTCCCGCACCTTGATTCCTGGGCCATTCTAAAGGCCCGGCCCCACTGGTGCGATGCGATTGTCGCAAGTCAATAAAAAGTCATAAACGGCCGCCGAGGGTAATAAAAACGGCGCCGCCCGTCGCATCGCACACAATCCCTTCTGTCGGGCCGGGCTTGCGTGCTTGTGCGATCTTGTGCGATGCGATGGATTCATCGCATCGCACATCATGAAATGTTCGTGATGTATGACAGATTCATCGCACGGGTATGGAGTATTTCATATATTTTACAGTAGGAGAATGTGGTACACCAAAGATCAATTATTAATTAAGTCTCAAGTCCCTCAGATCTTTAAATAATATTCTAGTTCATGAGAAGAGAGTGCATGACATCCATTATTTACCAATTTATTTCGGAAGAAGACAATAGTGTAAAACCATCTAAATGGTATATAGTGCTGAATGTACACTTGGCAACGTTATACCCTCTGTTACATTTATGTATCAACTCACATATAATATTCTATTATAACCAACTCATCTTATAAATGGTCCCACTGGAGCCTACTCAAAAACAGGGTACTACCCTAGTAGACCCTCCAGTATAGATAAAAGATCAAAAACAAAAAATGTATATAACTTACAATCTTCGGATTAGGGAAATCGCTATCGAAACAGCTGCCATCATTTCAAAGGTGACGCCACTAGCGTTGCGACGATTTCATCGCAGCAGTGGGGTATACCCTGGATTTTCTTTGCGATTGAGTGCGATGAATTCATCGCAATAAGGGTCATAGGTGCGTTTATGGGGCCATAAAACATGTGCGACAATCGCATCGCACCAGTGGGGCCGGGCCTTAAGGAGGTTGCAGATTGTTATGGGTTTTTTAAATCAATATGTTGATGAATATTCATAATTAAAGACCTGACGGAGCCTAATAAATGACATAAACCTCATCCACATATCCTTACCATCAACCCAAACCACTATTTCTCCAGAGTTGACACCAAAAAATATAGCAACAGGTGATTAGCATCAGTTGAGTGTCAGCTAAGTGCAACGGGTTCGCATCACAGTTACGGCCACAGAACACCATCGAGTGGGTAAGAACGGACTTGTGTGACACCGCCAAGTTGTAATCTGTTATGTTAGTCAAAGAACTATAGTTCTTTGAGAGAGCGGAGCCCTTTCTCCTTTTAAAATTCGTTTCCCTACCATCTTCAGGTTGATACTAACACCATCTAGTGTTGAATCAAGCTGGGGCTGTTTCAGCGATTACGTAACATAATTTTTTTTTTTTTAAATGAAGAAGAAATAACTTCCTCCCTCCCCGTCACAAACCCTGGCACTTGCCATCCCCCCATAATTCTGTCATTCCTCTCAATAGGCCTTTTCCGTAGGCCGGAGTCGCACTTCATCTGCTTAGTTACTTCACGGCTGAAGCCAAACATTCACCTGGCAACGTATTCTTTAGCATTGGATTACTGAATGTATGAGCGTAATACGTTCAAAATACCTATGTACATTATTTCCAGAGAAATAACGGCGGTTGCATCATATTCTATGGTATTCTAGCTCCAATTTGGTATGTCATACATGCATATCAACTCAATGATACTTTAGATATAGCTTAGATAACACAGGTATACCCAAACTGCATACACAATAATACATTGGTGGGCATAGCTATTATATTCTAATCTTTTTCCAAGTTAAAACAAAGACAATTATCAACTATGAAGTTTAGACAGGACAGACTCGTTAATACAATACCCTAGTTTGTTCCAGCAATTTAATCTGTCAAAATACAACACTCTAGCAATCACACCCACTGTTCACACTTTAGGTGTGATTGCTGTATGTCTCTATCTGCATGTGACCGGACTCGGCTGTGTTTGTCCGAGCAGCCGCGTATCTAGACAGTGGGCCGTTAGGCGGCGCTGAACGGCAACACCTGTATACCTACGCTCTCCTTGGATTTAAACATCCAGTATTCATTAGGAAATGAACACAAGTAATATTAAATCAATAAAAGAGAATCAGCCCCTTTCTGACAGTCCCATGTCTGTGTATGGGAGATCTTATGCCGATTGCCGTGTACAAAAACAATATATTATGGATTTGGTTAAAAAGTTCTTTTCCCGTTAGGTGATCTATGTGTTGGTCCTGTGGGGACTTTCACTTACCACCCGCAGGTTCCGGTGCACTATAGGGTCCTCTTTTAGTTAGAAAAATGGACTTGGATCGCAGTGCCTGCGTTTTATCTTAAACGCGGGGACAGGCTGTAAAGGTATGTTGGACAATTTGGCTTGAAAATTAAAACCCATGTCAATTTCCTGAAAATTTAATAAAATTATCTTTAAGTGTTATGGAATATATATTTAACTTTAGAAAACGGCGTGTCACAGTGCATGTTTTTGATTTAGAGATCATTATTGTGATTAACTTACAGGAGAATATACAGAAATTCTAATAAGTTGATTTTCACATAGTAAAACCCATGTCATTTTCGCCAAACATTCACAGAATATAGTAGCAGCATACTATTACACAAATGAATTCTAAGATATATAGGTCACCATCCTTATTTTTGAAAGAAGTGAGGAAACCCATATTTTCCAGAACATTTCCAATGTAAATCAAGGAAATGGAAATGCTCTATTTCACATATCAAGATCGGATATATACTATACAAAATGCTATATTTACACATTTGGCATAGAAACGAACCATAATGTACCATGTGGTAGATTTTTTTCGTTTAACCTTAAGTCGGACAATGTCCTTCTCAACGTCTACTCAAATGAATCATACTAGGTAGAGGTTTTGACTGCTAATTGACAATATTTTGAAAATCACCAGGTGGCGCCACCGTAAATTGTCCGATATGCCTTTACGATGTTCCTCAGTTAGGTGAAAGGTTTAATGTTGTGTGCTCTATTCCAGCTTATTTACAGAGCTGTCAGTATACAAAGGTTCAAATTAATTACAAACCATTATCGTGTGAGTGTTGTAGAATAGAGCGGAACCGCTGACCATTTTTTTCCGTTTCACATTTCTTCCTTATTGTTTTACTGCTATAGTTGATGACACCGTGATTAGTTTTTGTGCCTGACAACAACGCTGTGGCACCAGCAGCTGAGTCGGATGTCAGTTGATCTACATTATATGGCTGTAAAATATAAAACACTGTTAGATATGAATGTATGACTATTACACGTGTATTTTAGAAATATCAACGTCTATAATAATGCAGTTTGTTTTATGTTTTATCTCAGTGTAAATATCAAGGCAAAGTTGTATCATTGTAGATCACTGTAGGCATCCCACAGGAAACACATTCGACGCAGCCGTATTTTGCTCACACGTCAAAAATACATATACAGTAAAACCGCGCCTAAGCGAACACCCTCCGTTCCCAGCCAAAGTGATCGCTTACGCGGGGTTTTCACGTTTTCTCCGGGCCAATATACAAGTGTTTTATACCCAAGTGTAGGGGAGACAGAGGGGATTGTAAATCTGAAATTCATTTTCCAATACCTTAATTGGATCCGAAGTCATTAAACGTTGAATTATGAATGGATTCCTTATGAATATAGCCATTTTCAAACGCACTCATAAAAAACACAGATTGATCTATTTTTGGTAGGGCGTCCGTTGGAGCTGACAGCTTACACGGGGTTTTAGGCCTTTTCGTACGCTGGGTGTATATATATATATATATATATATATATATATATATATATATATATATATATATATATATATATATATATATACACGCGGGTTGACCGCTTACGCGGGGTTAAATTAAACATCTAATAGAGGGGAAAATTTCCGTTCCGAGCAAAAGTGTACCCTTACACGGGGTGTCCGCTTACGCGGGGTGTCCGTTAGGCGGGGTTCTACTGTAGTTACTGTCATATGCCTTTCCAACTTTACCAGAATATAAAGAGTTTGAAAGTGGGTCGAACTTAACATTTAAAACAGCTTTAAATAGTCCAAAATAAAAATTGTTCAAGTGCACAGAACTATATGCCTTGTTTCTAAATATAAGGTGGCAGGGATCATTCTCTACATGTATAAAGCCTATAAGACACCGACCCGGGTCGATGTACGCACTTCACTGACCCGATTTTATTGCTTTTCCCGACCGGTCGGGCATTACTACCACGTCAGATATGACCGACTCTCCCCAACCTTAAAGCCTATAAGACACCGACCCGACGGCTGTGCCCGATTCTACCTTTCCCTGACGGATCCGTCGGGTCTGTCACAATCTGCATCAATCGGGTCGGTGTAAGCACTTCGCCTACCCGATTTTATTGCTTTTCCCGACGCGTCGGGCATTACTACCCTGTCAGATATGACCGACTGTCCCCGACCTTAAAATTTCGGTGTACGCATTTTCACCGATTGTTACCGATTCTGAGTTGGCCATTTAAACAGCGATGCTACCTATCCCCTGGTCGGATTTAAAAGTTCCTTAAACCGTTTCTCGATATCTTAATTGGACCCGAAGTTATTAAACTTTGAATTCATTTCTATGATTCCACACCAGCGGCCCGTGGCTCACCCCGGCTCAGCTTCCGGCGGCTCTCTTTGATCTTAACCCAGGTAATTTACAAGGTTATAAAAGGAGGAGGTGTCGTCGGGAAGAGTCTACATGTTGGTGTCTTATAGGTATAAGACACCGAAATTTTATTCCCGACTCTCACCGAGCCGATGGTCGGGATGAATCGGGAACAAATTTCGGTGTCTTACAGGCTTAAGATTTCGATGTACGCACCTTCATCGATTGTTACCGATTCGGAGTTGGCCGTTTGAATAGCGATGCTACCTATCCCCTAGTCTGATTTAGAAGTTCCTTATATTGATTTGTAGGTGAAACACAGGCGATTATAGTTCTGAAAACCATTTCCCGATATCTTATTTGGATCCGAAGTTATTAAACTTTGAATTAATTTCTATGATTCCACACCAGCGGCCCGTGGCTCACCCCGGCTCGGCTCCCGTCATCTCTCTTTGATCTTATCCCGGGTAATTTACGAGGTTATAAAAGGAGGAGGTGTCGTCAAGAAGAGTCTACATGTCACCGAAATTGTATTCCCGACTCTCACCGAGCCGATAGTCGGGATGAATCGGGAACATATTTCGGTGTCTTTTAGGCTTAACAGTCAATATGAGATTCAACTGTAGTATTTCTCGTAAATTATAATACTTGTGTAACCAACCATTGATATTGCAGAATAGGGGAACTCATCCCAAGCTAGTTTGGTGTGAAACAGGCTTTTCCCCTCTTGCTGTGCCTTCAGTACCCTAGCTGCGGTCGAGGTAGAGATTCCCATACCGTCCCCGACGAAGAGGATGACATTCTTAGCGATGCCCGTTTGTTCTTTGTAATCCAAGATCTTCTGTAAAGTCATCTGGCCTTCTGAAAACCAGTCCACATCGCGCAGTTTGTTCCTTACAGCGGTTCCTATGAAAAACGTTGCAACAGCAATGTAGTGGTTTTCAGCTGTGTTTCACCATGGACTTGGATTAAAGGTCCGTGGTTTCACACACTGGATCCATGAGTTCTTTCTGGACCAACCGCTGAGACGGCTATAGCGGCGCAGGATTTCCCCATTATTGCAAAACTTGATAGTGGACACAGTTTTTCATGTATGTTAATATATACATTGTTTTCCTGGTTGACTTTTTTTCTTTTTCTTTTTCTGCAAAAAACATGATGTCAAATTTCTAAGCTCAGAATTGTATGGCTTGGCCATTAAAACCAGCCTCATAATCAGGCTGAGGCCTTCTGCCACTTTGTTGGGTTTAAATGCCAAAGCAAGTGAACTGGTGAAACGTGTGTATTACTTATTGACCCAATAAAGAAATTGAATTTAAAACAAAACAGAGCTAATAATATGCAGCGACCTGCCGATGGTCCATTTTGAATTATCCAAGAATTATATCATTATGTATTTATGGCCGTATGACCTACATAGTAGAGGATCAAATGACACCCAATAGCTTCCTGCATGAAACTTGACATGTTGGTAAATTATGACCTCAGGAATCTGAATCTGATGCTCATTTGTTCCAAAAAGTGTAGCAATGATTGTATCTGCTATTGCTTGGAAGGGCTACCTGTAATGAGTCGAAGGCAAAACAATGTTATGAAAAAAAGTATAGTCCCCCTATCTTCAGTTAAACCGAGGTACATCTACCTCTGGTACATGGGATATACCATAGTCATTCACAATAACACATGTCAGCCTCCACTCAGGTGCTAGGTCTCAGAAGGTATAAAAGCTGTGAAAATGCCAGGCTGTGCCTTTAGCCTAGGTGTATTTCTGATAATTTGTAAAACGTGAGGGATGAAAATTGATTCTAATGAATATCATTATAAAGCTGTATATCTATGCCTATACATAGGTGATACTAGAAGCGACAAATCCATCGCATCAGTGGGGCTTACCCATAATTTTCCCTGCGTTTGAATCGATTGCAATAGGGGTCATAAACCCCACAGAGGGGGCGTTTATAGGGCTATAAAACGTGTGCGACACTCTATCAACAACTGAAACACAAGAACGTTCCATTTTCCAAAAAATTGCAAAATACAACGCTCTGTATGAACATAATAGAGGTGAGGATAGAAAGCTACCCCAAGGGAACATACCTGTCTGTAGAATAACTGCAAAAACTACAAGGCCTCCCAATATGTTCTTCATTGTCGTATCCTTGGGAAGCACCCGTCCGATGTGAAGAGATGATGATGAATGGAAATAGTTTCTACTTGACTAAGCATTTGTGATATAGTTGGTCATTATCAGTTGTAATTATCTGCGCACATGTAGCAAGATAACAGATCACACCTGACAAAGGTGATGAAAAGGGAAACCGGTCCGTCCTATTTCCAAGTTATCTTTTCTCAGAACGCCAGCTGCATACCTCACCCATTTCATGTTTACACTGCCGTTCATATATAGAAAAGCCACAGCCTCTCGCAACTGAGTAAAAATACAGAGCATGTGGATAGTGAATTCAAAGTGCAGACAGTGTTTCATTCAAAGAAATAGGGTAAATACACTACTCCTTTGAGCCGTTACAATAAAAATCGCGAAGAATTGAATAGATTGAGGTATTTTTGAATGTAGCTGTGTATGTTACCATACAACTATGAAGGTAGAATATTTTCAAGAAGTCCGCGTTTCCCATGTAGGTAGAGTGTGACTTCCCTCTCTTGATTCGACAGCAAATAGCTGACCATTTGTCTTCTTGAGATAATGGATCATTGCATGCGGTGACAGATATTCGCTCTCATCTTGTAAGTTATTTTGACCACATTAGAATTCGGCATACGAAAAAAGCTAAATTTATAAATATCATGATGATTTCAGGAGTTATCCTGGTAAGCGGGAAGGGGAAATTGATCATAGTATTTCGTGTGACAAAATACTTGGTCCTGTTTTTCAGACAGCAACGGCTTTATTACTTGTGATCGAAAAAGAGTGACTGTTTGGGAGACCAAAAGAGTGATCATGACCACAAAGTGTTCTTCAGACCCGGTCACTGTTGGGCTGTTATCACTGTTGGCCCAAGGCCCACTCAAAAACAAAAACATGTCTCACATGTATATTGCTTAAAAAAATTGTGAAATTATGAAATTAAATATAACAGACATGGATAATTAATCAAAGTAAATATTGTCTCATTTGCTACAGGGGAAGTGTATAAAATGAAATATGCCAATCAAAAGTATGAGACCATCACACCAACTTAGGGTCGAGTACTGCCGTTGGATGTAAACAAGGTAGTCAAGCAGAGCAGTGTTAGCAGTTGTCACTGGCTTTGGTGAAACTATTCGTATGAATAAAATAATCATTGAAAAATTATATAATCTGGGTTAAAGGTATGACATCCATATAGAATCCTCCACTGCAAATATATTTTAATTTTGATAAGTTTTAGTATGAATATCGTACATATATTAGTATATACCTGTGTGTGAATTTCTATGAAATACTGCCCGCTGCTAGGGGTGCAGTAATAATTATGTTCGTGCCCGCTGTGACTGTGACTTAGTAAGTCGTTAAAATGGCGTTTTTTCATCGATTTAAGGCATATAATAAGCAAACGTCCTTACTGTGGGCGAAACGTTTCTCGTTCTCAGTCAATCTTTGATTTCATACTGCCATCCGCCCATGGCGTCAGGCAGTATGAAATCAAAGACTGACCTCGAACAGGAACCGTTTCGTCCACAGTAAGGACGTTTCCTAATATTAAATGTTTGACCCTGTCACTGTTTTAGAGACCCTTTGAATCAAATAGTCACCAAATGATCACCACTCTGGAACACAAAACACTGACAAAGACCTTTTACCCCTGAAAATGGTCGCTATTATTATGACCATTTGTCTTTGGAACCTGATGCTCTCAAAACGGTCACTAACTGGTCACTATCACATATGGTCACGACTGAAAAAGAAGCCCCTGGAGAACTCGACTTGTAAAGAACTCAATCTGTAACGAACTCAACCCGTTTTAAATCTTTCCAACTCAAGTATCTTATTACCACAACAAAACAAATAAAAATCCCTTCCCCTAACCCTATCCCTAACTCTATCCGTAAGCCAACCCGCCTATGCAGTGGAAGATCTGCCCCTGGGGAGCAAAACTGCTTGAAATAAAAAAAGAAAAGAAAAAAACTAACCTTATCCCTAACCCTAACCCTAACACTACAGCTAAACCTAAAGGCCCGGCCCCACTGGTGCGATGCGATTGTCGCAAGTCAATAAAAATGTAATAAACGCTGGGTGAGGGTCATAAAAACGGCGCCGCCCATCGCATCGCACACAATCGCTCCTGTGTGGCTGGACTTGCGCGCGTGTGTGATCGTGTGCGATGCGACGGATTCATCGCATCGCACATCTTGAAATGTTCATGATGTGCGACGGATTTGTCGCACAAGCAGGGAGAGTATCTTATTGTATTCGTATTTAGCCCCCCTATCCTCAGGTAAACCCAGGTACAGCTACCACTGGTACATGGAATATACTGCAGTCAATCTTAAATACACAGGCCAGCCTCGATTTAGGTGTTAGCTCTCAGGAGGTGTGAAAGCTGTGAAAACAGCCCGTTGTGGCTATAGCCTAAGTGTTATTCTGATACCTTGTAAAGGATGACTGAGAAGTGATATCATTATAATTAGATTTGAGTACCTCATAAATATTAGAAATTAAGTTCTACACCAAGCCTTTATACATAGGTGATGCCAAAAGTGATGCGATGATTCCATCGCATCAGTGGGGCATACCCTGGACTTTTCTTGCTATTGAGTGCGATGATTCCATCGCAATAGGTGTCATAAACCCCACCGAAGTGGCGTTTATGGGGTCATAAAACATGACCGACAATCGCATCGCACCAGTTGGGCCGGGCCTTTAGTGGACATATTTTCCAAATCTGCTGGTTTATTCGTCTAAAAGTTAACTAGCCAGACCTTTCCTTTTATATGAAACTGTCTTATGAATAAGTATCTAAAACGGGTCGACTTCGCGGGTCGATTTCTCCGAAACGGATCGAGTTCGTTTCGGGTCGAGTTGTCCAGTAACTGGCGCACAACAAAGGTCGGGGTTAGTTTTAGATTCTGTATTGCTGACGATAGATTGGTAGCCCATGGCCGTAGGGTAAGGGGCGGTCATTGCTCCACCTAGCGCACTCCCTCTGTACTCGCGCTCCCTGCGCGCCCCCTCGTGCGAACCACGTGAACTATTAGGTCACGTGGTGAGGCACTCCAATTTTCTCTGCTATTTTTGGCCCAACATCGCTCGCGGCACCGGATACTCCACGAGTATCGGCCCGAGGTCGTTAAAGTTTAAAAGTACGGGTAATTGACCGCCAGAACAACGTGAGGATGCCGAAGACACGAGCAGGCCCCAGCACATCGCACGCCGATGCGGAGGCTGAAGTAACGTCGGAATCGACCCAACGACCGTCGGAGGACCACGTGGACTCGGCCTCCTAGGTAGGCAGTGTGAAGACGGTCAGGCTCGTGGCCGTTGAGAAAGGCCTCGCCGACTTCAAGAATGACGTGAAAGATCAGATCGGGGGAGTCCTGGCAGCGATCAACCGGCTGGCGGAACAGAGGACGAACGACCGGGCCTCACGGCCACCAACCGTCCAGTCGGCCGTGGATCGACGCACCCAGGAGTGGGCCGAGGACCAGGCCTCACGGGTCCTGCCTGCGCCACGTCAGCTGAGGGAGCGGTATGCGGCCGACTCCTACATCCAACGCGAGCTGGACCGTGAGGCCATCAGACACGACAGGACTACGGGTAAGCTCCATTCGGACTTAAACATCTCTAGGTTGACCTCGAAGCCTTATATGTTTGTTGACCGCGAGGGCGTATTTACATTGTCTCAGAAACTGGAGGTGAGGGGGTCCCTAGGGCCGATGGAGTACGTTAGCGCATTCCTTGGTCTGCTAGGGGACGACCGAGCCGTGGAGCCCACCGACCGTGAATACATGTTCAAGCATCTCCACCAAGTCTCCATCGATGCCCAATCTCGGCCATGGGCGGGAGTTAGGCGGTGGAGCCAGTTTGTGTTCGACCAAATCGAGGCCGGGAGGCTTAGCTGGTCCGACTACGGGTTGATACAGGAGGAGCGAGTCCGGCTCACTATGACGACCTCGACCCAGTCGGCCGGACCGGACAACGCAGGGAAGAACAAGGCTAGGGAGCTGCCATGCCGGCAGTTTAATTCGGAGAGAGGGTGCAGGCATAGGAGCGGGCACGAGGACGGGCCCGTGAAATGGGTTCACATTTGCTCGTTCTGTGATTCGGTCTAGAAACAGTGCGGGCACTCGCTCCATGCCTGCAATCGTAAGCTGGGGTACACCATGGGGTACGAGTCCCAGCCGGTAGCCCCTCAACCAACACGCCGCGGGCAGCAGGCCGGATACACCCCGCAGGCCGGATACATGATGAGGGCGGCCGACCCTGGACCGGATGCCCTATACCAACACGGACTTCCGCAGCCGGCAAAAAACGGGCACGGTGCGCCCTGAGAGTAACCGGAGCGCACCCGACTACAGGATGTTCACGTGTGCCCCCCACCCGGGCTCCCGGGGTCAGAGGGTGCGCGGCACGTGAGATCACAGAGCAGCCCACTGCTGAAACAACACGGGACAGGAAACCGCCCCCGGCCACGTGGGCACAGGTGGTCAGCGGCCGACTCCCGGTCAGGACTTCCCCACGTGAGGCCGCCCGGACACGTGACGTCACAGAGGGAGTGAGGATTCCCCCACGTGACAGGGAGGCAGTCCAAAACAACAATAACAACACGACTCCGCGGGACCACATCGCCGTGCCGATGGGCGTCCCCCACCCGGGCACGACCGGCCACGAGACCGAGGACGGGGCCCCTCCTGGCACGCCCCCGGACTTCGCTAAGCTCGAGGAAGTGTGTCGGACCGGGATTGTTGCCGCCGGGACTCGTACGGACCCGGAGGCGTTCAGAGCACATCGGCGCGCGGAATGGCCGCGGATGCAGGACGGTGCCCAGCCGGCGCACGGCCACATCTACAAGGCAGTGCGGGCCTCGGGCCTGCCCAACGCAATGTGCATCAAGATTACTCTCCCCACGGACCTACGGCTACGGGCGTGGGAGAAATACCTCACAGGCATGAGGGGGAAGCAGGAGCTACTGAGCTTCATACGATACGGCTTCCCCCTAGGATACCTCGGTCCCGCGACGGATACCCGAGGGGTGCCTAACCACCCCAGTGCCACCGGGTACCCGACCGAGGTGGGGCAGTTTGTGAAAAAGGAGCTGTCGTTCTCCACCCTGCTCGGTCCGTTCTCCGACGCCCCGTTCAGCCCGTGGTGCCACGTGTCTCCCCTGATGTCGCGGGAGAAGCGGGACTCCGAGGCCCGGAGAGTAATAACGGACATGACGTTCCCGCGGCAACAGAGCGTCAATGCCTTCTTGACGAAGAACTCGGTCTACGGGGAGGAAAGGGAGCCCAGCCTCCCTACCATCGACGGGTTCGTCTCCCGCCTCCTGAGATCGGGCCCTGGGGCCTACATGGCCTCGATCGACATCGCGAGGGCATACAAGAACTTTCGCTGCGACCCCCTAGACTGGCCCCTCCTATGCTCCTGTGCCCGCGCGTCCTCCTACCACATGCAGTGCGTAGCGGATACCATAGTGGAGATTCTGGCCGGCAAGGGGGTCGAGGGGGCGATGTACCTCGACGACCTAATCATCATCTCGCCGTCGAAGGAGAAAGCCGCGGCGGACTTCGCGACCGCCCGGGAGCTCTTCCGCGAGCTGGGCCTCCCCGAGGCCCGGGACAAAGCTCAGGAGCCGTCGCAGGTGGTCCGCTGGCTGGGGATTGACATCGATGCCGCGAACATGACGCTGTCGATCCCGGAAGACAAACTGCAGGATGTGCGGCAACACGTCGCGGCCGTCTCCCGGAAGCGGTCCCTCACGAAGCGGCAGCTGCAGTCGGTACTGGGGAAAATACTGCACGTCGCGAAGTGCATCCGGCCGGCAAGGGCATTCGTCAGCAAGCTCCTCGAGGCCCTGCGAGGCATGTCCGGATTCTACATCAACATCTCGTCGGACATGCAGCAGGACCTCGACTGGTTCTCGAGATTCGCTGACGGGTGGAATGGACGTGCCTTGATCCCCAGGGGCCCCCCGACGAAGTGTATCACCGTGGACGCCTGCCTCTCCGGCGTAGGGGGCACCGACGGCCGCCTAGCGTACTCCTGTCAGGTCTGCCCGGTCGGGGACCCGGTGGAGTGTATCTCGGAGCTGGAAGCCCTCAATACCATCTACGCCCTCAACACGTTCCTGACGGACCGCGACCGGGGCACGAGGGTGGAGGTGTTCTGCGACAATATGGGAACTGTCCAGGCACTCACGTCGGGGCGGGCGCCAGGCCTGGATGGTGCAGGCGAAATTATAAGTGGACCTCCTGTACACCCATATCCCGGGGGTCCTCAACTCGGTCGCTGACGCCCTCAGCCGGTCGCACCTCACCTCCAGGGACAATGCTAAAGCTGAACATTACATGTCACTTCATAACCTCATGCCTGTCGTGCCTTGTAACCACGCCTCATTTGTGCCTGTCCTCCGGCTCTCCTGCAGATCCGGCGCTACATTGTCTCCAGCAGAGGGCATCTGCGCGGCAAGCCGCGGCGCGTGCCCCTGGCACGGTCGCCAACCAGCGAAGGGCCGTATCGACCTACATCGTATTCTGCCGGAGGATGGGTACGGATCCACAGCAGCCGTCGGTCAGCCTCGTCACGTCCTACCTGGAGTACGTGAGGGACCACGCCCCCTCGCCCGCGACCGTGGCCAACCACTTGTCGCACCTACGGTCGCACCTGCGCCTGTCCGGGGGCAACGTCGCGGCGACCGAGGACGCGAGAGTAAAGAGGGCCATCGACGCGATGAAGAGGGACAAGTCCTACACGCCGAACATCAAACCGCCCATCCCGATGGAGGCCCTCAGGGGCGTCCTCGGTGGACTAACGGCCACGCCCCTCGACCGGTCCACGAGAGCGGCCTGCCTGCTGATGTTCTTCGTGGCCCTGCGGCAGAGCGAGGTCGCCCCACCATCCGTCCGACGATTCGATCCGGACAGGCACCTAACTCGCGGGGACGTGAAAGTCACGTCAGGTCACGTCACCGTCCGGGTAAAAGCGGCGAAAAACCTCCAGTGTGTTGGAGAGGAGAAGCACGTGACACTCCAGCCTTCTCCCAACCGGAGGTCGTGCCCGCTGCAAGCTGTGAGAGAAATGATCGCGGCCGTACCCACGTCTAGCGACCGAGACCCGTTCCTGATGAACGCCGATCGGTCTCCAATAACGACCAGGTCGCTGACCAAGGAATGGGACAGACTAACGGCGTTGGCGGGGATCCCGGCGAAAATTATACGTTGCACAGCCTGAGAAAGGCCGAGGCCACTCAGGCCTTCCAGGCTGGGGTCCCCGAACTCTCCATCCAGAGATACGGGGGGTGGCGCTCAAACGCTCACAGGAGCTACATCCGAGTGTCGAGTGCCACTCAAGTTAATGACTCTCTGATCAAGTCTATTAACAAGTGACTCAAACTTTTCTCCCACCCTCCACGCCACTTCCTTTCATGGATTTTCGGCTATTTTATACACACTGTATATTCATATATACCATTATACTTTATACATGTATATCCATATGTATTATACTATTACATATCAACATATGTAATACCTTATACCTTATCACGTATAACATATACCATATTACCAAATATGTATCATATCTACCAATATGTTATCATATAACATAACATATCTTCCATATGTATATTGTTATCTTTAAGATATTACTATCACATATTAATATCTTCTCTTATCGCTCATAAAATTAAAATAAATTTTATTTGCCCAACTTCTGCTTTCTACTTTTGTGTTGCGGGATTAAGGGGTTATGGGTAGCCCATGGCCGTAGGGTCAGGGGTGGTCATTGCTCCACCTAGCGCACTCACTCTGTACTCGCGCTCCCTGCGCGCCCCCTCGTGCGAACCACGTGAACTATTAGGTCACGTGGTGAAGCACGCTCTCACAGTCTCTCTCACTCTCTTCTCGCGCTTCACTCCGTTCAGACGCACTCCAATTTTCTCCCACCCACCCTCACCTATATCTTCCTATTCTCGTAGGGCTATTTTATACACACTGTATATTCATATATACCATTATACTTTATACATGTATATCCATATGTATTATACTATTACATATCAACATATGTAATACCTTATACCTTATCACGTATAACATATACCATATTACCAAATATGTATCATATCTACCAATATGTTATCATATAACATAACATATCTTCCATATGTATATTGTTATCTTTAAGATATTACTATCACGTATTAATATCTTCTCTTATCGCTCATAAAATTAAAATAAATTTTATTTGCCCAACTTCTACTTTCTACTTTTGTGTTGCGGGATTAAGGGGTAATGATACAACAATTGATAACAAGCAAAAACCTTAATTCATGGTTGGATAACATATGTGAACAAAATTGGATATTCGTATTAACCGTTAATAAGGTAAGGACATGAAATAAACGGTTTGATGCCGGTGATAACCACCACCAACATTTTTGAAGATAATACTTGAGTCCATACTCAGTGACATGAAACATCAAGACAGTATGACGTGATACGTGTCCTGGGGGTGAGACGTCCCAGAATAATAATCAAAGGGTGTTGGGGAACAGGAACAACAACTTTACAATGGCGTCTGAATTTTCGAATGAGTCCATCAGGGTCCATACGTGATCATCCCAACTGGTATGTTACCCACGATTAAGTTTCTTTTTATTTTCTTGCAACACTAACGCTCGATCCCAGGTCAAAATTCCCTAATGCCTTATACCAGATGTTGCCCACAGCAGGTAATTTCACCTTTTATAACATAAATATAGTATGTAACGTTATTGAAGTGTCACTGTCTCACATTTTTTCGCTGTGTTTCTCCTTTACGATTTTGAAGATGTATTTTTGTCATTATTTACTGTCTGTCCGTCTGCTCTACTTTCCTCAATGTCACCTCAACAGATTGAGCTTCGAAGTTAAAAGGCAGAGTGTCTATCATTCATATCTCAAATTCACCATAATACAGGAAACACCTGAATTTCTTTTAGAAGTCATTCAACGGATTAAGCTCGGAGCCTAGCATACATGATAACCTTCTGCATAGCTTGCGTAAAATGAATATCCTGCGCATAGATATCTATACGAATGTCTGTAATATGTAGATTGCATTACTCGTGCAAACATATATGTTAAATATCAGGAACAATATAGATAAATGTATAGTGATAAGTTGTTGTTGAAAACAAACGTAGCCGACATATTTGTCTATGGAAAGGGTGTTTTTTAAACAACATTGGGGACGCCACTATTCAAACACGTCCTCATCTGGTAGCACAGCGTCTCGCAGCAGTTGCGTCCAGTACCATTATTACTACTATTCTCATTGTGCAAACACAACCTGTCGCCATGCATATCACTGTCTATAAACACGTATTGTATTGACTGACACAGCTTGGACGTGATAGGCTTCACACCTTCATTAATCCTCTCTGGTCAAGTTGATGCCACGCCACTACACACACACCATGCGGTGAGGGCCAGGGTGGGAGCGGAGGCTGTACATATGAGGGAATGTATGCATTTGACCAATAAGAAACATTGATTTACTCTCACCACAATCAGATAAACGTATAAATGTCGGAACATCTTCACGTCTGACATAAACATGCATTCCACATCAAGAGACTTGCTGAACTATCGCCTGGCCACGGCACAGATTAACCTTCTATGGCGACGGGAAAAGATGACCTTATTGCGCATGAGCAGGGCGGTTCAAAACCGTAACTCCGCCCACTTCCAGGTGTTGTCAACGCGCCTGCGCATCATCATGGGCGTCCTTCAGATGTTCTGGTTGTACCTGAAGATGCTATATATGCGTATGAAGACCAACCTGCCTCTCTCACAGGATGACAGCCACTTCGAAGTTATCGAAAACGACCTGCACAGCGGCGTCATAGTCGTGACGTCACCAATGGTGGGCCCATCCAGAGTAAGAAGTCGTCAGTCCTGATGATCACGCGCCCCTAGATAGACGAATTCATTAAAGGCCCTTTTCAGGGTCACAACCTCTCACAAAGGTTTTGATCAATATCTAGGGAAATTCAAAATATTATTTCCTTCATTGTCTATTAAATATCCCTTTACAATAAAGAAATGACGGGGCATAATCCCCAGGTGCCACACAAGATTGACATTATGTTCATCTAATCAAACCAAGGAGTTGGAAGCTGCCTCCAGATATAATGTATTACATGTAGTCTTGTTTTGTTTCCTCTTGTCTTACCAATGTTACTGCCAATATGTACGGCTTGACTATCAGCCACATGGCTGGTTTTCATAGGTAGCCGTCGTATATCAGGTTTGTGCTAGGCTATAGATTTCGAGATATACTAAATATCTGCATTTAATACAGTAATGTAATACATTCAACCGTATTTGACTAATTAGTAACTCTTTTTACGTTTGTACCACCCTAGTATAATCAATACGAAGTATTTTTTACCCATATCTCGATGTCCATGTTTCTCTAGTGGTTAATTCCTTTCTGAGATATAATATACCATTTGAACCAAGAACTGCAGTCACTGCACCACTCTATCACTTTCCTTCTCTATCACTCAACCCTATTCTATCACTTAATGTCTTACAAGCGAGAGCTATTGTGTCGGGCTCCATAACTCAGCCAAAAATGGACTAGAGATGCCAAATAAAAACTCGTATGTGGGGAAAAACACGAGGGATGATTTGGAATTATTGAATTATTCATTAGATACAGATTTATTAAATGTCTCGGTCGTTATGCTTACATAGCGAACAGGAGGGATACCTCAACAGCGATGCTATTTCTGAAACGAGACTTTATAGTCTCCGTTGCAAGTGCTGTTGATTACTCTCGCTGTTGTGGTTGCCATTCCCTTTTACTCCCCATACTAGTGAAACGGGTCCCTGGACTGTTCTTGGGCTTGGTGCATGCGGATCCAAAATGGGGAGAGTTCGTTTCGGGGCGACTAACTGCCGAACCATTAAGGCAGCTGATATACAATCCGTGCAGCTGAAAGAAATCTCGAGGTCTATGCTTCAACGTAGCTAGATTGTAATTTTCCGCTGTAGGTGCCAAGAATATAATCAAAAATCAGTATCATACTATTAACTATTACAATGTTATTAAGATGGATCATATTGATAATGGTGAGTGAAATACGATCTCTGTGATAATAATCATATGTCATATGAAGAAGCTTCCACATAAAAGCAAAATTCTCTAATTGAAGGTTCTATCCTGTCAATATTCCTCAAGATATGAGCTAAGGTTTCCAATCGTATACATTTGCTTATTGGCCAAATGACAATGACCATGCCGGTGCTCCATACAACAAAACAACCATTTAATCATCCTATGTTGTATGATAATGTCACATTTAATAATAATAAAGAATACACGAGTAGATTTAATTTTTACAGCTCTTCAGTATGACACTACGAACTTTTTTATGATTGTAATTTTCTAAATTCCTACAGTATTAAACTTCCAGGGGTATAACACTGTATAAGACTCGGGGTCGTACCTGTTTTGGTCGGTGAAAATTGGAATTTCGAATGCTTTCTTAAAAAAAATACTCGAGCATCCGACAAAACTGATTCAACTATCTATCATATATGTGTTCAATGTTATTTATCCTTTCACCTATTTCTTATGTTGTATTTTACTTTTGTCAAGAATTTCTTTATTTGACCATAGTATCATATACATCAAGTTATCAGAACCCTTCCATGGAACCTTATATTAGAGACGGTCAAACAAAGGGGCTACGGTGTTAGTATGGCTGCTGGTTTTCATCACCTGGCCCAGGTAGTAATATAGAGCAAACCTATGGAAGTTTAGGGTCAGAGCTCGTATCCCATCGAGCGTAGTAATTCACAAGGCGAAGCCGCGTGAATTACTGTATGTAGTGATTCAAACGAGATGGAATTAAGCTCTGACCGTAAACTTGAATAGGTTTCTGAATTTACCTCACCCCTCACATCGACTAATGGGCTAACAACTATGACATAATCCCCCATTAGATATTTTTCCTAGATATCTAATGGGCGTTGGATACGAATTCCCAATGATAAGACTATGGAGAAACAATACCAGGGGTGAGATAATACCCAGTAACCAACATAATGTTTTCTTCTTCCCAGAGACTTATGTTAGGGTTGTGGTGTTTTGGTATCTATTCGCCACATACTATATATATACTTCATCGGAATCTTGATATTAATCGGCACGAGAAAGACGAATGTGGTGTGGTTACACAGCCTCCGGGTGAAACATCATTAATCTCATCGCGGTCTTCTTAGATAAGGCGTCACCAGTAGAACAAACTTGATGCACAGGGACCATTGGTACACGCCAGATTAGATAACGTCCTACGTCTACATGAATGTTTACACAAATGTTACACGCGTGTGCAATCACGCCATCCACCTCTCGTGACCCCAATCAGTAACACTTACAACACCTTCACTCATCACGAGCGGTGCACACACACAGAACACACACACTCACAAAGAACAAGCCACGCAATAAAAAGAAACCAACAAGTTTTGGTCAAAGTTGTCGTTCTCAACGAATTTGATGCGGGGTGATATGAACGAGGCAACAGCCGAGTGAATATCACGTAGCATTCAAACAAATTGGACATTCAAACATTCAAACAAGTTGAAAAATGACAATTTTGACTAAAACGAGTAGCTTTCTATATATACCTCACCCCTGTACACACTAAAAGAATAGATGATATACAAAATATAGACCATGGAGAACGGACTGTAGTACTCCTAGGGGCATGGAGGACGAGATCCCAATGTTAAGCCTATGGGAAAAAAATACCAGGGGTGAGATAAAATGGACAGACCGCTTAACTTAACCCTTTCTACGCCGGTAATGCCTTAAGGCATTCCCCTAGCGTGCGCCGGTAATGCCTTAAGGCATTCCCCTACTATACGCCGGTAATGCCTTAAGGCATTCCCCTAGCGTGCGCTGCTGATGCCTTAAGGCATCATTTTTCGTAAATAGGTTAGAAAGTCTTCTATTTTCGGCAATACTTAATTTTAGACACAAAACAACTCCAGAAACGTGTTCTCCATATCTTTATATTATTATAAACGGGAAAAAAAAACATTATGACATCGCGATGAAAAAAAAAGATAAAGATCTTCGTAGGCAATGTGCTATATTGAACCCTAGCCACAGGCTTGCGTCAATGGAGGGGGAAAAAAGTCTTCATGCACTTTGAAATATCAATATAATTATTAAATATCGATCTTATCAATAATTAATGGTATGGAAATAAAGCCTGAAGTCTCTTCTTTTTTTGGTATCATTTAAATTATCTAATTATTTCCCTAAGTTATTTAAATTAGTAACGCACCCCTCTGCGGGTTTAGCCATTTTCTAACGCTTGCAGAATCGGCCGACGTATCTCAGTCCCCATCTCCTGGCCCTTCCCCCTCCCCCCCCCCCCCCCTCGTCGGTTGATTCCAGGACCTTCCAGGCATTAGAAGAAGGTTGCATATTGCCTATTTAACATTTTTAAAGGTACATCGGACAATATGGCTTGAAAATTAAAACCTATGTCATTTCCCTGAGGATGAAATATGGCAATCTGTAAATGTTGAAGAAGACCAATCTAACCTAAAAATCGGGGTTCCCCGTGCTATTATTTGATTTATAGATCAATATTATGACAATTCTATAAAAGAATATATAGAAATTCCTTCATGTTGTTTCTCACGTAGTAAAACCCATGTTATTTTCCTCAACCCATGTAATTTTCCTCAACAAAACGTTATTGAAGAATTTTATGATGAAATAAGGATTGAAATATGGGCTCTATTTATCAATATGCCCACGTATCAAAGTTATCAACGAAAAGAACATCATGACACCTAGAGCTATTCCCATTTGTTCTATGTTTCTATATATATTTCTAACAAGACCCAAAATAGTTATTACCGACAGAAAGTATCAGCAGCTAATACGGCATTCTAATATACATCTATATATATACGCATACCTATGTTAAATAATGCAGTATGCGACTCGTACACGGATTACATTAATCAACTGGTGCTTCATATATGTGGGTCCTAGACTCAGACAGTTGCAGAAAGGACAAGTTGACTGGATACAAGTGGGTTACAAAAAATGAACCATAGACTAAATATATCCAAAACCTTTAAGTATCATGTATTCACAATTCCACGCTCATTCATCAATGATGAACAAACCATTTGCTCCCAGTTTATTCAGGAAATAAATGGTGCAGCATACATTCGCCTATACAATTTGGACGTTCTCCTACAGGACCACCACTGAAATTATAGACAAGATAATCCTAGACCTGCTGTAAATACCATTACCTCAAGTTTGGTGGAGTTGTGTCAGAGTTTAGTCGGTCATTTGACTCAGCTCCCTTTTGGTAGTACCGTTAACTGTTGGGAGATAAACCTTATAAATCTCCATGCCGCATCAAAAGTTATACATGGATTCACATATAAAGAGCTTATGAATAAACATGCTCAATCCTGTTTGAACCATCCTAATACTTGTATAAACTCCACACAGAAATACGAACTTTTTGAAAATGGAAACTAGAAGCTGATCATCACCCGGTTTTGAATTAAATAAATAGATCTTTATTCGATATGTATACGAACAGATTTGACTAACAATGCAGCTATTGGTTATGAGGTTGAAAAAATTATTGAGACTAATGTCAATAGTAGACACACAATACTGAGTGATAGTACACGTGATTTTGATTTACTTTGGTCCATAATTTGTCCATCTGGAAAAAATATCACTTCTAGTAAGATAAACAACCATATGCACCCCCGCCCCCCTTCATAACTTTCCGCCGGACAGTGTTTGTGGAAAAGGCAGTCGTCGAAGATGTTGTTGGAAGTGGACCAGGGTAGAGGAGAGGTGTTGGGGTGGGTTGGCTGGGGGTTCGAGGTCAGTCCATCTATTTACACGCTGGCGCCACGGAGGTGTACTGTTATGACCACACAGGTGTCCCCGGCGTCCGCCACTTCTCACAACACACGAACATACCCTCCGGTCTCGACCGTCTCGACACCCCCTTGGTCCACCTACCACTCCTTATCTGGCGCCTGCAGGCCACGTATCTGATAGTGTAAACAGGGACAATTATATTTACTACCCTGTATCAGATTAAGGCAGAGTGGCGTTGTAATAGCACGGTGTCGACCCATCACATACTCGATGTGCTTCTTGTTCCGTATATAAGGGGTGAGCATCCGGTTTAGCTACATTCACCTTGAACCAGCTGAAGAAAGACATTACGACAAAGACCTACAGCTTCATTACTACACGCAAACTTCGCCATGAGATCGAGCTCCTCCTTTCCACCAGAAGACCAGGACCTTATGGGGATCTTGGGCGACCTCTTGGGTGAGTCGGCTAAGTTCGAGAAAGCCGCACGCCAGGTGGACACCATTCGCCGACAGGAGCACTTGTACATGGCGCGCCTGAGAAGAGCGGCAACCAACACCAGCGACACCTACATGGAAATGCTGTCTGCTCGACTGCGCGTCCTCAACTTCGTGCGGAGAATGTACTGGGAGTACATGAAGCAGGTGGGCCGACGCATCGATAAACTTTCCGACACCATCGACCGGGCCCTAGGCGTGTCGCCCCCGCTCAACCACGGCGACCCCATCTTCCCCGACGACGACGAGTTCCGGTACGCAGAGGTGGTGGAGTTCACGCTGACGTCACTGACGTCATTGATGCTCACCGTGGCTCGACCCCAGACCAGACAGGCGTCTTAACGAAGCGTCTGAGCGAAGGGACCGAATCTGCAGTCACCTAACACCAAAGGCCCTGTTCAGGGCCACCCAACCCTCACAAAAGTGTTGATTCGTTGCTCTTCTTGTGTTTTATCATTTGGCGTTTAAAGGCACCCTACAATGCACAATGCCGCCACCTTTTGATTTTCCAATTTTGATAATTATTTATGCAACATTTTTTTAAAGGATCATATTAAATTTCCGGGAAATTGACATTGGGTTTTAATCTTTAATTTGAATTGTCCAATATGCTTTTAAAAATGATATACATGTATAAAGTTCCTAGTAATAGGGTATTCTGAACTGACATGGGACGTTCTGAACTGACAATGGGGAGGCCTCGAAACGTTGAGGTAGTTGACACCAACCATTTACTGGAGTCCACCGGGTTCCCACATTCGCGGGGTTAAATCAAACATCTAAGAGAGGGAAAAATTTCCGTTCCGATCAAAAGTGTCCGCTTACGCGGGGTGTCCGTTGGGCGGGGTTCTACTGCACATATAAGGTATAGGTATTTCTGATCGTTCATTGCGACGATTCCATTGCACCAGTGTGGCATACCTTAGCTTTTCCTGCGATGGATTCATCGCAGTTTAATAGGCTAATAAAATACTGCCGATGGACCAGCACAAATGGTAGATGAAGATCTGTCAGGAAAGAGATTTAATAGAATGCATTCTCAATATTTCTGGATCAAAGGTGACTCTTATGAAGGTACTATTTCCATGTTACCAATCCGGGACAAGGTTTTACAAGAAAAAAATGATGTTTACTGAAAATATGTACAGATGAAAAGGTATATGACCTCAGCAGATATGGATTCTGTAAGGCAATTGATGGCCATGGAATGACGCCATGAATATTTTCTGTTTGGGTAATGTCTTTCGAGGCATGTCGAATATCGACAGTAATATACCCTCCAGACGTTACTAAACTCCTCAATATCGCCCCGGGTATATAAAGGATCCGCTCTCGACTGTATGGCTGTATCACGGCCGCCTGTGCCCCGGTGAACAAACTTTTTCTGATTTCTAACTGGAGAAACTGAATATAATTTGAAATGTATACGCAGAAATAACTGAAATTTCCATTTCTGCCACCGGATTTCCAACTTCAAGATCTAGAAATACCGTTATAAACTGCAATAATTTTGGGATATGGTCAATCACCATACAAAGATGAGAACCAGCTAACACTGGATCCTGTAAACCGCCTGAATTATGGGATACCCCGATAAGGTATATAGTATGATAATCATAACCTCAATAAATCTCGTCTTAATGATTCGTCCACTGTATACACCCTCCATTATAAATTGCAGGGTCAAACCAAAGTGAGACTATTCTATACAAGGTGGCGCTGCGGCGCTGGTGCACACCAGATTACTTTGTTATAGTGTTTGCTACGGAAGGACGAGGTGGGGTGGAGGGCGGGGGCGATGTTCAGAATTTCGATACTTTACATAAACTATATGAGGACTTGGCGTTGGACATTTATTCTGTTCCTATTAAACCTTTCGTTTATTGCATTTGTTACAATGTCCTTTGAGTGACAAAACGTTTAGCGACTCGGGACAGAGATTAATGGTTAGAAAACATGGCGGGCAAGTCATATCGAATTATTACTCTTATGTGAATCATCAAGAGAAAAAAAAGTAGCATATTGTACATTATATCAACTTTTATTTGGTAGTTGACAGCTGATGGTTTTTCCTGCTCGGACAGGCACTCTTACCCAGTCACCCAGCCGCTTTAAGCACGGCTCTATTAGAGTGACACGATCGGTACAAGTCAATACAGCAGAAACCCGCTCATGCTGGAGACACACCAAGCGAGTAACGCGGCGATTCCCGGAATCGCCAACACAAAATGACGTATATGTGAGCTATAATTTCATATTTCTCGTTATTATTGTGTCAGAGATGCTAAATTATTGGTTGGAGATATTACTGTGAAATAATATAGCACATACGCGCAAATCTTTGTTGGCGATTCTGGAGATCGCTACCGTTACTCGCTTGGTGTGGCCCCGGCATCATATCTGTGACTGCACCAATCTAGCTGTAAATAAAAAGGAAATTTCACAGTTTCCATACTCGGGTGCGAGGTCTCAGGAGGTTTGAAAACTGGGATAAGAACAGGCTGGGATTGTAGGTGTCGCTAACGCCATCAGGGCTTCTTGAACTTATGGAAGTTCCATCATGTGAAAGTTCCTTTCTCACCATCATTTTTTATTTTTAAGAAACAAATAAATATACTCCAGCTGGCCCCACTAGCATTGCGATGATTCAGTCGCATCAGTGGGGCATGTCCATGAATTTTCTTGCGATTGAGTTGAAGAGATCCGTCGCAGTGAAATGCCCGGCCCTACAGATGCGACGCGATCATCAAACATGTTTTATTGCCCAGCCACACTCCATCGACGGTATTTTATTGCCGTAACTGTGAGATTCATCGTATTCAATCGCACGAAAATTCATGGGTATGCACCACTGATGCGATCTTATCGTCGCAAAACTTATGGCGCTGCCTAAATACACATTACTTCAGACACCGGCCTTGTGCACTGGAAGACATTGTTCCCCTTTTAAGTTACCGTTACAGTCTATAAGTGCATAATTGTTGGTAAGAATGCCACCACTCAGCTATGACCCCAATACCAAGTCACACCAAATGCATTCGCGGCTGTTTTCACACCTCCTGAGACCTGGCACCTGAGTGAGGCAGTCAAGTGTTCTAGTTATTAACTGTGTTGTACGTGTAACTATATAAGGGTCAATGCGATATAGTACAAGAGAGGGGGTTCCTTTACAAATATGCGCACAAGCCCTGCACCACAGGAGCAGTTGTGGGCGATGCGACGGGTGGCGCCATTTTCATGACCCTCGGCGGCCGTTTACGACTTTTTATTGACTTGCGACGATTCCATCGCACCAGTGGGGTCGGGCCTTTAGTTAATAACATAGGACGACGGGTCATTTATGGGCCCATCAAATGTGCGCGACGATCGCGGCACACCAGTGTGGTCGAAATACACTTGATAACGCTACTGGAGAAATAATATTAGAATAGGGTTGTTTCATTGTGTTCTTTTATATATGAACATGCCCTGGGCACTTTAGCTCCCGGTGGCGACCTCACACAGAGGAAAAGCTGTGACCATATTGGCAAACATGCTACAACACGCTCCACAATACCTCCATTTTACCTACTGAAATAGTTTGCTTGCCTCCGCACGGTTACGTAACACAAGTCTCACATGTAAGCACCCAACATATATCACGTCATGCCATGGATACTGCTACCCGAAAGAGAATGCTGAATCTGATAGCAACAATGAAGACTATATCACGGACAAGGCTGCTGCAGCTGGTTTTCTTCGTCCTTGCTTTAAATATTTGCATTGTTTTTTACGGTGAGTTAAATTTCCTATAGTTGACTACTTTGATTGCCAATGCATGTAGGTGCGCATGTATATGGCACAGAAGCAAGAGTCCCAAAGTAGGTCATTACTGTCAAAGCTGATTCTCATCAGTGCCGTACACTCGCATGGAATGTTTGTATCTCAAACAACATCAAGATCAATATACACACATATGGATTGATGCTGACATAGATTACTTAGTTCGTGGCTACTGATATTGCTATATGGGATAGAACTTTAACATTGAGGGTCGCTGATTAAAGGCATACCGGACAATTAGCCTTGAAATTTAAAAGAAACAACATATCAATATCCTGAAAAATGGATATGATGATCTCCATAGGTTGTAGAACACAGAGCTAACTTGAAAATTGGGGGTTACCGTGCTAATTTTGGATTTACAGATATATATTATGATACTATTCAATATCTAATGAAATAAATAGCAATTATAAGAAGTTGTATTTTACATAGTAGAACCCATGATATTTTCTAAGAATTCTCACAGGATATAGGAAATGTATATCTCATGTACTATACATTTAAGTTTTAAAAACCACAGCACACTCTCCTTGCTTTTGAATGAAAAACATATTTCCTATATAAATCAGTCAAATGAGTGGCCCAATTTACCTACAGGGTTATGTTCGACTCAATAGCATGTTATATTTCACATATTTGGTATTAGAATAAATCAAAGGAACCAGTTTGAATTACTTATTGTCAGTAAATGTGTTTCAAAATACCCAGGTGGCACCACTGTGTTTTGTGGGATATGTCTTTAAAGAGGCGCAGCTGCAGATGAAGCTCATCTTACATAAGAGCCACTGCGGACTTCTACGGGTGTGCACGATGCAAACCATTTTATGTTTAACATCAAAATCTAACAGTAGTTTAAATTCCTTAGTAAAATACATTGCACATCATACATGTAGTTACACAACAAAAACACCCCCAGCCTATTTCTCAGATCAATTAATGCTGACTAAGGCAGAGTTGCGTTTGCTTCATTATAACAGTAGTCTGGAAATATTGCTCATTAAATAGTACTCTGTCTACTTCAGTGATGTCCAACGATGTACTACCAAGCCATCCGGAGCTGACACAAAACAAATTGTCGGATGCAACACGTCACTGGATCGTCACACCAGCATCAGAGGACGTTGAGAGTATGTGTGACGTTATCGTCAGTCATTTCCCGACGTGGAACGTCCTCACTTATACAAGAAAGAAGGTAGCAGTGCTGACGTAAGATTTCATCAAGATGAATATATTATGTGACATATATATGCATCAGGAAGTTATTACTGGAAAATCTTAATTGGACCATATCAATTTTCAGTCACTTTCAATTACTTACTAATAATCAGCTACTGCATTGATCTGACTGCGATATTTATGATAAACTAAAGCCTCGCACCGCACAGCTGGGGATATATGTATATAAATGTGTGCAGGAAGACGAAATCTTTTCTGCATATCAACACGTATTTGTTATCGAAGAATTTCAGCTTTGGAATCATATATCTGGGTCCCTTAATATTCTTCAAAGCAATGATTAAAACAATAAGATTTGTAAGTACATTTTGTACCTGATGATTTCATGGTGACATCATGTACATGTATACATTTACTCGATTCTATTGAGCCTACCTTTGAGTAATGGACACTAAGATAATCTATTCAAGCTACATGTGTACATGACACAGAACAAAATTGTGATAGGAACTGATAACGAAAGGTTATTCCATAAAGTAAAGGTCGGGAGTTATATCAAGTGATAAACCAACGTTATTGTTTTATTGTAAGAAGCATAAATAGATCCCTGAGACATCTAAGTCAAAGTTAGGTCTTGCAAAAAGCTTTTTTGTTGTAGGTGCAAACAGGACAAGTGGAGCATGAAATATATAGGTAAGAGTGAGGAGTTCTGGTGGGCATCATCCAATTCCTACAATTTACTGGATACCAGAGGGCGAGCATACACGACGGCTATATTGGTATGTCATTGTACGAGACTTTATTCACTAATACAAAATATTATATGCTTTTACCGAATCATCTACTTACTTCTAGAATATATGTACACGGAAGATTAGCCGCGAAAAAGCATGGGAAATGCTAGTTTTATAAAGGAAAACTACATTCAAATAAACAGCAATTGGCTTCTTAAAGGACACATAGGATGAATCTAATCAGTTTTTTAGAGATTACGGTTGTTAACTGGTGTCAATCTGGCTGTTCAAAAGCCTATGATCTCAATCACGAAAGGTTCAGAAATGTTTATATTCATCTAGAGCGTTAGCTCTTTAGAGTTCTTTCATAAATATTACTTATACTGATAACTGAATTGTGAGGATATCTGAGGCTACCTTTTCCAACAAACCCCTCGTATGTCTCTTTTTTTAAGCGCATATTCCACCAACTAGATGCTCTTTGGATGTAGGGCCGACCTCTCAGCCGAGGCATATTACCGACGCCGGGTGGCTGGTCTGCCGAGATGGTCTCTCGGTGTGGTGCTCTTCCACTGCATTCTTAAACTCCAGCCATCCAGATGGTGTATAGTCGGTGTACAGCCGCCTAGCATGCACTTCCACTTGGCCGATCTCAGTGGTGGCAGGCCAGTGTGCGAGCTGATCTGCAGCCATCGCTCCACCCAATGCTCCATATAGAGCACCTGTGAGTGGACAGTGGCCACACTAATTCGCAAGCTGAGTTCCCAATTCATCTGAAAGAGGACATGCCTAATGCACCTCCACACACTGCACAGTTCAGGCTGTGCACAACCCATTGATCTAGTGAAGGAGTGTGCTGCCATGATAGGAGTTGTATGGGAATGGGGATAGCTTGTCAAATATCTGGTGAATTCTGCGTTAAACCAAACAATGAAGGTAGATAAAGATAAGCCTTGATGTTATAAATATGTATAATCGACTCTAGCACTAAAATTGTCAACAAACTACCACAACTGTCTTAACTTTCGATCTCCATTCACGGCTTAGGCTATTGTGATTGTTGACCATTCATATTGATGGCGTTCCCTCAATGTGGGTCCCAGCAAAACTCATGGAGGGTGCCATGCTCTCATCAAAGCCATTGGCTAGCTAACAGTTCCAGCCGGCAAAAACTAGTAAATCAGTTTCGCATCTGGAAGAAATCCTATCAGATCAACAAGAATTGGTATATCAGGTGGGATGCTGGGTTCAAAATCAAGCAGCTGGTAATACATTTCAGTTGGCAGGTGGCCCAGTGCCCCAGCAAATGCTCAGCAACTTTGAGGCGACTTGACAACAAACCCCAACAGACGCCAATATCACCTGTCAACCAAGGGCTGGCGTCAGCCAGAACCACTGGAGAGCGATTCCACCAAAGAGACCGATACCTTCTCGAGATCAGATCTGCTGGCAAACCCTGTGTGGTTGGTGTACAGTCGTTGGCTTGGCCTGGCATTTAGCTGGTGGAACACACGCTTTAAAGTACATGTAGTTTTATTGGTCACAATTCAACAGCAGGGTTGGTTTTTGGTTGTTCTCTGAAGCAGTCTCTATCATTCTTCAAGTCTACTATCAATCGTTTTACCTTTCTGTATACCAACAAGCAATCAATGATTCAATGATATGCTAATATTGTACACATACATGTTTTCTGTAGCTTACAAAGATGGTAAAATATCGTGATTTCTGTAGATTATAGAGATAAAATTGATTCTTCTAATGAATGTTTTAGATTACCAAGTATTTGCTTTCTTTTCTAGGATACATGTCTGTGTTCGTCTGTGTAGGATGATACATATATGATGAATTATTACTATTCTGCAGAAAGGCGCCTACTACATTTACATCACTGAGGACGTCACACGGATGGCTCAGTTACCTCGGATTCCCTTCACCACCAGCGCCACCTATTCCGGTCTGGTGCATTCCGGTTCTGATGGCAACTTTTCTACAAGCACCCACTTCGGGTGTGACAGAAATACTTCCATGTCTCGTGAATATCGAATCTGCACATTACCTACCCCTGTACTACAAGCGAACGGTCACCATTTTACAATGCAGGAGGAACCAGGGAAACCAGTTAAGGAAGAATGTGTCACCGGAGTGACACCTGTCGTCTTACGGAGATATCATTCTCCGCTCAATCTGGACGTCACAGACGCTGTCTATCGGAGGGAGGCATTCTGGGCACTTCCGTTCTCGTCATTTTCAAACTCTAGAGATAAACTGGCATGGGCATACCTAATTCAGCAGTCATTGGAGGAATTAGGGGATTACATTCAGATAACCTCATTATCGTCTCAAAAGATAAAAGAAGGAAAACAGTTGGATGAACCTCTCATTGAAGACATCCACCATTTAGTTCAAGGGTTCACAGAAAAGAGCGATATTCCACTTATTTCTTATTACACTTTGCTGACAAAAATAATGGTCAGGAAGGATATATCAAATACTTTAATCCAACTTCAATTAGACTGGCTTAAAACGATAGATAAGTTAGGCCATAGATTGTTGTTGCTGCAAACAAAACGAAAAATCAAATACATGTATTGCTCGAACCATGTGACATTCTATCCATGGAAACTTCAGACGCAAACCTCACATACAGATATTGCCAATATAATACCCATTGAGAAAACACATGCAGATATCTGTAAAAGGCAAAATGATACGAATGCAATAAACCTTACTCATCCCTGGACACAATTTAGTGAAATCGCTTTGGTGATTGTGTATAACAATCCGATAGATAAGCAGGTCATACCTTTTGTGGAGACTCTTTATCGCCCTTTCTTCCCTGTGATGGTTCATTGTTCCCCTCCTTCCTCTGCAAACAACACATGGAAAAGCAGGTCCAAACAGATGAGCGACAACGGGTGGGAGATGATATTTGTGGAATATCACACTGCAGCTAACTTATCCTATGAGTGTATACGGCTCGCATTGCGCCTGCGCCTACCTGTCCAGGGCTTCCTCTTCCTGGGTGATGACGTCACCTTTTCAGTGCATGACATTCCCCCGTTGTCTTTGAAGCAAACATGGATGTACAGGCCGTCCCGTAAATGCGACTCTCAGACCCCAACCTGCGACATATGGTTTCCTCATGGGGCCGAAAATACGCCGCGGATGCGGGCAGTATTCGCCGACCTCCATCGCATCCGCCACCCACTTGTCAGCCGCTGCCTCGCGCGCGTGCGCAGATTGGATGAAACCCATTCAAACTGGTTCCTGAGGGGTACTAAATCAGACTGGTTCCTTGGAGGACTCTCAGACGCTTTCTACTTACCGTATGAGAAGGCGAAAGAAGTGGATCCTTTCTTGGATATCTTCTTGAAGCACAAGGTATTCGTGGAGGCCACGGTGCCCACCCTTCTGTATTGTCTAGCCGACAACACTGGAATCCAGTTCCTATCCGGGGTGTTCACTTGGGGGCCTCAAAGAGTCTACTTTGACAAATATTTCCCTCTAATTAAACAAAGGAACGTGACATTTCTCCACCCTACCAAGTGGAGCGTTGTTTACCATAGGTTGAAAAGATTTGTTCACTCCTACTGCAATGAAATATTACCGTTTATGCATCAACACTATACTTGATGTAGAAGTACACAATTAATGTAGAGCGACTATGTTTTATTAGCATGTACTTGTGGGCGAATGTCTCGCATTTACATATAGGAAGTAATTGTGTGATACTAAATATATACGTACCGAATTTTAGGGTTCATGCAGCGGGTGGACGTATGAAAAGGAGCTGGTTCCCGGAGTAAATAATGGCCACTACAGCCATAGTAGACGCTTCCTCAGGCTGTCATCCTTACGTTTACTCTATGATTATGAATATTATTCGTATTTCCATCCGTGTTCGCTTCATATATAACAATGGTAATTATGATTAGACTGTATTTTCCCATTATCGATGGCTTTGAGGCTGATAATCAATGGGTTTCAAATCCTTAACAAGTGGTTATGTTTTCGGACTATGGTCTAGTAACAATGTGCATTGATTTACTGTGACCCCATACATTTGAATGCGAACTTAGTAATCAATTAATAATAAAAGATTTTTAAAAAACGACACCCGAACAACAAGCTACAGGTTGACAGATACTAGCTGGTCGCATAATCTGCGAAGCCATAAACTGCTCTGCACCCTTTCGTACAGGAATACAGGACTATGTAGTATCTGCCTGGTGGCTCCTATTCATCCCGTTGTGGCACTGTGGTCGTGGTACCTCATCACATACAGTCCTGATAGCAGTCTGATATACAGCCGTAGCTGTAGATGGGTAAACCTCTAAATTACTGCAACACCGTGATGAGAATCCCTATCAGAAGAACAGTGATCTCTTGTCTACGAACAACCTCTCCAAATTGTCAAGCTACGTTCAGCATGGACCTCGGTGTGAATATGTATCGTTTCGCTGTGTTTGAATTTACAGATTTTGTTCAACTGTAGAGTGGAACAAATGGGAAGTTATTTTTTTAATTATTTTAGCTCAGGAAACCTATGCATTTGGGCCCGTCACGATGTAAATGAATAAATAATGTTACGTATACGTTGTCTGGGGTTTACCTATCCTCTTTTTTACGTTCACTCATGCATGATACATGAAGATCCTCTCGGTGTTCCTTGTACCAGAATCAAAGGTCCAAATACATTATTCTTTCAATGTGTGGCTTCAAAGTGATGCATTTAAGGTGTTCTATGGAAAGGTTTCTACAAAAAAAGGCGTAACAGTATAACAAATGCGCAAATAAATGTGATACCTGAAAATGATAGAAAATTTACAATGCATGGGAGTCACTCGTGCTGATATTACTCTTATTGTGGTGCTATTCACTGTTGATTGTTTCCTTCAATTATCTTAAATGTTTCACATTTTCCATTCTAATTGTAACGGAAGCGGAACGCAATTATTGATAAATGATAATGCCAATAATGATGGTGAAATAATTGTGTTATCCACTCTCATATTGTAATTCATTCAATAAATAGCACAACTAATATTCCGTTCTGCATATTCAATCATCATCATCAATATTGCACAAGCTTTTGTGAAATCTTCTTTAGTGTTTATCTCTCCTCTATAATTAAAACATTCCTCTCCCCATAACAGTCTCTGAAGATGGGTGCTTTTTATAACAATTACCTTTCATACTATGACCGTTTGGTTATACCCAGTGCTAAATGGTGTGGTCTCAATTAGACCATCTGACAGTACCACATACATTTGTACAAGTTGTTTATTCCATCTTATTTTGACGCGATTAAATCTCTTCTGCAGATGTCTCACAGATTGCCTGGCAGAAGAGCTATACATGTAGAAGTCATAAAGCTCCATTCTATTATACCTGTAGTCTACACACTCCATGTTAAGTCGCTCCATCCAGTAAAAGGGCACATTTGCTTACTAACAGCCTTTCTAAATTAAAGACCTTGTGGGTCGGATTTTTGAAACCTGCTAAATTGCCAAAATAAGCTTATTCAAGGTTCATGTTGTATAAACGTATCTCATCAATGTAAAAATGAAATTATTTGGTGCATCTTTTGATAGTCTTTCTTTCCAGCATAGGGTTTTGTAGAGCTCTGAGCAATTTTTCCTTCCGAAAATCAACAAAAACTGTGATTTTCTAGTGATTTTCACTTTGTTCAAAATCTGGGAGACACAATTTTGAGCCAATTGTATTTATTAACATGTTTAAAGTATGTCATGAGAAGTGTAGACAATATAATTTTGAAAATTGGTAAAAGATTGAAAAAATATTAAAATGGTGAAAAATATCTAGGACCTTCAAATATTCCAACATAGAGACCCATAGAGCATGTTGTTCAACACCCCGACTTTCAGTGGACAATACTAATGAAATATATTGAGAGAAATTAATTTTCCTTTATTGTACAATGCTGACAAGAATCCTGGCTGTGATACCTGAAAGTTTCAACACAATCGGATTTTCCATTCTGATATCAGAACATTATGATTCCATGATGATATTTTTCCAAAAAATGGTGTGTTGGACCACACATCTCTAAAGGATGTATAAAAGAACTAATAATCATAATGGAATAACAAATATCCCTGATTATGTTAAGAACCCCTACCACTCATGAATACCCAGGTTGATTTTTTTCAATATAAAAAACTTACTTTTTATGGTTCAAAAACTGAAAACGTGTTGTCCGACACCCTGGGGTGTCGGACAACATGCTGTGATATAAGTTATGATTTTGGGGTTGTTTTTTATCAGTAATTGAGTGGTGTGCATTGTTAAATATAGCTTATTATCACATCATTAAAGATATAAAGGATTATAGCCTCAAATTTTATTTTTCTCATTGTTCTGAGCAATTCTATTAACGTGTTGTCTGACACCCCTCGTGTTGTCCGACACCCTTGTGTTGCCCAACACCCCAAATATGGTTCAGAGCTTTTCTTTTAAATCTAATATATGATAAAGGTATTCTGGGTAAAATATAATGTGTGTCACCATATAATATTAGTCTTTCTTAAGTTATAAGCATTTATAACATTTCTTGAAATTTCAAATATTTAGGGGGCTGGACAAACTGCAGTATTATACACAACTTCAAAAGGCTCTCAAATCTAAACCATTCATCTGATTTTGTTGGAATAATGTTTTTCTGGAAGGTACTTAGTAGGTGGATAACATAAAATATAAAAAGAAGTATTATTCTAAAAAAAATTTTTGCATGTTTTATCCCATGATCAAAGCGGAATTTAGCAGGTTTCAAAAATCCGACCCTTGTATATTTGGCCGGGCAATATATATGGTTGTGTCAAATACCTATTATCTCATTCAGTATGCAGGGTAATGCTGGTTGTGACGGGTGCGCCTGTCACATGACAGGTACAGAGCGGTATGAAGTGTTATGATATTCGTGACGATACTCATATACCCCGACCTAGACTGCCCCACCCCATACAGAGAAGGTTTGTTGTTGTTGTTTTTTTTTTGGGGGGGGGGGGAGGAGGGTATTCATATATTTCTATGTAGACAACTCTACTAATCCATGCAGCAGTCCATGCATCAATTATGCACTTGCCTGATAATGAGCATTGACGTTGCATGCTGCAGGCATTGATTCAGGTAGGAGTATTGGGGGGGGGGGGGGGGCACCGGGCTCCCGATACACACCGATTTTGACCTCCTGATACAAAATCAAAATGTACCAAAGTCGTAGCTGATATCGGGGCAGTTATTCAGGTTTCTACAATAACCTTCCGATAAACACCGATACACATCTATACATGGTGGACCCGTTCCCGGTAAATAAAAACATATCATTGGGCGTTTAAATGTTGTACCTTATCGGTGTGTATAAGTGTAACATACCGTAGCTAAGGCCTAATCTTATAGACTAGGTAACCCAGTAACAAGAAAAGAGAATTCAGAATATCTTCTATACTTAATAAAGAAGACAGATAATTATACACAGATATGTATTTATAACATATATTATAACAAAGTATACAGTTAAGGGGGGGTCCACCAACCACGACAAGGCTACGACAAGTGCCGACATGAAAGTTCCAATCGCAGCCTTGTCGCAGCCTTGTCGTGAGAAGAGCAGTGTCGGAACAGCGGTGTCGGGGCGTGTCGTAGACGTTGCTGGTTGCCGTAAAAAAGGTGCCCATTGTTCCGACACACTACGACAGTGATATCGAGGAAACCACAACATTCCACGACTAAGGTCCAGTCGTAGCAAAAATCGAACATGTTCGATATTGTCGTAGCCTTGTCGGAAGGCCCCCGACAGACCCCCAACAAGCTTCATGTCGCAGCCTGTCGTGGCCTTGTCGTATCCTCTTGGGCGTCCACCAACCAAGACAAGGCTACGACAATGGCTTTCCGACAAGGTCCACGACAGGTCTACAACCTTGTCGTGGTTGGTGGACCCTAGTTCCCGACAAGAGGCTACGACATGAAGCTTGTCGGGGGCTTGTCGGGGGGTTTCCGACAAGATTACCTCGATATCACTGTCGTAGTGTGTCGGGACCATGGACGCCTTTTTTACGGTAACCAGCAGTTGGGCCTAAACTACTACTTTGAGCGAGGACCTGTTAGGAGGCACCCTGTGTTATTCTTTATTCATACAACACAATCCGCGATGCAATTGGTCAGCAAAACATGTGAAATAACCAACGGAAAATTATGAAAAAGAATATTTATAAAAGAATAATTCTGCCCTGCAAATATGGTGAAATTTGTTTATAGATAAGGGTCTGAAATTGATCATTTCATAGTTTAACGTGGGACTTATCATTTCATAGTTTAACATGAAGCTGAAAGAAATGTGTGATATTGATTTGTATCTACTGGTGAAATATCAATTATAAAGATGCATTATTTGCGGAATTATAAAGGATTATATATATGCTACATCAAGCCATGTATTAATGCACTGTCTGCATCGTGAGGTACATGCTCACCTTTCTCTGCACCCACGTTACGACGCACACTGACGATACACACCGATACACTACGACATGGACCTCCCAATATGGTGCGATTTTGCCATTTATTGGGAGTTTTATCAGCGTGCATCGGCGTTGGTGGGTGCTGGGTCTAACAATCATTGGGCTTGGTGCTGTGATTTCATAAACTAATTACATGAACTAAATTGATAACATAAACACAGAATGCTAGGAGTACTTGTTAGTGATGCAGGGAATGTAAGCTCCTTCGTAAAATAGACCCGCGATACTCGGGAATGGTCAGGATCTAGTGGATGAAGCCGCATATTTTCACCTGTCCCACTTTGCGTGTATGCTGCCCTAGTATACAGCTTGTCTTCCTTGTGTGATGTTGCTGTCGTTTGGTATTGAGATACTGAATCCTGGCTAAGGCCTGTTTCCATTGACCGACGAAATGGGTGTAAATGAGTTAACCTAATAGCCTATTTACATAGGCCCTCATCGATCTACAGTCAGGCAGCACCGATGGACCTTTACCACTGCTGAGGCAAACTAAAAATGGGCTATTACGAGAATAGCTATGAGCTATTAGGAGAACTACAAGAATCTACACCGTTTTTGTTGGCCAATGGAAACGGGCCTTTAGGAATACCACGATAATACAAGCGAGTAACCCCCTGGCCTTCTTTCCCCAAGCACCCGTCTTTGTCCATTTCCTATGCTCCCCCCCCCCCTCCCCGTTTCTATTGCCTTCAGCGTCAACAGCCCATGGCCTGTGCACTGACAGGACTGTGTGGTTGTGCCTCCTCCCGGGTGAGCGCGCTGCCTGCTCCACGGCCCCGTCTGCCTGTACTACTCAGTCAGCGAGCAGCTCCAGCCCGGGTCAGTCGGTCAGTCACAGTGAGTAGCTCAGAGGCTTAGATACGATGGGTTCGGACGACGCTCAGGTGGAGGCCGCCATGAAGGTGGCCTTCGACGAGGTGGACTCTGATAACACAGGGAAGATAAGCCTGGTGCAGCTCGGCCAGGTGCTACACCAAATGGCAAGGCAGCAAACGGTGCCGGACAGCATCATACAGGTACGTGTGTATGTGTGTCAATCCCCTCGTAGCTACACCGCAGGCGGCTCCACCACAGCCAGCACCATCACTGCCACTAGCCACAACCCTATAGAACCACCACAGGCTGGTCATATCTTGAATAGTGTAGCATGCATTGATTGCAGTGAGCTGCTAGCTGCATGCAAAAGGCTCCATGCGCTTATAAATAAATGCTCCTTCAGCTGAGTAATACAACCATGCATGTAGTGACAGCCCCGTTTCCATACGATCCCCTGCGTCAGTAGCTTATGCAGTGATACGCGCGGAGCATTCAGAGGATTTGTGTAGGGTGGATTAGATACTCCCTTCTCTCAGAGAATACTGGAGGACACGACCCGTAACGAAATCGACCCGTAAAAAACTCGACCCGTAAAAAGCTCGACCCGTAAAAAACTCGACCCATTTTAAAAACTCAACCCGAAACGAACTCTACCCATTTTAAGAACTGGACCCGGAATGAACTCGACCCGTTTTGAATCTTCCCTACTCAAGTATCTCAAGTGTGAATAGATACTACATTTAGAAGTAAATATGTTATCTTGATTTAAAATTTGGTCTTTTTTCTGGGGAAGAAAACAAACAGAACACCTTACCCTTAACCCTGTCCCTAACCCTAACCCTATCCCTAGCCCTAACCCTATCCCCAACCCTAACCCTAACCCTACCCCTAAACCTAGCTGGACTTATTTTCCATATATGCTGGTTATTTGTCTAAAAGCTAACTTGTATATGAAAATTCACTAGTATCTGGAACAGGTCAAGTTCTCCAATCGATTTCTCCAAAACGGGTCGAGTTTCCTGACAACTAAGGATTGAGTTCTCTTCGGGTTGAGTTCCCGAGTAACTTTATCGGACACCACCAATGTACCATGTTGTAGTAGTTCAGTACTTTGTATAGGGTTAAGGTTAGGGATAGGGTTAGGGAAAGGATAGTGTTAGGGATAGGGTTAGGGATAGGGTAAGGGTTGGGGAAAGGGTCAGAATTAGGGAGAGGGTTATGGGAATGGGTTTCTGTGTGTTTTTCTCCCCAGGGAAGACCAAATTTAAACCAAGATAAATACTACTCAGTATAGTAGTATTTATCCACAGTTGAGACATTGGGTCGAGTTCGTTACGGGTCGAGTTCTCCAGTATTCCTCCGTGAAGAGGATCTTGCAACTCTAGTGGACCTGCCCCACTAAAGTATTGATTCATGTCACTGAGCTAGAGAGACACACTCTAATCTGCTTATCTTCCTACCCCTTGCTGAGTGATCCTGTCAGAGATTAGAGAGCTCATTAGATTGGGTATGCAGGACTTGTAAACACGGTTAGCGTATCTGGGATCATGGGACCAAACAGGGAACATTTAAAAACCTCAGCAATGGGAATCCATCGGACTGGGACTGGTTGGAAACAGTGGAGAACACCTGTTATCCTCATTCCATAGAATTAGACTTTAATGTGCGATGTATACACACTATTGACTGGTTTCTGATAAAAGCTGTTGTATGCTCCTCGGAGTTGACTCCACGCAATATCCTCACATACGCTTGGATATTACTATACATCAACTCCTCGGCGCATACAGTCGCTTTTATCTGAAACCAGTCTATATATTATATTTATTATCCACTTTCTCTGGACAAGTGGCATGTCGATATCAGTTCGTTTTAGGTATGGACTATTTCTCCGTACGCACTATTTTTCCGTATGCACCACCTGGAGCATACAGCATGCATGCTCCAGTATGTCCATACACACTCCCTATGTGTTTTCTATGGACACTTTGTATGAGGTGAATGATAAAAAGACATTCCGGATGCCTCCATATGAATTATTTACCTTGTTTTTCTCCAGTAAACATAAGCAACCTCGCTCTCAGTTTATTCAAAGGTACCTTTGAAATGCAGCATCCATGTATGGTATCACATTTGATGAGAAGTCATCATTGCACGTACCACTGATCTGCGCGTGTATGGCGTTGATGTTCTATTGCCTGATGGTCGACTTAAATTGCATGGTTCAATATTACACTGATCAGTCTTTGTTAACAAACACACAATTGAATATTTGATCAGACAATTCTGTGAATTATTAATGACGAATGGAGTCACACTGCCTGATGCCATGTCCAATGCGTTAGCTGCTGATAATCCTTTCAAATATCGTTTTCCTAAAATGACGGATGACGTTCAATCCATTGGCAAGGAAGAATGCTATCAACCTTTCACTGAATAAAGATGTTGCCAGCGGTTGATGTTTTATTATTTGATACCTCGTTTGTTATAATAAGAAAAGGAAAGGAGTACACTGTATTTAGTAACTAGAAAAGGGAAAAGGTCTTTGTCTTAAAACTTAAGGAGAAAAGTGTATACACGTAAATTGTGCAAAGATATGGAAGAATACATCCAGTTATCTGATGCTTTTCGTCGGAAATGTTCTGAGGCTATGAGATGTCAACATAAAGGAATGTGATATATAGAAAAGTATAATGTTTCAGTTTCTATTAGATCATAAAGGTTGGGCGTTGTGTGCCCCCTCCGTGTGGTTGACCCAGAAAAAATAACTTGATATATAAAAAAGGCTCCTTTAGATATAATGAAAGGGTCGCACCGCATCAATTATCGTTAATGGAACCGTAGGAGAGGGCAGCAATACGATCATCGTGTTTGTAGAGTTTACAGCAATGTATATGTTGAACAGCATAATTCACGTTGCTTATAGCTGCATGGAATTTCTCCTTTCGATACATCCTGGTAGTTATGTCATACGCTGCCGTTGCATTCTAATAAAAATTGCAGAGGTGCAATATGGTACATTTGGAAAGAGATTCCTAACGCGGTGATTAACCCAAGAACACAATAGTCAGCAGGAGAACTGCCATCTTCCCATGAATAAATGAATATATATTTGGATAAATCATATAGATAGTTTTATCTGGAGATCCCCGAGTAGCTTCAGCACAGGGTGTTAGTTGATTAACACGAAAAATAATGGTTCACCCATACATGTACAAGACTTTTATGGCAGTGCTGCTGCATGTACTGGTTCACGTCAAGGTCCTATTACCAAGCACCAATAGAGTAAATGCGTATGCTGAAGTGTATGCCTATTGATTCGGTGGATTACGTCAGGGTCACAATAGCTGGAAATTGGACATCTTTGATTAGATTAGACGTCATGTTCATGCAAATAGCTCTATGCAATATGCATGCCTAGTGTATGGTCTGTTACATGTTGGGAGAAATACAATACGTGAACATAAGTATTAGTTTGAAATGGCGAAGTATTCTCCTTAGTTATTATTACATTTGTTGCCACGCATTAGGCAATAGACATACGATGTGTTTGGTACATAGAGCATATCAGATTTTTATTTTTTAAAGAGTGACCATTGAAAATGCCAAAATGGAACACTTGTTACCATCAGCAGAATACATAGACAATAATCGATGGGTTTGTGGACAGGCGGCCGTAAACCAAGAGAGGTTGACGCGTACTAATACACGAGCGCTAGCCCGTGTACCATGGTCTTGAGGCCGTATACCACAGGTTTTAATCCGTATACCACAGTTATGGTATCTGACAGGTTTTATACAACGGGTCGTGGTTTACTGAGTCCCCATACATCTTCAATGGGGGCTTTGTATGCGATGGATAATAAAGCTGGAGTGAAGCACCAAAATACATTTGAGCTCGGTAAGTCAAAGTTAATGGTTCGTCTTATTGCCCAAATAGTGTCTATTTCGATTATATTTTCCCAACCTTGAAAATACTGCACGGGTCTTCATTCTGATCAGGCAGTACTATAGTGTCCAAAATGGTGGCATTATATGCTCAAATTCTACGTACCCACTCGGAGAACTGGTCATAAACATGTCCACTGTTGACCCACCTCATTGATTTCCATCCCCCGGAACATCTCCGGGAATAGGGGCCTTGTCTCGGGACAAAATGGCACACTAGATCGAAGACCACATCTGTGTCCATACAGTACTGTCAAGCATTTGCGTCACGTCTTCTACGGAACAAAAACCCATTCCTCAGGGTATCCAGAGTCATTTCCTAACCAATCAAGTCGGAGTATATAGTAGGCGCTACATTTGTTTTGCAGACACGTTCACAGTAAATGCATGCTTCTTGGGACTGCCTGGCAGGCAGTACACCACCACAACCTCCCCTTTACATACCCCTTACTTGCTTTGCGCACTGTGTTCAATAATGATATATTCTCGAATGACTGCCAAGGTTTTAGTGTATTCCGGGGCTTGCCGCTAGACTTGATTGAAACTAATATCTGTTACTCAACTAAGTAAATACACGTGTGATGTGCAGATTATGAATGTTGATGTTATTGGTATACATTTACTGTGATAATGTAATAATGTTTTAATTGAAAGCCTATTTCTGCGTGGCATTATAAATATTCAGCATATTTTTAAGGGGTTTCCCATGAGACCCTTCCCGTCTAGTGAGATGTTAGGGGGTAGAGGATTAATACGCTGGGAATATTCATTTTACTCAAAATGCCACCTCTCGTACATGGCAAAAACACTCAAGTTCCCAATAGTCCCGACCTTGGTCGTCATCCTAATGGACATTATTTTTAATCACTCACATGACCACGAATATCAACCGGTGGTTCGACCAAATGAACTAGCATGATGTTGTCAACTACACTCCACTTCCCATTGAGTGGTAATGTTGTTAAATACCAATATTTTGTTAAAATATTTATTACATTACTTTAATGTCTAGCGTTTTCCCCCTTGAATTCATTCGATCAATTCACTGTACAATGGTCTTCCATTGTCCGGAAAAAGTACAACAATACATTTTCATTATAAAAATCATGACCTCATTAAGTTGACGTGCTTGGAATATCATGTAGACAAAAAGTCTAACAAAAATATACATAAGGCACAATATTTACAATCTTGGCATTTGTTATAAGCAAAATACATACGCCCTACACAGATAAATCGACATTTTATCTTTACTTATCAAACATATTTTCCGGTGTTACTGTCATGGCTATTGTTAATTATATTCTACGGATGCTCTCAATATATCATGAATTGCCATGCATCAATCAACAACGTAAACACTGTCCAGTATACCTAGTATGTACTTTAGAAGTTGATCAGGTTTAATTCTGGTATCGGAAGGTCCAATGGCTGGACATTTATCAATTAAGGTGAGATCACTAATTTGCACAACGAAGGTCATGTAGGCCTGTACATAATGATTAAGGCGAAGAGGGGTTTGGAATGCGAAAGTTTATTGAGTATTTAGAGATTGGTAATGTTGATAGATATAGAGGACACGTGAGATAGATATTAACATACATAATGATACATTGGGAAAGTGTCCAACAAGTGCTACCAGTGTCCCTCCAAGGAATACGTACATATGATTTTCAACAAGTCGCTTTATCATTTCATCTTTTTTTCTGTCAAGAAGCGAGAATTTTATCTTTATCCCCACCCTGCTCCAACCTCATCCCTAACCTTGTTGAGACACCTACACATTTGATAGTATGCCCTACTCGTCAACTTGGTATTCTTTCTTTTCATAGGAGATCATGGCGACGTCAGATGCTGACAATTCCGGTACGATCACATTCGACGAGTTCAAGACAGCCGTGATGGGAATAAGCCATATCGTCTTGTAAGTTTTCCCAGCGGTGTTTTCTGTAGGAATGATGCAATGGATAAGATACCTGGCCTCAATCCTATTGTACATGTATTATGGAACATACATCTTGGTTTGTATCTGCCAGATGATTGTTGATACATAAATTGTTCACGCTCTCTGTCTCTTAACTTAAGGATTTGTTATGGTGCCGGTTCCTTTCCTGTTATACCCAAAGACTACTTTCATACTACATTATTGATTAATTCTTCCCGAAGACGACAATGATCAGCAGGTCTATACCGGGGACCAACCTAATGTAGTGTGTTGGTTATATATCTCTATATTTGCTTATACTTACATATGTTACTGTTTCACTATTCTTACCGCAGGAACATAAGACTCAGAAATAACAATGTCACGTGATTTCAATCTGTCGCCATCGTGGTAAATCTATTAAACTAAACGCTCAGGACTAGATATGTATATACATTGCTCATAACTGGCAAAATGCTTATGTAAGTTCATTTATATAATTGTCGCTGTATATACACGGGATTTACTTCAGATATTTCAATTGCAGCATCCTAATTGTGAACGATGCTCAACCGCGCTTTGAGAAATACGATGTGGACAAGTCCGGCAAACTTAACGCTACCGAGCTGCAGGCGTTGGTAGACTCCCTGCCCGACCACCGCAAACCCACCAATGTGCAGGAGATCATCAACACGTGCGACCGCAACGAGGACGGCGAGATAGACTTCGACGAGTTCATTAGGATGATTCTTAACGACAAAGCCTAAATGTTCCTCCCGGCTGGTATTCAGTAACAAGTTGATCTCATCCTCGTTCATCTCTCAAGCACATAGGCGGGATGGCTCATACTGTATGCATGTTTGTATAACATAATGCATAAGAATGACTATTCATTCTCTATGGTTATAATAGATATTGTATCATTGATGGGGGTATCAATGTTGTCATACACCTATTATGCATGTGTATTTATTAACATTTGTTACATCTAAGGGGACTTATATTGCAATGAAGAAGGCTACCATTTCATTTTCAATCATTGTTGTCATTCTATAATTCGACGACATTATTCATTAACATTGTTCTTGCTATGTTAGTTGAGTAGTATCTCAAGTGTAGTCCTGATTATTTTTTTTAATATTTCAATTTAATTACTAGCAGTGAATATGTATCTCTAGGATTGTTCGCATTCTGTATATCTACATGTATATGCATTTCAAAGTATTTTTTTGCAAATCAGGCTTCCATATATGTACAATTAATTAGCTTCCTCTTACTTTGGTTTCACCATTCATATTTATAAATCGTTTAGTTTGATTCCGGAAAGTAGATTAATTCATATCGTTAGAGACATTTCAATATTCATACGTACCATAGTATTTGTTAAATCAAATTTTATATTCAGAGACCAACATACAAATGGTGTTATATGTCTCGAGATTCCTTATATTTTCTTCAAATCAAGAGCCGAAGCCTAAAGTACCTCCATTGATGATTGATTAGATATATACGGAGGTCAGAGATTTATGACTCTTGTTTTTATTTTCTCAGACATTGGAGGGTAGACATCTTACATGCCCATTTATACACTTTGCATTATTTCTTACAATTCTTGATATTCATGTTGGTTGTTTACATACATATAGATAAATAAATATTCAAATTAACAAATCAAAAACTGTCCTTTTGAATAATTTCACTTAGACCCAAATCCGATGATCAATTTTATCCTTTAACCATTTTCTGCATGCAGATACTCTTGTTGCCTTGTACTGGAGTACAGATTCGCAAGGAATTCAAATCCAGGACGACATGCACAAGTTAGATAGAGTGAACTCATATCCCAATTTAGGAATAGATGTAGATGATTCTTTTAGCTTTGAGTTGCATATAATCGCTGGTGGAGCTATAATGATAATAACAAGATAATTGTGACAAACAACGATTGACTCCTGAGTTGGCATAATTAATATTTATTAATATAGTGTTCAAATAATAATAACTATCGCCATCAATAAAAAAAAAGTTTGTCTGGCCGGTCGCATGAGGGACCAGATGAAGAGTGATCCCTACAGGTGAGGTGCCGCAGCACCTGATCGGCACCGTAGACGGCGCCACTTGGAGAGAGGTCACCGCTACATAGTGGCATCTGGTGGGGAGAATTGGAACTTGCTCCCGGGCTCCTTATATTAATATAAACTTGTCCGTTTATATTTCACATAATCGCTGGTGGTGCTGTAATGATAATAACAAGATAATTGTGACAAACAACGATTGACTCCTGAGTTGGCATAATTAATATTTATTAATATAGTGTTCAAATAATAATAACTATCGCCAACTGCCAAAACGGAGTCAATCAAAATTGTTGGAGAAAACATGTGCAATTATCTCATTGTCCAGATCCTTTTTCTCCTCCATCGTTCTTGTAAGGTACAATAGTACTGACCAAGAACGCCAGTCTCCCATTTCCCTTATGTCCGCAAGGGAGATGGATGCTCCCCCACGCCTCAACGAATGTGAAGTGCATTCTTCAAAAACTTTTTTGCGCAAGTTTTCTTTTAATAATGAAGACAGCCATTTGTAAGTATCTTTGACCAATACCCCTGAACGCATATATGAAATGATGTGATCCTGTTTACTAGAAAACTTCACCATAGAAAATAATATACATAAATAATAATATATACAAAAAGGGGATCCATCAATTCTCTTGAATGGAATCACCATTACTCTATCGCCAAATTGTATAGTTTTGGATCTAACGATAGTAATCAAACAATAGTGTTTTTCAAAGACTACATCATTTACGGAAATAGCGAAACCATCCTCAACAAGATTTTCTCATCAAACCTCTAAATCCTAAGATACAAGCACACCAAAAACTGACATCTTCTGATGAAGACAATTTCAAAGAAGAGAAAATTGATAATAATTCTCCTTTTGTTATTGGCCTGGCTTGATGAACAGAAAATCCTATACTACGCTTAATTCCTAATAATGTCTGTTTTATTCTAAAATCTTCAATATCCACATGTTTAATATCGTTTACTCTATGTAACACCCATACCGCCGATAAATAATTAACAATAGAATTGTATTTGAACTTTTCCGCCATAAATGACAGGTACATACATATGGTATATACTGAGGCTGGAACAATAAGCAATTTGGTTTCCGGAAGGGGTTGGGTACCTGTGATGCTCTTTTCCAAATTTTTAAAGATATCTACGAGGCTAGAAATAGTGGTAATATTATGGCAGTTGTACACGTTGACCTAAAAAAGGCCTTTGATTCAGTGCCTCATCAACTTTTAATTAAGAAACTTAGATACGAATTTTTCTTCCCCAAAAATATAGTTGACTGGATAAAAAATTATTTGTTAAATAGGACTCAAAAAGTTAAGATAAATGGTCTACAGTCAAAGTTAAAAAGAAATGATTATGGAGTCCCCCAGGGTTCCGTTTTAGGGCCGATTTTATTTAATCTATTTATTAATAATATGTGTGATGAAGTTTTTTTAAGCAGTCATATGGAATATGCGGATGATTTAGTTATTTACCGTATAGGAAAGAATGAAAATGAAATAATATATAATTTGCAAGATAGTCTAAATAAGGTTACAACATGGTGCAATACTAATGGAATGACGATCAATACAAAAAAGACAAAAAGTATGTGGTTTTGCTCTAACTGTAGATTAAAATTATTGAATCCTCTTAAGTTAAGTTGTAATGGGAAAGAATTAGGTATGGTAAATAAATATAATTATTTAGGTGTCACCCTGGACATTGTAATGAACTTAACACATCATTTAAAAAATATAAACAAAAATGCAAATTACCGATTGTTTAAATTAAACAAGATTAGGAAATTTATCGACAAGGATACAGCACGGAGAATCTATATAACCGTCATTAGGCCAACCTTAGAATACTGCTCTTTTTTAATTGATGGATCCAATTTAAAAGAAATTAAATCTTTACAAACAACCCAAAACAGGGCACTAAGGTGTATCTCAACAAATTGGGCCATGATACAAAATATTGAAAATTTACATAAAATAAATAATAATGACTTTTTAGATGCGAGAAGAAATATGCAGGTATTAAATTTAATGTATAAACAATCTATCAACATGAATAATATAGACATAGGAGAACGTGTTACCCGAAGTAAACATCATATAAGATTTAACAAAGAAAGAATCAATAGTAGTACCTATTATAGATCACCAATGTATCGGGGAAATGTATTATGGGATAAATTACCGAGTACCACACAAACGTTAATAACTACTAAAGAGTTTAAAAAGGAAATTAAAACCATGTTTTCGGTATATGATTGGAAATGAATAGTCAAGGAGACTGAATGTATTCATAGGATGTTACACTTATGGAACTGTATTTTCTACCTTCATACCACTATCATAACCTTACCCATTTTTGTATTCAAGGGTCGGTTAAACATGTTCACTATTTGTTATGAGATTCCTGTACAACTTATGCTCGGTGGAAGATCTCACCTCGGTGAGAACCGTAGTTAATAAAAAAAAAAAATTAAAAAAAAGTGGGACTAATTCATATAACTCACAAAAATGTATATAATGTCCCCATTGGCAATTTCTAGTTACTGATGTATTTGAAGACATCCATGCGGAGCGGTAACCGTCCATTTTCTTCTCCACTTCAATAGAAACAACAATAACCATGAGTAAGGTGAGATTGTAGATTACACTCACCCAAAATAATTCCCTTAGCCAATTCATGGTATCTTATTTCTACTTCTGCCCGTGTTGATCGCTTGGACTACTGAAGTATTGTCGGACCAAAAGGTAACGTGTGTGTCCTTCCACAGGTGGCCCCACCGGTGGACTGCCGCAATAATTGGTCACAATTCCAATATATTGATCACCTTTTGGTGGTCCTCAGAAGGAAGACGTACCCAGTGATGGGATAACTTTTCCGTTGTTGGAACTCTGGACAATTGGTCTGTCCAAACCCCACACAAACAATCCGTATCCCACACTGCACCGAAGCCAGATAATGACGAATCTGATTCCACCCAGTTGTTGAAATCTTGTTTGGGGATTAGGATTTTTTGACTGCCATTAAAAATGACCAAGAACTGTTTCCACCAATTTAGGTCTTGGTGTAACCATTCAGGTAAACGACAGTGATGAACTCTGTCACGTAGATAATTCAAGAAATTGATTAGTCTACGTGAAAACGTTCTTCCACCTCTCACTACCGTTGATGCATGTGCCAATGTACCCGTTAGGACCGACAATTCATGAAATGAACATGTATTTTTATCGGCAAACTCCTCCACCAATCTATTAACCTTTTCCAATTTAGTCTGGGGTAACCTACCCTCCATGGCTATACTGTCCATTTCTATACCTAAATAGACAACCTTTTTGGTAGGACGAATGACTTTGTCCCATGAAATTTCAAAACCGAGACGCTGTAGTAACAACACTAAAGTGTCTAAATGTTGTTGACATTCTGTTTCATTTTCCATATTACCAAGAAATCATCTAAATAGTTGAAGATTCTATGAATTCCTTTCCTGACCATGCATCGTACAGTCAGTAATAGGGCGAATTTTTCCTGAATCTTTCTTCTTAATAGCGCCCATGGCATGAGTACATTGGGGGGAAACGTTAACCTTACTTATTACCTCCCTCTCCAATTCAAGCTCTATTGTCAAATCGGTTACCCATGGCCGTTGGTCAGGGGTGGTCATTGCTCCCCCTGGTGTTCCCCCCTCTCGCGCGACACGAGCGCCCCTCCTGCCCCCTAGCGGCTTTCACACGTACTGCGCAGTCACGAGCGCGGCCACGCCATCGGTCCCGGTCTCACTTCTTCTCTAGCTGTACTGCAGTACACACCTACTCCAGTCTTTCTCATCCCACCCACCCTCAAACTCACTACTTTTTCCTACTCACGTAGGCCCCTCTTTTATCCTTTTCCTACTCACGTAGGCCTTTTTTATTTACAATATACAATTTATCATGTATTGTATCACGTACAATTAACATTTATATTGTATATCATTTTCTTATCATAATTGACCGTTACTCTATTTGTCAATTACATTTACCTTATTACTCATATTAATATCATATTCATATGTCGTCCAATAAGGTCGGCATAAAATTTTACCCATATAAAATTCAATAAAATTTTATGTTCCCAAGCCCCTGCTTCTCTCCTTTTATCCAGGGTAGGGGTAATGCATTTTTTATTTGAATTCTTGACTATACACACTATTGTAATTTTTACAAGTATACGAACCGTCAAAATTATCGTTGACAATGGAAAAACCGTTAGTCACACCTTCCATGATGAACAAAGCGTTTTGATCTATATCACGAGATTCAAAACATTCCTTGTAAAACTCGCATGGATTTAACTGATTCACTCTATCACCTATCCAATGGTTACCATTGCACTCTCCGGAACATGGGTGACTAAGGGGGATTTCATTTTTCTCATCAGAGTTTTCAATCAAAACCTTAGAACTTTTACCACCAGTTTTACCGACACCGTCAGTAATTATTTCCACCGGAAATATTTTTTCTGAATTTTCAGAAGTATTAGAACAACCTTCACTTACTACCGTGTAAGTTGAGTCAAATCGAACATGTCCGCCATTTTGTAACAGACTTGTAGTGGAACCATTCAATCTCCACGAGTCCGCTTTAGGCTGGTTACCTACTGGATTCAAACATGCGATAGGAGAGTGATCGACAGATTTTCCTGCCGCACTCTGACTTATAGAATCAACCATAGTTTTGTTTTCGATTATTTCTTTGGAACTATATTGTTCATTGCTGTGAAAACTAGTGAAATCTTTTTCTACACCAAAACTGAATTTTTGGTCATAGTTTGAACCCCTGGAATCCGTGTCCGTACACCGAACAACCACTGCTCCGGACGGGTGTGGTCCACACGCCCACAAGAATGTTAGTCTCAATTCATGATTTTCCTTTTTCACTTTTGTATACATCAAAGTCAATATGTTGGTTCTCCGATATTGTTAGTGATATCTGAGAACCTACCTGATCCTATTTTTGTTCTTTTTGGTCTTTGTTTCCTTTGCGGCAAGTGATAACTGAATGGTTACCGGCACATTGCGTGCATTCATGTTTGTATGCGCAGTTAGGAAAAGAACAACCTTCTTTAGAAATGTATTTCCAGCAGTATCCCGTTTGTTTTTCACTTGAGCCCAAAGGCCCACCTTTTTGAGATCCCACTTTCTTTTCTTTATCTGTCATGTCTCTGAGACGTTTGTTTAGATTTACGTATGCGAATGTGGTCTCGAAATTGAGGAATTTTGCAGTTAAAAAACTGTCCCCATACCCAAACCCAGATGGCCCTAAACGGTCACATTTCTCTCGCAAAGCCTGGTCGTATTCGACCAAGGCTTTGCCTGTGTGTGTACTTTTTCGGTCAACCATATATGATAAATGGTCAGAATATCCTGAAACATCCGTTCCACTCATCATCATGCTACGCAAAAGGCCCATACTGGCGCTTAATACCTGGTCAAAGGTCGGGCTATCAACATTATGAGGCAAAAAAGGACTCAAAGAATACATCTTCAACTTACATTTTCCTTTGTCACATGTGTGTCCTCCTGAACAGGTTGTGTTTGTCGCAGCAGCGCCTTGTACATCTGGCGGGTAGAATGCAGTTGTTGGAGTTGGTGGATATGCTGGCGCCCCTAGTCCTTCATGTTGACTGTTTGTCGCACCTTGTCCACTTGTCGCCCCTTGACCCGCTGTGTTGTCGGCTGTTTCTTGTCGAGACCTCGTCTTCTTCACCTTTTCATTGTCCGCCTCTGGTCTGTCTCGTGATTCGTCTGAAGAGTCTCTCAATGTTAAACTTGAGAGTGTTGTAGATATCTGGGACAATTGAGCTCGCAGTTCTGCCATTTGTCGCTGCATGTCCATATTGTCCTTCTGTAGATTCATATACCATGAAGGGGGTTCTTCTTTTGTAGCCGGTGCCTTCGCGCCTTCAGTGCCGCCATCTTTGATGCGTGTAAGCCTGTCGACTTCTCTAGATTCTTCTTGGATTTCTTCTTCCAGTTCTTTAAAGCGACAAACCGGACATCCTTCGCGATGACTTCTGGCATCATATTCTGTTCTGCATTTTGTACATTTTTGCATCTTGAATGATTATTCAATTGCTGATATCGGCTAAGCTACAAAAAAGTTTGTCTGGCCGCTCGCATGAGGGACCAGATGAAGAGTGATCCTACAGGTTAGGCGCCGCAGCACCTGATCGGCACCGTAGACGGCGCCACTTGGAGAGAGGTCACCGATACATAGTGGCATCTGGTGGGGAGAATTGGAACTTGCTCCCGGGCTCCTTATATTAATATAAACTTGTCCGTTTATATTTCACATAAGAAACCTTACAAAGAGAGTAAATCACCGACTCTTATTCTAGACACTTATTGAGTAGAGCAATCCTAGTTTACAAACAAACAATAGCACCACTTTTTAAATGTAGTTCACTTGTATAGGAAAGTACAAACCAAAATTGGCTTGATAAGCTACAGAGACGGTAGAGTCGTGGTTTACGAATAAGCCTGATGGATCAGGCCAGGGATCACACTGTCAATAGCCTTCACTCGATTTTTTTGAGTGTCTACTCTTGAAATAAGGAGAGCTGAACTCTCTCTGACCTATATGAGAAAGAGAGCTATCAAAGTTGGAATAATAGCCCAGGACGAGCCCATAGGTAACATTGATGATAATAGTCGTAATCTCAGGTATAAGGAAATAAATCAGCGTTCAAAATTCTGAAACCGCATACTGAACAATATGAAAATCCCCATTGTACATGTATAGAGGTTGCAGCACCTGGAACGTCCAGATTGAGGAATTGAAAAACAGAGTGTTTCAAATCATTACCAGAGATACCTCAGAGGTGACAAGATTAAACTAAATCAAAACCGCTATATCATTTGGATTCAATGTGTTTGACAAACTTTGTCATATGCTAATTTCTTTGTTCAGCACATTCCAGTTAACTGAATCTAGAATCGAGCAGAATCTAGTGGTGATACCACAATCGTTTAGGTTAGTCTATCAAGGGCCCATCAATAAAGTATGTACGCACTGAGGCGGGGTGGGGCGGGGTGTAAAATCGTTTGGAAATTCTGCTCATTCTCCTTCTTTGTTCTATTGTATACAAGATTGGGAGGGGGTGGCGGATCAAAATATCAGGAATACTGCGTATACTTTATGGCTGTGCCCAACTCATTCCGTCACATCCTATACGTCCAAATCTAATCTCATTTCCCTATTCTTTTCTCATTTGTTATGAATATCTGAATATGCAAAATCTTATACCACACATGCAAGTTGTATACAGTTCGTAAGCTTTAAGCTTTAATGTTGCTATAGGCCCTACTTACCTGTATCATGGGTTGATGGAGATGTGTAATCAAATTATAAAACCATAATAATTGATAAAGTTTGTTTAATAAAAAAATCCGATCTCTAACGGGTATAAGGGGTAATAGACAGACACATTGCAGATGTGTTATATGATTTCACTGATGATTTCTATCTTGCAAGAGACCACACTTACATAACACCCACATGCTACGTGGACATTTGTAAAGCATTTGCCTGTGTGCCACATCAACTCAGGACCTGATATTCAAGCTAAAATCCTAATCTCACAATATCATTCAAACTGGATTGAGGTAATTTGCAAAACAGAAAACAAATAACTAAGGTAAATGGAGATGAATCTGCTACAGAGAATATCCTATTTGGGGTACCGCAGGGTTCAGTGCTTGGCCCCCTGCTATTTCTACTGTATATAAATGATATGTGTCGAGGAATAGATGAGTGTGAATATATTCGATCTAGACGATCTAAACGTTATTATCAAATTGGTGAGCTGTGCATATCTCTTGATAAGTATTTCTGCTCTCAGAACCCACATAAAAATATTTGGTCTGAGAGTGAGAATTCATGGATATGTCCAGGGTTTAACCATGCCAAGCCATTAGTCGCAGCTCAGCGCAGATGGGGTGGGGTGTAGTGGCGGCAGTGTAGTAGTTGTGAACCAACCCAACAGGTGGCATCTCTACTGTTAAACCTTTATGATACGACACATGGTATGTATGTGTGTATGTATGTATGTAGCTATCCATCTATATGTATATATATATGTGTGTGTGTATATATATATATATATATATATATATTGTAAAGGATGACAAGTCCAAGAAATACAGTTCACACAAAGCTGCTGGTGTTTATTCAAAGAAGCCTACTGGTACATCGAACATGCTAAGTATCTCGTAGGTAACGTCAAAGGCGACCTCTCTCAAGGGCTGGCGCACCACAAGTGACCCTCCGGGGCGGCAGCGCTCTACTTATATAGCCGAGGCGTGACGTCACGCCTCGCGAGTCCCCGTGGCCCCGCGAGATCTACCAAACCCCGGTAGATCCCCGCTAGGCCCCCGGGGACCTCCCCGCTAGAGCGCTGCCTCCCGGAGTAGACACCCTCCTTCCCCCCCTGGCCGCTACACTCTCCCCTGCCTACTTTAAGCACGGGGGCGGAAAAAGAGAGACCATACCGGCCTTTGATGAAATACATTATTCTTTTTTTAAAAACCAGAAGGGCCCACCTCCGAGGGGCCGCCATAAGGGCCTACCGCTACTGCTACAACTATAGTGACAAAACTTCGTAACGCAACTGACCATCCTCTAACGGGGGCCTCCATAAGGGCTTACTACTATCGAACAACAATCAACAACAAATTTCTTCCGTCCTGTCTAACAACAAACACTGAGGGGCACGCCACCCTCCTAACTTAGTTCCACGTCCGCTGCCGCATCCTCTTTGGCCGTCCTCGTCGAACAACAAACACTGAGGGGCATGCCACCCTCCTAACTGAGTTCCACGTCCGCTGCCGCATCCTCGTTGGCCGGGAGCCCCTAGTTAGGCCTCCACCCATCTCACCATACCTCACACTAACTCATACAAAGTGATTTTGGCTCTTCCCCGGGGGACTGCTACCGCCCCCCAGTTACGGACCCCGACTACTGGTACTCGGTCAACTATCCTTCCCCCGGAGCCCGGGGGGTCAGTCGCGACCGCGGGGCCCAGCAGCCGAACGTTACTGTCCCCGTCCCACATCTGTACCACGGCCCGCACTGCACCGAAAGGCAGGAAGGTGGGGTGCACAGGCCCAGGGGCCCTAATGACTTGCTCCCTCCTCCGCCGGCGGGTCGGTGGGGCCCTCTGCGCCTCCGGCCTCTGCTCCCCGGTAGTCTCCTCGGTTACAGGTGGGGCCTCCGGGGTTTGCTGGGCCTGTCCCTGCGCGGCCTCCTTGGTAGGTGGTGGGGCCTCTGGTGTCCCCGAAGCAGTTCCCTGGGCCGGTCCCCGCGCGGCCTCCTCATGTGATGGTGGGGCATCCCTGCCGGCAGGCGTCTTGGCCCGCGATGGGGCCTCCAGGGTCCTCGGGTCGGGTCCCCGGGCCGGTCCCTGTGCGGCCTCCCCGGACGCTGACAGGGCATTCGTGTCCGTGGTCCTCCTGTCAGGGGGCGGGGCATCCCGGGTCTCTGGAGCAGGTCCCCTCACTGCCCCCTGGGTCGACGGCGGGTTGTCCTTCGCCGCGTCGGGGCCACCCTCCCTCGGCTGCTGCTCCATGGTGACCGTGTCCGCCAGTGGGGCCGTGGTCGACCCTGCCGGACCTCGTCCTCGGGGGCTCCGCCCGTGCGTGGGTGTGCCCTGGCTCTTCCTCCTCGGTGGTGTTCTCCCCAGGGGACTGATCATAGCCGGGGGGCACAGCGGCCTACGGGCTCCTATGCCCAGCTCCTCCGCTCCTGCTGTTTTCTGGGGGGTGGTATTCGTCTTCCTACCCAGAGGGTGGCTGGCCAGAGGTAGCCGGTACATCACTACCTCCGGGGTCTCCGTCTCCTCGGTCTGCCTGGCGACCCGCGGGGAAGTTGCCGACCTCACCGGGCGCACAAGGCGCGGCTGACGAGTACGTCAGGTACCGGGCGATTAGCAGCGGTCCTGCCGTCCTCTGCGCAGTCCGGGGAGGTGGGCGTGTCCTCAGTCGCCGGAGTTGAGCGGCCGTGGTCCTCCTCACCTCCCGCCACCTCCTCCACGGGGCCGGGTGGCTCCGCCTCCAGTGTGTTCACCCTTCGACTGTCCGCCGGGGACCCTGCCGGCCTCGAGGCAGCCTCCCGTACCACCCGCATGTCCTTGTTAGGGACCCGGACTGGGGGCGCTGGGCCCCGGATGGTGGTCTCAGTTGTCCCCTCCGCTGATCCTGGTGGGTTGCGGCCCATCGCCCGATACGCCGCCTCCACCCTCTCGGCCGCCTTCCTAACAGCCCCATGCTCCGGGGCTCCCACCTCTCCCGCCAACCGGTGCAGCACCATCACAGTGGCCGGCGACCACGAAACCACGGGCCGACTCACGCTGGGCTGGATGGGAGACGGGGGAAGTGGCGACTTGTCCAGGCCCCACCGCACGACCGCCCGCTTCCTCTTCCGGGGCGTCACAGGAGAGGGCCGGTATTCGCTGGCGGGCGACTCCACCACCATCGACTCGAGTATGGCGGCGGCCTCCGCGGCCTCCTCTTCAGACTCCTCCCCGATGGACACCCCGGGGGTTGATAACGTCGGGGTTATGGACGGGGTTGCGGGCGTCGCCGGCGGGGTCTTCTTGCCCCGGGGGACCATCCTCGTGGCTGCTGACAAGCCACCCGACTCCCGGTCCCCGCTAGGTCCGACCACGGGCGCTGGCGTCAACGACCCTGCTGCGGGGCCCGCGGGGTCTGGCTCCCCACCTCCCGATCCCGTCGCCTCGGGGGCCTGACTGGCCGCCGGTGGGTGTTTACGCCCCCTGGTCCTCGCTCTGTCCTCCGGGGGGAAAAACATACGGGTGGGCTCAGGTATCTCCTGCGGCCTGTCCGCCCACCGATGGTTGTGCCGCTGTAGGTGGCGGATGAAGTCCGACTTCCTGAGATGCTGAACCCGGTGCCCGCAGTCGGGGCAGGTGTAACCGAGGCACCAATCCTCGTGCATTGCCGCCGTGTGTCTCCTCAGGCCATCCATCCTCTTAAAGGAAGCACCGCATTCATCGCAGAGGATGCGTCCGCTCATGGTTGCGTCTTCCAGGCTCTGGTCATCCTCTCCATCCTGCCCCGGTATATATGCGGGGTCGAGGGACTTCCCCTTCTGGAAGCCGTGAGAAGCGGTCCGGGCACCGTGGGAAAATATCCCCCCGCTCGCTACATTCCCAGGGACCGCGACGACGGCGCTGCCCATTGCTGGAATCGTCCCACGGGGCGTCTCGCAGGATGTCTCGCGGGGCCCTCCGGGGGTCCCCGCTTTTGACGCTGCAGGGTCACGACTGCGCGCTATCGCCACGGCCAAACGTTTTGCCTTCCTTCGCGCTGCCCGCCGCCAATTGTTGCGTTTCTTTTCCGCAACTGTTCCCGGTCGCCACCTTGATTTCCTCTCCACCCCTTGGTCCATTCCAGCCCCCTCCCTGGCCACCCTAGCGTCGAAGTAACCGCGGTTCATTTTTAGAGCAGACGTCGCGTTCACTCGCGCCATATCCACAGCGGGATCCGCCAGATGGCGCACGCAGCGAGCTTGTTCCTGTGACGGTGGCGCCCTCTTGAGCGGTCATAGTGCACCACTTTCTTCTGGCGCCCCATCGTTATCTCATAGATCGGGCCGCCCACCTGGTGGGTCACCGTCCAGGGGCCAGTCCACCACGACTGGAGCTTCGGGGAGACGCCCACCCGGCGACGCGGCCAGAAGTAGTATACTGACGTTCCCACGGGAACTACGTCGCTCTCCGCCCTGACGTCGTGATTTCGGTGCTGGCGAGCCACGGCTTTGCCCAGGCACCCCCGGGCCCACTCGTGGGCTTTGGAGAGCGACTCCTGTAGCTGGGCTACGTAGCCTTCCCCGCCACCCGGGGGTCCCTCCGGATAGAGGACCGCCAGAGGTATATTGGACTCTCAGCCCAACATCATGCGGTTCGGGGACACCCCAGTGGAAGCGTGTACTGACGAGCGATATGCACTCATCACAAAGGGGAGGTGCCTATCCCAATCCGTCTGATCCCCCAAGACTACCACGGCCAACAGGTGTTCGATGGTCCGGTTAGCCCGTTCCACCATGCGCAGGCGCAGGTACGGGTCTGAGTGGCCCCTAGTAGGCACACCACCCAGCGGAACACCTCCGATTGGAAGTTGCGTCCCTGGTCGGAGTGGACCACCGCCGGAGCCCCCACTCGGCACACGAATTGTTCTACGAAGGCGCGTGCCGCCGTCCCCGCCTCTTGATCGGGGATAGCTATGCCTTCGGCCCATTTCGTAAAGTAGTCCATGACTACTAGTATGTACCGATTCCCGGTTGTAGTCCGGGGGAGAGGGCCCATTATGTCCATGGCCACTCTCTGGAGGGCACTTCCCACCGCCACGTGCCCCATGGGAGCCCGGTGCGGGGGAGGCGGGGGCTTCCTCCGGAGGCAGGCAGGACACGCCGCACAGTGGGCGGCCACATCTCTCCTGAACCCCGGCCAGTAGTATTGTTCCTGGCAACGTCGAGTAGTCCGGCACCTTCCAAAGTGGCCCGCCAAGGGCGGCCCGTGCACCTCCTTCAACACCCCGAGCCGAAGCTCCGGGGGTACCGCGAGCTGAAAGGTCTGGCCGCCCCCGGGCACATACCACCGGCGTCCCAAGAGCCCTCCCCGAATGGTCAGCCTCTCTCGCTGGGCCCACCATGTGCGTATCTCCTGCCCGTCCGCCTCCCCGGGGGCCCCCGGAGGACACCCCTCCTCGCCTTCCACCCAACCTCTCACCCTCGTCAGTATCTCATCGGCCAGTTGCGCCTGGCCAATGTCCGGGGCCTCCTCCGGCGCCCCCGAGGGGGCGGGATCCGGGGTACTCCGTGCTCGGCCGCGCGTGATCACCGCGCAGCGCTCTACCGGGGCCTCCTCCTGTTCACACTGCCGGCAGGGGGCCCGAGAGAGCCCATCCGCGTTACCGTGCAACCTCCCCGGACGGTGTTCTATGGCCACATCGTAGCAGTCGATAATCTGGATCCAGCGAGCCACCTGCCCCGCCGGATCCTTCACACTGCGTAGCCACTTCAGGGCAGCATGATCTGTCCTGAGGAGTACAGGGCGACCCACCAGGTAATGCCGGAATTTATTAAGCGCAAATATGATCGCCAACATCTCACGCCGAGTTACACAGTAGTTACGCTCGGGCTTCACCAGGGTACGGCTGGCGTAGCACAGTACCCTCTCCTGTCCCTCCTGCACCTGAGAGAGCACCGCTCCCAGTCCCAGATCGCTCGCGTCGGTGTCCACTACCAGCCGGCCCCGTTCCTCGGGGTACCCCAATATAGGGGCGGAGGTCAATCGCTCTTTCAATTCCCGGAAGGCCCGGTCGCAGTCAGGGGACCAATGGAAAGCCCGGCCCTTCTCTGATAGCACCGTCAGTGGTTTAGCCAGGCTGGCGAACCCCGGAATGAAGGCCCTATAGTACCCCACTAGCCCGAGGAAGCTCCGGACCTCCGTTACACTCCCCGGGACCGGCCACCCCCGGACTGCCTCCACCTTCGCTGGGTCCGTCCCTACTCCCTTCTCAGCCACTATGTGCCCCAGAAAATGAACTGAGGGCCGAGCCAGCTGGCACTTAGAGGGCTTTACACGGAGACTGGCGGCCTCCAGCCGCCCGAGAACGGCGTCCAGGCGCGACAGGTGCTCTTCGAACCCCGCTGCAAATACGACGATGTCGTCCAAGTACACCAAGCAGGTAGTCCAGTGCAGCCCCTGCATCGCCACCTCCATAAGTCTTTCAAAGGTCCCCGGAGTGTTACAGAGGCCAAATGGCATCACTCTGTACTGAAATAACCTGCGATGGGTGGCAAACGCCGTTTTCGGCCGATCTGCCTCCTCCATCTCCACCTGCCAATACCCGCTGACCAGGTCCAGGGTACTGAACCACCGGGACCCGGCCAGCGTGTCCAGCGAGTCATCGACCCTGGGCAACGGGTAGGCGTCCTTGACAGTCACCGCGTTCAACCTCCGGTAGTCCACGCAGAAGCGGACCGAGCCGTCCTTCTTCTTTACGAGGACCACCGGGGACGCCCAGGGCCCCACCAAGGGCTCAATCACCCCCTCTCGCAGCATTTTCGTCACTTCCACGTTCACCTCCTCCCTTCGGTGAGGGGCAAGGCGGCGCGGTGGCTGCTTAATCGGGGATGCTCCCCCGGTGTCTATGGCATGCTTTACCAGCGTTGTTCGCCCCCTTTGTTCCGGGGCCAGCTTAAATGCCCCGGCCCTCCGTTGGAGGAGCTGGTTGAGAGCGTCCCCCTGATCACCAGTGAGATGCCCTGCCAGTTCCTCCAGGCCGGTGTCCCCCGCTTCTCCCCCGGGGAAGTCCCCCACGACACGGCATGCCTCCTTCTCAAGCCCCACCTCTTCTAGCCGACCCAGCGTCATTCCCCGATACACTGGTAGGGGTTCCTGCCCCAGGTTCAGTATCCGCACCAGGCACGTACCCTCAACGGGGTCCACCAGGCATCTCCCTACCAGTAGGCCGTCCCTATTCTGGCCCTCCAGCAGACCCGGGCCCGCGGACTCCCATACCCCACGCACTTCCCCTTCCACCATCATTTCGGAGCGCCCTGGTACCATGGTGGCCCGGAGGCAGGATACCCGGCACTGCTCCGGGGACTCCCATACCAACCGGCTACGGCTGACATCCACCCATACTCGGTTGTCGCTGAGAAACCGGGCGCCCAGGATGGCCTCGCTGCCTATGTCCGCTATGACCCACTCTACCGGTACGGTCCGGGCCGCCCACGTCAGGGACGCGGTGACCCTCCCCCGTACATCCAGCGGACGTCCATCCGCGCATGATAATCGACCAGGGACCTCCTGCAGCTCCCCGGGGCAGCCCTGGAGGCACCACCAAGAGAGGGACAGCAGGTTAACGGTCGCCCCTGTGTCTACCAGCATCCACACCGGTCTACCCCACAGGGTCCCCTCCACCTGCAATCCAGGGCCCTGTTTTTCAGTTGAGACGATCTCAAGTTGAGACCGTTTGAAAGGCAAACTGTTTTTCAGTTGAGACGATCTCTGGGGATCTCAGGCTGAGACTGAGATGCGACTGTTTTGGGTGATTTCAGTGTTTTTCAGTTGTGATGATCTCAAGGGATCTCAAGTGAAATGGTCTCCCAAACGGTCTCAACCTGAGACCAGTTGATACTTGTCATAACCTTTTTTTTAGGTGCTAAAACTTATTCAAATTAGAAAATATTTAGAGCGAAGGATACTAATAATCTAACATACCTATATCCCAAATTTCATATTTTTCTTGTGGTTATTAAGACTGATAAACATTTGTCTGGAAATCTGAAAAATGCAGGCACTGCTCCACTCAACCAGCTTGTGTATACCTACTGTAATGCTCGATTTTATTTGAGCAAGGTAGGGTCAAGGTCACTCCATATTTACAAATAACAACACTACAAATTCACTAAGAAATACATGTCTGACTCTTGAAATATTCAATAGAAAATTATGAAATCGTAGGATTCGATAGGATGGACGTGGACAATTATTCGCTGTAAATATGGTTTAATTTGAATAAGTATAAGTGTCTCAAATAAATAATTTCTGGGTGCAGTATCTTGTACCTGACAGAAATGATCTCTGGGGATCTCAGCTAAAACGATCACAACCTGAGATCCCCCTGAGATCCGCTCTGGCGCACTGAGACCATGACTGAAAAACACCTGCAGCCATTGATCTCCCAAATGGTCTCAGGATCGCTCACAGATCTCAGCAGATCTCAGCTTGAGATCGTCTCGACTGAAAAACAGGGCCCAGGACCACCCCTCTCTCGTATCCCCTGAATGGTAACCCCCTTCTGTTCCCCCCTATCGACCTCTACCTTGTCCCCGGTAGAGGTCGCCACTAGTTTCCCCGCTCCGCCATCGTCTGCCCAGCCGCTGGGGCCTCCCCTGACGGTGCGCCGGGTGCCTGTCTCTGCGGGCAGTTGACCTTTATATGTCCCTCCTGCCTGCACAGGAAATATTTGCGGGGCCCAGCAGCCTGCAGCGGCCTGGTGAGTTGCACCCTCAGGCTGGCCAACTCCTCCTTCAGTTGGGCCATCTCGTCGGCCATTGAACTTCCGGCGGCCCTTACCACACGGTGGCCGCCCCTGTCCCTCTTCAGGTAGGCCTCGGCCTCTAGAGCCGTCGACACCGCCTCCTCCATAGACCGGGGCTTGCTCTGGAATATCCAGTGCCGCAACTGGTCGTCTCGTAGCCCCTCTACAAAGCGATCCCTGCACATTGAATCAATGGTAGAGGCATCAGCTTCTGGGTAGGCCAACCTGGTCAGCCTCCACACCTCTTTCCCGAACAACTGGAGGCCCTCCTCGGGTCCCCTCTCCCTGTTGCAGAGGAGCGCTTTGTAAGTCTCACTCTGGTTTTTCGGCTGAAACCTCCTAAACAGGGCGTCCCGGAGGCACTCGTAACCCCCGGTGGCCCCCGGACTGATACCGGTCAGGACCCTGCGAGCCAACCCCGAGAGCGACACCCCGAGGAACGTCCCCGCCTGGATAGGGGTCCACCCATTAGCGGCGACACACAACTCGAAATGGGCCATAAACTCGTCCAAGTTGGTAGTGCCATCGTATTTGGACGGCATCACCACCGGCTTCGTGGCGACGGGTCTCCCTGAGTTCACCGGGGGAGAGCCCACTTTCTGCAGCGGCCCGTCCCCCACCACCCAGGTGCCCGGGGTCTGTAACCCTGGGCTGACCCTGGAGGACCATGGCCACGCAGGAAGGGGGGGGGGGGCACTGCACGACCTCTTGTCCCCGGGGGGACCTTCCGGGGGGCTCCGCGAGTCGGACGCCCCCCGATCTGTCTCCGGCTTCACCACCGGGGGCACCCCTGGCAGCGCGCTCACCTCATCCTGGGAATGGCCTCCCCCCTCTTTAGTGAGACTCCCCCGCCCCGCTCCGACTTCCCTCCGGCAGTCCCTGTCCATGCTCCGGAGGGGCCCGGCCGCCGTCCCCGAGGCAGGCCCCGCCGAGGAGACGCCGATACCCAGCATCCCCATCCACCCAGCATTCGCATCCCCGGCGCTTCCCGGGCACGGCACATCCAGCGGTCGGCCCGGGGGAAGGGGGCCAGAGGGCAGGGCGGGGGTCCCCGACTCACCCTCATCCAACCTCCTACCCCGACCCCGTCCCCGGCCCAACTCCGGAGTGAGCACCCCGGGGTCCCTGGAGGACGCCCGGGGCCCCCCCAGAGGCGGAGTACCATCATCTAAGCCCAACCGCCAACGGGGCGTGGGGCGGAAAGCCGCCAGCGCATCCCGGGGGCAGGGGTAGCGGCGAGCCCGGAGCCCGGAAGCCCCAACTCGCCCCGCTCCCCCGCCACTTCCCCCCGAACAAGGCCGGGTCTCCGAAGGAAAACCCCATCTTCCTTGTACTCCACCAACGAACCCCGGACACCCCGATCTAAGTCCTTCATTGTTCGAACTCGTCACCGCTGCCACCAATGTAAAGGATGACAAGTCCAAGAAATACAGTTCACACAAAGCTGCTGGTGTTTATTCAAAGAAGCCTACTGGTACATCGAACATGCTAAGTATCTCGTAGGTAACGTCAAAGGCGACCTCGCTCAAGGGCTGGCGCACCACAAGTGACCCTCCGGGGCGGCAGCGCTCTACTTATATAGCCGAGGCGTGACGTCACGCCTCGCGAGTCCCCGTGGCCCTGCGAGATCTACCGAACCCCGGTAGATCCCCGCTAGGCCCCGGGGACCTCCCCGCTAGAGCACTGCCCCCCGGAGTAGACACCCTCCTTCCCCCCCCTGGCCGCTACAATATATATATATGTATATATATATGTGTAGTGTAGCGGGCGGGTGGGGTCAGCTCTCCCCCGCGGGGGATGCAGGCGGGATCGGTGCGGAGAGGCTCCCCCGCGGGGGAGGCCCCCCCCCCGCGGGGGAGGACCGGTCTCGTTGGATCTCACGGGGGGCGAGATCCCTCGAGGGCTGACGTCACCCGTCCACTATATAAACAAGGCACGTCTGCCTTTATGAGGGTCTTCTCCTAGACTCTGAGCGATACATATCAAAGGATTAAAGGCTTCGAGCGGCCTTGGCTGTAGCTCCAAAGTTATAATAAAGGTTCATCAACGCTATCGAAGTGGAATATTCTTGTCCTTGTCATTCAGTACACACGATCGTTACATTGGTGGCAGCGGTGGGATTTATTCCCGGTTTTTACGATCCCAGACAAGAATGACAAGAAGTGCAGTAGGCAGTTTACCATGCAGTAGGCAGGAGACGTCAGCCTTGAGATGTGTCGGCTGCTACCTTGCCAAGTAAGGCCAGAGGACGTCTACATTTCATAGTCCGCATTGGGGTGACTTCGCGGCTGCCGGCAGTCGCGCCCCTCGGGGAGAGTGCGGCCCCCGGGGAGAGTGCAGCTTCTGGGAAGAAGGGCGGCCCCCGGGAAGGGCGCGGCCGATTGGCAGTCCGGGGAGTGCTCTCCGCGGGGGCGGCCGATTTAGGCGGAGACGGCTATACAGCGGGTGAGTGCGGCGCCCGGGGAGAGTGCGGCCCCCGGGGAGAGGGGCGGCCCGGGAAGGGCGCGGCCGATTGGCAGTCCGGGGAGTGCTCTCCGCGGGGGCGGCCGATTTAGGCGGAGACGGCTATACAGCGGGTGAGTGCGGCGCCCGGGGAGAGTGCGGCCCCCGGGGAGAGGGGCGGCCCCCGGGGAGAGTGCGGCCAATCGGGAGACCGGGGGGTGCTCTCCGCGGGGGCGGTAGATCTCCGCGGAGACGGCTATACACAGGGCAAGGTGCGGCACCCCCAGGAGACCAGGAAGAGCATGGCACGGGGACCCCCGCGGAGGGTGCAGCCCCCTGGCAGAGTGCCGCCCCCCATAGAGGGTGACGTCCCGGGGAGAGTGCCGCCTCTGGGGAGAGTGCGTCCCCCGCGGCGGTGGCGGCCCCCGTGGGGAGTGCGGCCCCCCGCGGAGAGTGCGGCCCCCACGGGGAGTGGGCCCCCGAGGAGGATGCAGCCCCCATGGAGGGTACAGCCCCCAGGGACAGGACGGCCCCCGTGGGGAGTGCAGCCCCCTGGGAGACTGGCGGAGGATGAGGCCCCCGCGGCGGGTGCGGCCCCCGCGGAGAGTGCGGCCCCCGCGGAGAGTGCGGCCCCCGCGGAGAGTGCGGCCCCCGCGGAGAGTGCTGAGGGACTGGGACTGGGACTGCCCTGCGGGGGACTGCCCTGCAGGGAACTACCCTGCAGGGAAGTATACCGACCAGGACACAGCATGGAGGGTGTATGGGGCATTGGACTAGGCATTGGGCCAGTCTGGGTCTCCCCCAGGAGTGCGGCCTCCCCCGGAGGTGCGGCCCCCCGGAAGTGCTGCCCTCCCCCGGAAGTGTGGCCTCCCCCGGAAGATCGGCAGTGTGGGGAACGTGCAGCGCCCTCTCCCCCCTGGTGGTATGGGGAGAGCGCAGCCTCCCCCGGAAGGACAGGAAAAGTGTGGCCTCCCCCGGAGTGCAGGGCACAGGGAGTGATCAGGGCTGCCCCCGAGGAGTGGGCGGCCCCCGGAAGATCGGGGAGAGGACCGGCCCCCCGGAAGATCGGGGTGAGGACGGGCCCCCGGAAGATCGGGGTGGGGACGAGCCCCCGGGAGATCGGGGTGGGGACAAGCGCCCGGAAGATCGGGGTGGGAACGAGCTCCCAGAAGATCGGGGTGGGGACCAGCCCCCGGAAGATCGGGGTGAGGACGAGCCCCCGGAAGATCGGGTTGAGGACAAGTGTCTGTTGGCAGAGCACAGGAGTCCGAGGCTCTGAGTCTAGACTAGGCACTGGGCCAGTCTGGGGATGTCTCCTCTTGGGGCGCGGTCTCCCCCGTAATTGCGGGGAAACTGGGCCTCCCACGGAAAGTGCGTCGCCTCCTCCCCCAGAAGGTGGAAGACGAGCCCCCAGAAGATCGGGCTGAGGACGGGCCCCCGGAAGATCGGGGTGAGGACAAGCCCCCGGCAGATCGGGGTGAGGACGAGCCCCCTACAGATCGGGGTGAGGACGAGCCCCCGCCAGATCGGGGTGAGGACAAGCCCCCGCCAGATCGGGGTGGATACGAGGCCCCGCCAGATCGGGGTGAGGATGAGCCCCAAGAAGATTGGGTTGAGGACGAGCCCCAAGAAGATCGGGGTGAGGACGAGCCCCCAACAGATCGGGGTGAGGACAAGCCCCCGACAGATCGGGGTGGGGACGAGCCCCCGGCAGATCGGGGTGAGGACGAGCCCCCAGCAGATTGGGGTGGGGACGAGCCCACGGCAGATCGGGGTGGGGATGAGCCCCCAGAAGATCGGGGTGAGGACGAGCCCCCGGGAGATCGGGTCGAGTATGAGTCCCCCGGGAGATCGGGGTGAGGACGAGAGTCTGGACTAGGCACTGGGCCAGTCTGGGGCTGTCTCCTCCGGGAGCGCGGTCTCCCCCGGAAATGCGGGGAAAGTGCGGCCTCCCCCGGAAAGTATGTTGCCTCCTCCCCCAGAAGGTGGAAGACGAGCCCCCAGAAGATCATGGTGAGGATGAGCCCCGGAAGATCGGGTTGGGGATGAGCCCCCAGAAGATCAGGGTGAGGAAGAGCCCCGGGCAGATCGGGGTGAGGACGAGCCCCCGGGAGATGGGGATGAGCACAAGTGTCTGTTGGCAGAGCACAGGAGTCTGGGGCTCTGAGTCTGGACTAGGCATTGGGCCAGTCCAGGGCTCTGAGTCTGGACTAGGCACTGGGCCAGTCTGGGACTGTCTCCTCCGGGAGCGCGGTTTCCCCCGGAAATGCGGGGAAAGTGTGGCCTCCCCCGGAAAGTATGTCGCCTAGAAGGTGGAAGACGAGCCCCCAGAAGATCGGGGTGAGGACAAGCCCCCAGGATATCGGGGTGAGGACGAGCCCCCAGGATATCGGGGTGAGGACAAGCCCCAGGGAGATCGGGGTGGAGAAGATATCGGGGCGAGGACGAGCCCCTGGCAGGTCAGGGTGTGGACGGGCCCCCAGCAGGTCGGGGTGAGGACGAGCCCCTGGCAGGTCAGGGTGAGGACAAACCCCCGGGAGATCAGGATGAGGAGGAGACCCCGGAAGATCCGGGTGAGGACGAGGCCCCGCCAGGTCGGGGTGGGGACGAGCCCCCCGCTGATCGGGTTGAGGACGAGCCCCCAGGAGATCGGGGTGGGGACAAGCCCCCAGGAGATCGGGGTGAGGACAAGCCCCCGGAAGATCAGGGTGAAGAAGAGCCCCCGGGAGATCGGGGTGAGGACGGCTCCCCAGTGGTGCAGGACACTGTAGCACAGGGAATGGGAGTGCAGGGCATAGGAGTCCCTCTTCAGGTAGGCCTCGGCCTCTAGAGCCGTCGACACCGCCTCCTCCATAGACCGGGGCTTGCTCTGGAATATCCAGTGCCGCAACTGGTCGTCTCGTAGCCCCTCTACAAAGCGATCCCTGCACATTGAATTAATGGTAGAGGCATCAGCTTCTGGGTAGGCCAACCTGGTCAGCCTCCACACCTCTTTCCCGAACAACTGGAGGCCCTCCTCGGGTCCCCTCTCCCTGTTGCAGAGGAGCGCTTTGTAAGTCTCACTCTGGTTTTTCGGCTGAAACCTCCTAAACAGGGCGTCCCGGAGGCACTCGTAACCCCCGGTGGCCCCCGGACTGATACCGGTCAGGACCCTGCGAGCCAACCCCGAGAGCGACACCCCGAGGAACGTCCCCGCCTGGATAGGGGTCCACCCATTAGCGGCGACACACAACTCGAAATGGGCCATAAACTCGTCCAAGTTGGTAGTGCCATCGTATTTGGACGGCATCACCACCGGCTTCGTGGCGACGGGTCTCCCTGAGTTCACCGGGGGAGAGCCCACTTTCTGCAGCGGCCCGTCCCCCACCACCCAGGTGCCCGGGGTCTGTAACCCTGGGCTGACCCTGGAGGACCATGGCCACGCAGGAAGGGGGGGGGGGGCCACTGCACGACCTCTCGTCCCCGGGGGGACCTTCCGGGGGGCTCCGCGAGTCGGACGCCCCCCGATCTGTCTCCGGCTTCACCACCGGGGGCACCCCTGGCAGCGCGCTCACCTCATCCTGGGAATGGCCTCCCCCCTCTTTAGTGAGACTCCCCCGCCCCGCTCCGACTTCCCTCTGCCAGTCCCCGTCCATGCTCCGGAGGGGCCCGGCCGCCGTCCCCGAGGCAGGCCCCACCGAGGAGACGCCGATACCCAGCATCCCCATCCACCCAGCATTCGCATCCCCGGCACTTCCCGGGCACGGCACATCCAGCGGTCGGCCCGGGGGAAGGGGGCCAGAGGGCAGGGCGGGGGCCCCCGACTCACCCTCATCCAACCTCCTACCCCGACCCCGTCCCCGGCCCAACTCCGGAGTGAGCACCCCGGGGTCCCTGGAGGACGCCCGGGGCCCCCCCAGAGGCGGAGTACCATCATCTAAGCCCAACCGCCAACGGGGCGTGGGGCGGAAAGCCAGACCGGCCCTCCCGCGGGGGAGGGCCGGTCTCGTTGGATCTCACGGGGGGCGAGATCCCTCGAGGGCTGACGTCACCCGTCCACTATATAAACAAGGCACGTCTGCCTTTATGAGGGTCTTCTCCTAGACTCTGAGCGATACATATCAAAGGATTAAATGCTTCGAGCGGCCTTGGCTGTAGCTCCAAAGTTATAATAAAGGTTCATCAACGCTATCGAAGTGGAATATTCTTGTCCTTGTCATTCAGTACACACGATTGTTACATTGGTGGCAGCGGTGGGATTTATTCCCGGTTTTTACGATCCCAGACAAGAATGACAAGAAGTGCAGTAGGCAGTTTACCATGCAGTAGGCAGGAGACGTCAGCCTTGAGATGTGTCGGCTGCTACCTTGCCAAGTAAGGCCAGAGGACGTCTACATTTCATAGTCCGCATTGGGGTGACTTCGCGGCTGCCGGCAGTCGCGCCCCTCGGGGAGAGTGCGGCCCCCGGGGAGAGTGCAGCTTCTGGGAAGAAGGGCGGCCCCCGGGAAGGGCGCGGCCGATTGGCAGTCCGGGGAGTGCTCTCCGCGGGGGCGGCGGATTTAGGCGGAGACGGCTATACAGCGGGTGAGTGCGGCGCCCGGGGAGAGTGCAGCCCCCGGGGAGAGGGGCGGCCCCCGGGGAGAGTGCGGCCAATCGGGAGACCGGGGGGTGCTCTCCGCGGGGGCGGTAGATCTCCGCGGAGACGGCTATACACAGGGCAAGGTGCGGCACCCCCAGGAGACCAGGAAGAGCATGGCACGGGGACCCCCGCGGAGGGTGCAGCCCCCTGGCAGAGTGCCGCCCCCGCGGAGGGTGACGTCCCGGGGAGAGTGCCGCCTCTGGGGAGAGTGCGTCCCCCGCGGCGGGTGCGGCCCCCGTGGGGAGTGCGGCCCCCCGCGGAGAGTGCGGCCCCCACGGGGAGTGGGCCCCCGAGGAGGATGCAGCCCCCATGGAGGGTACAGCCCCCAGGGACAGGACGGCCCCCGTGGGGAGTGCAGCCCCCTGGGAGACTGGCGGAGGATGAGGCCCCCGCGGCGGGTGCGGCCCCCACGGAGAGGGCGGCCCCCGCGGAGAGTGCGGCCCCCGCGGAGAGTGCGGCCCCCGCGGAGAGTGCTGAGGGACTGGGACTGGGACTGCCCTGCGGGGGACTGCCCTGCAGGGAACTACCCTGCAGGGAAGTACCGACCAGGACACAGCATGGAGGGTGTATGGGGCATTGGACTAGGCATTGGGCCAGTCTGGGTCTCCCCCAGGAGTGCGGCCTCCCCCGGAGGTGCGGCCCCCCGGAAGTGCTGCCCTCCCCCGGAAGTGTGGCCTCCCCCGGAAGATCGGCAGTGTGGGGAACGTGCAGCGCCCTCTCCCCCCTGGTGGTATGGGGAGAGCGCAGCCTCCCCCGGAAGGACAGGAAAAGTGTGGCCTCCCTCGGAGTGCAGGGCACAGGGAGTGATCAGGGCTGCCCCCGAGGAGTGGGCGGCCCCCGGAAGATCGGGGAGAGGACCGGCCCCCCGGAAGATCGGGGTGAGGACGGGCCCCCGGAAGATCGGGGTGGGGACGAGCCCCCGGGAGATCGGGGTGGGGACAAGCGCCCGGAAGATCGGGGTGGGAACGAGGTCCCAGAAGATCGGGGTGGGGACCAGCCCCCGGAAGATCGGGGTGAGGACGAGCCCCCTGAAGATCGGGTTGAGGACAAGTGTCTGTTGGCAGAGCACAGGAGTCCGGGGCTCTGAGTCTGGACTAGGCACTGGGCCAGTCTGGGGCTGTCTCCTCTGGGGGCGCGGTCTCCCCCGTAATTGCGGGGAAACTGGGCCTCCCACGGAAAGTGCGTCGCCTCCTCCCCCAGAAGGTGGAAGACGAGCCCCCAGAAGATCGGGCTGAGGACGGGCCCCCGGAAGATCGGGGTGAGGACGAGCCCCCGGCAGATCGGGGTGAGGACGAGCCCCCTACAGATCGGGGTGAGGACGAGCCCCCGCCAGATCGGGGTGAGGACAAGCCCCCGCCAGATCGGGGTGGATACGAGGCCCCGCCAGATCGGGGTGAGGATGAGCCCCAAGAAGATCGGGGTGAGGACGAGCCCCCAACAGATCGGGGTGAGGACGAGCCCCCGACAGATCGGGGTGGGGACGAGCCCCTGGCAGATCGGGGTGAGGACGAGCCCCCAGCAGATTGGGGTGGGGACGAGCCCACGGCAGATCGGGGTGGGGATGAGCCCCCAGAAGATCGGGGTGAGGACGAGCCCCCGGGAGATCGGGTCGAGTATGAGTCCCCCGGGAGATCGGGGTGAGGACGAGAGTCTGGACTAGGCACTGGGCCAGTCTGGGGCTGTCTCCTCCGGGAGCGCGGTCTCCCCCGGAAATGCGGGGAAAGTGCGGCCTCCCCCGGAAAGTATGTTGCCTCCTCCCCCAGAAGGTGGAAGACGAGCCCCCAGAAGATCATGGTGAGGATGAGCCCCGGAAGATCGGGTTGGGGATGAGCCCCCAGAAGATCAGGGTGAGGAAGAGCCCCGGGCAGATCGGGGTGAGGACGAGCCCCCGGGAGATGGGGATGAGCACAAGTGTCTGTTGGCAGAGCACAGGAGTCTGGGGCTCTGAGTCTGGACTAGGCATTGGGCCAGTCCAGGGCTCTGAGTCTGGACTAGGCACTGGGCCAGTCTGGGACTGTCTCCTCCGGGAGCGCGGTTTCCCCCGGAAATGCGGGGAAAGTGTGGCCTCCCCCGGAAAGTATGTCGCCTAGAAGGTGGAAGACGAGCCCCCAGAAGATCGGGGTGAGGACAAGCCCCCAGGATATCGGGGTGAGGACGAGCCCCCAGGATATCGGGGTGAGGACAAGCCCCAGGGAGATCGGGGTGGAGAAGATATCGGGGCGAGGACGAGCCCCTGGCAGGTCAGGGTGTGGACGGGCCCCCAGCAGGTCGGGGTGAGGACGAGCCCCTGGCAGGTCAGGGTGAGGACAAACCCCCGGGAGATCAGGATGAGGAGGAGACCCCGGAAGATCCGGGTGAGGACGAGGCCCCGCCAGGTCGGGGTGGGGACGAGCCCCCCGCTGATCGGGTTGAGGACGAGCCCCCAGGAGATCGGGGTGGGGACAAGCCCCCAGGAGATCGGGGTGGGGACAAGCCCCCGGAAGATCAGGGTGAAGAAGAGCCCCCGGGAGATCGGGGTGAGGACGGCTCCCCAGTGGTGCAGGACACTGTAGCACAGGGCATGGGAGTGCAGGGCATAGGAGTCCAGGGCGCAGGGAGTGCAGGGTGCAGGTGCAGGGCACAGGGAGTGCAGTCACATAGAGTGCAGGGCACAGGGAGTGCAGGGCGCAGGGAGTGCAGAGCACAGGTGTGCAGGACACAGGAGTGCAGAGCACAGGAGCACAGGGCACAGTAGCACAGGCGCGCAGGGCACTGGCATGCCAGGCACTTGCATGCAGAAGGCGAGCACCGGTGCGGAGAGCGGCAAGCACCGGGTGCGGAGAGCGGCGAGGACCGGGTATGGGACCAGCGAGCACCGGAGGCGGGACCAGTGTGTCACAGGTGGCCTTATTCGTCGACGGTGGGGAAGAACCTTGTTCGTCAACGATGTTCGGTGCCAAGAAGATTAAAATCAGTCGAAGTTTTTAGTAACTGTTAAAGTGTTTCTTGTTTAAGAGATTTCAGTAATTCAAGAACAGTGTTTATTCCCTCTTCGTAAACTTGGCAGCGTGTGCTGGTAATAGAAGCCATGGCTGAAATTAAGGAGGGAAGAGTGTAGCGGGCGGGTGGGGTCAGCTCTCCCCCGCGGGGGATGCAGGCGGGATCGGTGCCTCCCCGCGGGGGGGGGGGGGGCCTCCCCCGCGGGGGAGCCTCTCCGCGGGGGAGTGCCAGTCTCGTCGGATCTCCCGGGGGGCGAGATCCCTCGAGGGCTGACGTCACCCGTCCACTATATAAACAAGGCACGTCTGCCTTTATGAGGGTCTTCTCCTAGACTCTGAGCGATACATATCAAAGGATTAAAGGCTTCGAGCGGCCTTGGCTGTAGCTCCAAAGATATAATAAAGGTTCATCAACGCTATCGAAGTGGAATATTCTCGTCCTTGTCATTCAGTACACACGATCGTTACAGTATTTTTTTTTTTTTTTTATCACGTTTATTTAGGGTAAGTCATTACATCTAGATGACATTCCAGGCTCAGCCTAGGCCGTTCTGCCGCCTGGTCCCTCTGATACAATATATATATGTCTATATATTTCAATATATAAATATATATTAAGGCTGCCGCAAGTCTACTGTGTCGCTCTCCGCAGCATACCTATTCGTGACGTATCTAGTTGTGTATCTATCTCGTCACGTTTCTAGGTTAGTCGCTTGACTACCGCTTGACTACCGCATCTATTAGTCATCGCGTTACGTCACGTTCTTCTGTGTTTACCGTTATTCTGCTAGCTCCTGTGATACTAGAAGCACATATTTTTAAACTCTGGATCAGTGGTCCGAGTTCTTTTGGTTATACGATAAATTTAACCACGATGGGAAGGAAGAGACAAGTTGCTCCTGCCACGATGGTAGAAGAATTTGATAGTGCTAATTATCGGAGAATTTTAGCAGAATCTGAGGCTACGACCGGAGAGACTGACGGGGAGACTGAGGGAGACCATTCTTCATCGAGACCCAGCCTTCCGTTGATGTCGAAAATGGAGGGAAGGATGGATAGACTAGAGGCGTCACTCTTCACAGTAATAGGTTTGCTGGAAGAAAAGAACGAGAAGAATTCGCTCCAAAAAGATGATCAAGATATCGCTTCTGCAAAGAAAAACGCCAGCTTACAAGATGATGGATCTACAAATCCGCCTACAGAAAAGCCTACCGAGACGTGTAAGCCAGTGGTGTCGAGAAAAATGAGAAGACAAAAGAGGGTAAATATTTGTCGAAACATTTCCTGGGGGAGAATGAAAAACTGTTGACAATTGAAAAATTGAATGTGATAAATTTAAAAATGCTCAAAGATTTGTTAACAAATGGTGGAAAAGCGATAGATTTTGTAGATCACTTGATATTGTTGTCAGAGAAGGCCGAGTCTAAATTTTTCACAAATGAAGCACTATTGAAATACGATAATTCGGTAAAAGAAAGGGCAGAAAAAGATGGTATCCATGCATTTAAAGGTATCGATCCATCCGATATTGTAAGATATTTGTCATATGAAGGAACGGTAGATGCTGCTATGGCCAAAAACAAAAGTAATAAGAAAAATGATCAGATCGGTATTTGCAAAATATTTAATACAACCAAAAACGGTTGCAAGTTTAACCCTTGCAAATACAAACATACTTGCTATGATTGCAACTCAAAGTCACACGGTCAGTCTGAGTGTGAATCAACCAAAAAGTGTGATAAGTGAAGGTGGGGTGCGGATATTGCAAGTCAAGTAGATGACCGGAACGAGTTTTGTGACAAAGTATCGTTTGTGGAATTTGATGATTCTAAAAATAACTCGTTCTCCGATATATTTGCTTTTGAATCTGTAGCACCATCTGTTGATACGTTTGCGATTCATGAGGAATCGCCGGTTGATAATCCTAATATCGTTTTTACGGGAGTTGATTCGAAATGCGATTTAGGTATTTGTTGTTGTACCCACAGGGTTGGGAAAAATTTATCACAAATAAAACCATGTCGTTTAAAACGATATTTATTCGGCAAAAGTTGTACTTCAAACTTAACTAAAACAGAAAAAGATTTTCTGTGGGACGGTTTTAACAAAGGTTTTAAAATCGTAAATGATAATTGTGATACATCTTACGATTGCGATAATTATAACTCCATTCTTGATGAAAAGTTCAAAAATGAAATGTCTGAAATCGTTAGAAACGAACTTAAAGAGGAAAAAATTGGTATCGCTAAAGAAAAGCCCGATTGTATTCATGCTTTAGGGGCAGTTTTAAAATCAAACGGCAAGTTAAGACCGATTACCGATTGTTCCATGCCAGAAAAATCGAGCATAAACAATCACATGGATTCAACTTTTTCAGAAATTCGGTATAATAGCGTTTACAGTGCAGCAGATCGTCTAAATCGGGGCGATTTTATATCGATTGTGGATTTAAAATCGGCCTATAGGTCGATAAATGTTTTTTCAGACCATACACGCTACCAAGGTTTTAGATGGGATATCGGCTCTGGGGAGGCGATATTTAACGATAATCGTTTGTGCTTCGGTTTACGTTGTGCACCATCTATATTTACTAAAATTTCAGATTTTTTGGTGGATGCAGCTAGGCAAGAAGGTGTTGATGGTATCGTTACTTACCTTGACGATTTTCTCATAAGCGGTGAATCGTATGCCGATTGTCTAAGAAAGAGAGATATTTTTATCAATCTTTTGGAGAAATTTGGTTTTGTAATTTCAATTGACAAACTTAACCCTTTCAGGGCGGATAATGCCTTGAGGCATTCCCCAGCATAGACCGGATAATGCCTTGAGGCATTCCCCCGCGGAGACCGGATAATGCCTTGAGGCATTATTTATGAAATTTAGTAATATTTACCATTTCATTGTTTTATGAAGAAATAATTGATTGATATATCTGAAACTTTCAGAGAATATACCTATGATATAGTATTTGATATCATTTGGTAAAACAAATAATATAAATAAGAATAATGTGTCATATCACGTGATCAAATAATGGAATATGGGTTTAGACAAAATTTGGCCTGTCCCCTGGAGTTATGCCAATCCAAAGTACCCGCCCCAACCAACAGGGTTCTGCCACAGACCCCCGTCTTTAAAGGGTTAAAGAACCATCTACAAATGCTATTTTTCTCGGTATCACCATTGATACTATTGATATGTGCCTTACATTACCTGATTCTAAAGTTGAAAAGTTGAAAATCGCTGTGGGTAATACTTTATCTAAAGGTAATGCAACTAAAAAGGAATTGGAAATTCTAGGGGGCATAATGTCTTTTTGCTCACAGGTAGTTTGGGGTGGACGCACCTTTTGTCGCCGATTTTTCGACCTAAGTACGATTTGTCCGAAAAAAGGTTCAATTAATCTTGATGAAGAAACCATAAAAGACTTGGAATGGTGGCAAAATTTTGCTGAGATTTTTAATGGTAAATCAATTATACAGAAGGATTGTGATAATATTCCAATTGTTTCAGATGCATCGGGAAAGGGTTTTGGTGCATGGGCAGGTAAAGATTTCCTGTTAGGCACTTGGAAAGATGACCTATACTTGTACGGTTAAGAGGACCATATAGTTGCACCACCTATTGAAGATCTTGGCGATTTAAATATTAATGTTTTAGAACTTTGGCCGATTGTGACAGGCCTAAAACGTTGGGGTAATTCTTATATTAACAAGAAGGTGCATCTTATAACAGATAATATACAGGTGCTTTACATGGTAAACACCGGTAGAAGTCACAACAAAATATGCATGTCTTGGTTGAGAGAGATTTTTTGGTATTGTTTTATTTTCAATATCCAGATTCATGCCTCATATATCAAATCGGACGATAATATTTTAGCCGATTATCTATCAAGAATAACCTATAATGGCTATAGGTCGAAATGTTATAAAGTCCTATTGGATAATAACATGTGTTGTTCTCTTAACCTCCAGGAACGAGTTTATTAGGACTTCAACAACAGCTGGAGATGTACCTGTCCTCTGGTGTATCTGCAAACACCATGAAATCCCGGGAAAATCAGCTAAGGAATTATAATCGTTTCTGTAATCTTTATAATCTCATACCTTTTCCATGTACCGCATCTATTAGTCATCGTGTTACGTCACGTTCTTCTGTGTTTACCGTTATTCTGCTAGCTCCTGTGATACTAGAAGCACGCATTTTTAAACTTACTTAATGTATTTCGGTGTTTTATAATCTTTAGATTACTGTAAATCTAGATGTTTAGGCAGGGCTAGGTCCCATTGTTATTTATTGAATAAAGCCATATTTATTCTATTTTCCACCAAACTCTCGTCTTGTGATTATTAACATTCTATTATATATTTCAGTAAATTCTTCTAAGCCGATTTAATATCATATATATATATACACATACCTGTTTTAACGTGAAATCTAATCCTTTATCTGTAAGCCATTTTGCTAGAAATTTTGTAAACTTCATTGACAGAAGTAAAACAACCATAACCTTCCTGAAACAATTTATTCATCTTAAGTTCTTATACATCTCCATGAGAATATTTATCCTATTGCGTCTTCAGGGATCCCTTTAATACAGCGGGTACCTTGCATTATCCCCGATGTGTTGTTGTGCTTAAGGTGACGACCAATCAACCAAAATAAAGGCTAAGACATTTTCTTTGTAAACAAACAGTGGCAACAATACATGGCAGCCGGTAATCAAATACAGTATGTTTCATAGAAAAACCAAGAAATACAGATAGACTACACTAGTAGTGTCATTCACGAACCACTGCTAACGTTCAAGCAATATAAAAGCAGCTGACTAATCAGAGATCAGCTTTTAAACATGGCTGACTCGATTCATATTTTTAGTTCTGATATGAGATCTCTGATTGGTCCGTCCAGGTGGCTGATGAAATCGGGGCTGGGTTTTGTATGCCCGTCTAATAGTATTCAGAACACATTATGTCATATGTGCACCCAAAACCAGCCAGGGTTTCCCGCAAGAACCTTTTAGTGATAGTTCGTAAGGATAATGTTCAATAATTACAAAGACTGCCAGCAACGGCAAACACACATTTTTGTATCTCTTTTTATAGTGAGTGGATAGTTTCATGGCTTGTTAAGAGGCACTCAGTACACCAGCCAACAGCCATCCATTCACTTCCGAATAAGATAGTGCTCTTTCAATTTAAATTTTCTTGATTTATATAAATTCGCATCTAACATGATTGGCTTTAATCTACAGGTATTCTCGCAACAGATTTCAAGTTTCTAATAGCTGTCTGGGCGTTTCCTAAGATGGGCGCGATGGAACTCCCCACTCACTACTGAAGGAGGTAAAACAAATGTTACAAGGGCCACTCGAAAATTGCATGTTTATGATGCCAAGTTAACCATTTGTCTGTTGGACCTGAATAATCGCGGATATTTTAGGTTGTGAACAAGGAAGAAGAAACATTTTAGGTGACCAATAAAACCTATTTTCAATGTTAAGGGTGTGTTCCACTAGATAGGCGTTGAGCAGATGTTCCGCAGGCCTCTCAGCCAGGCCACCTGTAGTATCCCTGTAGCGAGAGCTCTCCCACCGACCCAAATTTTTTCTAGCCAGCTAATGACCACTCTACACCTCCACTTTGGCATTGTCTGTTGTATTGGGATTTGTTCATAATTATGACAGCTTATCAACCTTCTGTTGATAACTGCGGTTATTCTAATAATGAAGATGGATATGGATAAGCGTTGATGTTATGAAAGTGTGCAGGCGGAACTATAGGGCACATAGCCACTGTGCTATGGAGACGACCATGATGCCCCAGACGCCATTTATAACACTAGGTGGCGGGACCAATCATCAATGGAATTATCAGAAATATTTTCGGGGGCTTGCCATGGAGGAATTTTAGCCTCTTCTCAATATTATATATATATATATATATAGATTATAACAACTGATAATAGTGGTTGCCCCCCACTCCCCTGACTCCAGTGGCGCTATCTTACAGTTTCCTGGCGGATGATGACAGAACTAGCAATTACTCTGTGCCCTATATCATTTGGATCGTGTGGTTAGGCCTTCATAAATCCACTGAGATCGGCTTAGTGAAGCAGCGGGTTTTGTGGTCATTGCAGCTGGCCGATGCTCTACAACCCCTGACCGACACGCTGCAACCCGCGACCAGCGCTCCATTCCAGCCCTTGGCGACTGGCAGGCGCTGGTTGAGGCAGTGACCGAGGTATTCCACCAGGCAGGTCATACACCACCTGACTGGTGGAACACACCCTTTAGATGAAGAAGTAAACATTACCTAAAAAACCTCTGACCTGGCAGGAATTCCCAACTATATCAAAGAACAATAAATGAAACAAAACACAACTTCATGTACAACAAAAATAATTATGTGGATTATATCAAGAATAGAAGCGCCACCAATGACCTGATATGGGTATGTCCGAAGCAATTGTATCTGTTCTGTGTCCGTTTAAGCAACATTATCACTCATACATTACATTCTATTGCTATCCATACCGATGTTTCCCGGGTGGATATGCAGAATTCCACTGCGATCCAACATTTCTGTATAAAAGATAAATGAGAAACCACCAAAAATACCTTATTCATGATGGTTGCATTCAGTGAATTCTATTCACTCTTGTGTGCATTAAAATGACAGTATTAGCCATTGGATCTTACCCCTTAGAGGTGATAAAAAGCATTACGATTTTGAATACAATATAGATATCATAATATACATCACATACTGTGAAGATCCATACGTCAGACATTTTCCATTACATAACTGAGACCTTACACGTGTTATTTAAAAATTGCAAATTATGAAATGACATTTGAATCAATATATACCGAGACGATCTAGCTGAAGGAAAGCTAGTAAACCACTTTGAGGTTGAAGTCACATACAGGTGTGCAATAGAATGATGACAATAAATGATGATGTGGATTACCATGCTGCAAGCCTCCATACATCATATATTTGTACAGTACACAGACATTTCACATTGCGTTCATGGCCCGGGCGGGAATTTAGATCGGTCCACGCTGGCAAGCAAACCAGCTATTCAAATGGTCATTGAAGGTGATGGGTATAACTGATTGATACAATGACTTCCATCTGAAACTCAGAATATGCAGCACATGAAATGAAAGGAATGAATCCAACATACCCGGAGAAAGCGTGTATGCCGCTCATATATTAAAAAAACAAACTTTTGCAAATTGTTTGAGTAATTAATGTGAACTTAGAAAGATTGGATTGAATTAATTCGGCAGACCAAAGCTGGACACTGAGGAAAACACATTTGTCCCATGATATCTAACTGAAGAAAGCTACTTTTTTATATCCACTCTTATGACATGAGAAAGAATATCCGCGCACAATATTGCGCAGACTACAACAGCCTGTTATCAATGGACATTGATTCACCATGGAAATTAGTATACTGGATGTCTTTGCTGTTACAACATACTGACTGGGCAAGATATATAGTAGGTCGGCCCAACAGGTCTAAGAGACCCAATCTAATTGATTTCTACACTCAGAGTATATAATATGAAGGTGTATTTATTCTGAAGTACATGGATCCATCATAATTCCATCAAATCACTAACATTAAAGTATAAAAGAATGACAAAGACCAAAGGCAAGAATAAAGCTCAAGGTGTGTCCAAAGTTCTGGTCTAATATCGGCTGAGCGCGCTGTGATATAATGCAGTTTTTAGGTTGTATCCAGTGCCAAAGAGTAACATATGTTAGCTCAAATAGTTAAAAGCAAAGCCCTCGCAAATGCCAAGTTCTGCTGAACTAATATAATAAACAACGCAGCTTTTACATACAAAGTATAGGTCTACTTCTGTGGTAGTATTGTTTACATTATTGTCTATATATGCTTCTGCATGTTAGATAACTACATTTACCTATATTTTCATTGAGAGTAAGGTTAATTGAAATGATATGCATCAGCTTCAACAAATAATTGGCCTCTTAGCTCACTTACGGTCTTACATTAATAACACTGACATGAAGACTTCAATGTACTAGCAAGACCAGTCAGACCTACACAGTTGCCCTTCATTGTACTACTAAGTAAAATCTAGGCGATGGGAATCGTGCTTGGTTTTCTTACACGCAGCTTATCAGCACGATTTTAAAGTGAAGTCCGCCCATGAGATGCTATAGGGGTACTTTTGCCTGTTGTTTGATACCAATTTTGAATTATAGAAGCAACTGAGGCCATCAGCTACCATACTCAGTATGTTACCCTCACATGTAAAGTAACTATGTTTTATCATTTTCCTTAACTAGCACAATTCATATTTATAATATGTTAAAATGAATAATTGCACATTAGTGCAGATTCCATACGTCTTGGCCACAGAGTGGCAGGGTGAGCTTCCTTCTAATCTAATTAATCAAAAACCACCATCATAGACTCGTAACTACCAGTGGATGTATCCTGTGCTTTATATCTGCCTCTTCCTTGTGATATCAGCCATCTGATGGTGTGTGAGAGATCAAGCAAGGACCATCAGTCATCCTGTCTTAGATGCCGGTAGGTGTCTCCACAAGGGCCACTGTCACGTCCACTCCTCATACGAAGGAACTAAACTGCAATATGGATACGGCATTATGGATATTGTCTTGTCCACGTACCAAAGTCTGCTATAGGTGATGACTTACATTCACAAAGTAAAATCTATACCATATCTACAGGCGATGGAAGCCAGTTTGTTACCTGCCTTTCTCATTCTTTAAGTGTGGATTGTGGGAGGGGAGGGAGGGGGGCAATGGTTTGTTTAAATCATAGGATACAGAAAAGACATCAATTTGGAATTTCTCTAGTCCTTATATGAACATAAAGTACATATTCAGCTATTCACAAAGTGGCTCCTAACGAAAATAACAAAATGCTTTCCTGCTTGGATAAAATTTAAAAAGAAACAGGTGGCGAAAAAGAGCTTGATCTACCATGTGGTGAACGTCATAGCTGACATTTGGACTTGAAAACAAAATATGCAAGAAGTGGCACATTGTTCTTCTAGTATTTCTGTGAGAACAAGAAAGACGTTCTGCGTACATCAAACTTCATAGGGCGATGGCAGGAAACTACCCGCTAATAAACAACTTACAAAACGTTCACGAGTGACACATGATATATTGGCTTACGAGGGGACAGGAAAGAGAATGCACACAACATGCAAATGAAACGAAACCGGGGTTTGTGGATAAAGATTGGGGTCTTACCTCAGACGAAGATGAGAGAGGAGAAGGTGGCACAGTCTTGGTAGAAAAGGTCCCCGACCAGAGCATTTCTCTGATATTCGCCTTATCATCAAATTAGTATCCACCCTGGGCCCACATATTTTCCCCAGACATGTCGGATTATATTTTGCAGTGAGCCAGACAGGAGGGAATAAAATGTTTATGTTCCGTGATCGAAAAGCCCGCTCTCCCTACAGAACTCTCCGTGCTACAGGAGTGTAGGATGCATCTCAACAGAACAGATCGTGATGTTGATCTTTAAATTAATTTGAATTACAGTAAAGACGGGCTTCGACGTTTCGTTTTGCATATACTGACAGATGAGTTCCTGGTGTTAACAATAGAACGGGAAACCATATTAAAAGTAATGAATAATCCCCTTGTTTCTAAACCCTTTGGTGCAAATTATTTGGACTACTCTACAAGCAAACTCAATAGATTCATATCATTACTTAAATTTGAATTATGCGGTAATATAAGAACTGCGGCAGAACTTCGGCAAGATGCAAAGGGCATGCTCCACCGGACCGGCAATATTCGATACGACCGGGAGACTGCCAAACATGATTTGCCAGTTCATCGTCGTTTGGCCGCACTGGTGGGCATGTGACCTGCTCCACAGCACCCGTCGCTATACTTGTGCCGTGACTGGTGCCACGCAGCTCGCAAAAGTGGCGGTCACATGGCGCCGTATACATGCCATATTGCTGGGTTGGTGGAGCACAACTATAACAATAGATCTCTGGGGAGAGTACTAAATACTTCTATCGGAACAATGCATGTCTATTTTCTTTAGATTCAATATAATTTTTAAGTATATCCCTTCAGGTTTCGTACCCATCTTTTAAAAGAAATTCCAAAAGGTTGTTGAACTCACGAAACAAAGAATAGACCACTGTTAGAAGCACGCGTCAATTCACAATAAAGATGCGGAATCTATTCAGAAGTAGTTAATCATAGATCCCTCGACCATAAACCACCAAAATCTAAAAAAGTATTGCTTTTTTATATTTATGACAATTTCTAGTATGTGAAGGCTCATGTTTTGGACGGTGTCCACAGTTAGTTTTAGGCTTGTAAGGGATGTTTTGGCAATATACTATTTTCAAAATATATCTAAACTGACCAAATTTTGGCATTGATTATGATGTGAAAATTCTTCAACAAGCGTTTTTTCCTGTATATAGTGATTTCATATATAATTACATTTATAAGAATGCTGTATTGATTTTTTTACGATTATGTGCATGCCTATATATATTACATTCATATGGTCTACTCTAGAGTTTGGCAGAAATGATCGATCATGAATCCATAATGTTCTCGCTCTTCTTTCACAATTAAAGATGTTTTCATGATCATAGTTCAGAATAAATTGTTATTACTTCAGAAGCATAAACCCATTCTAAGTTATATTAAATTTTCCTCAAAAGTCAGTCGGATCTACCACAAGGTTATTTCAAATAAGAACCCGTGTAGAACCATTAACATGATAATTAGATTTGATTACAAAACACATCTCTTCATTAAAGCTTATCAAATAAAACTTGCCATTTTCTTATATCTTAATTCACTGTATTAATTGAAGGACGGTTTAATATATTCGATATTTTACTGTTCATGACATGGAGCCTCGTGCATCACCTCAAAACACCAAGTATATCTTAAGGCCTCTTTGATTTTCATCTGACATATAATTAGAGAACCGACTTCTAATTGCCCAGTTAAAGGTGGGTCCAGTGTTGAAGTGACCATATACCTAAGATACTGATTCATATATTCTTAATCACCATTTATAAAGGCAAGCGTTGTCTGTTGGATGTTGTAGCAGTGAAAGGGGATATTAGGTAAAGCTGTGGAAGCCACTGAAACCGATTCCCTTAAGAAAACAATAAAGGCAATTGAGGACGCAGATGCAGTTATACTTTTTTTCCAAATTCCGTTTCTACGCGAGGTAAAAGTAATTATCTTGAAAAAGACTATGTAATAGTCGATGCGTCGGTTCTATACAATAAACGCCTACATTTAATACGGTATTCATGGTAGTTGACTATTCCCTCCTCTCTAAAATTATCTTTTTTGTTGATCAATTTCTCAAACAACAGGAAATATGTTGGAGAAGCCGGATTCCATATCATGTATAACGAGAATTTCGTTCTTTAGAGCTTTTTTTTTGTTTCTCAGGGAGATTCTAATTTTACATGGAATATATATGTTGATTTATCTTGTACTTGTGAATGCTAAACCGGGCAGAAGTAGTACCTAGGAAGGAACCATCTGAATTCCAACAGATCATTACGTTGTCTGCTGATAGCCTTTTCATTTGCAGTAAAAGTTTCATTTGCAGTAAAAGTTTCAAAGAAAACGTAAGGGAACTTGGGATTAACACAGTTATAGTGGTTCCTTAATTAAGAGGCGGGAAGGAAATAATGTATTTACAGATTTCATGACAAGCAAAAACAGTCCGTGTAGAATTCTTGAGCGGGTTCCATGTCACAACGTAAATATACCTCATCACTTCGGAATCACTACAAATATCCCAACAATATCAAATACTAGACTGACTACATAGAACACAACACGAAGACTGTGGCTTCACCTCTGAATTAGTTTTTACTATGTTTCGTAATAGCTTTATATTCTCGTACATTGTCGTTTCTCCAATAGTAAAGCGTCTCATAGTCGTGATCGCTGTACGGATACAGGTGGGAATAATAATCCACTACTTTTCACCAGGTACACCACATTATGTGTATCCTATTAGTTGTCTCTGTTCGGAAAACTCATGCTTTGTACACCAGCTTCTCTGTGAGGGAAAGTTCCCTCTGCATGCAATACAACCTAAGACGGTTGGCAGAAAATAAAACCTCATATAGAAATCTGACCATGACGTCAATAATAACCTGAGAACAGCCGTCAGGATATATACGTCCACTACCGATTGGTGGACTGCATCACCACAAGGTTGTGGTACCAATATGTACAGATACATGCTAAAACTGTCAATACATCCAACTGCTATCCTACATACGGTTTCCTAAGATGGAGGACCTCAGTTATGACAGAAGACGTACAATACCTTTCGTTAAAATGAATCTAAAAATTGCTTTTCAATAAGACTCTAGCTTCCAGAAATGGGAGCCCTCGATGCCTGCATTTCCCAAAGATGAAAGCATGCACAATTATACATGGATTAACTACTAGTTTATAACTATGTAGGCTGGGCCCCACTATGTATCCTTTCCTGAAGTTTTGAACGATTAACCACTCTGTAAATTCCTAGGCAATGCGTCTCTGTGTCCGCCGAATATAATACAATGCCTGCGGCGGCGCTGCTGGTGTCTCAGTAAAAGTGTCTCGCTCTTACAAGGGACTGCAGGGGTTGGAGTCAACAAAGATGGCAGTTGGTTCAGCAGCAATTAGTCAGATGGAGTATTTACTCAGGATGTGAAGCTCTGGTTACAGCCAAACAATCTGGCAGCTTGACAGCTCAATCCCTCTTACAGTAGAAATACAGGAATAGAAAAATACAAGTCTACACTAGTTTGTCATTAATTTCCATACAATAAACTCTAAGTAATACAAGCGCAATTTTGCTTTTTTTTCATAGGTTTCACCTTCAAGAGCAATGACACTACCTAGCTCAGAAATCCAATAAACAGAATAAAACAGTGATATAATGAATTCAATTCATCTCACGATATTAGGTTCGAGGATACGGATCTAAATATGGAACAAACTGATTATCTTTTCAAGAATAAAATAAAAATAATCCCCGGTATATTCATGAATGAACTGTTAAATAATGAGTCACAATATTTTTTTAGAAAAGCTGCCAAAGCCGTAAGATTGGTTTTTCTTAATTCTAATGATATTATGGAAAACATTAATATGAGTTTTATTTGGCGGAACTGAAAGCCTAGCAGAGAAACACACTATATGAAGACTTTACCTTAGATGTCCCTCCAGATAACGTTTGATAATATTCAGGATAATCAGGTGCTACACAGAATACAGGAATGATAGACAGATTAACAGATGAGCGTCCCTGACTGACAAAGAAGGTGGATACTTAAAGGTTTCATACGACAGCAACCAGGGCTTTCTTTTAAGGAATGTATTTTCTGTTACTGTCAGGAGAGCAAACCAATTGCTACCTACACCTCCTTGAATCATTACATGTATTCTAAAATATGATAGCAGATTTTAGTGTGTATTTCATTAAGATATATAATTTTGCAATAAAATATTTGGCCGACGTAATTAGACATGTACTACGACATTGGCGGCCAAAGCGAAGATTAGTTTGGATGATGCCATACATAATGCAATGTCGTTAAGGCATGGCTACCTTATGATGAACGCCTCTTATCAGTATGAGTGAGGTCACAATTCGCAAGAACTTGAATAGAAAACCAAGCCTGGCCTTAGCTGCATCAGCATTGCCACATGAATCCGTAACGCTGGGCTGAGTTAAAGCCAATTATTCAATAGCCAGACTATTTCTTCTCTACCCAAGTGTTCATATGATGGGCTACAAGCATACAAAATTTCCATTTAACCAATGGTTATATGATTTTGTATTTCATCTATTCCTATTTAAAGTTGGGGCTTCTCTAATTAGGCACGCCATGGAGTGTAAAACATGAAGACACTAGTTAGTATTGGCAAGAAAAGACTCCCTATCACTCTTGCTAATGACTCTTACTGTAAAGTTAAGCTCTGCCTCAGGGTTCTAGCTTTAAAATCTGGTAAGACAACTGCAGCTGATAAATTGCCTCGGAGTTCCCATTCATTACAGTTTTTGAATTATGTTCTTATAAATGATTTTTACAATGGCTTTTATAAAACGGCAATTTGAATAGACAAGTCTTAAGTACTATGAGAAGCATTGCTAGTTGTGGCTACATTTCCATTCATACACTATATATTAATTACAACTACTTGAATAAAATATTCACAGCGATTTGCAAGATTTCTCAAAGTGGACTTTGATAAATCTTCAGGAGTCATAAATGTGTAATATATCACTATATATATATATATATATATATATATGTATACCCTCCTCACGGTATTTAATATACATTCTAGTCCACTAATACGAATATAATAAGCAAAATATACAAAAATCGAGCAGTTTATAACAGCAACCTACTAACAGAGTTAAGACAATAATGTGAACATGTCTTACTTTGACTATGCTGCAGACGTGCCTGTTTGGTATGATACCCTAATACCCTTTAACACTGGCACTCCCTATGATTGGCGAGATTTATGTCATCGGCTGACAGTAAAATCAGATCTTTGGATATTCATAAAACATAAAGACCAGAGAAACACGACCAATATTACTGACCATACCGGCTACACTGTCCTATTAAACCCTTAAAACAGCAATCTGATGTGTACCGTTGTGACTCGGTCAATTATAAACAATCTAAAACGCTTTAAAAACAACCCAAATTTGATCTATTACTTAGACATTTAAACCAAGAGGTGGTGTTGATATTGCCAATGAACCAATATGTACATGCATTATTTTGACTGACGTTCGCCATATATTCACCACATGCATGGCTTTAAAGAACAACGGTTAACGAAACAGAGAGACAAGAGACCTCTTACATGAGACATTCAATGTCAATAAGGTAACAATAAAACACTCGAGTAGTTTACTCTCGCCATATAAAAGGGGAAGAGCGGTTCTAACAATGAGCAGACCGTTGGGGCCCCTGCTGTGGGAAATACAAGTATTCACCAATATGGAGGTAATCCCCAAATGGATTTGAGACTTGCTCTGGACAGAATATGATGACGTATACACAGCAGCGGCAAGAGTTGGAATCAGCGCTCGACGTCACGGGTATTGCTGAAAGTAACACTGCTACTGGTGGCCTCCGTACACCACGGAACCCCGTTAAATCTACAGATTATCAGGGTCGTCAGGACCAAATCACAGTTGGTGTTTGCGGAGATCAATTAATCATAAATATAAACTACCGAAGAGCCTCTCCTTACTAACAAGGGACCTGGCATGTGCCTTAGGTAAGGAGACCATGGTATAAAAACATTCGCAGTTTTTACTGACTTTAGAATCAACAAAAAGCTCTACCACAAATAGAACATACAAAAAAAACACGCCATGAATTAAATGGACATTAACCATACCTGACGGCCCTTTTGCAAGCTGACAAGGCCACTTGTGGATATACCGTTATCTAACTGTACAATGTCAGAGCCCAGGTGCCGGGTGCCATATATCAAAGCGAGTTCAACACAACCCCTTGCACTGGCCTGAGAAAATATACATGACGAGAACTTGGAATATTACAAGCTACAAGAGGAAAGACTCGGTTCTGTGTCTACGGCGGCGGAATCAGATCATCCTAAAAACGTTCTTCGCCTTCTGCGTTTTGGCTGGCAGAATCCGATGTTGAACAGTATGTGGTTTTCACAGAAAACATACGTTAAACACTAACATAATTCTGTAGTTCTGTAGTACCTTGTTGACAAACCCTCCAAATGGGCGAACACACAAAAGGAAACACTTGTGTTGCTATCACATTGGGTTCACCGCTTCACTATACTGGTAACACTCCTTGTGACCGTGGCGATCGTTGAAGTCGGCGGCGATGTAGGCTTTGTCGGATCCATTGCATATCAAACAGCACTTACATTGGTGCCTTTTCTGGCACTTAAGGCCTATCAAGAAACTACAACACCCTTGATATCGCCTGGTACTGCATCCTCACGTGCTCAAAAAGGCTATTAGTTAGTGGAACCGTCACCAGGGTGCTCTGAGGGGTTAATACCGCATGTGAGGCTTCGTTAGAAGGAGAATGCATGAGCCAAGGGTGAACATGTCAAGATCAGGTATGAAAGATTAGTCTACAATGGATGGCACAAAAGCCCCTTGAAATAGTCTTCTAAGCTCTCAACATCTCAGTAGTACAGTTGTATTCTACGCCCAGTCTTGTTTGAGACACGGACGTATGGTGAAAAAGGCTAATATCACCGCGAATAAAGACTGTTAAGGGGGAAGCATAAAGGCCGCAGAGCAACCCCCTGCATGTCTTTTCCCCACAGAGCAAGACAAAATACGATTCCCGATTCTCACATAACACAGCCTTTTTTTTGCACTCGCGAGTTCAGGCAAACCACCCCAACGCCCAAGGGAAGGGTTTATGACGATGGACCCAGGAGTCAGGGGACGGCCTGAGGCAATGTGCGGCCGGGCATGCTTACAACACAAGTACACAGACACAGCCACTCCACAGCACCAACTACCTGGCGTTATTGCCAGCACGGTCTCGCATTTTGCCAAAAGATATGATGTCGTCTTTGCTCGCACCTTTGTGGCCGATGGACTGCCAATCGTGCAGCTTCTTGCCGAGGCGGTACTCCTCCCAGCGGTCGTCGTCCGACTCGTGAGTCAGGTAGCGCTGACCCACCTCACTCTCCAGCTTCCTCTGGTCACACCAACACTGATAATCCTGGAGAACAAACAGCAGTCATCTTTTAGCGAATTCAGCAATTTGGTTCTGAAAACAGCTTTTAAATATGTAGATTGGATTATCTGTATAACGTTTAATTATCATCTACTACTGACCATGATGGATGTAGAAATAGATATGATAATATGCTATCTGATACACTGATCCGGCTCTATGTTCAGCAATTGACAAAGGGTTACTACTGGTTTCTTTCTGTATCAGAATACTTCTATGACTATTTCGTTGACATGATAAAGATATTTTGCTTTACAATATCTTAGGTCACTAGGATCATACCTACAAACATGTAGAGTATATTGTGTAAAAACAAGATGCGAGAACATTATGCGTGCAGTTATATTATGCATCAAAGGCTTATTCTTTACCTACCCTGTAAAAGAAACGTCTTATTACCAACGATGTAAATGAGTATATCGAGTATATCTGAGACTTTGTTAAATACAAAACAATTTAAAACATGGTGATCGATTAGACAGAAAACTACTGCGCCCTCTATATTTTCACGTCCAGTTAGTATGCTACTTCCGACAACTAAGTTAACACATGCAGGATGAATTCGCATCAAGTAAATAGGAAGCCACAAGAATAACTATATATCACAGAAAGAAAAACACATATGAATCATAAAGTACTACTTCCACCACCATCATAGAATATCTACTGCAATCAAAAAAGTATTTTTAAGAACATGGGGGTGTTTCTTCTAACATGTTGGAACAAAAATCTGACAACAATGAAATGATAACTACAAGGAACTACGGAAAGGGAAAATTGGGGGTAATCTCTTTTGGCGTCTACAATTCGTTTAAAGATTGTTTTCCAAGATAGAATTGAGTTCCAAAATGTTCATAAGAAATATGGGCACTTTGTTCCAACCGGATACACGGAGGGGTTAAGTAATAGAAGTCGAATTGATTCCTACCATACCTACACAACACTATGTACTGTATAGGCAGGCGTAGGAATATTACAGAATGTAAATCCAGGTTTCATTAACAACAGAAATGTAGACTGGGAATACGACGTAAATCAAATGGAAACAGGAAATAAATACTACGATATTGTCGGAAAAACAAGTTGGTAAAGTGAAAGTCGTAGCAGAGACACCACTACGGCTTGGAGCCGGTACTTTACAACACGGTCACACTCAACTTTACAATATCTCCAACGAAGACACTTTGCTTTTGTGAAACAATTTAGCAGTCTCTGCAAATACACTTTCTTTTGTTCTTCGTTCGTGCCTCAATATGAGCATAAAAGATATTGTTTCTATCTCCTTTGAATAAAACTACGTAATGGGCCTTCATTTTTTCTCCACCGCTGGTGGTAATTTGGGAGTAAATCTCAAGTTTGTGTTCAGCACCAAAGCCATAGTAGTTTCCACTGCTTCAATCTTAAGAGTAGCACACTGTGCACCGAAAGCACCACGCAAGGGACATAGACTAGGTGAGTTTACACGTATCGTAGTACATGTAGTTAGTCGGTTAGCCATAATATCAAAAGTGAGTGGATATGGTTTTGTCACCTGCAACCAAACGTGTGATAGGGATTTGTCTACGGTGAAGCGCTTTCTCATTTTCACTTGCAACAGGTTATTGATGAGGTCTATGGCTGAAAAGACAGATAAAGTGCGGAGAGATGAAACGTGAGGCCATGGTAACCAAAGAGCTGCTCGTTCGGGGTGCTACCATGGCGGACATTCCATTGCATCCCGTTGTTGCTGGTTGTAGTTGTTCTGGGTGGTGCGTGCATAAACCGTGATAATGGTGTAATCCTTTATTTATGAGCCAGACCCTGCAGAAGAAAGTTCTCCAGTCTATGGAGAAAGGAGAGAAAGAGAGAAGGGGAGAAAGAGTCGGATAGAACTTCCAATGCATACCTGAACCTAGCTAATAAAATAGAATGATAATTATTTGCCGGGACCTTTTAAGTGAGAGTACTCGGTGAGAGGAATATGCTTCCCGGAATGTGGATATTTTAGTGGAGGTTTAACAGATGGGTCTAAAGATAAACCCTCTGAAATGCAGGGTAAATATAGTGTGAAAACCGATTGAGGATGAATCAGGACTAGACAAAGAGTCAACAGTTAGGCTGTATTTTGTCAACTGGCAAGGAGAGAAAGGAATTGTGAGTAATACTATGTGTGCAGAACCCGCTTGTATAGAACCTCGTCGCTAACACCGTGAAAGGTATGGCCGGAATTCTTTGCTCAGTCACGCAGGGATGTCGAACTTGCGGTGCAATCCCTTCCGAAAAAACTCTATGCAATCGCAATCTCACAGCATAGCCTTCTGCATAAAATAACCGATATGCATCTACTCAAATCTCGTAATGTGCACTTGACAAAAACGCAAATAATTCACTATAAAGAAAGTTTTACATTTACACGGATTTATAGGGAATAAGTCCATAAACCTCTCATTAAGTTACCAGATGGGATGTTGAGAGTTAAAGAGTAAACCAAATATGATATATGAAACTACATGTGTTTCAACTTTTAGTTGTACTTGTTACAGCCTCCCCGGCATAAACCATCAGATGTTGTATTCATCGGGGCTAGAGCACAAATAAAGTGATTGTAGTTTTATATAGTTCACCGCTGTAGCCAGTCGGTATGTCCTCCGACCTACCCGATATGATGTAATTATATATCACCATTGTTGTGGATTGATGGTTGGTTATCACGGCCTGCCTCGAAATACTCTAAAGTAAATGCCTTCATCGCACAAATAATTTGGAGAAACTAGTGCATGTCCTTTTCATTCTAAGTGACTTCCAAGTCCATTTTGGAAAAGACTTACTTTAATTTCCAACTTGACTAGAATACTACGAAATAGTATAGTATCTAATCTCGAGTTTATATTTTCGATATATTAAAGGCTATAGCTAACGGTCATTCTGATGCAGTCATTCTGATGCAGTCAGTCATGTACATGCCAAGACGAGCAAAAGCTTCTGGGGTTCTGTATGCCGTATTATAAGTCTTATATACAAGACGTTTACTGCAGTGTAAACTTAGGCTATAGGTACTTATTTGAGGGTGATACCTCGACGTTTCCTTGCTTACTTAGCTGAATACTAAAGGCAGGGGTGCATCCTTAAGATATTGAAGCAAAGCGATTGCAGGCCTGGCTAAATTGTGGGACAATGAGGTTAAAAGGGGAAATATTAGTTGAAAGCATGCGATGTAGGCAGGAGATCCAAGTACTGTACACTGAGGGTAGACAATGGTGGCGACACCGAAGTGAAGGGGGCAGGATATGAGTATAGTGCATGCTGCAATGTGGGCAGTGGCGATGATTGAGCGATAATAGGAGGAGCGCTAGGAAGAAGGAGCACCTCTTTGATCCACTCGTGCCGGTACGCCTGAGTCACCGTGAGTCGGGTATCCATGTCTACCTTCAGGAGATGCCGAATCAGGTCCTTGGCTGCAAACAGAGGCACCCATAACCGTGGTGAGTGGGCAGATCGTCTGGCAGGCAGGCAGAGAGGGGCGCAGCGCGGCCACCCACCATACAGAGGTCCCTGGGGGAGCGTGCCTAATGAGGGTGGAACTGGCTGGGCCAGGCTAGTTCAGTTGTTATCAGTGGATGGATTCGGGGATATTTTACCAAAGGTTGAGGAAGGTTACGTGATGAAATGGTCAGTTTGTTTTTTGCCAATGAAAAGAGAGGTACATGATAGGCCCGAGTATTAGGTCGTTTGGGAAATTCGCTTAGTGGGATATTATTTCTCATTGTATTTTTTTTTAAACGATAAAACATTCGCATTTTCCTGTAAACATTATACTCTTGAGAGAAATATTGAACCAGACTCCGTACTTTAAAGACACACTGGTCCCTACTCTTTTATCTACAGCGACTGTGCCTAAAACGAGCGGAAAATGATGTTTGTCAACAGAATGAAGTATCTTAGGGAGCGTGACGTGGTCGCTAGAAAGTCAAAGAGAAGCCTTGAAACCATGAAACAATGTCAACTGGGCAAAACACTAACCTGTCACACGAAATATGTACAGACAGGTACGTGCGAGATAGATACACCAGCAAATAGGGAGACAGGCAGAGAGAGAAGGAGAATGAAAGAGAAAGGGTTAAAAACGAGCGAGAAAATGTAGAAATATACCATGTCTCATTCATTTGGGGAAAAAGACCGCAAATTGATGCATTTTTGGCATATATTGACAAGGCAGAACAACATTCATCCTGGTTTTCACTAAACTGAAGGTATCAGATTAAAAGACCTGAAATTTCAATTCAAAGGCTGTACACATATAAAATTCAAATCGTCTCAATTTTCATATTATACATTAGTACAGATTTACTCTACCATTCTCAATAATAAGTATGATCTTGAGAATACATCTTTTCAAATGAGGAAAATAATTCTTTATCTATGTATATATCAATCTCAGCAATGACTTATCCTTTTACCTATATATCTAACGCATACATAAATATAAATATATATATATATATACATTTACATATATATACATATATATATATATATGTACATATATATATTCTGTTATATATATATATATATGTACATAACAGTACGTAACGGAACCAACGAGGTTAAGTATATTTGATGTACAATTGTCTTGATTATAAGAGGTACAATTCACAGAATCTATATACATTTGAATGGCTTATATATACACATGTATAGGGAGTAGATGGCACCTCTCAGCTATCCTGTGTGCGGACAGGTGAGGAACACGCGTGGCCTACCTTGCTGTGATACCTCCTGCCACGGGTTGGCGGGGTACATGAAGGCAGCGTTCTGGATCTGATCGGCGATCTCCTCGTCTTCGTTAAAGGGGAAAGTCCCACTCAAACTGAAACACCACGTATACATATAGGAATGTCAGTTAGGATCAGGATTAAGGGAAATACTGTGGGATTTACTGCCTCAAAGAAAGCAAGAAAACATGAACACATCAATGTTGGCAATGGAAGAGGGCTGAGGGTATGTGGAGAGGTTCAAACCACTGTTCTATTGGCGTGAATAAGGCTCAATTTATACTATCTTTGTTTTATACAAGAAAGATAATTTGATAAACAGGAAAAGGAAAACGAGGATGTCCATGGGAAAGTTAAAACTGCCATCACTGCGTACAGGCTTCCACTCAGTCAAACAGAGGCACCTAATATATCCACATAAAACAAATGGAAGGGTCATCATCCTTAATGTTTACGTTTATATCCGAAGAATTACAAATAACGACGGTTTCTTAATTCAGGATGGCTCAGTAGGCCTTCCAACTAGCATAGCTCGTATGTTATCCCTCAGTATCTTAATATCAATAACCCTGGTGAATCATTTATCTACCTTTATTACTTTAACGGTTGAATGATTGTGCAATAGCGACCTTCTTTATCACGGTTGTTTCAGAATATCTCGTTCTTACGAGAGGTACATGGACAATAACAGTGATAAAAAAGACAAAACATTGCTTGATGGATATATCTAGATGTTCTTACCTTACATAGATGATAACGCCCACGGACCACATGTCTAATGACCGATTGTAGCCCCGGCTCTTCAATACCTCCGGGGCTGAAACATAATGCAACACGTGTAGGATATAGGCTCAATCAATGTACCAGGTATTCCAAATTCAGGATCACATAGATTTGAATACCATGACAACAAATGATCAGACGTGGCGAAAATACCTCCCAATCGAAAACAAAATTGAATAGCATAGTAAGTTATTCATAGTAAACTAAAGAATTGAAATTAAATCAGTGTCTTCTTTCAAATCTTTAAAAGAGCTAATCTTCAATTCTTATCCATATAAATATATGTTCGGCATGTCTAGAAAAACGCAATAATACAGCTTATAGCTACTGTAAATGGTACTGAAGTAATATTCCCCAACATTCCTTTCATCTTAATTCACATTATCCAAAGCATACTAAAACAAGGCGGTAAGCCAACTCGTTGTTAAAAGTTTCAGTAATAAACTGAGAACTTCGGTAATTTTCATCGAACCCGCAATAAGCGGCGAATTGTGGCTGGATTGAAGTAAGACAGGTCGTTGTACCTATGTAATCCAGGATAAATAAACGCATAAGAAAATATAAACAAATGTTCTCAATTATCATAAACTATAATCATTTCGCCATTCTGCTCAAGTAACTTAGGAAGCGACTGCTTTGAAGTTAGCTTTATGTATATCAGAATATTTTAATATTTCTAAAATCCCGGCTGTCATATCTGTTTTGAAAAGTTGTCAAAAGAAGGGGTCAAATCTAATGCAGTAAGTATTGTAACTTATCATAAGGAAAACCTGTATCAACCAACTTGGTGTTTGTTACTTGAATACCTGACTCTGGAGTTTGAGACAGACTCAGAGAGACTTACCTAAGTAGGCTGGCGTCCCGACTACGGATCTGCGGAAGGATTTTTCGCCAATAATACGGGCGAATCCGAAATCACAAAGTTTTACCTGGAGAGACAGAACACGTCAGATTAGAGTTATCTGTTAGAGTTGCGCGGAGCTTCATCACGCGGTATCATCTCGCAGTTTAGTCTCTGAGAATCAGTATATTGACTCTCTCATGCAGGACACGGGTGTTTTGTCGGTGAATGGAAAGGTGCAGAACGGACTTATGTTCATATATCACTTGAAAATGCGTAAGAAGGAAGGTGAACAAGAGTAGTAGGGAGTAGAAACGCGTGTGATACTGATAAGTGATGACCGTGATTCCACAAGGTCAAGGATTACCTGGAGGCAACACACCAGACGGCAGTATTTCAGCTCAGAGGTCTACTAATCGCTTGTAATTACTTCCTAATTCTTGCAGTAAGGTTCAGTATATCGACTTCCTATTAGTCCGTGCATATTTTACAACGCGTATGCAGAGTAGCCTTTACTAATTATCAAGCATGGTTTAACGGACAGGAAATACAATGATCTGCCCAGAACGTGTGTTATTCAAATACATACATGTACATGTATTCGTTACGGTTCACAACACCATCCCCTTCTAGCTTTAAATGAGGTCATTATTTCACTAAACTGATCAATTTATTAGTTCAGGGCTATATAACTTAATTGTTTAGAATTGTCAGAACCTAAAGGGTCGAAGCCACACCCAAATACCGTATTATAAAATACCTATCCCTGACACCAACCCGAACACAGGAGTGTGTCCTTTAAAGATTTGCTAACAGAGGGGAAATTCAATAGTAACAACTTCAATAATTTGGGTTTAGAAGTTAACTCACCTGTGGGAAAGGGGTTTCTGAAGATAGCAGCACATTCTCTGGCTTCAAGTCGCAGTGAACGATACATTTAGAATGTAAGTGCCGCAGGGCCACCAGGATCTGCAAAATAAAATCAACGATGCAATATTATACATCAATATAGGAATAGGCTGTAGGCTAATCTTTAAATTCACTGCACACAAGCTTAACTCTACATGCAAGTTCCAAAAGCATATTGTCTACCTTGTGCCCCTTTTGGTATTTTTGTTGGCGGCAATGTATTCGCTTTTATGTCCCCGACAACGTATCGGGAACAAATCGTCGGCACCCAACATATTCTAATGTCTGCCATGAGTGAATCCAACCCCATGCAGAGTTTTTTTCACCAACAAAAGACCCTCTGAGGGAACGAATTCGCTGACAAATTTGGAACCCAGCCAGAGCCCTTGCACAATGTGCCAGTCAGCTATCATGTTCAGAGCCAACGACGAATATCTTACAGTGGATGTAACCTAGTAGTGGTACACTGTAGTGGTACATATAATAATAGTGAAATATAATGGATGCAGAATGGTGTTAACACATCAGCGATGTCACATGCTATCGTCACACAGTGCATGTTAAGTACCAGATGTCTGATGCCCAGTGGAAAACCTGTCAGTGTGACAAGGTAGGTCGATAGAAGGGTAGTTAGGGGGTATATATGTAGGTGACATATGGGTATGGTAGTTGGTAGGTCGCAGGAATATAAGGTGTACGACTGGTTGTTAGAATGGTGGGTAACGGTTGTTTCCCCCGCATTTTTCTTAGCTTATTATTAGACTAAATAGTGCCTCTGTCGCCAAAAAGAGATTTCACTTTATCAAATGAAATAATCCATAGATCAAACACCATTGTTGACCTTTAAACGCCAAACTAGCAGGTGGATGCGTATAATATTGAATCAAATATACAAGCATAGTCCTACCAATACTTTGAAAAACATGGCTAGGACTGTACGCCTACTCAACCCATAAAATCTGTTAATCACCCCTAGTTTCTCTTTCAGATTAAGCACAAGGCTGTCAGTGGGGCTAATATACACAACAATAGTACATGGCATATACTTAGTGTATGTGCATTAGGCAATACTAGATGGTTATCAGAATTTGCCTACGACTATTGCCCCACGCCCTGTTATACGACAGGAATTTATAGGTGACAAAACAGTGGCATGTTAAATACCATTCTACTGTGTTATGAATTATTAAGGACAATAAAGTACTGTAAAACGCTATGACCGTAAGCTAATTATCAAGTATATAACGAGTTCTCTATGCCACCCAATATAGAAAACGAGTCATGGAGGATTTCTTTCAAAATTTAAAAAACGCTTGGGTATGCTTTGGTTAGTGGCTTCAACAACAATCAAATTCATTTTTTTTTTTTTTTTTTTTTTTACAACAATCAAATTCAAAACGTTGATTTAATTGTACAATAACGGGGTCAAAATGCAGAAGTATAAAAACGCGCAAGAGGAATTACTATAAAAAACTACATGAAAGAGTAACGGAACAAAGTTCAGCGTAGGAGTGGGTAAGTAAGTGTCTTCCTGATCAGTAATCACATTCTTCCGGTGTATGCTGTCTACTTATCAGACGATAAGACGCAATCATGATATCATCATGGCTGAGGGACCTATTTGGGATTTTCCTACACATAAAAACCTTACATCCATGTTTTTTTTCTTTTTTTGAATTATCAGTCGCATGTATTCGAGAAGTATATAAGTATCAGTTGGTAAAACTACATCTGCCTGTAATTGACACGTGTCTCGTTGAGAAAGTTGTATTCAGTAACTATGATCGCAGTTCCAGGTTGAATGCTACTGAAAGCCCAGTTACTACCTTGCTGATCACCTCTAGTCAGGACGTGAGAGCTGACGTGTATGCTGGGCCAGGCACCTTGTGAATCATGAAGTTACCACTGCCTAGGCCGCCAATAGACGACCAGGTAACGGGAACCAGACACACACCTGTGGGGTAGGAATTAATCTACCTAGTAACCATATGTAATGGAATCCGATGATCGAGTAGAGTAACTACGAACCGATATGAAAAATCAGTTTTGGTAACGGACCAAATCAGCCCAGTGAAACAAACCAGACCACCTGCTGGTAGGACCTGAGGGACCTAATGGCAAGATCCTGTGTTCGGATTCTGCACAATTGACCGGGGCGACCTCAGCGGAAAGTGTGCATACTAGGTGACCGGTCTGATTTATATTCACAAGTAAGTTTATGATGTGTTTCTTCAATATTTCGATAGCTCCTTTATTAGGTGGTTAACAATGTTGGGGGACAGCTTTATCATCCTTTATTTAGTAATCATTTGGGTCACTAGTGATAGCGGCTTTTAGATCTTCGAGAATCAAAAAAACATATTTCGATTAAAAAAAAAACCAGCCTGCCCAAATAGGGACCAATATCAAGCACATGGTACTTGCTGGTATGAAAGTCCACATGTGGGATGTCTGATAGCAGGTCGTCCCTGCTGAGTGAATATGAATGGCATATCTTGTTACAACTTGCTGCGAATGACCGCCAGAAGTACTTTCCGGTATACTTCTGTTGTTGGGGCCGTGGCGGGCTGGAAGCGTTAGCCTAGTTCCAAAGGTGTATTATGATTAGCTGCACCTTATGGACGGACTCCGTTGTCGGCTTAGTTTTCTGATCCACAGCCCAGCGCACAAAAGCGTCCACTTTGGGCCTCTACCAGCTAGCAAAAACATGGTCTCAAGACGGGCGCGTTTGTGAACCTGTCAGGCGGCATTAGCACGTATCAAGGAAACTAAGATTAGTGACTCTGAACTTCACAATAAGCTATCCCCTGGACTGACTGGTACGTCTAACCTGATAACCAGGCCAACTAGTGTTAGTTATTTTCTTGCTTAGGAGGAAGATAGTCCTCCACGTGTTCATACTGTGCATTTAACTTCCCTGGATGACCAACTGGGTTCCTCATGCCGTGTGAACCTTTACGAACGTGCCCACAGCCGGTCTATTTGGCAGGAGTTGAGAGACATATGTGCAGCCGGGTAGGACGTGTATTATTGTGATCCAATTGAATGGTGCAACTTAACTTATATCTTCACCGAGTAGCATTTATGCACGACTCCAGTCCAACCTCTATTTCTTCGGGTAAGTTCCCTTTCCTATTTTGATTTCAACCATGTCAATGACATACATCTTTCCGCAAACTACCTTTGAAACAATCGAAAAGATAGTGGCACACACGATAAAAGTCCTTCTGTACTGGAGGAAAAGAAGTGTCTTGGTATGGTCTACCCGTCGAACTTTATGGAATTTCCATGCGTCAGTCAACGATATCGCATTTATCACTTTTGAGCAAATGTTACAGCCATGCCTTGAGTGTTTCCTCAATTAGAGATACTTCATGTTCTGAGCGCAATAGATGCTTAATTTAGTTCATATCACTGTTTATCATCAAGCAGCAGCCCGTGGGCAATACGATCGGAGATATAGCTCTGTGTCATCACAGGTGCCATGATGCTGATGCCGAGGCCCTGCAATCACCCCAGGCTTTAGTAATCACAGGCGATTGAACTCCTGAGGAGGTAAACATCAGTGAGCGGCTACTTGACTTTATATGTAAGGTAAGGGATATGACACACATATGATCTGTTGATCAATACAGGTGATCATGCCTCAGCTACATTCACCACACAGGTATATGCACAGCAGTGCATCAGTTCTACTTAGCAGAGTTACATCATCGGTCTTATGGGGAATTCCCCGGCGTTCTAATGTTATACCAATACTACTGGCCACCCGCTATGCCCAATGCGTGGTGCATTTTCTGTGTAGTAGCTCATAAAAGTCTACTTAACTCACTCTTGGCGAACAACTGTTGCTTGAAGGGCCACGGGACTAGACTTGCCAGACTAAACAGGCTATGTGTTTGCGTTTACCTTTCGGATGAGGAGAGGCCCTCTGTATTATTTCACAGAATAGTGATTTCATATTGGCCATTAAGCAATCGGAGCATTTACCTTGATGCAAATAGATATACATGGTCTAATCTAATGAAAAGAAGTGAGTTTCTATTGTAAGTTGCTATTGTTAGGAACTAGGCACTGTGTTCAGTGGCGCTACCTTGTGTTAACCGAAGTCGCCTGAGTGGGAGCACAATATGGCCAAGTGCACTTAACCATCACTGGAGGACTGAATACTTTTCACATCTTTACAAAAAGGAACCTTTTAAGCTCTATACAGAAAGGAATGAGAACTGTAGTGGGACAAAGTATTTGTGGCAATTTGTTGAAAAGTGTAGAGAGGTTTGGTTTAATACAGCTATCATGCATAACTCGGGCAGACATTATTTCACCACCGCAAACCAGATATTCATTTTAACCACATTGGGGGCACAGGCTTTTCCTATCATTTCGAACATAAGTGGAATTACACATTTCACAAGAGAAACGGACTCTTCCTTGAATTGATTTTTATAATATGCTTAATAACTTTAACCACCCCGTGAGTATAAATGACCGTCAATTAGGCTACATATCAAAATATTAGAATTAACCTCTTACACAAACAACTGATATCCTAGCTATGAGAGATAAGATGCGTAACGCCCAGCCACACATTCACTTCCTCTCCCTCTCACTGACCCTGACAGGAGCAGCGTGGCTCGGCCCTGACCATGGACTACCAGAAGAAGAAGCTGCTCACTCAGAGTGTGTCTTTCCTGCAGGCGAACCTGAGCCTCACGCCCGAGCTGCTCGGGGCACTCAGGGCAGAGGAGGTGCTCACCAGTGAGGAGGTCAGCACTATACAGGTACGGCAATGTGTGTGTTTGTTAGATTCAGATAGATGGAAGTTTCGAACACAGCAATAAGTATGAGTAAATGCGGTATTATGGTTGTTAAATTCCTTTCCGGGCGTTCCCAGGAAAAAAAAATTCTCACTCAGTAGTCGCTGCCGACGCCACGTCAAACCTACCTAAATGCGGTATTATGTTCATTTTCTTTTTCAGGGAAGAAGGGTGTTGTCTGTTCAGATGTTACCCTCTTAAAAAGTTTATTTACAAAGCTGAATGTAATGGTATCTAAATTGTAAAGGATATATACAGTTATATGTTAGACTGTACACAAGCGGCCATTCTCAACTCTGTCAGTATTGGAACCGAATGTGTGATATATGATATACATGTCTGATGTGCTGTATACATATATTATCCTATATTCACAAGAATTTAAATAGAATTATAATATTTTTCATATTCTCTTCAGAAAGACGACACGACGAGTGGAAAGATGGTGGAGCTTGTTTGTCTGCTCAAGCGTAAAGACAATCGAACCTACTCAAAATTCCTGCATGTGCTCGAGAGCAGGGGCTGCGAACCAGTCTACCAACTACTCCGCAACAAACAAGAGAATGGTGAGCTGCTCTCTCATTGTTCGTTAGCCTACGACTATTGTGCTGAGTACAAAATATGTGTATACTATAGTTATAGCTATAACAATTTGTAACCTTCCTGTCCTAGCACAGACACTTCTATCATGTGAATATTTTCATTCTATGACATCGGAATGTTTGTTATTCAACATATATATTCGAACCCATCTATATTGCGCTCTGACCTTTGATCTATATAGGTGTGGTTCTAAGCACCATAAAAGAATATCCAAAGTGGATTCACGAGAAATATTAAGTATTATCCTGAGAAGGCTTCCTGAAATTGATTATGAGGTGGATTGTTATCAGTCAACGAAAGGAAAGTCGAGTTCTCCCTCATCATTTCAGTCAAATCTCGTCCAAGATTGTTCTCAATTGAAACATCTCATTTCTGCTCATTACAGAGAAGTCGAGCAAGCCGGACCCGCGCGTTCTGAACCTGCTGCAATTACAGCTTGGTGACGTCACTGTGCAGGCCGGCGTCCTCCAGGCGCTGGCGGCGGGGCTCGTTCTCCGGGAGGTGCACAGAGACGAGGTGGCCGGGCTCGCCGACAAAGTGGCCCACCTCCAGAAGTCCCTCCGCCTCAAGATCAAGGCCTCCGCCGCTGCCCGCAGCACAGACACTCTAGCTGCGAGCCCACCGCACACCAGCGACGGCCGAGCTTCCGTTGCGTCCCAATTGGGGACGCTCGAGAGGCCGCTCAGCAGTACAGGGCCTGGGCGGCAGGGGGCGCCACAGTGGGACGTGCCGACGCAGACGTCGCAAATGGCGGAGATACTCAAGGAGAAGGACAGCATTATCAGGCGAAAGGATGAGGAGTACGTGCAGCTGCGGAGGGTGCTGGCCGACACGCAGAACGACATGCAGGGAGTGCTCGACCTGAACGCGCAGTATCTGGGCATCATCAGCCACTACAACTCTCTGCAGCTCAGTGTGCACACTGCCAGCGCCACCATGCCCGCCAAGTCCGTGGCCGAACTCAAACACAAGCTCGACGAGGCCGAGACCAAGGTGATTACCCTGACCGACGAGCTGGACGCTGTTAGCACGGAGTTGGCCGACCGCGAGAAGGAGCGGCTCCGCCTGGAGGCCAAGCAGAATAAGTACCGGGAGCTGCTCGGGGTGTCCCCGGACGCCGACGACGCCGAGGTCGAGGAGTGCATCCAGCGGCTGTTGGCTGACGGCAGCACGCAGAACTCAGAGATCGAGAAGATGCGGCAGGAGATCACAAAGGTCAAACAAGCGCGCGCACTGCTGGCCGAGCAGCTCCTACACTTGAACAGAGAGAAGGAGAAGATCGAGTTCCATTTACGCCAGCAGGAGCTCACCATCAAGAAGATCAAACGCCACCACACGGCCAAGGAAACCATCCACAAGGCTGTGGAGTACATCCAGGCGCAATCGGGCGAGGACCGCCTTGCCGCACAGATCAAACTGCCCTCCATTGAGCGCATCGGCTCGCAGATCGGACTGGCGGTCAAGTCGAACCGCGCCAACCAGCAGTTTTGCGTCTTCTGCCGCGCCGAGTACATGCCGCTCAAGTCGCAAGTGTGCCGCGTGCACTTCCGCCCCATTCGCAGCGGCAAGTGGACGTGTTGCCGCGACGACTGTCACCGCAGCCCGGGCTGCCTGCAGGTGCCGCACTTCTACATCGAGATCACAGTGGACCGGAAAGTGTTCCTCACAGACGGCGGGCGTTATATGGAGCTCACCTACCTCAGTCCTAGTCATTAACAACACACCCACTCCCCACTCCGGGATTAACATTATCTAAACACGGTTTTTTTGCTGATACTTGTGAAGTTTGGCAATACTAATGGTGAGGAGTGCCTTTGACACAGACTCGTTTGGGCTATAACGTTCTCGTACTTCCCGTTTATAAGGCAACCTACGCTTGTCAGTGCCACTGTATACAAAACGGCTGGATTTATTCTTACCTACATATTGAGATTCAACTACTACTTCAGACAGTGATTATATGTATTTGATATAAATGTTTGGTATAGATTGTCTGTGATATCGTCAAAAAACAGAAGAAAAACTGGACGCCTGCATGTCTCTTATGTTAGAAGTACTCAAACCAACACTATGCCCACGAGCTATGTCAACAGATTTGCATAGTCCTGTGTTTAACTCCCAAATGCTTGCCAATTGCTTATCGACAACAAGTGAAATAACAGTAATCTTGAGAAGGTGGTTAACCCTTTCAGTCCTGATAATGGCTGTAGGCATTACCCTGGCAGACCCTGAAGATGAATCCAGGCTCATCCCGTTAACGCTAGGATGCTCCATCTATCAGCAGTTGTGATACAGGTGTGTTTAACATCCTGTCACAAATGTTCAGGGGAGTAACACAGGAAAGTGCAATAATGTTTAGTCTATTCGAACATCAATAGTTTCCATGATCAATACACGACACCTGGTAACCACGACACTGCTATATCTTGATGGTGAGGAGTTAGACAATGGACATTATGCCTACATCTCGTCTATTTCTGTCATCCGTTCTATGGCCGATGATCAACTGCATTGGCGCCTGGCGTGAAACTACCTTCATAAATCTCTACACGGATTAGGATAATTGACGTCGCTGGCCGATAAACAGTGAACGGACCATCAGGCGCCCCTTTCAAAGACCTCTAAATGATACATGACAATGACGTCCCTCCGCACTCTGCATTCTGGTCGTTTTTTTCTGGCATGTAGAAGTGGCAGCGGACTCCTGTTCTTCCGTCCTGCTTTACTGTGCCAAATAAATCTCGGCCTGCCAAGAAGCAGGCTCTCCTACGTTCCGTCTGTGATATCGCATTACACTGCGAGGGAAATATATCAGGATATCTAACGCTGACAAAGTCACGGCAGAAAATTGCTGATTTATTTACGTTAGCGCCTTTTGTATAGTAACGCGTGCTTTTTATTCAATCTTCACACTTAAATGTGGAAGTAAAATTGTTTCACAACATTCTACATTGTCACTCCCTCCTTGCTTTTTCTATAATTTTATCTTTCTTGAATAGCCCAGCTAGTATAGATTTGCCGAAACCGAATTAACATAAACACCAGCAATTATACTTGGCCACTTTGATAGAAAATCAAGTGAAGGCTATGAGCTCCTAATCATTGTGCATTGATAAAGAAAATTGAATGAATACTAATACATGAGCGTATAAGAAGATTGAGATGAGGTAGCTTCAACACCTTTTATCGCACAGCAGTTTAGCAGTATGAATTGCATAATCTATGCTAAAGCTAAGGTTATCCCATGTATTTCGATTTTATCCTTTGAGCCTGTATACACAACATTTAATCAGATTAGTCATTGGTGCGCCACTTCGAGACAGCATGTGGACTCGATCCATTCAAAGCAGTCTTATTACACAAAATGACCAAGAGATCACACCCGGGAGTCACAGCTAGTATATAATTACGCTGTGGGTCCTACTTGGTGTGAGTGCTGCCAGATCAGCTGGAGCTGACCTCTGTGGTGTATTCCAAGGGGTGTGGATCAACGTGGCAGCAGTGCGCTCCACATTCATCTACTCTATAAATATACAGCCTGCAGTGAGGTGAGACAACACAGCAGCAACACATTTCAGGGGATGGTTCGGTTTCTGTTATGTTACTGGTGTCCAGTATCAGAAGCATAAGTTTCTAGGACGCATAAAGGGGAATCCCTCCGTTAGAATCGAGGTATCACCGTATACAATAGAATTACATTTATGTATATGAGAGGTACAAAATTAGATCCATTAAATCCTAGGAAGATGAAATGGAAGTCCGTCGACACTCCTACATCTCCCCCCCCCCCCCCCACCAAAAAAAAAAGGAAGTTTATTAAGACAATGACTGAAACACTTCGAGATCTCCGAGGATGTAGTTTTTTTCCCTTTCCTTGAGTGTTGTCCAAGAAATGCGGGGTTTCTTTTCATCACAACGTTGATGAACTTTTTACAGAATCGAACATTCTGTGGGCTTGCCTGTTGAGAGTACCAAAACAAGGTATACATCCGATTCCATGGATTATGGATGTAGACTCTTTTTCCAGCGATTTAAAGAACATAAATGACCATAGTATTCGGAAACTTTTGGAGTATATTTGTACAAATAGCTTGGATTATATAGACGTAGACATGACATAGGCACTACAAGCAAAATTAAAGAATCGCCGCCTATAATCGTCTAGTATAAACGCCGGGTGACCGGCTGTTGCTCTCGTTTGTAAGGATAGGAGCATTAGAACTGGTAGACATTTGGAGGTGTTAAGAACAACCCCCATGAGTTGATTCATATAGAAAAAATATATAAACAGCGATTTTGTTTGTATTTCCATTAAGAAGCATTACACTTATGTTTTCTTTGGGAACTTTACTATATCAATATGGTTCAGTTTGAATCATTTTGTACTGACCGGATTGGGTACATGTATTTTATATAGCAAGATCTTTTTATCAAGCATGGATGTACACCAATGGGGTCCATTGGCGATTACAACAGAAGACTCAGTCGTCGGAAGTAATACTAGTTGTGAATGTCGATTATCCCATACGGCCATTTGTGAAACATAAATGACTTCATGAGGTGTAATATATTCCAGGCAAGGTGTAAGGACGTATACAATCCGTATACACTAGCCTTGATCCCCAACATCTATGGAGGGACTTTAAGGGGGAAGTGCCTGCCTCGGTGGTAATGTGTTTATATAACAGGATAAATTCGGTACCTGATGTGAAGAAGTAAGATTATAAGGCTGTCATGCAATTGCAATGACACGGAAAAAAAGGAAGTTCATCATGTGACTTGATTAAATTTGATAAGACCCTTGTATTGGACTGTGAGATGCAATGTTAGACACCATAAAGAACCTCCGCCAAGAACGTATTCTACAACTATTTAATTTAAAAACTATGTGTATGCATTTAAGCTAAAATTGTATAAATCTAAAGATAAGAGACACAAGCCTTTTGACTGCAACCGATACGACCTCAAAAGTGACACTGCCTGTCAACGTAGAACCACTGTTGCTACCCAGACTCCTGGAAACGATCGTCACAATGTGATGAACTATATCAACCACTTAGATATTGTAACTCAATGTCCACCCTGCTACCCTAATTGACTATTTCTCCTAGCATTTGTTTGGAGTCTACGGAGTTGTTTTTTGTAGCTTTGGTGATTGGTCAAGGTTTCATTTCCCTCTGAATCTTATATCGTTGAAAAAAATCTTAGAGGTGATATTCAATCTGGGCTCCATGCTATACCACCACCATATAATAACTAGTATATTTGCTATACGTAAATGCAGTAATTGCACTGTACTTAAAGCATCAAATTTGCGTACGCAATGCATCTGCCAGTCCTGGACGATACATACTGAAAACCCTCACTGCAGGGTTGACGCAATTGGGTATATTTCTTTCTGTAAAGAAGAACATCATATATTGTATTCAATTATATGATATGAATACACAACTACACCCATTACGGAATAGATTGCCACATCAATATCAAGCCTCTTTTAAGCTACCTTTATCCGGTACAAAATATCATAAGTTACATTTTTATAGGGCAAAACCTACATTTATTGCCTACTAATATCTAGTGCAATTTATCACGCGTATACAATGTATATGCTGATAATTGTGAAGATCTAACCCATCCTAATCCTCAGAAGTGCTTAGGTTCATTGATCAATCTCTGTGACATTGTATTCATTTATTGTACAGGAATCGTTCACGGCCCCCGCCCGTCGCCCACCTGCCTGCTCCAGGGCGGCGTGCGCGGTGTCAGACAGGCCCGTGCGAGTCACAGCGCCCCCTCATTGAGACCCAATCACCGGGATCACGCCGATGGGTCAACATTGACTCGCCGCCCTCAGAAAATTAAACTCATGTGTGGGATGGTAATGTTTCACCTTCAGTATCCACCTCCAGGGCGGCCGTTCTCCGCCCGGTGAACTTTAATTAGACTCACGCCGCCAACACCCAAATCTCCAGTCAACATCGAGGAGGCGGGGCCGGGGGATTTTAGGGCGGCGGTCTATGGTGGTACCCAAGGACAGACTGGGTTATAGTATGTAGGAGTTGATGGTAGGAGCTATTTGGGGGGTATAGGGTGGGTGGGCTGTACTCTAACATGTTACCGGCCTATCAGTCAACACGAATGGTAATAGGAACCACGAAGTGCCCCTAGCGGCAGGCAGACAGCGCTGTCCTTCACCTACACCTGACTGAAAAGCCTCCTGGTAAGGGACTAGTCAGCCGCCAATACAATAAACCAGATCGAGCTTAGTCCAATCACGGTACGTATCTATAGGTATACTTGAGAACATGTAACGTCAGAGGGTGAGAACACAAGCTACATATATGGATATATTCTGTTAAAAGCCCTGACAGTATCATCTTAGCCGTGGAAGACATCAGTTTATTGAAAATTTTCTTGCGGAATTACTCCCATGCAGCCACTTTATCTTTGCCTCGCGGTAGCACCATTGAAAGGGTCTATAGCTGGCAGCTGGTGGTGGGTCCTGACTTAGAGGGATTGCGCCGGGGGAGGGAAGGCGGTGAAGCATACACACCAAGACGAGCTCACAACGCTACTCCAGTAGGACCCAGAGACGGCCTCCTCCAGTGTCACACGACTAGCGCCAGGAGGATTGCCGGCACTGGAGCACCTGGTCACACCGCAGTGCGGCACAGTACGTGTCTGCGTCCTCCAGGGTCTGCCAGCGCCGGGAGCACTCAGGTATGTATAATGGGAGGATCTTATAGAGGTCTCACGTCTCAATATTGGTCATGTATAATACAATGTGTGTATACATACATACTAAGAACAGGCTAGACTTTTCAATAGTACAATTGTAATAACTGTTTAAAACATAATTTTTCTAACTAATGACGTCGATGGTGGTTTGGGCTACTTGTAAATAGATATCATCATGAACCCCTTGTGAATGTCTCCTCTGTTTGAAATGGAGACGCACATGTGATCATGAGGATATAAATGTCTTCGGACCCGATTACATTGTACTAGCTTTGTTTACCTGGGTCATCCATAAAGTTTGTATGCAGTGAAAGGGTGTGTAAATGTGTGTGTTGGGTGGGGGATTACTGAACATTTTGCATACCTCCCTTTTGTAATGCGTACAAGATGGAGAAGGGGTAGGAGGGCAAACCTTTCAGAAAATTTGTATTTTATGGATGATCCCTTATTACTTATGGTACCTGCATCAACATATTGATGGAAGTTATATGAGATACGAATATATGTACTGCGCCGCAGCATGGGGGATGAAAGAATACAATATACTCTTGGTGGTATGATAATTTATGTTTCTTTTACCTGAAGGAAACATGCGTCCGGCGTCGGGGAGAAGACCGCCGGCAGCGACGGAACCGGACAGGGAAGAGCAGAAGGACGTTCACCCCGCGCCCACAGCTGTGAAGCCCGCGGGCAAGTCTTTCGTACTCACCAAAAAAGAAAGTCAGATATCTACCGCATCAACCAGCCGCACTGAGGAGAAGAAGAGCCCCGCCACCATGAACCTGTGCACCCCACGAGCGCAATCCAACCCCAAAGTGAAGGCCCAGGCGGCTAATAAGGGACAGGGTGGTGGGCGAGTTCCGGCAGTGCCGCCGCCGGATGACGACCGCCGCACGGCACAGGCGCAGGTGGTCGCCGCGCGCTACAACGCGGAGTCCGAGGCGAGCGAGCTGCGGACGCTGCTCAAACTGCCACGTGACACGCCCTCCTCGCAGGTGGTGCACAAACTGCGGGAGGCCTTCCACCTGATGAACATCGTGGAGCGGTTCCGCGCCGATCTCGGCCGCCTGCTGCACGTCAAGGAGGCCCGTACGGCTGAGGGCGCGCTGCGAGCAGTTCAGGACCTTCTCCGCGAGAACGAGCAGCTCAGGCAGCAGGTGGAGCGCCAGCAGGACGTGGTGGCCAAGCTGCAGGAGGACAGGCGGGTCGTACTCGAACGCTTCCACCGTCTGGTGCGTGAGAACCGGCTCAAGGACTACGGGTCGGGCAGTCTGCTCGCACTGAGTGGAGCCGGGTCTGGGAGCGACGCCAAATCACAGTCACAAGAGCCGGGGTCTCGGCCAGCGGCGACGGCCAGCTTCAGTGAGCTGACGGTGGTTGGCACCGGTGAGCGGAAGGACCTGGCCACCATGCTGAGCTCACGCATTGACCACCTGCTCGTCCCCAAGACAGCCCAGGGGGACCGTCCCGCTCCCGGAACTGCGCAGGACCAACAGCAAAAGGAGCTGTCACCCATCTATATCCGGCAGAAGAAAAACAAAGACGAGAAGAAACTCGTCTACAAGATCACGGGCATCGTGCGCCCCACGTCGTCGGCGTCGTCGCGCTCCTCGCTGGCGGGCGGCTCACGTCCCCGCACCATGCCGGCGTTGGCCCAGTCCCTGCTCAACCCGGCCAAGCTGCCGGAGATCATGGCGCGGCGCCGGACGCCCACCCCGACGCACCGCGTCCGCATGGTCGTTGAAGGCGAGAGCATCGCGCGCCCGCCAAGTTCCCTATTATCGCTCACTGAGACCGCCACCACAACCACGGGCACGACAACGACAAGGTCCGTGTCGACGGCCACGGGGGTTCCCCGGCGGGCGGCCCGGAGTATGGGACAGCGCCGGGAGGATGACAAAAGGCGGGCGGAGGCAAACCTGGTCAGCATGTCGAAGCGCTATTCGAGCAAGGCGTTGTCGGCGGCCGGGTCGGCGCGTCAACTCATGCCCGGCCCGCCCAGCTCCGTTCAGGAACAAGACGAGAGCCTCGGCGACTTCTTTGGCAGTATCAGCGATGTCAAGAAAGGCAAATATAAATATAGATTAGTCTTTCTATAACCCAATAACCTGTATAACACATAATCCTGACTATTGTATGCTGTATTATAATCACTATATTCATTTTCTGCAAAATATAATCTATAATCCTCGGTTCAGTAGTGGGATATTAGTTATATGGTTAGTGCTATAGATATATTTTGTAGTGTAAGGACTGCCTTGACTGATCGCCTTCTAATCTTACTAATCCTGGAAGCTGGTCCCAGCACGCTGTGTCTTGCAGTGTAGTTGTCTATTGCATGCCGTCATATTTATTCTATGCACAATCTAGGTTTACACTCAGTAGAATATCCTTAAAAGGTAAATGAATACACGCATCTCATCCTTGGTAGTCTCTCCATACTTAGACGAGCATTTCCCTCTTTCTCTTTTCCCGCTACCACCTCCAAGATGACCTAGTCTCATTAATATTCGCCCCGCTCCTCAAGGACCGCTACCTCTCGCGCTTCACACTCTCCCCGCAAGGGGGCGTCCTCTCCATACCGGAAGTGGGCCTCAGTCTTGTCGTCCCCGAGGGGGCGCTGCCGGTAGCAGGGGGTAGCGTTGACATCGTGTTGGGCGTCAGTTATAACCCAGCCGACACCCCGCTCGTCGGTGCCGCATACTGCGTCTCCACTCCCAGCATCCTCTGCGCCACGCGTCCGGCACGCATGCGCTTCCATCGCCCGGTAGCGCTGGCGTTCGCGCACAATAGCGGCGCGCTGGTACCCGGCAGGACAAGAGGCACGCCCCGCGTCCTGCACAGCTTAACGGAAGTGGGTCACGTCACCCAGTGGCAGACGTTCACCAGTGTCGACGTCGACGATGACGTCACTGAGCATGACGGGGCCGAGGAGTTTAGTTGTGTCACGAGTGACAGCTGCATCCTTTTTGTGAACCAGTTACGCCTGTTCTCATTGACGACGGAACCCGGCGGTGTAGGGCGAGCAGCAGCCACTAAGTATGTGCGTATCGTCGTCTTTGTGAGCTACTCTCCGGGACGTGACTGTGTGGCTCTCAATGTGTACTGTACCGACAGCCTGCCCAGTGAACGTCAGGTGAGTAAAGGCTTCCATTCTTTAGATACAGTGCATACATTTTTGCAACAATTCTCTACATATGTTATATATTGGTGGTAATTCACTGAGTGTCATCGATACATATGAACGGAAAGAAAATTTGATTGATGTAAACAAATATTAGGGGATTGGACATGGACTGATATCCCTATATTACAATTAATTATTTTTATTATAGGTCACAGGATATTAGACCATTTTGACTGTTACCAAAATTGTGTTATTATACCCCTATATATATATATGCCATGTTCAAGCTGTCTCACCGTAAAGCTCTATGCTCACTGTAATTACAAACCAAGTTTCATTGAAATGTTGAAGTAAACTTTGTTGTTACTTCATCGAACCGTCCAGGAGTACATAAAAAGGTCGGTTGCTCTGTATCATATTCCGTTGTATGTGTACCCTGAGGAAAGACATTTGTGTCCGAAACGTCGGCTTTCTATACATATATAAAAGAAGCTCGAAACTGTTGACATGTCTACCCTTCCTCTTTAATTGGAGTTTGGGGTTGCCTTTGTGCTTTTTGAGATATTAGAGTAATATTTTTTTCAAAGTTGCACTTGTGAACAGCTATTAAACTGTGTCTGTAAACTTGTATAAATACCAGGTCGTGGGTCATGGTAACAGTATACAGGTATACATATTGTGATAAAGCATAATGCGCCATATATCGATAATACATAACATATAGATGTATGTAAATGTCATCTATATATTTACAACCGCACTTGACAGCCAGTAATATAAACATTACAAAAGGTGTTGTTATATCACTTCTGTGAATTACGATAAACAGTTGTTGCGGCGAGAGTGTCTGATGGACGGTACGGGTGTGGAAGTGGGCGAGCAGCCAATGGTGATGTACGCTAACAGTGGAGACCTCCTCATCTCAGTGAGAAACGTGCCGCTCGGTTGGCAACTCCACGACCAGTCCCACCAGGTAAACTAACCCCGTCACTAATTATCACAGTAACATAAGTTCCGTCTTTATTCACCTCCCTCTGGGAAACAGTTATCCACCACAACAACACATGTGGAAATAGTTTAAACCAAGAGGCCATGGTCTCTAATTAGTAAGTTAGTTTTGTATTGATTGAGGGTTAGAGGTAGTTTTTGGATGACACTAATAGCGTAGTCTTTCTATATTTTGTGTTTTCTGCCGGAACATACAATACTCTATTATGGCCGGTTGCTGTGGTATTCTTCTTGCAATGACATTCTCTAACTTCTTTTATCAATGATTGTTCTAATTATCATAAACCGCTTGACTTTGATTTCGATAACAATATGATAGGGGAATATCAAAAAGATAATACAGAACAATATAACTTATATATAAATGCATCCTTAATACTGCTTATCCAAGTGTGGCTCTTAGCCTTTATGAACTTAGCTTTTATGTGGTTTATAGTAACAAGGAGGCACCCCATTTTATCAAGGACGACAAATGAACCCAATATTCCAAAGCAAAAACTTATACGTGTGGTAGAAGTGGAATGCAAGTTCTAATTTAGGATACGTATTAGACAGGTTATTAATGTACTTAGACCATCATGATACTTAGTTATACATTAATAGAATATTTTCATACATAATAATTTTATCACCTACACGTTACTAAGATGCTTTATAATCATATGATTAATGCGGAGTTTTCCTAAGTTTCTGTAATTAATGAAATAATTCACTATTGATAAATGGGCAAACTTGACCTTAATTTACAGCTGGGTGAACAAATAGGAGATAAATAACTGTCAGTTAATCCCACCTTCCATGCAAATTTTACCTAGTCTGCCAAACCTGGTCTAATGCCGGGGAGGTTGCATGGTTTATGTTTTGGTTCAGAGCGTTTACAGCGAGGTACACACATTGGAGCTAAGGACCTTCTTAGAGTTTGTCAAACAGTTGTTTCTGGAGGGATCAGCGGTAACGATGTAAGGATAATCTTATCTAACAACCAGTTAGGTCAAATTCACTTTTAATGACCCTTAGTACACAGGGAAAGTTTACCCATGGCATGTAAGGAAGAAAATATCAAATACCCGCCCCCTATGGACACACCAAGAGCATTTGCTGGACAGCACCTGTCCCTTAATAGTACACAGTGCTGCCAAGCAGCGATTGCATCTATTTTCACGAAGGGGAGGGGGTATGGACGTCAATGATTTATGATGTTATCAAAAAGTCCCAGCCACTCCTTAGGATCATACAAACATTGGCTAACGCTTATGCTCATAAGGTAGCCGCTGCCAAATCACACCGGTAACCTACTCTGTGGTAACAGGTCCACAGAACACATTAGTGGACGCTTATATAGGTAATGCTTGCACACATAAGATATGCCACTTTTAAGCATTGATGTCCTTGGTTATTGGATAGACGGACTTGTTATACATGGAACGGCTGCCTGTATCGAACGTATCCGATTATTAGTTTATAAATCTATGACGAGGGGGTATCCATGACTGTTACTCTCATAAATACCTCGAACAGGGTTGCCACAAACTGAAGGTGTCAAAAGACCCGGACATATCCCTGATTTTTCCCTGACAAATAATATTTAAGAGTATCCCTTTTCATAAAATATCCATTTACTTTGTGGTATTAGGATCGGACTCTTGAAACAACACCATATAGAAAATTGTTATAAACTGAATTGAAGAGCAACAATATACACCACCCATTTATTATCCATTATACATATCATATTCGACCTTAAACACTGTAACAATTTTCTCTTACCAGTAAATATGTTATGAGGAATCTGATCACCATTTGTTGGAAGAACAATGTATAAATACATTGATGCAAATAAAGAGCTTCATAAAAAAATTGATTTAAGCTTCCTTTTCAACGTCGTTAGAGGTGATAGTGCTGGATTACAGCACTGCCCTTTACATTCAAAACATTGTGTACATTACTTTCTATAATCTACACAGACTAACAGGATGTAAGAGTTGGCAAGTTCTTTATAGATCTGGAAATTCCAGTTTCCCTGACGAGAGTCAAATTTCCCTGAGATTTTTCAAAGTCCCAGTTTTCCCTGACATATTTCTGAATTCCCTGACAATTTAGTGCCCGAAAAATATAAACTTTTCCCTGAGTTTCCCTGATGTGTGGCAACCCTCAATTTTAAAGTGCATTTCCCTATTATACAGTGATTCTCTGTTTTAAGGTATTAGTATCCAAAATCACAACATGGGACGAAACCTATTTTTGTATAATTATCATTTCCATAAGTTTTTCTTGGGAAAAAATCCAAATAGATACCCAAAATAATGTCCCTGGACAACCGTTAGACAATTTCTTTTAAAGAATCCCCCAATCTCCCTATGTGTGTACATATATGTATATCAAATTAAATGTCTTTTCTTTGTGGTTCGACCAATATTTGATACATATCAGCCTCCAGTATTACATGTTATATCTGCTAATATGATCCGGTAATATATGTCGGTGGAATTGACCAGCAACCCTTACATTTAGGCAATGCTGTCCAGAATATCGCATTTTATTGTAGCAATGGACCGAGATAGGTATGACTAATTAAAAACTTGTCATAAACGATGGCAATGGACACCCACCATAGCCACGGAAATCACAAAATAGATATCTATATACTATATCAACTTCCTGACAATGACATATTCATTTCCTCCAGAGCATCTCGTACCGGAAAGCGTGGCACAATCTCCACCCACATGTTACGTTCGTCATCGAGTGCGCGCCCGACACGTGGGAGAGTGAACTTACGTGCTCTGTGCATGCACAACAGGTGGAGGCGGACGACCCGGACGCCTCGGCCGACATCCATGTGTGCTGCGACCTCGCCCAGGTGTGTTTCTATCTCATACTTACATATGGTTATGTTGTGAAGGGCTTTATCCTACCTCCTATATAATTAGTAGAAACCAAACGAGAGTTAGCCTTGTCGATGTTTATGCCACGATGGGCAGGTTGTGTATTACTACATGAGGCGTTAGCCGAGTGTAGTGAGTATCAGACCTGACCAGAGTGGTATAAACATTCAGAAGGCTAACTCGGGTTCGGTTTAGTATTTATCCTACCCCATCTCACTGATATACAGAGTAATTATCCATGTTTGTAGCGTGTTGACACTCATCGGAGGGTGGCCACATTTATCAATGATGCTGGATCTACTTTCGTTATCCCGTCCCTGATTGGTCCGTTTATTTATTCACCTCGGTGCATAAATAACACTTTATTTAACGCTCCGTCAAATACATTAAGTCAATGTTTAACCTATGGCGTTTTTTATTAGGGGTAGGATAATGCTCCATATACTTAACAAGGTGTGACTATATGCCACGGGTATGGCATAAAATATCTATATGCCACGGGTAACATATGAAGTAAAAAAACACATGACGGGGTAGGATGAAATTTGAACATCACTCAATTTCATATAATTATTTATATGGCGTTTGTTGACCTCTATTATAGATATCACTCAGCTCTGCCTCGTGATATCATTCAGCGAAAACAACTCACTCCATATAAACAATTGTATGAAAAAAGGTGACGTTTCTTGACAATATTCATTCGCTCCTAAAGAACCAATCTATAACTAAGACTTGTCTATTGGGTTATGTATATGCATGCTCTCCAACAAGACCGTTTTATATTGGGATGCAATATCAATGTTGTATAGTTTCAAATGCTGTCAGATTGGGTTAACATGATGCAGTGAATTCTTCGTATACCTTTTTCCTTCCGTCGGGGTTTGCGGGAAACTCCATGGTTGGAAAATTTGTTTTGGGAGATGGGTAGGAGGAGACCGCACATTCTTTTGCTAAGCCAAGTCTAACGTCATAACATGATTCAGTGATGCTGATATTCATGTATAAATCGTGTCTAAATACTGACTCAACCACTACTTCTACTGCAGATGGAGGGGTGTTCCGACGGCTCGCTGTTTGACAACGCCACAGCCACGAGTGGCCTGCGCTCCTTACTGCGCAGTCAGACAGGCGGCCTCTTCAACCCGAACCTGTTCGACTCGGGCGGCACTCTGCTCCTGCAGGACGTGGACTCGGACAGCCTGACTGCCGGCGCCGCCGAGGACGTGCACACGCTGCTCCTGCATGCCGCCTGGCCGCGCGCAGTGCATGAGCCGCGCGTGCCCACGCCGCTCGCCCGCCAGCTCGCTGCCAAGCTCGACCCGCCCAACTTACTAGGACTCGACTGGCGCCAACTGGCGGCTGAGCTGAACATGGACGCGTGCGTGCCACACCTGATCAGCACTGACCAGCCCACGGCGTACCTGCTGGCGGCCACTGAGCTGCTCTGCGCCGGGCTGTACGAGCTCGAGGCCGTGCTGCAGCGCATGGGACGCGACGACGCTGTGGCCATAGTGAGGGCGCATCGCGCGCATACGGCAAACACCACCAGCGGCCCGGGGGGCAAGGCACTTCCGGCCCGTATGTGATTAAGGAAGAGAATCGATGTCTCTACATGACAATCACCGGCACAGGAGCGACTCCCACTTCTAGGTCTGCTATGATGAGCCAGGACTAAAAAAAAAGCTATTTCGACGGTGATTGGGATTATCTATTATCAATCTTCTGTACATCCAGCCATGGTGCTTAGAATGCTTCACTTTATAACACTGGTTTGTGAACGGCATATAGCCAGTGTGTACCTTGTGTGAATAAAATCGTATGACAGACCAACGTTTTTCCTCACATGCTAGGTATATAATCTACATATAAATGTGTGATAGGTTTTAATACGGAACCTTTTATATCATTAATGGTGGAAATAGATAGCTAATGGCAAAGGCACACAGTTAAAACACATTGGGACCCTATAGCCTTGTATATTCCACACAGATGTGTTGCTTGCCCTTCCATCAGACTGATCCCGAAAAACAAGTTCAACGGAATTCCACAGCCATTAACCCGCACCGATTACAGTGAGAGTGGTGGTAGTTTGCATTGTTGGTTTGATCTAAGTAAAGCACACGCATGCTACAGACTTGGGAATGTTTGATCCTTTTAGCGAAGGGTATGTGGCACTAACTTCCTGAAGCAACGCCAGGGGCGACACTGACCCATGTGACGCATTGTGGGCCCGCTGTGTCAACATTGACACGACCCACGCCAACTGTATCCCCCGACTCCCCTACAATCACCATTGTGCGCTGGTTACATTGATCGTCTTATAAAAGCTATGTATATTCAAGAAGACCCAACAGAGCGTGGCAGTGGTCACTACGACGTGTCGAAATCGCTATCGAATGAGGCTGAGTCATGGGTCAACACAGATTAACCACATTTTAAATTGGCGGTTCCTTCACTCCGCAAACCTAGAATGCCATTACTTTACCAGCATGTATCATACCCCTGTATTTACTTGGCCATACGCACAACGTGAGAACGTGACACTTATCATTATCATGATTCATTCTGTACAATCCAGGGAGAAGAGTCAGGACTGAGGAAAGAATCGAAAATTTAAAAAGCTAATAAAAAAGAATAATTTATAACATTATTTTGGAATTGAATGGCTTTGAATTGTTATAGTCTGACACTCTGAGTGTTGCCGATGTATATGGAATGCCGGAAATCCATCATTTGGCGGAAAACTTGCATATCTGACAATCTTATAATTCTGTGAGCCAATATGTTTAGGCTGGGAATGCCAAGCATATATGGTCAAATTTACTGAAGTTATCTGAGTATGTCTGTCCAGTGCTCTGAATACAAGGATCGGACTATGTTAATTTATTTGAATAAAATGAAACCTGGTAAAATGATGTCTCTTTAACCAAAGACAAGGAAAATGATGTTTCTTGAAGATGATGTCCCTTTAATCAATGACGAAGAAAATAGACTACAGATATTTGGTAAATCGATCTCTATTTTCTAAAGGAATCTACAGGAAGTTTAGGATATACACACAAGTCAGTCGACAAACACTGTCAGGCTTCATGTCCTGATCTGTACTGTATATTGAAAAACTAAATGAAAGCTGACTGAAGATTTGGTATTTGAACTTTGTTATCCCATGAAGTACACGTACATCCTGTATCCATATGACTATATGTAATGGCTACTACCTGCTGTAGAACTATTGCTTTGACAGTATGCTCAGACTGCAACAGAATTACGAACACTTTAAACAAGTCAAAAGTGGTTAGTGGCTTAAATCCGAACATTTATTGCCAACAGTATCGGTAGTTTCAATCAATAATTTCGTGTATGCAATAAAAGCATGACCGTAAATATCCACTCCTGCAGGAATTGTTTTTTTGTTAGTCTATCCTCAATTGGCTCTAAATCGGAGGTCTGGCTTCACTAGAGTTCCATTAACGGCATAGCGGATCACCAAATGAAAACGGCGGCAAGGGTGCACCCCTCTCATAAGATCTCACACTCTCTAAGTCGTATTCTGTACTCCAACAACGCACTATGGAGAAGAATTCTTAACAAACTAGGCTTAGAGCCTTGAAAATCCACTGTCCTGCCTCCCGTGCTAAAGACGTACATCAATGCAACTCAAAGATTCCTATAATCTCAATGATGCCACCTAGCGGGAATACTGTGTACCAGTGGATTCTCAAGGCTCTAAGCCTAGTTCACTCAGAGTGCAGCGAGAACCTTGTACAAAATACGACTTAAATGCGAGGGGTGCACCGTCATGCCATCTGGTGGATGTTGGCCACATTATTGTGCTAGCGGGGTTCCATGTTCAGTCCCGAAGGATGCATGGAGGGCCAGAGTGTCTGTCATGGTGGGTTTTGTACGGAACAGAGATCGAGAGCTCGTGGGTTTCCACTGAATATTATAGTTAATAGAATAATGCAGGTAAATAAAGATAAACCTTGATGTTATTAATGTGTATAGGACATTCAGGTGATAAAATTCTGTCAAATCTTTTGAAAAATGTTATTTGAGGTAGCTCCGCATCTGATATTTCTGATGATGTCTCAAGTAATTCTTCCCTGAATCTTCAGCGGTATATCTATGGATAACACGTCCGAATCTGACCAATGTTACGAATATACTGTGATCAGTGAAAAAAATAAAGGAATAGGACAAGATACACCCACAATGTAGCCAAGAACGGAGTAAGACCAAATGATCGGCTCATGATTGGCCCTCAATCAGCTGTACTAGAGCATGGCTTTTAGAGTTTGAAAGGTGGGTTTGAGTGTAATAGCAAATTTTCACTGTGTGTTCTGTGGTACATATGTACATGCCCAGTCAGAGACTGTGCGTAACTATGAGAACAATGTGAACTACATGCTCCCTGCTAGTCTGAGACTGGGCGTACAGGGTACACCCTGTCTCAGACTGGAGGGGAACTTCAAATATGCCGAGGCACAAGCATTTTGAATATCAAACATGTTTGATATTTGGTACACCCTGTCTCAGACTGGCCGTACCAAATATCAACGAGGGTCATCCTGGTTCCAGTCGCAAGCGGTGTGGTTCACACACATATCTCGCTTTATCCTACCCCTAATATAAAATCCCATAGGCTTAACATTGACTTTCCGTATGCGCCCGTATGTCGCATACGGATAAAAAATCTCTCCTAGGAGCGTACAAAAAAATGGACCAATCAGAGATCAGCAGCTGAAAGTAGTTCCAAGCGCCTTCAGAGCAGCAAGGAGAGCTATATGGAGGACTTCAGAATTTTTTTTCTCGTTTTTTTGTTACTATCCTCACATAAAACTATCGTTCACAGGGGGTAGGATAAAATCAAAACCTTATTCGTTTTAATCTGGGCCCCCGTATGCGACGACTGGAGTTTGGCGTAGTGATATCCGGAGCCAAACTCCAGTTGTCGCATACGGGGGCCCAGATTAAAACGAATAAGGTTTTATGATAAACCTCCCCCGATTCGCACAGTATGAATTGGCCTTTAGATTGTTGTTTTCCACAGGATATGACCACTGAGACAAAGAAGGGTATGGTAATAACGAGCCTGGAATATCTAAATTTCATAGTCAATAACTGTCTCGGTTTGGCCATAGATAAAGGTAGGTATATGATGTCTATAGCCATTATTGTATAGCTGCTTGTGGTGTTTCTAAACAGGTATTATAAATGAATTAACCTCACATAACCGATCCTCCAAGGCTAAAGGATACGTCAGCAGGTAATTGTTTGTGTGACACTGGCGCATATCTATGAAGCCACTCTCACCTCAGACCTAGTGGAAAAAGGTGAATTGTGACACTTACCTGTGAGATGAGGAATTTGGTGACCCGTTCCGTGAGTCGGCCACGCGGAGATGACAAGATCATTTCCAGCATGTCTCCCTTCAGCTTCTCCATAATAACGTAAATCTGTAGCCGTACACAATACGTCAGTTTGTTAGTAATCAGTAAGAAGTCCAGCTAAACTTGTTATTAGTTTGTGGCATACTACCGTACATAATTTAAATGGCTACTTCTAGGAATACAGTTTTAGAGTTAAAGACAAATACAGTAGACAGTTACCAACAAAAATGAAAGCATCACAGTCATCTGTTACAACTGTATCAGCCATTGGTATTACACCATTTCATTGTTGTATGTTCTATGCTCCATTATATTTAATTTTTTGTTGTATATATTCAGTTGCTAACTTAGTTGAGAATTATTGAGCTAGCCACATCCTGACTAATTCTTACTTTGTATTTCTTGCCACCATTGTATATCGTAAAATATTGCAATTTACATATCATATCCTATATGGGGACCACGGAACATACATGTTATTAATATATAGAAGTGTTTCTTGAGTGAATGGATATACGTTACCTTTTCAGGTGTTTCAAACATTTTCTCTAAGTTCACAACGCCTGGGTGATGCAAGTTCTGAAATAACACACCAAAGATAATATAGTAAACCAATATATAAACAACATTAGAAACCGGAACCCTGACCGACGACACCAATAGAAGAAATATGAAACGATGTGACAAACAATAGTCATTCCCATTCTAATTACATTAAATATATAGTTAAAGAAAGATCATACACACTAATAACCCTAGTTTCATCTCATTTAATGCCCTCCTAGTTCCCCAAGGTCATATAGATTATTCCATTTTAGTATTAACATGCGGTTACGTCCACAACTCATACTCCGCAGAGCAATGGGGGATAAAATGGTTTTAACCTGAAACAATAAAGATATTTATCATGCTGACTGACATTCCCATCTTACTGTTGAACCAAATGATCCATTTGGTTGCCCACGGCTCAAAAATGCTGAGATAATTTCAATAAAACATAAGAGACCATGATTATTACAATAGCGGACTGTCGGCATACACACATGCGGGGATAGTAAAGAAACGTAATGGACAATGTTTATAGCATAAAGGTTTGAGGGAAAAGCTTGATCCGTAAAAATTATCATAAACATAATAATCATCACTAGTCCTCAGTCAATTGCTTATGTAGATGATCATATCATTTACCACAACAAAGCATCGAGCAAATAGAATAAAATATGGAAAATTAATCAAGAGTCGTCAGATGATTGGTATGAGAAATTAAGGTTATCATTGATAAATAAATAATTTCATTCCAAACAAACAGCTACTATGTGTTAGTTAGATCCTGCTGTTAATCTAGGTTAAGGCTGTTACATATAACACTACTTGGCAGTCAACCTAGTCATGTTTCGGGGCTGTCTCTTTTTTCCTGTGGTTACAAACTTTGATCCATACATGGCCAATTTACAAATAATATTTAGGTTCGATACATGTATGAGCCCGGGTTGTTAAAGGTTTGATACAGAAAGTGTGTAGACATATATATGTTTTAGAATATACTTATAGTTGCTTGAGTAAAGGTATATCGATCCATCCCTGTAAGAGTTTTTTTACTCAAGATATGACACAGTACATGAGTCAGACAAGATACGGGGGTTAATGGTAGTCCGAATGTGGTCGTACCTGGTCCTCCTTGTATACCTGCGCCCGCTGTAATGGCATAGAGTGGTATATGTAACGGTAGTTTGGTTTGTGTTATGGTTGTTAACTCTTAACAGTGAGGCATAGCAGAGCAAGTCCAAGCGTCTGATTTTTCAATTCAATGAAATAACTTCCCCTTGAACTGACATTTTATGAGGGACTATTAGAGAGTGCATGAGTAAGTCTGTCAATTTAGCCAGCGAGCATAAAGGCGATTAATTATTCACTAATCATCAATTGGGGAGTGGCAATGGAGGCCGGATGTATTAACCTTCTCTGACCTTGGTGTTTTTCAGTCAAGGATCAAAGCACACCGTATTGGTGGTATAGGGTAAAGGCGATGCAAAGGAGGGTAACGACACACATTCTCCCATTTGAATATTAACAAAGCAAATATGGTATACATTATTCTTCAGGCCATGGTTATGTGTATGACTGCTATTATTCTCACATTCATATTTTACATTTCCGCACAAGGATGTATCCTTATGAAGTACATAACCCATGCAGTCATGATATACAGATTCCCTAGAGATAGGTTGAAAAGTATACACATGTATATTTCTGAATAACTTATGCTAATTAATACTTGTTGTTTGAATGTAGATTCAAGTGGAGGTATGTCTAATCGATAGGGTCATGGATCGGTGTGAACTAAGTGCAGTAGGATTAGTTTTATAGTGTAAGAGAAATATTTCTCGTTTGTCGCGGTTCTTACAGCAGATTATATTTCTAACCGCCTGATAAACTAATCAGTGTTAATGGTGGGACTATCCCCCTGTCGCCTACCAGCGATGGATTAATGTTAACAAGTGCATCCTAATGAATGATATTAGTCGTATCTAACATGAGCCAATCTGACAGGAACCATCCAGGAATCCTGACTAGCACTACTATCTTTGATGATACACTTGCCTAATGAAATTAGAAAATGTGTGCTTTAATTGCAACCTTAGCCTAAAGCAAATATTTGTTTTAACGGCAACCTTAGCTTGAAGTAATTAGCAAATGTATATTTTCATGGCAAACCTTAGCCTAATGAATAGCAAAAGTGAGTTTTAGTAGCGACCTATCTTAGTTTATGGGGTGAGTACACTTAATTCCAAGAGAGGCAGGTACAGAGAAGTGAAGCTGTCCTCTGTCTAAACCCTTCAGACTGCTGAGTCCTCCTCCAAAGGGATTTTAGCTGAATCATACCTGATCCTGTTTGTAGACCAAAGCTCTCTGTAATATTACAATGTTTAGCACTAGAGCAATAAGTCTCTACATCTCTGAAAACTGTCTTTCTTATCGACAAGCAAGGAAATAATGCCACGGCATCCGATCACAGTGATGCCTTCTGTCAAATCTAAAACACAATTCAAGTTGAGTACTTTTATAATTCGATTGCTAAAGCGTACTACTCTTGACAGATTTAAGTTATTTCTATTGTACATATTTTTCAATATATTTGTATTTATCCCTTGAGCATGATCAAATGGTATTGCTATTACAACCCACACTCGGGGGGTCATTGCTACAAATTAATCACTTCGTTATTAAGTCCCATTCCCATCTATAGCCATATTTTCGACGGCAAAAAGCGTATTGTTTTGTCGCCGGAAAATTACCACTGCACGACAAGGCATGGATCATTTGTCGCCCATGAATGTACGCCCATCTCACAGTGGGTTGTGGCTGGGAAACGCCGACAAATTCCGTTCAAACATTGTCAACCAGGTTGTCGGCGAAAAATCTCTGTATTTGTAGGCAACAAGGGTATCTTTCGTTCAAAAAGGCTTCAATTTCTCGTAGCTGACATGTACTTCAAGATATAAGACCTTCTAGCGTATGCTTTACTCGAAAATATATATATTAGGATGAACAAACTCTTACTTATGCCCAAAAAGATATATTGTTAGGGAACAGGACTTCAATACAGGTACCTGTAAAGCCGAAAACTCCAGAATTATATGAAACGAGCTTGAGGAAAGAAAACAACGTTCATTTCCTTTTAAATTAATAAAATCTGATCTAGTAAAAAGAAATTTCCTCTTTATCAGTTGGTATACTAGCCACTGAGAAAATCCGTATGTGCCTGGGGCAGGGGAGTTTGTCAGGAACTAGTGTAACAAGGCCATGTTGAGCCCTAGGTGGGGCAGGAGCATCAGGCACATTTGTTGTCAACAAAATAAGCAACATGTTGGTTCCAAATAGCAAGCCCCCCCCCCCCCCCCTTCACCCCGTCCAGAGGATCCCCTGTGGGCCCCTGTACACTTGTTGCATGCATAACGACTTGAGTGCACAAAGAGAGTTATTTTCCGTATATTGACGCCGGGAACAAAAGGGTACCCTGTTGACGACATATGTACCAAAACGGACTAAGATCGTAATGTGGGATAAGGTTTGAAGTATGTATGTCTCATCAAGTAGGTATTATCCAGTCAGTGTACGATGAGAACCAAATTACACATGCAGATTCTAGTGTCTCAGCAGTAAAATCAATATCTTTCTGTTGGTAGTCTGTCCTCTTAACAACGGAATCATTCTATTTACAGAATGAAATTCAAAGGAATGGTACACTTTAACAGCAGCAACGGAAAAAAATTAGCTCCAACATTGACTATGGAAATAAGGTGACTAGGTTGTGGGTCAAGGTGGGAGCACACTGCACTGCTCCATGCAATCACTTGCTCGTACGTACCTGTAGAATTGAGACCTCATTTTTCAGCTGCTCCTCTTGTTTGGTTGGGAAGCGGAGTTTATCAATTACCTTCACAGCTACTTCCCGGCCCGTCTTTTTGTGTTTACCTTGACAAGTTCACAATAAGTCTATTAGTGTTTAAACAAGAAGCGCTACGAGCTGATGGCTGATGAAATATTATTTGACCTGCCTATTCTCTTATTGTTTATACTAGAAATGTCCTGTTAATATAGTAAATATAAACCTATTTTATCAAGATATCCATTATTTTAGATATGCCCTATGGATAACATTGTCTCTTACAAACCAGATACATTCGGTTCTTGATAACACGGGTATATCAAAGTATGAAAACATATACCATGTAGATATTTTGTCATGTATGTCCTTGCAACCGTTGACCGGTATGTGGAAGAACGCCCAAGGGTGAATGTACCATGTCATATTGTTTTGGTTTCTTTTATATCTTCCGCTATCTTGGGCTAGGTATGGTCACATTACCACTGCGCCTGACAATGGAGGCTTAGGAGACCGGGCTTCATGTTCAACATACCTCCGTAGACGGTGCCGAACTGGCCGGACCCGAGTATGTCGTCCGGGAAGATCTGGTACAGTGTGCTGATGTCCTGACGCTCGTCTGCCTCAGCCTCCGCCGGCTCCACGGTTACATTGACTGTAAGCAGTGATCACATAAGGCACCGAGGTTATCATGACTTATCTATCATAACGTAACATTTAGTTATACGTTGCAAGATTGCATATGTAGAGAGTGATGCATGGGTTGTTTGGGATCAATCCTATGGCGATCTGTAGACTGGTTCCACCGAATAGAGAGCTGAAGTCAATTAGCTAGTATTGGGTATTATCAAGAAACGTCATGAAATTTCATGCAATTGCTTATATGGCGTGAGTTATTTTCGCGGAATGATATCACGAAGCGGAGCTGAGTGATATCTGTAGCGGAAGACAACAAACGCCAAGTAAACAATCATATGAAATTGAGTGACGTTTAGATTTTATCCTACCCCGTCACATGTTTTTAATTGCATATATCACCCGTGGCATATAAATATTATAGGGCATGACCGTGGCGTACAGTCACACCATGTTAAGTCTATGGAGATTTATATGAGGGATAGGATAAAAAAGAGTTCCAGGATCATCAGTAGATGTCAAATTCCTCTTATTAAAAAATGTTTAGATTTCTTTGTCAACTAATATTCATTTCATATTCAAATTCCCCATTAACCATCTCGCGGACATTTTCGTGAAATATTGTTTAAAAAACAGTAAATAGTAGTATGCAAATTACTTCTCATTACTTGTTATTTAAAGATCGTAACAAAGTAACAAGATATCATTATGATCAGAAACTAGAAGCTATGCTGTGAACAAGTCTTACCTTTCAGTCTACGAATTACATAACAGGTAAGAAAACTCCAAACAGATCAAAAGCTGAAATGACTCTAAAATTTGCTCGGTTCCAAGTATAATCATATAACACGTGGGATACTGTATGGGCTTTGTGGAATCTTCACCAGACAGTAAGATGAAGTGGCAATTTTATAATGATAATCAGAGTTCAGATAAGTCTTTGTACGACATCGTTTTCTTTCTCCTCTTTTTATCAATCATAACCAAAAAACCCAATAGGGAGTAGTTTTCTTTGAGCCACAAAAGCGTATATTGGTTACGGAAATTCATTTTCATTATTATACTGATGTGTATACCACTTATATGGCATATAGCCTATGAGCCATGGGGGCTGCCATGACGCCCCCCCCCCCACCCCCCCCCCCCGAGTAGGTGTTCTTCACTAATGGAGGTGCAAAATAAGTGAGTGATAATTGGGAAATGTCACAACTCTAGCCTTGCTCACATATGTATATAAAGTGTTCCATGTGTAAAATATCATATCCTGGGTTTGATCATTATGTCATCCTGCTATGGGATGGCTGTAGAGAGTCAAGGGAACTATGGTAAAACATTGAAAGGCAGTTGAATTTCGTATGAACAAAGAGCCAGAATATAGATCTGCCCCCCCCCCCCCAACCGGGGCCTGCCATACTGCTAGCCAGCCACCTAGTGACTGCTTCATGAACTAACAATGGCTCTGTCCCCTATAAGAAGGATTAACATATAGAAATAAACACCTCTGTCTCTCACCAAAAGAAAAAGAAGAAAAAAAGCACGTCGTACCTTTTAATCTACCTTCTATCTACATAAGTAAGCACGCTGTACCTCTCACCATCTAGTAGAAACACAGCGGGGAAGTCGTACCTTTCAGTATCTAGATATGACCCACAATCTCAAGTCGTACCTTTCTCCCCGGACTCGTAGCTGGCCTGCGGGGTGACGGGCATGAGGGCCTGACGAATGGCGCTCTCCCAGTGCTGAGCCTGCTCCAGACCGATGCCGCTCTCGACAGAGCTGACGAGCGACACCTCTTTGCCTCCACAAGACAGGTCCTCGCCCACGTAGTAAATGATCGTGGCCAGGCGGATCTCAAACACGTGCGGGTTTTTGCTGCTGTCCACCGCCTGTGGGTTCTTGGCGATGTCCAGATGGATGATATCACCCAGCAGGATCTCCTGTGGTATCAGACCGTAATTAGTGTCGTGGTCTCTGAGGTATCTCCACTATGTTTACAATATCTTTCAGGTAGACACACACTCGTCGTTAACAACTGTTAGAAACGATCGTGTATGAAATTTGAAACGCCAAGTAAATGCGTCCCTATGGTTTTATACCAACCATCACGTATTCGAAGGGAAATGCCAATGGGGTATTTCCTCACTTACATAATAATGACATGACTTACATAATAATTTATCAAAATCGTGTTGTTTTTATGTTACGAACCTAGTTATGCGTAAAAATAAATATACAAGCTTGACCATAATAGTGTAGAAAAGAACTTGAGGCGACTTTTATCACGTATGACTAGAACACTACTAAACTGCAGTATGACTTTCCGAGAAACAATTTAGCACAGACGAAATATCTCCAGATGACTGACTGATAAAATACATTCATATGCCATGACAATTTGTTACCGCAATGTCTCAGTAGCAGTTCAAACTAACCTTGTAATAGCGCGGACTCATCTCATCTTGAAACATCGTGATTGACCGAGTGTCCAGCTTCCAATAATGTCTCTTTCTCTGAAACAAGAGGAACAGTAAATAAAACCGAACCTCCCCATTTGTGTCTTACACAAACACAACTATAAAATTCCTATGTACTCCTCAACCCATCACTGGAAATAACGTTTATTTTCTCAGACGCAAGGACACTCACCGAAGGTTAACAGATTGTGATTAAGGGTCAGATCTGGTTATGGCGTCACAGTAGTTTTCGCCCACAATGCTTGAGTGCATCGGAGAGTTTCAGCCAAAATCTAAGCTGGTTCCCATAAAACGTGTCCAGTTATTGTGCCTGTTATATTGTGATTCACATTTCAAATAGTGTATTTTCGCTACTTACAATAGAGTCCTTGTTGGTGAAGTGCACCATCCATCCTTCCCGGATGAGCTTGGTGCCTTGTCTCTTCGTATGTTTGACAGACTGGACGATTCGCTGTAGCGGAATGTTGCTGCTCGTTGTAGGACTGTGACAGGCAGAGGAAAATTTCAAATTACTATATCATTCAATTTTCCATTTTAGTCAAAACCCTACTTTTTAATTTCATATAGAATATACTATATTTCAATTAGGACATATATCTAACAGACATTAGAGAAAACCAGAAGTTTAAAATGCATTTTCAGGGATGTAACGTTAGATTATGTAAGGAAATTCAATATCATGTTTTATCCTACCCCTAATTGAAAAAAACGCCGTAGGCTTAACATAGGATTTGTTTATGTCACGGGTAAAATCTAGACGCCACTCGTTTAAGTTTAAGTTAATTTATGTCACCCATTGTGTTGGCTCCGTAATCTCATGAGTCTTTGATTTTGGCTCCGTAATCGCACTATTCGAAGACTCGTGAGATTACGGAGCCAACACAATGTGTGACATAAATAAACTCAAACCCAAACTTGTGAAATATTATAGGGGATCCATCATAGATGTTTTAACAAACTCGTGACGTGTCTTGATATTATGAGATCGATAGAAAACAACCTGAGCGCTGTCACTATTGAAGCAGCGCAGAGATGTAAGGAAGTTATCTTCGAGTTAGCACTGACGACGTCATATTGGGCTAACGTAACACTGCTGACGTTGACGTCCACGCCTGATCCCCTCGCCACCTCCCTACCCGTCAACTTACTCCTCCCGGGTGCCGACGCCGTCCTCGGGCGTCAGCGGCATCTCCACGGACATGTCCGAGTCGTCAGACCCGTCCGGGAAGTGGTTCTCCATCGTGCTATCGTCCGGGTCCTCGTCCGGCATCACCCAGGGCAGGTCGAGGTTGCGGCGCACGACTGTGCCGGGGATACAAGACACCTTGTGTTACTGAAGGCACCGCTGTCTTCTCTAGGGACGGACGGTTAGCGGGGGCAGTCAGCGGGGGCAGTCAGCTTGGGCAGTCAGCTGGGCAACCTGCAGGACCCGACCCAAGCATGCCCGACCTGACCCACTCACACAGCGAGGAGACGCCGACTGTGGGAGGAATGCCCAACGCCCGCTGAGTTAGTAAGCATAGCCTCCACCAGGTGTCAGTGCTTGAGGGGATGGGTTCTATATTCGTTCAGAGCGAGTTAGAGTGAAGAACGATGCCATGTGCTTCGGTGGGAGTCACTACATGCTCACAAGGGTGTGGAGTGCCCAGTCAAGGGTGCGATAATCTATCCAGCTCTCTTCATGGTTTACCAACCTTGTATTTCATTCTTCTTTATCTAAACCCTCTGATACAATACTCAATTATCTGTGGACGAGACAAGTCTAGGCATTTTAAAGGGGATAATTCAAGCGTCTTACAAAGACACAGTGAGTTGTCTACGTGGGTCTAGACTTCGGTAGTTCCTCTCAATCTGAGCAGAGACTAAGGATATAACGATGACAAGCCCAATTAAAAGCAGCCTTGTCTAATAAGGAGACTTCTCTGACCTAGTTTCCGTAGTCTTGTCTGGTCTGAGTAGACTTGTGTCATGTATCAGAGGTTTTACTTTACTCCTCAAGTAACCTTCTTGGTGAATTGATCCAAATCGCAAACTTTGGTCACAATATACTTACCTCACTGTTTACTACACGTAGGATCTCAAATCCAATGTACAGTCACAAGAAATGATGAATCATACTTAACTTGAGTACTTAGAGAATACGGAGGCTTGTCTCTGAGGTCAATAGACAGGAATCCTTACCTGGTCTGAGGTCAATAGACCAAGCATGTTAGTCGGGGTCAGAAAAAATAGAAACTTTTTTTTCATATGGAATTCGCTGCCTCAGAGAAACCAGGAAAATGTGGAAAATACATGGGTGTTGGCCACGTTGTGAGAAGCTGGGGTGTAAGGAGGTTTACACTAATTCTATTGCCATGAATGAGGCTCGATTAAAATCATTTTGTTTTACACAAGGAAAACACATTATGGAAAAAGTGGATATCCATGGATAAATGGAAATCTGAACAAAAACTGAGGCCAATGGACAGAAAGCCTTACATATCCCGAGTACAACAGACAGTAAAAAAGGACCAAAAACTGAGGTCAATAGACCTGAAGCCTTACATTGCCTGAGGTCAATAGATAGTGGGCTTTGCCTGCCCTTAGGTCAATATACTGGAAGCCTAACGCAACCTGAGCTCATCATATTTGAGAAGCTACGTCGATTGATACCATGATTGTTGGTTTTTGTTGGTTTGTTTGATTTAACGTCCAGTTAACCATCACAGGTTCTTACTAGACTTCCCAAAGGTTCTTTTACACCACAAGGCTGGTGATCGAATCTATACATGTAATGAATTTAGGTAGAAATCTCACCTCTACACATTTACTGAGCAGAGAGTTCTTTAACTTCCCACACCACATAAATATGGCATGATAAGGATTGGCCATTGATATAGCAGTAAATCTATCACTGCTGGGGAAGAAGGAGATGAGTGACTGCAGTGTGACTTGAACCCACACCCTTGGGATTACAAGTCCAGTGCCTTAACCACTGGGCTAACTCCCCATCCCCACCGAGGCTATGAGATGGTAATCTTACCTGGGTTCCGATTTGAAGTAGCTTAGACTGTAGTTATCTGACAACATTTGCACCTGGGCGGTGATTACGAGAGGTGACATATTACCTGAGTGGAGGCTTCAGCTGGTGATTGCCATCATCCTCTTCCTCCTCCTCGTCCAACTGGGAGCTGTCATCATCCAGATCAAGAAGCGTTTGCTCCGTCATTGAGGAAATGTCGATCTCTACAGTACTGTCAGCTTCTGAGCTGTCCATCGACTCGTGGAAGATCACTGCCGGGCATTCAGTGGGCGAGAGGGAGCAGGTGTTAGTTTAGAGGACTACAGCCCAGTGGAGCAAGCAGGGGACCAGCCAGAGTGCACAAAGCAGGGAGACCAACTTGAAACTAGCGGACCTTAATTATCAACCTCTCTCTTTGCTACATCATTCATACTATCATGGGCGATATCAGTGAAAGCAGCAATTCGCCTGTATTGCTCTCGAGTGTTTTAAAGAACCCGAATTTAATCAACTGCTATAGTGCAGTTTATTCCGCTCATCGCGGGATGAGTGCAAGGTGCGCCAGGAGGTGCGTATTTACACTCATAACTATGAATAGTTAATGCTATTAAATTCAGTTAGTGACGTCGTATCACGTCACTCTGCCAGTATCTGACGCACAGAGATCAGAATAGCTGGATTAAAAAAAAAGGTTTTATTGGATATAGTTCGCTAATATGGTCTTTCCCGCACCACCGAGTAGAACCAAGCTTGTGCATCCTTGATAGTTATTGGACACTTAAATCACGGTAATAAAAAACTCTGCACTGTTTCAATCTCAAACTGTTTCACCACAATGGGTCGTAGAATGCGAAATACAGAAACTTGCTTAGATTCATCAACAAGATCGTACAATCAGTCCTTTGTGCTTTCCCTATAGCCTTTGATCCTAAAATCTACTGGGTCTCTTTATCATTATCACTTGATTGAGAGCTTACGAATTTACCATGAGGGGAATTTGGGTGGTCTCAGCTACAGTACATGTATACATATTCCAGTTAGAACTACGACTATAGAAATAGAGTTGCTTTGGTGCACTAGTATGAACAGACAAGCATTCCTGTGTTAGAGAGCCCCAAATCGTCAGTGTTAGTAGCAGCAGGCGTGAGTGTTTTGGTCATGCATACTGGCTCCTTGCTTTGGAAAGAACACATGCCTAAGCAAGACGTTGATAAGTGACAAGGACGCTTAGTATCTGTCCATAAAAGTCATTGACTTCGTAAAGATGAGTACACATTTGTTGAGTCTTTTTCGTGGACATATATTTATCTCCTTGATCTGTCTTTTGCATGTAATTACATTTGTCTAAATTGATTCAATATATTTCACTTCATATCGTAATGTACATTATTTGATAAAATGATTTGGATACAAACATTTAGGAGAATCCGTGTATTTAACCAGTTCTTATGTTACCCATGACATATTTAGACGCTTTACACCAAGGATTGCTTATGAATTTCTCATTAATCCTGATCTGGACTTTGATGCAATACCCACCTCCTGGGAACTTGACTTCTCCTTGACAGTCCTTTGGCACTTGCGGCGCACATCTCTTATGACAATTAAACTTACAATCTGTAAAGAAGAAAAATCAATATATATATATATATATATATATATATATATATATATATATATATATATATATATATATATATATATATGCATGCCCTATCTGTTCACAAGAACCTTTTAAAATCACAAATAATATTTTAAACAGGTATGGCAAATCAAATATTAGAAATGTCAAAGTTACAGTTAACAATATATTTAGAATACATATAAAGCTGACAATACTTTTATTACGCTAATTATGCTATACTAACTTTAATTTTCAATTTCTGTATGTTGCTTCCATTGGTAAAGCAGGTATACAAGGACAAATTTAAAGATAAATTTCCTCCTTAGCATTTCAGTCATACAGAAAGGAGAGGGATCATGTCCCTTTTTGATGGCAACAGGAGGGGTTCTTCAGGAATGGTATGACCTCTAAACTGTGTGTACAATTCGAAGTTTAGACGTAACAAAAAATACTACCAGAAGTCAAGGGATCAACTACATTGTACACATTCAATAACAATGATAGATACACAAAAGCAAATAAACGCAAGGTAGGAGAGTTCAACACCTGCTTTCTTATATCAGGGATGCCAGTGAGGTCTCAGTAAAATATCTGAATACCACCAGAGGTACCAAAAGGCGCTAACTACACGTACGAGTGGCGCCCTCTATGATTAAGAATGGTAACTATATCAAATTGTTTTTCTGCACATATTTTCAATCATATCCTCTGGCTGTCAAAGATACTAATAGAAGACGTCATAAAACGTTCAATACTATTAGCTATTTAATGTGTCACCACTCCCTTTCCAGGTCTGGTTTCACATGCAGCAGATCCTCTGTATGGAGAGCTCAATATGTTTGAGGTTCCTGTGGAACCCTGAAATTGTGAGGAAATCAGAAAACTGGCATCCCTGTTTCATAAACCAGCTTGTAAACTGAAGCTCCGAATAATCTGAAATAGAATTCCGATGGTTCCATTATGACTAAGACTTATAAAGTGTCCTTTAATCTCAAGCATCTGGTAGATGAAAGATTGGTTCGAAGTGATGGATAAAATAGGTTTTCGATTTTATAAATAGTGATTGATCAGGGGTTCCAGGAGGCAGTTCTTACAAAACATCTTCTGTTAACCACTTAGCAGTACCTTACCATGTAACCAGTGCAATATGAAGCCGATATTTAAAGTGAAGGGAATCTTGGCTGCAAGTTTATGAGAATTAGATCAATTCTGTGTAAACATTTTTCATTAATACCCTTAAAGACAATAAATGACTTGTCCCCTAGGGTTTTGCTGTGATAGTAACGCTGGATGTAAGCTGTCACTAAGTCCCATTGACGTTTCCTTAACCACTTAAGCCTAAAGGTAATTGCTGATTTTCATGACGGTCCCTTCACCGGCTAAGCTCCTACCTTCACACTGGTATCCGTTACGGTGAATGCCCATAATGACCCGCCGACACAACCCACATTGTGTCGGGTAGCGGAATGTGCGCACCCTGAATGTGTGCGGAATCTACAATGGTCATGCCGAGAAAAAAAGAGAGACAAGAGGAACTTAAGCAAGTACGTCTTAGCCATGATCCACCTCATGCATCATGCAGGGCCGATCTGGTGTAGCCAAGTTGCAACTGTTAGGCAAGGATGGGCCGCTAGATTGGCAATCTTCAAGCCTTCATAAGGACCTGCAGACAATTATTAAACACCTCTGATGAGGTAGTTAAAAGGTAATAACAATGACCATTTCAGAACCCGCCGGAACTAGAGACAACACCACATACTGCATGCATCCCCACATGCACCAATACCAACAGATTAACTCTTATCACTAACTCATGCAATCTCTCCAAACATAGTCATCCTTTCCATCTGCAAAGTAATCTGAATGATTGATTAGTGCTGTGGTACACAGATAGCTGGAGCTGAGACACGGGGGGCGTATTGGTATGACGTGCATGCCCGTGACTATAGCAGGAGAACGACATTAGAGGTGACGTATAGACATCAGTCTCTGGCACGCGATCCAGGGTGACTGACACACAGGCAGGCGGCAGGCAGCAACAACAACAGCGACTGACCTTTACACTGCTGGCCCTGCCTGAAGAGACCACGCAGGAGCTTCTTGCAGAATTGGCACATGGTGGGCCGCGTGTAGTTGTGCACGACGAACGTGTGCGGCACTTTGATCCGGCCTGCATACTCCTTCTCCATCCACAGTGGACGGCCGCTCCACGACTTGGACCGGCTGTTGCGCCCCTCCGGCATTGTGGTAGGCACGGTCAGGCTCTGGGTGGGCACAACAGGACACTCAGGGGGTAAGGGGCAGGAAGTGAAGTCAAAGCCGCCAAGCGTGGTTAGCATTTAGCACTGAGACCATGGTCAGCAGTATTGGCAAGGAGATTCGGTTTCTTATGTTTTTGATGGTATGCTATATCTGCAAAGGCCATGTTGAGCCTAAACATGTGGCCAAAGAGATCAGGGGTCTTTAAGAGCCTAGTATTAGAAACACAAGCTATTTTCAATTTACTAGTTATTAGTATTTCCATGAAAAGGAAGGAACCGAAGTGGTTGCAATTTAAACGTGTTCAAATCAACAAGAGAAAATCGATCATCGAATTGCTTGGATACCATTTACACCTGTAATTGTTTCTTATTTAAAAATTGGGGTCTTACATAAAGAGTCGGGGGAGTTTTTGGAAGTATGCTATTGAAATGTTATATTGCAATCTACACCTGTATATGAAAAGTCTTCCCATTATTCCCATATTTTATAAAACGATACATGATCTATACATTTACATATATGTGACATGTATATCTGCATTTATTTGTTCCAACGATGAGACAAAACACACGGTCTTAACAGAATTCAAACGATATTCAGAACATGGGAACAGTTAACCCTGTATACTCATCTGCTTTATGTCTCACGTCAGGTACACAAATATATCACCCACAGAAATTACTTCAACCAGCAACTTCTACCAAACAGTGTTAATGAAATATACAGATCTCTAAAAGCGGAACTAATTTGCCTATCATCGATAGCGGGTGGCATTGAATAAAAAAGGTTTTAGTTATACATTAAACTTCCTAGAAAAGAATAGAACGGTTAGAGTGAACTGCATTGCAAAATACACGCACGGGTAGCATTTATCAAACAGCTTCAACTGGAAGTAGGTAGTTTTTGTTTCTATTAAGTGGGAAATTTTAGGGATATCAGATAGAAAAAGTGTCTAAATTCATTGCAATGACAAAGATAGCTATTCATTTGGAAATTGCTCAGTAATGAAGAAATGAGCTGAGGAGGAGAGTCGCTTGAAGCTGTTGAGACAAAAAAAAAGGTAGCTCTGGCCAAGGAGGTAGGCTACTGAACGCTGGCGTAAGAATAGATTGCGAGGCGCACTCTTTTATGTCCTACCGTTGACAAAAACGACACTGTCACAACGACATATCCACCACAACGCTACTCCCGTTAACATCGACGTGAGGTGCTCTTCAATTCTTTCACTAAAACGATACACCACTACTCCCAACTCCTGTTCTCGATTTCATAAAATGTTGAAGTGGTCGGTACGGTCACAGTTGTGCACATCTAAGTATCTTTAATTTCCCATGCAAATTTCCACGAGCGAGGGAAATCATATACTAGAAGTGTTTAGCGTTGATTAAAAGGGAAGTTCTAAATGGGCCTGTGAAGTGTCGGTGTGTCAACGGTATGACTCCACTTACCATCGCCCTTTGCTGGTAAGTGCAGCAACAAAGTAGAAATCCAAGATAAAAGTTTGAAAGATACATTCTAGTCTAAGACATGGAGTGGTACGGAGAAGAGCATACAGTGAGAGTTAGTCAGATGATAGGCTCTGAAGTTTTCAGTATCAAGCACGGCGAGGTGGCAAACTTGAGTATAGACACAGGAGAGTAGTGGGTGAGTTAATGATCACTCAACTCCAGACCTACGTGTTTAGTGTGGGATGCAGAGAGCAGGTGAGGAGAAGACTGAGGTGTTAATTCATGCAGACCTGTCGTCTATGAACCATGGTCATGTACCCAGGTGCCATGCAACATGACCAACATATCAAGTGTGGGAGTGGGGTTGGGGTTTTCTCTTGGCTAATGCCCGCTATACCCTGCAAACGCTATAATCTTCCATCGAGTCATGTCAGTGCATTCACCTATGGACGGACATGTGAACAGGGTCATGGATGCTTCAAAGCCTTCATAGGATCAATTATCATTCAGTGAGTACGGAGTTGGGCATTAGTTCTGAGCGTGCAGTGTACCGGTAAGCGGCGGGAGAGTGGCAACCTAGAAATGAAATTGTTAAAGTAAAAGAAGAGGCAAACCACAAGAAGAGAAAATAGGCTTTGATTACCACTTCAAGTTTTCGTAAGTTGAACGACGAGGTAGTGATCGGCTGTAGGGGACAGGATCAGAGACCATACATGCACATTAGACGAGTCGTATGTGTGCTAGCTAGCACACAGGTTGGAACTCGCATGTAAAGAATTGCTTGACATCACATAATGGAAAATGAAGGAAGAGCTGAGAAGAGGTGATTCCTGCAATCATCAACATCATCTACTATCGTTAAAGGTAACCGGCTGAAGAGGCAGGCTATCACATCCAATTCACTCTTTTTGCATCTTCTTCTCCCCCTTTTTGCAAAGTCGAAGTAAAGAGGTGATTTGGCTTCTTGTTGTTGCTGTTGTCGTTATCTAGTTTTCTAATTGGTGAACATCAGAAAGGAATAGGTCTTTTGATGTAATCCATTCAATAGGCAGTCACGTTAACTAAGGATTTGGGAGATGTGCAGCTCAAATAGGTCACGTCTTCTGCAGATTCGACATAAAACCGACATGTCTCGCCACCTCGTGCCGTGACATGTAGCTTCCTGACGCACGAGGACGCGTCTAAAACCCCTTTGATGGGGGGGGAGATTTATATTTGAGGATGTCTAAGAACACTGGAGATGAGGGTCGGGAGGGGTAGGATAAAATCAAGAGGACCTCGTAAGACAGGAAGGCGTAGGATAAATAGGGCTGATACAAAGGACAAACATTGTAACAAACAAGTGGGGCAAAACGTCAGAGATCGTTGAATACAGGTATGGCCACGCAGTAGGCAGTATACGTCCATGGTGCTTTGTATGATACATGTCTTAGGTAAAAAGCCAGTGCTGATGCCAAGATTACAACATGGGCCGTGAGATAAAACACAAAATATGTGTCTACTAACATAGATCATTCCCGAAGCTACATTTACTGCTTCATCCTGCTGTTTAAAAAGAAAGAAATTAATTTATAATTATTAAGTCAGTGAGCAGCACCGGTGGTGAGTCGCCCACCGCTATTCATGAGAGTGTGTTAAGAACGTCAGTGTGAATGTATAGTGATGTTACAGGGTTTTTTCTATTTAGAGACCATCCATACTATAACTGTCATATACACTGTATATCAACTATTATCTGGATAACTGTATTAGACTAATAAACGTCCGTTTATGATAAAATCCAACTCTACATTTACATCCTAGCATTGGGCTACTGCTGGACGATTCAGATATCCGAACAAGAACCGAAAAGATTTAATGGCATAGCCATGTCACAGCAAGGCAAAGTTATGTTACAATGGGCAGAATGGTGGCGCCGACTGCCATTCACGGCGGGGCCACCATCAGTAGCAGCACTTGAGGGAATAAATACAATGAATCAGTCACGAAGGTTCCAATCCGCTCTTTATGCACTTTTTCTTTTTCTTTGCGGTCAGGGGACTTTTTGCGGTCAGGGGACTTCGCCATTTCTAATTTTCTGTTCATAATTTACTGTCTCTATGTCGCTTCTTTTCTTCAACCTCAAACAAAAATGATAAGACATGTATGATGAATAATTTTATCAACTGTTGTACTCATGTTCTTCGTGATTTTCTTGTGCTGATTATAATGTTCATCATGGCAATGGACACAATAAAGTAGAAATCTAGTACATCGCTAGGCCATCGATAAAAAAGACGAAGCAGTTAGTAATTGATTGGTTGATTATCTGATGCCAATGTGCCTGACATTTACATCTAATCTGACGGATATATGAACAATGAAGATCAAATCTAAATCATGATGCCTGAATAAAAGGAAAGTACCTTTATGAAGCGCTGCAAGAATTGGTAGTACTATTCAAGACAAATTATGTAGACACTTTAATGAAAAACATTCCGATCACACTTTAGGTTGATATGAGCTACTTCAATGTTCGCTATGGTTTCTCTCTTGTTTTAATGTTTCGTTCAATCATCGAAGGACAGTCACGTCCGTTGCTTACCTGCGTTTCGGTTGCTAGGCTACCGCCACTTGTGTTGTAGGCATCCCTATTGCTGGCAGACGATCGTCTCCGCCGCGCATGCGTGCAGTTGTTAGGGATTTTATAGGCACATCGTTTGTGGAAATTCTGGCCGCAACCTGGCGTAACAGAAACACTCTTATCGGCCTGACTGGGTAAGTGGCACGCGGCAGAATAGACCAGGCCCATCTGCCAAATGGACCGCTTTCATTTCACAGGGGTGTTACTAGGAAACATTAACAGTGCCATTATAGCCACATGTCATTGGTGCTTCAGTGTAATGAATAGAGCAAGAGAGGAGCATCGTTTTGTGCTGGGCGTACTGTTAGGGGATGACAGTTTCGATTATCAACTGTTGAATATCATTTAACAGGATTTATTGCGTTCCAATTATCGTTTTATATAAAATCTGGACATGGATAAATTATTCATATCTCCGAATAACAATACACCTTTCATGCACCCAGAAAGGTGTATTGATGCATTGAATTCTATTAGGATTTAGCCATTCATGTTTTAAAAGCAGACAAATTTGAACAGAGAAAGGTGTCTACCGTTTGCTCCTAGTTATCAGAAATGAATTACTGTGATGCGAATTTTCTCAGAAAATACACAAAAACATGAGATCCTATATAGTTCATTATATATATCACAGATTTAAAATTCCTATTAGTACAAAACATATCATTATAATAAAGAAAGGGCAGTGTGTTATCAACCTACATAGATACTCTTATCAACTATGTTAGATACATGTTCGACTATGAGCGCAAAACTATGAAGGAGAACTCGATTTATAATTATCGCTAAATAAACTGCTATATGTGTTTTTTAAAGCACGAGAAGGAAAAAACACCTTTGCAAGACCACGCTAGAACTCACCTTCACATTTGAGGCCTTGCCGGACCAGGCCGAAGAGCATCTCGCCGCAGAAGTCGCAGAAGTGTGGCGACTTGTAGGAGTGGACGTAGAGGACGTGCGGTCGGATCTGTAGCTCCTCCATCGTGGTTTGGGCTGCAACGGCACACAGGTACGACTCCATGGTTAATAAGTGGTGTTCCCACACGGGGTATACAGGTCAGGTATAAGTTATTTCCTTATCGTATGATATCAATACAAAGCGACTCGCCGAGATCAAAGCCGATGTACAATTCACAATCAAGTCAAATGAGTGATACTCGGTAAACTGTCTCTCAGTGACCCAACTCCTATGGCTGTCAGATGTGAGCAGGTCTACATGTAAGTGGCTCACCACTAGTGGCTTTATGAGCAGCTCGGATGGTGTTCAAACAGCTCAGGTAGGGTGGGGGGGGGGGGGGCGGGCGTGGGTGCACGGGAGGGAGATAATCCTATGCAGAGTATTCCACGCACGTGCGCTGTGTTTACGCGCGACACACAGAGGCTGGTACCTGCCGCCGCCTCGCCTCGCGCTATTGCGGAGCCCCACGGTGATCGCGGACCTGGCTCTGCTGAATAGCGGGGAATCCCCAGTCAAGCTGTGTATGTTTTTGTCGAGCTACTCAGGCGTGCCCGATGGCGCTGATTCACGTCGGGCGGTCACGACAAAAGCCAGTCTCTGCGCAGGGATAGCACGCAGCCTGACCTAACTTTACACCCACCTCCCGACGGCATTATTCCATCAGCATTGATTGGGTCGTAAAAACTACGCTTTTATAGCACCGTAAAACCACCACCGCTAGGAGTTCATAGGGCGGTCGACACGTCGATCGATTGGAGACTTTAATCCGAAAAGAGGTAGCTCCCTTGTTGTATCCTCGTGTGAGGTCGTCACACGAATACTCACTGTGCGGTGATAATCACCATGTCCTGGTGTTGGGAACACGCTACTTTCTTCTCGGCATGAGAGTAGCTCAGATTGGGGGTCTATCCACTCGAGGCTAGAGCTATTAAATCACTGAGCTGCTTAATAAATAGCATATAGGACATATCCTGATAGGAGTGTGTCGTCAGGGATATTGACATGAGTGTCTCCTGGGTCAGGTCACAAGCGTCGACAGGTGACAAGCTCGACACAAGGTGGGGGCAGGTCTCAAAGTGCGTGCTCTAAGTTCTCCACAACAGTGCTGAACAAAGTTGTGACGGGTCTGAGTGCAAATGATTGCAGATCTCCATACGATTGCTCGTATGTCTCAACACGAGTGGTGACAGATCTTCACACGGGTGGTGACAAACCTTGACAGGAGTAACTAGTTTTATTGAGCACAAATGGTACTCACGTATCAGTCGTGAAACATAACCAACTTCCCAGTACCGTTTCCACTTAGTGGTAAGTTTCCAGAGTTGGTTGGTGGTCCCCGATAATATGCTGGGACTGTGAATCCTATACTGCGGAGTACTAACGCAAATACAGCTGTGGGATTATGCGAGCGACGGGTGGAGGAGACAGAGCATAGGGCGCCATGGAAGGGCGCGGGGTTCTCCAGCAGCCGACATGATGCTCCAACAATCTGAAATCTACCTAATGACAGGCGCAAAAATAAAATGTCGAGTCAGCAATGAAAAAGAGAGACACCTATCTTCAGAGGCTAGTCCTCGTGATTTAAACTAAGAGTTTCTTCGTAAGACTAAGTATGTATGGACAGACCTGGGCCTGAGCTGTTATTTTTAGACTCCTGTGCATATCTATGTACGATTGGGCTTGGCGGTGCAGGTGGATAAATCGGGGGGAGTAGGGTGGGATGGTCTCAGGTCATGTTGACATATCAGCCTGCGCGCTCATTGATCTGGCCCGGTGGTGAGTGTGACATTAATGTAGGCTCTCGGTATTTGTCAGAAGTGGAGCAGCGACAACCTACAGAATGCATAGGCTTTATGCCAGCCGGCCGGTGCTGGGCAACGTAGGGCTTGCTGATTCATGTGCACGCTGGCAATGCAGGCAGCACAGGGCCCAGAGGCCGCCCTAGATTATGGCGATAACTGCGCGGGCGGCGACGGTGATAACATCACAGGCGGCCGCGGCCAAATGTCAACACAGCTTAGGCGAGAGACAGGGTGAAAAAAAAGGAGAAACAGAGACAGAGAAGAGGAGAGAAAGAGCACGCCTCAAATTAATTCATCACGAACGACGAGGATGGTGTTGTCGATACCCGCTCACAATGCCAACAGGCAACGACGATACGCGACACGACGTGAGCGTACGGCCCAATGCAGACTGCGTGTCACGACGACGCCCGCAGTATACCGGCATAACGCCGAGCAGGAGGAGCGAGCAGCTAGCTCCGATCCCAGGCCTCCAGACCCCTGCAGCAGGTAGCAGGCCCCGGTTAGGAGATGGTGATAGTATTCCGTCCGCAAGGCCGCAGTGCCCGCATGTAAAGAGCAGGAGGTCCGTGGACGTGACCGCTGAGGAGCGCTTCCTGCCGAGCCGCTCGTTGCCCTGCCACCTATCTGCACTGGAGTGGCTGTCCGCACCCGGCCGCACCGTCCGGTCCGGTTAGTGTAGCCCTCAGTATCGAATCCGGGCCCCTTGCAGCCGAGAAGCAAGAGGGTGGGTATGACGGTGGGAGGGGGTGGGAAGGAGCTGTCCGGCGGCGTGGTGCGGTAGTGGTGGTGGTGGTGGTGGCGGTGATGGTGGCGTGTGATCGGGGCCGATCGGGGGTCATTAGGCGCCGGGGGGCCGAGAACGCCGCCCTCTAATTCTCGTCGCCGTGCGCGCCCCCTGTCGACGGTGCCCCGGGACTAAGCGGACTTTGCCGACGCGATCCAGGACTAATCCTGGCGCCGTTGGAAGTAATTCGGGTCGTCCCTACGTCCAAGGAGGCTAGTGGCGGGCCGGTGGTGCAGCCCTGACGGGATCCGTGGGTAGGGGGATCGCAGGTAAAAACCTATAATTATGCCCTCCACGTCCTCTGTGCATGCTGATGTCCTCCAGTCGACAAGTGTCCTTGCGTTCTCATAATACCCATTCCTGGGATAGATATACCTCATAGTTAGCTTGTAAGCCCCTCCCTACTAATACGCTGCGGTATGTCATCGAACAACCCCTGTGATAGGACGTGTAGTACCACAATGCAGACGTGCGCCCTTCACACTGAGCACCTCACAGTGAGACCACGGGTCTGTCCCACTGAACGAGCAGCTTTCCCCCCACAGCCCAGCCAGCGCGCCGCCAAGTTGCCAGGTCTTGCTGCTTATGACCCAATGAGGCAGCCAGCGGTCCGCGATGGGAAGTTGCCGAGTGGGGCATTTCCCTGTCCGATCAGCTCCAGTGCGGCACGATTCTGTCGCTTTCCCAGCAGAGATGTTTGGGCAACGTCCCCCACTGGGTCGATTCACAATGGGAAGCCACAGTGAGCGACGCCTTTACCTCTTTCGGATGAAGCCATCCCATTCACGTACTGATGAGGCAATGAGCACCTCCGAGCTGCTCCCATAGTGCCTGCCCCGTCGCGCAACTTAACCTTGAGGACCCTCAACTTCATGGGGGTCAAGTCGCCGTTGTCCCGTGTGGCACACGGTGTATACGGTCTGTAGGCCGTGCAGCAATATCCACATTTAGTAGTTAACAGTCTGCACGGCGCTGGGTATGCAGAGACTCTGAGCCAGCACGTCCTAGTCCCATCTCCCTGGCCCGTCCCTCACGCCTGCAGCCGCCGCCGCTGCTGCTGCCGCCGCCGTGAGCGGGAACCCTGCCAGGCGAGCAGCAGGCGAGCAGCTTCCGTCTCTACTCCTATTGCTCGGGTGAGCCCCTCCAGGTCTTGACATCGCTAGTCCCAACCGCTTCCCCATAACAACGATGCCAGCCAGCGGGCCACTGAGCCTCTGTCATCGAGACAGCGAGCGAGGAAACGCCTCTCTGTTGACGCTTAGGTAGAGGCAGGAGAAGGTGGAGGTGGACCAGGAGGAGGTGGCGCTGGTGGGGATGACGTTTTTGCGGCGAGCTGCTTGGAGCCAGAGCAGCTCGATGACTGCACGACGAGGAGGAGGAGGAGGAGGAGGACGGGCAAAGGTCCGTCGGCGCGCTGCGTGCTGCTGGCGATTAACTGAGCGCGGTAATGAGATGTGACAACGGCCAGTGTATACAAGGCCGGGCCCCGTGCACACCCCGCTCCCCGCCAGGTAGGGCTGGCGAGGGGAGACGCGGGAGAGGAGGACGCTGGCTGACAGGGAGGGGTAAGATGGGGACGTGCGGAGGACGGTGGTCACAGGACCACCGCATGGCCACCACATGGCCACCACACGACCACCGCACGGCCGCCATTGGCTGATGCAGTGAGGGCCACCGCAACACAGCTACAGATAACATCAGTGCTCATAGACCACTATATTGCTGCATACCAGTTGGCCAGACGACATTCGTACCTTTATGAGTGGTGGATAAGGGCATAGGAAAAAAATCAATAAAATCATATTAAACATGCTTGCGCCCCATCATTTCTAACACCCAAAGTTGCCTCTGTTAAAAGGATGAGAGGGTTTTTTGGTAGGGTGGCTGATAGAGTGGATGTGGGGATAAAACAATTGGCAATCTAGACTGCAAAGCATTAGGTGTTCTTTTGATATGCTTCTAGAATTGAACGGTTCAGCGGCTTGTTTTATTTTATACGCTCATCGGGGATGACAGTCCCGACGAAGAAGACCTCCACGGACGCCACATTCGGCGAGAGCTCATCACTCGCGTTTTGTTACCCCTATCGTCCATAGGGAGAGAAATCCTCGTTCATGTTCTCGTTCGAGAGGACAAAATCGGCCTGAAAGACACTTTGGGGAGACTCCAACAAGGGTTTGCAAATATTTCGGTCATCTTCCCTCTAACACTACTAGTTTGTATTCGAGGCCATTAGAAACATATTTATGTTTGTTTAAAGTGATAAATAATGCTGCTCTTGTTAATTCTATTCATCTACAACCCCTCAGTGGGTGTCGCCTGTCAAAAGAGGTGAAGGAGACTATGGATGATGTGTGTCACCCCTACGATGAATTATAAAACCCAAACGGACGATACCTTTTTGATCGTCGTTTAAGACCATACATTCAATTAACAAAGTTCATTACTGCAATGCTACACAGCTAATTATATGTGATTGTTTTCTTTGCAGAGCAGCAGTTTCGATGACTGAATCCCAACCTGGTCTGCATGATGGATAGAGAGGTAAGTCTGGTTAGGATAATTGTAGCATTCTCTTTGGTAACAGATGTACTGCAAACATATTCACCAGAGTGATCCGACGTTCTTCCATAGCTTTCTCACAATTAACATAAATCTGTACAATCGACATCACATGACAAGCCAGGCGGATAGGCAGGTGTGTCAGGCTCAGATAACTGTATTCGACGTGTGCTGCACGTAGAATATAAAAGCATGTGAGGCTCCAGTACCTTTATACCACTTTGTGCTACACGTAGAATATGAAGCCAGTTCAGACTTGGGTACCAGTACACTACTTTGTACAACAAATTTAATATGATCCTATGTTAGACTTGTCATCATGTACACTACTTTGGACTATCTTCGACCCAGGTATCTATATAATGCTGAGTCATACACGGTGGATAAGGAGGCATGTTTAGTATCCTCTCGTGAGAGCATGAAGACACTAGATACATCACGTGCATGGAAGCCAGAGCGCCTTCCGTAATCTCTACATTCTCCTACAGTAAGGCTACATACTGTATGAAGCACAGGCTGCGTGACAGGCCGGCATAACCCTCTACATACCTTTCAGAAAAGGTAGTCCCCAGCCAGATACCTGGGACAGTACAAGCACCTCAATCCAGGAAAATGTGATTTTAATCTGTCCAGATGGACAGGATTTTGAGAGATACTGGCCATATCAGGTTTGAACAATGCTACCTCTATATATACTACATGGAATGTTAGGTTTCCTGTCAGAGAAGCCTAAATAATATACCCTTTGAATAGGATGTGGGCGATAGAAAGGGGTTAACTACAAAAGGTCTCTGTGATCACAATCCGGACAACTTACACGTCAACGGGTACAGAGTACACACAGCAGCCCCCTCTTCCCCTCTCACTCTGCACCACCTTGATGTTCTCCATCCCACTCCCACCTCCCGTGATGTAGACATCCAAGCTGGCCGCTTTGTGATGGGGTTAACCCGCGCTATGTGTGCCTATCCCTCACAGCTCCCGGATATACATCACTGTCGATGGGGGCGAGCAGGAGCGAGCGGCTCTGAGGCAGTTACTCATTTTTGACTTAGCCCCCCATAGTTAATGTATCAGTGTGTCGCCGATTATCCGCTTCATTATGGCTTGCCAGCGTCCCGGATTTGCATACAGATTGCCTTTGGTCAGTAGATAAGATGAACGCCCGTAATAGTATGTTGTCTGATAAAATAAAAGACGGCCAAAGGTAAATCAGACTTTTATGATAAACATTTATTGTGTATCGTGCTGGAAAAGGGTGCTAGAAAATCGAGCTTTGCATATACATCTATTGCACTAGTCATCTTCCCTTTTGTTGCAGATGGTGTTTCGTCTACAATACAAACACCGCTTACGTTACGTCTACAATAAAATATGATAGCATAATTGCAAATAATTGTATTCATAATTTTAAATGTATCGGCAGGCTTCTGTGACTCCGTAACGGTGATGAACTTATTCAGTCCAACGTCTACGTTTGAAGGTATACTTCACTATAAATTCTTGGTATACTTCTTTCTAAGAATTGAAATGTCAACTTTGTATCAACATATTCATATCATTCTACTGCTTCAGAAAGGATGTCATACTAAAAGGTTGTACAAACCTTTTTTTAAAGATCAATCTCAGGGCATATATAAGTGATATAGGACAATGAGACCAATCATATCGAATCTTGTGTACGATGTGCATTATATAAATACCAATATGGGGTATACGGTCATTCTCTCTCAGGGGTGGTGTCAAGGGATACACAATAGAGATGGCGAGAAAATATTTCGTCCTAAAAAATGTATGCCATATCAAATGATTCAAAACTTATAATAATTTACTAACATGATCCTGGTCATCCCATTGAGGTCATGCAATCACATTATAACGGCCAGCTCTTCCCTCACCTTCTTAGACCACTCTAATTTTGCTCTTATTTTGGGCTGTTCTCGTACTTTGGTCACCGTATTCAAATGACCGTATGTATGGTACAAAATAGACAGGATTTCTGTCACTCATCATTCCATTTTTACTCCTGTCGTAAACAAGGCTTATCCTGCCGAAACGTCTACAGAAAGAGAATAAAGTCTTTATTGTTGAAACTATGGAGTGGATATCCGTTTGTACAGTCTTTTACAGTTATGTGTGGTTTGATGCGGCGTACCGTTACGCTACCACGAATGCCTACCCGTGTCCGAGCTCTCTACCTTGTTGACTCTGTCACAGATTTCCTCCGTTCTGATTGGCTGTTGCTCGCCAAACAAAATCTTGTACCTTTGTAACGTGTGCGGTCTGTTTGGGACCAGCGAAACTTCGCTGTGCCCTCTGATTTTACAGGCTTTTTCTAGGTCGGCTTCGCTGGTAGCCGGCCTCTTCCCGCGGAGACTACGCTGGGTGCCCTGTAAACGCACTGTGCATCTATGATTCACTCGCTTGTACCTAGGGTGGCACTGCAGCTGGTGCTTGGTTGGTGCCTACCATTACTAGTGGTATGCTACCGTGACAGACCGAAATACTCGCGTGGTGTTGACCTGGACATCTGCCCTTGTTCTACAGCCATATTCTGTTGTAAACAGACTCGCGATGTGGAGGATTAGAATGGATTCGTGGTTTCAACTCTTACTGAGCATCATCAGGCGCGGTAACGACTACGTCTCCCGTGGAGATTGTGAAGAGAATGTGCATTACTTTGCAGAGGTTGGAGTCGGTGAATCAGGTAGGTTTCGGATAGGGTAGATCTAGTAAAAAGAGCAGTGTGTGTTGACAATCTCTTCCCGTTCGACGTGTCGAGCGTTTGCGGAAAAAATTGGATGCGGAAGAGATTGTCAACACAGTCTTTTACAGTTAGACATGACTTCACACCAATTCTGGTCATATAAGATAATGCATCACAAACCGACAAAGGATAATATATCTATTGTAGCAGTTTCTATTTCATGAGGTTTCACCCAATATCTATTCAGCCATTAGGAAATGCTTAATGCATTATTCCGAGCTGATATCTGAATCTAAGGTCTGCAGTGCTCCACCTAGGCCTGATTGTCTCCGTATATCATTAGTGTATGCCCCGAACGTGGCCTTGCCCATAGGGACACGTAGGTTTGGAGATGACTGTCACTCCAGTATTGGTCTCTCAGACTGTCTATACCCACACCCTCCCCCTGCGCTCTCGTCATGAAGGGTATAGTACAACATATGAACCAAACACTATGACGACATGAACAACAGCCTTTGGCAATTGTCACAATCGGAAATTAATCAATACAGTTCACACAACGTGAGTTCGATCCAGTACTCCTATACTATCGCGGACGTGGGGCAGTGAATTTCCAGGCTTGGCAATAACTGCTTGTACGTGGCAGTCGATTATGAGCACCGGGACAGAACAACTATAAACATGGCGGCATATGTATGACAGGCCGACAGTCACTTATCACGCCCGGGCCTTGTTATCCCGGCGCTGTCTCCTGATTCCATATTCCGTCCTTTGCTTAATTTGCTCACGTGCAGGGAAGTTGCATATATATGTTGCCCGAGAGTTCATGGTCATGAGGTCATAATTCTCGGTCGGGGACAAGCACGAGTCTGGGGTCTGGTCTGATGCTAGGGGTCTCGAGTTTGCAGCAGGCGTGTGGGTCTGGGGCAGAGGTCCGAGGTCCGAGGTCGGGGTATGGGGATAGGGCCCGTGGTCTGAGGTCTGAGACTAGACCCTGGGGCTGGGGACTGGATGTGACTGGGACCTCAGGCCGGAGTTTGAGGTATAGGGTTAGGACCTGAGGTCTGGAATCAGGAGGCTGGGTCTGGGATCTGGGGCCAGTGGCAAGGCTACTTGTGCTGGGGCATGACATGGTGTAAAGCCTTGAGCCTTACTTGCGTAAGGCATGGGCTTTAAGAAGAATTAAGTCAGAACTCAAACACAGAGGTCATAATTAAAGACTGAGCTTTAATGCTGATTCAATGACAGGTTCATCCAGCTTATATACAAACAACAGGTGGTATCTAGATACAGGGTGAGCTTGGAAACTCTGTGTTGGTATTAGCCGATGAAGCAACAGCCAATCAGGACTGATCAGTTTCGTTCTGGTCTGTCACACATGCCAAGAGGGCAGCTCATGTCACTAACTAATCAGGTGTCATGTAAGAGCGCCGTGCCCCATGTGGCCAGACTGAGAACTAGCGTGAGCGATAATGAGGGTAAATATGCCATTCACTACATGGTTACCGTATCGTCAACATCAAGACGGGGAACCAATATGATTGGTCCTGATAGAGATGTACAGACTGAAACTTTAAAATGGGTTCAGCATCCGTGAGGGAGGGGGCGATTATAGCGTCAGCCTTGGGGTTGAGGACATGGTTGGGGATTAAGAAGGTGTCGATTCCAGGCTGGGGCTTGAACTGGGGCGGGGACCCAGTCCACTGATGGGGCCCGGAGCAGGACGTTGAGGGTATATCAAATGTCTTGCAGAATCTTCATCTGGTCACTTTATTTGATCAGTTTACATGACACTAGTGTCGGATTAAGTGGCAGAACTAATGCAGACTGTGGCCGCCTTCTGTAGCTACATTAATTCAGTATCTATTGGCCAATTCCGATTACGCAATTCCAATAGTCAACACAAATCCATCCGTCTTATATGTATTGTCGTCAGTGGAAACAGGTGAAAGACATGATAATATCATCAGATAGAAGATGTTAAAACTGGCCGATGAGTCACTCAGCTGGACATAGTTTTAGTATAAATCATAATCATCTAATCAATTCATCTAGTTTTTTTTACAACCTCTGCAGCCATCGGCCCTAAATATTTGTCCATCTACTTAAAAATCAAGGAGGAGAATCAGTGATACGGTTTAATCTCTCGTATACGTCAATTTATCATCCTGATGCCCCTCCATGATATTCCTCTTAAAGCCGGCCTTGGTTCTTTCACAGTCCACAGCGGCTTTACTATAGCGACCTCCATAACCGCTCTCGTCTCTCTTGCAGTTCATTGTGAGTAATAGGCAGGGAATTGGTATTAGCATTCACCCGGGTAATAATGTACTTACCACAGGCAACTGTCGCGCTTCTATTTGCCATAATGAGTCGTTCTGGGTAAGGGAGGTAAATCTGTTCCCATAACCTCCCCCCCCCCCCCCGAAGCAGCGCCTTCCCCTTCCCTTCCCTGGCCCCCCTCTCCTGCCTCCTCCCACCAATCCACTGACCGTACCTATAGGCATTGTCACGCGGTAGTTGGTGAACAGCCCATTAAGGTGGCTAAATCAGGAATCCTCCAAGGGGTTTGCCGGCAATGAGTGCTCCCCATTCAATAACACTACTCACCCGCCCTTCAGCGACCCCCACCCCCTCCACCCCCAATCCCTATCTGCCCCTCCTCTCCTCAGTGCCAGTCCCGCTGCAACCCGTACCCCTGCAAGGCTATTCGTCGACAGCCCCCGGGCTCACACGCTAGTGCAATGGTCAGAATTGATTGGTTGCCTAACACGACTCGTTGGCTGTCACCTCCACCATCGTCGCACCCCTGTTGGTTGTGCAGCTTGCATCAGCTCAACTGTTACGTGACCGGTCCTTGCCAGCACCCAGCACGGCGGCCCTCCGGCGGGAGAGCGCCGCAATCACTGCCACCGAGTGGTCGGACCCAATCAGAACATTGTGGTGAATTATGGACAAGGTGATTTCCTCTGTGAATATGCGATATGTATATTTACCACATGAAAAACAGGTTCCCAACCTAACTCACCATTGAACCTATGAAAGGTACCATGGCGGCTGATACATCACTGTAGAATGTGAACAACTTACTAAATACGCATAATCCTATTCCCCCCATGTTATCTATTATTCCCCTTTCTGATGGAATCGTTTACTTATTTAGAAATCCCTTGGTAGTTTATGTAATTGGGCCATACATGTATTGCAGCATCGACCATCAGATGCTGTTTTGAATATATTTAAGCCTCTGTCGCATATCATAATATCCTTGCCGTTGGGACCATGATTGTTCCTCTGTGAGCTGTATCCATGGGTATATAAGGTGACGGCCTACAGGTGCGTGTGCATCAAATAAACCAGCGGTATTATACAAATACATGTTTGCCCCTTTACTGGTGCATATCTAAGGCATCTCAGTAACTCTCCAGACAGTGGCACTACCGGGACAGATTTGTCTTTTTTAACGACACGGCCAAGCAATGACTTAGGTATGTTAAAATATCCTTCCATTCTATCAATGAATATCAAGGATATTCTATCCTTTTCTTTACCTTATATATAAACTGTTACTGTTACTTTCAACAGATGATGTCCCTCTGACAGTGTTATTGCTATAGCTATACAAATACATGTACGTCTAGTATGAAATGATGCCAACAACGTCACCTAGTATAGGGTACTAACAAATGCTCTAGCGCAGACGCCACATCGCTATACCCTTCGATATTTGAAATCTCAAGGAGGAGGTGTCATGTTGACTGTGGCAAAATAAAGACCCATCAGTCTCTGGGTGATGTCCTACCACCTCCTTGGTGGTCTGTAGAAATTGTATATTTCTGATTCAATGTATCAAGTCTTTTATAGGAAATGCATCTAGCTAGTATTTTCATTTTTGATGACTCATCGACTCTGTAAACCACTAAAAATTGACTTCATGATACACTTCCTAACGCTGGTGTATTACTGCGCGTCAACTCCTCGAGGTTTATGGTTGCCTGTGTAAAAACCCATCGAATATTGTGTATCTATTAACATATAGATGTACCAGGATAACATCACTAAAATATTTACAAATAGTTGGTCCTACTATGTTGTTAAGATTTAAATTTACTCCCATTATGTTCTTTCATATGGTACATGCTAACAAAGCAGAAACCTACGGAAATGGTTTCCACGGCAACCGTGGTACATAATCCCCTCATCTCTCAGCAGTATTGTGTTTGCGATGATAGAGAACAACGGCCCGAGGCATATGAAACGTATTGACACAAGACATGATTACTGATGGGCGTGATGCGGTGTGGACAATCCAGACAATTTCAATCATTAAATGCATCTAAGTGACTATTCTGACCAACCGTACGTGTTGGAAGGAATGTACGAAATCTACAGAGTCCATACGAGGATATCTATCAAAGCGTGGATCATGCTGCCATATTAACAACCAACCACAAACCGGAAAGAATTTCATGGTGTTTTGTCCCAGACAATGTCAATAGCCATATAATGACAGAGATAATGCCAGACGAGGCGATTCTTTGCTGCCATGTTTTATTTGCGCAACATGTTGCAGTATCATACACTTTGTACAAATAGCTACTCTGCGTTATGAGACCATAAGACCCTTTCATTACGCATGCACTCTTAAATTTGCTTTGATCCAGGAGGTAGTACTAAATTGGGACACTGATGCCCCGAGCACATTGAAAGCACAGTGTGCCGTAGAATGCTGGGCTACCAAGTCTGTGGATCTATAAGCCTACAGGAGAGGCCTTCATACCATCACAGTTGAAACCTCGACACCGTCCTATTACGGACGGGTAACTACCCTACGTGCTGAAGTAGAATTGGGGTTCTAAGGAGACTAATGCAATTAATGAATCAGAGTATGGTATCAGAGTCAAAGTCTAAAAAGTAGTGCCCTCATGAGATAAGTCAGGAAGACTAATTGAAATGTAGCAAAAAAGCTATATGATACATATATAACCGTATTCAGTCAGATATCATGGTATGGTTAACACCAATATCATAGATTTCTTATTAAAACAATAGCAAGGAAAACTGAATAGAGTGTTAATGCTATGTCCGAATAACCCTGTACATGACGAAGTGTGGCTTTTAGTCATCCAATGTGATAGCCCGGTGCCAAGGGTCTTTTTTATATACTACTCATCCTCTTCTCCCTCAACTGCTACATTGAAAATGCCCTACTCAAAGGTCACTCGTCATGCACTACTACCCCTTCCGCACCATAGATATCAGTATTCATAAGGCAAATGGTTATTTTTAATGATTCATGTGTCATCATGTATCGTTATTACAGACATTACTTCTGTTACTTCAGTCTCTAAAATAGCAATGTTAAGGCAACACACCTTGCAGCGTTGACAAATAGTAAAAACACAATCACTTTAACTATTCGCTTCAATGGCAATGGCAATGGAATCAGTAAATGGAAGTTAGGCGAGGGAATAACCCAATGGCAGATAGCTGTCTGTTTGCTCGCTTCCCGGCTATTCGAATGTAACGCCGGTAACAAAACGAAAGATGAAAAAAAAAAGATAATAAGAGAGAGAAATTCAGAGCAGTGGTGGGGAGCGGTAGAGCGGCGTGAGCCCGCCGGCTGCGGTGGCGGGCGGTGGTCGTGCGTATGACAGTAATCGATGGCGGGCCGCCTATACGCGTCGTATGGAGGGGATGTAGTGTGGGGATGGTGGCGACTGGGGGACTACAGATAGGGATCAGGGCGGCAGGGAAAGGAGTCTAAACAGCGAGTGTGTATGATCAAGTGGGTGGCACACAAAGAGTGGGTATGATTGGCCAGTGGGAGGTGGATTGGTGAGATACAGTTGGGTGGATGGCCATAAAATAGCAGCTGCAGGCTGTTGTGTTAAAGGGTAGCGGAGGGCCTAAGGGAGTGGATAGCAGGCCTGTCCCAAGAGGAGCAGTGGGTGGTAAACAGTGACTGACAGGCAGTAGATGCTGTCTGGGGAAGTATTCGGTTAATCGAGGTGGGCAGTGGTAAGTGGGCAGTGAGAAGTGAAAGCCTGATATCAATGCCTGGTGTGCAGCGGGCAGTGGATGACGAGCATTAGTGAGTGAGTTGCACATGTTCCGAGGTTTGTTTGTTTTGGTAGTTTAACGTCCATTTGTTCAATTAGACTTCTAGGGTGGGCTGTTGGTGGGCAATGAGTAATGGGCGTCAAGTAATCTGCAGTTGGCTTTTTGTGTTGGGTGGCAGACAGTATGCAACGGGTAGCAGGCGGTGAGTGGTGTCTTAAGCTGCAGATGGTTGGAGACCCAACATTTGGGCAGATCATGTTTCAGCCGACAGGCAGCTGCCGGCCGCTGCAGTGGGAGACAGTTTTGTGGTGGGTGTGTTGCGTGTGATGCGCTGGTCACACCGTTCACCCTCTGTCGTCTAGGAGGCGAATCGACGCGTCCCGTCCCCCTCTCCAAGTCACAGCTCTGACTCGGTCACCCGCCCTGACAGCGCCCACTCCGTGCGTGTCTATTCTGTATCACTCAGCCACCAATCGATAGACCCCGAAGCAGGCGAGATCTATCTATAGGCCGCGCCCTTCTCTCCATTTAGATCTGCTTATGCAACCAACAACATCTAATTCATAAACACCGACTCAAGTCTACCAAAAAAAGACACGAGAAAGCGACTAATTTAGACGGCCATTATGAATGACACCTGTCCTTTAATTTCCATTTTAGCTCCAGGAAATGCCATCTCGCTTGGTATGTGACTTTTGCCAAAGGATCTGAAAGCCTGTGAATGTCAGCAAATACCAGTGTACACATCTTTGTTTTTTTTTTATGTCGACAGCCATTATTTATGCGAGTAAATGTGTGCAGGTAAGAAAAGAGACTGGTTTATAAAGTTCATAAAATGCAAAAGCTTTGAGGAAAGGGCTTCTATTGCCCACCAGTGACAATTCTATTCAGTTAAGGCTTATACGATATAGTAACAAACCTTTTGCCGGTCGGCCGAAAGTGAGGCTGGCTCAATAGCTACTCGGCCACATGGTGAAAGACATGTTTAGCAACGTACTCTTTAACATTAGGGGATTCAGTGCGTGTTACTAATAAATTTATAATGCCGGTTCAAATTTCACCCAGATATATTAGTGCAATTTTATGGAATTCTAGCTTCACTTGTGGAACAACTGTTTATATAGCTTCTGTAATTCCTTAGATATCTATTTATCTGTGCACTTTGACCCGGCTGCCATTTAATAGTTTCGCTGACTACGATGAATAATAAGATGTTAACATGGTTCTGACTACTGTAATTAGGGAATCCTTGGCCATCGTCCGTTATAAGCTACAATGATGCAAAAAGTCCTAAAATTTGATAATATTTTTTTAGTCTTTACTATGTGTAAACGCCCTGAATGGTAAACCGACAAATACAGGTGACTTGAGGGTATGGAAAACTAGGCAGTAGACCATGCTGTTAAGTTATCACTGGCGTGTTTTATGATCGCCCTTGTAAATCATGATCTAGGTTGATGAGGTGCTTACATCTGCTGTAGACAACTTTAAGCACGATATATTGGCCAAGGAAAGTCTTCCCATGAGGACGGTTCAGTACCTTTTTCATACTCAAGAATTTATGTGTCAGTTCCACTAAAATACAGGGATGTCATTTAGGGTCCGGGAAAAAAGTGGAAATATTTTCATGTGAATATTTCTGCCTGAGAGAGATTGGGCTGAGGGTCTGTGGGGAGGTTTAAACCTCAGGTTTATTTGTGTAAATGAAGCCGAATCGAAAGTACATTTGTCTGAAACAAGGAAAAGAAATTACATATACTGAATATGAAAAAGTGGATTTCCACGGAAAAACGGAAAACTGACATCTCTGAAAATAGGTCAGGTTTATCGAGGCGGAGAGTGGCTGTGATGTGCAACTTGGTGGCGCGAACGAAGCGCATTTAACGGGAAAAATCAGTTTATAATATGAGAAATCGCATCGGAGAGAAGGGAGATGTCAACCTTACTTGAACAGGCTTAAGGCTCCACCCCCCCCCCCCCCCACCTTCCAACCCCTCTTTCCCTACCTTCTCCGTCCATCCTCAAGGACAGGGCACACCCTACATCAAAGCAACACTCCTCTACACAATCTTGGGACTTTCGATTGCCCGATTTAAAGCCCGGTGTTGCAACGAGTGTGCAAGGGTTATAATTCATCCTTTTTCGCCGCCGCCTCGTCTCTGATTGGCGGGGAGGAGCGGATGGCGGCGCCATGGGTGGAGACTGACCCGTTACAATGTGCGGGAGCGTGTGATTGAGCCGGCCGCCGGGTCATTTTAAGCCCCGACTCACTGTGTGATTGCTACCACAAATCCTCACAGGCGGCTAGAGCTCGATCGACGCCGTTTCTATCGGTTACATGGGCATGCTTGCATATATACAGAAGGCTCCGAGGGCGATTTTTACGATGTTGTGAAGGGGTGCAGTCATCCGTGGTTAATAAATGCACCGCTATGAAGGCTGGGGTGGTATTTGTCTTACTAGTTCAGGGTGAGGGAACGCCCTCAACATTTCCTAGCTAAAGGAGAATATTCAAACACCTTCTGCAGATTCTTGAAAGTATGTCCCAGTATTATTGATACAACTGCTTTGATTGCCTTAACTCAGATATATATCAACTAGATATCTGAGTGAGGCTATATTTATTGACAATGTACAATTACGTCTGCATAGTGCTTCTTACCTATTGTGGTAATTGGTTCATGTTAAGAAGCAGTCTAGTAATCCACAACAGGCAGAAAGCACTTCTAAATGACGGTGATTCTAACCACACACCCTATAAATACCCGTAAATTCAGGAACGAGAGGTGTAATATAAATATGCTCACTAATATATCTAGTAACTTGTGAAGAAATAGTCTAATTCAATGGATCACCCAGTCCTATATAGTGCAGACCTTAGATAATCATGGCTTGGTGAGGAGTCTCTAACATGTGAACAGTGTTTAGTGCTCCTAGACACAGGTAAAAGAATCAAACTGTATACAAAAGTGCACACTTACCATCCTAACAGCTTTGACCAGTTAAGCATCTCTTGGTCTCGTCCTCTATCGTTCTCTCCCAACTGATTTAGGCTGTATATGGAAGAAACTATACGATGCTACGATGATCTCCCTAAACTACGTTCTATCGATGTTTTTGATGAAAGCCGAATTGGAGATCCTTCATGTTTACATATGTGTGTCTCTAGATACGATCGATATCCATTTATGGTAATGTATGTACTGACACGCCCCTCTACACAAAAAGAGAGAAATTAGTGGATTATCTGCAAGAATTCCCTTACTGTTAACTTTGACGCACATCATGGTTGGTTAAAAAGAGACACAAGTTGAAATTGTACCTATAAAGCTTTGGTTTTGTGTTTTGCCTTGAAACGCCACCCCTCGCTAAGGCAAGAACAGGGTCGTCATTGCCACGTGGGGTCCTAGCCCTTATCAGTTGCTATGGTTACAGAAAACAGTCACTCTTACCGTTCAGCTGACGGTGTGACACAGAATCATATTTAGATAGCGGCGAAATCAGGTAACGGTAAGCCTATATATATCCAGGACGTATATGCGAGCACATATCACCACTACATACAGTACTAAAACTGGCAACAACTTGATTGAACAACCAGTGGAACTGATATTCTTTTGTCATACAAACTTTCCAAGAGTATTCTGAAACTTTATAGTTAATTTTCCCCCACCGTTACAAAATTGTTATCAAGGGCCGCTATGTACACTTTCATTAGTCCTACGATTCTTCAAATTTTTCTCTTTTTTGCAGAATTTCTTTATTGACCGTATACCTGTTTATATTCTTTATGATTAAATTGTTGATTCAACAGATAGATAATATACATTAGTTGTAGGTGAAACACTGCCTTATTTCTTAACTAGGATGGTATTAATTACTCAGAATGTCTCAGGTGTAAGGATGCTTTGGCCGCACCGCCACCTAATTTCGCCGTAATATGATTTCACTTGATATCTGGAAGATCCACTTCATCAGATCCTTCTAGTCACTAGTGACGATCAGGATCCAGATCTGAGTCCGGTGGTAACTTTCTATCCAGTATACAATGATGTTTCGAGAATTGCACGGGACAACTGGAATATCCTCTCATGGTCGCCCAAAACGAAAGAACCATATTCCTCAAAACTAGTCATAGCACGGTCAAACTTGGTTTGGGTGCGACTGGAGTACCATCCAAACCAACCCACATGTGCCTAACAGCATGCCTGTTACAGCGGCATTAGTTTGAATATCTGCAATGAAACGAATTGAAAATATTGGCCTCGCTTGAATGCCAATAGAAATATCACTTCAACCACTACCAAGTGAAGATATGTCTCGAGGTACAAGGTATGTTATCAGAGCTCTAATATACTGGCTGTCTTGTAAAAGCTGTGGCAAACAGTATGTGAGACAAATGAAACAGCGCCTTATGGACCTCAAAATCAACTCAAACAAATAAAAGGATTTGATTAATTGGCCATGGTGTTAGGTATTTCTAATCGTAGTGTATCGGAAGGCCTATCGTGGTGAATCGGCAGCAGTGGGTGCACGGTTTAATTGTATCAACACTTCCACTTGGGTCGAGTCTAATACCTACGTGGACAGTAGCTCTGACACTCTTGATACTGTTTTTGACAATTCAATCAAGGAAATCTATAGAGGGGCCGTTATCTACCCCTGAACCATTTACTATAATTCCGTGATTCCCTTACAAAAAAATTCTATTCAGAAAGATGCAATAACATAGCCGCACTATGGATAACGGAGCAATATTGATTAGCCAGGCAGATTACCCTCTGTCTGAATCTCGGCTTAAGTTTGTTCATTATCGTTGGCATGCAGCGGCCACGCAGACTAGCGTCAAGTGCTGTCGGACATATAGATCTATAGCTGTACGTATCCTTAGAGGCATTGTAATGCAGTAAGTATCCAAACTGAAAATCAATGAAGATGAGCTTCAAAGAGGGATATATGGATGGGTGGACACTCAGACAGATAGTGCTTTGAGTTGTAATGTGGGTGTGGAGGGGATGCGGTGGCGACCGGTGTATAGCCTGCAGCTGCCCGGGTCAGGAGGGTGTATTGTCCGACAAGGATATCGCCTGGTGCCCTGCCAGTATCCAGGGCCTTCTGGCCCGGGTAGACTGGCTTCGTCACGCAGGTGACTGCCACAGGCTCCATTACCTCCTTAAGGATATGGTTGTCTTAGTAGGCATCAGTATACTTATACATTGTACTCGTAATGTCCATCCTGCGTATGTCCCAGGGACCTGTCATGTTCTCCCTCTAGACCTAAGTGCTGACCAATGTATAGGTGATGTGTCATGTATGTTCTTTAAGAAAGAAATGGGTAAAGATAATAAAAGACTCAGTAGCGAGGTGAACTTCATTTTTTAGGGCTGACTGTATTTGTACACGAAATCTAATTTTTTTTTAAAACCGATTCTACAACCGAAAGGAAATTATAAATGAGACTATGGAAGCAATCTGCTAAGTTGTAACTGCATATTTCAGTCTAAACATGTATCAGATTCTTGAACATGAAGTTGCATAGGGCACATAGTTATTGTTCTATTGAGGCTGCCATCTTGCCCCCGACGCCATCCAAAACATCAGGTGGCGGGATCAATTGTCAATGGATTTTATGATTTTGTCCGGAGTCAGTCCAATCCCACAATTTTTTCCAACCGCGGATCATCACGTAAGGTCTACCGGAACGAAAAAATTACGAACATCAATGGATTTTATCCCCAAAAATAAATTGGGGGAGGAGGGCTTGCCATGGAGGAATTTTAGCCTCGTCTCAATACTGACAACAATGCCCCCTCTCCCCCCCCCCCCCCCCGCCCCGACAACGGTGCTGATATCTTACAATTTCCTGGCGGATAATGGCTGAACTAGCAATCACCCTGTACCCTGGTATCTGATCCATAGTTTAACAAAATACATTCGGTTAACCAGTCGATGATGAAAAGGGGAGCTTGTGTACATGAATATCTGGAGCAGGTCAAGTGGAGCAGGTGAACTTCCCTGTCTTTGAGGTGTAGTTATTTTCCTAGTGCCATCATTTAGTTTAAGGAACTGTCTACGTGGCATACATATAAAGATATTTCAGTTGGGGATATATTTCTCATGTTGAATTTACTGCCTCAGAGAGACTGAGAAAACATAGAATAAACATCGTGATAAGCCATGGTGCGGGGCTAGGGTATGTGGAAAGGTTTGAATCACTATTCATCGGCGAGAATAAGACTTATTTCAAACAAGAAAAAATAATTCTATACACCGGAAATGAAAAAAGGGACTTTTTGGAGAAGAGGAAAACTGTTATCTCTGCATATACATATAATTTGGCTTTTACGCTAAATATCATCCGTTTTCAGAAGCCATACGCTCACTGGTGCCATGGGCCTGTATTGGTGAGCAGTTCTCCATATTGCTCTTGCCTCATGCTCAACAAAGAGGCTCCCACACTGAGATGCAAGGTCGCATGACGGCAATATTGGTGACTTCAATGGCCGCCTTCCACGTGGTCATGCCACGGGTGGCGACACTCCCAACAGGTCTATTTTTTATTCACGACCAGATCAATAACACAATAGGAAGGTGTTATCTTTAGCAATATGCTGGTTTTATGTGCAGCTCAATAATGGTGTGAGCAGCTGTATATCAAAAAGATGCAATATGATCACTGGAGCAGCTCAGAAATGCAATGAGCAGTTATATATTCAAATTTGTAATATGGCCATAGGGGCAGCGCGACGATGTAATGGATATATATTGAAAGCAGTACGGTCAACAACATCATGGTATAGGCCTATGATAAAGTGAGTGACATTATAGTAGAATATGCAGTTTGTTCTCCCCACCCATGTTATAAATCCTATCAAATTGGAGGGTGTGAAAGCTATGAAAGCTATAGCGGGTCAGGCCTGAACCTATGACCCTAGCCAGTATAGCTGTATAGATATCCTATAACCGGAAACCTTTAATAAAATGTCTCATTATACCTTTTTTTATTTCTGATTTTCAAAATCTACCAAGAAATAGGAAAGTTGTATCTATGTCTGGCATAGTGCAATCATTGCCCTAACATAGCTATTTTCACATTTCCATTATTCCACATTGATGGTCGCGCCAACTCCTGTTAAAATCTGTGGCAATCCCAGTATAGTCCGGTTCTGCCTGTAACAATCCAGGAGGAGAATGACCTTTACCGCTGGCAGGACAACAGTGTCTCCCATCCATAGACATTCACATGGAATGGGACGGCACGGAACTGGAGGGTCAAAGCCTTGTGTTACATAAGGTGGCCCCGGGCCCTGAGAGGGTGGCGGCCGGCAACAGGAAAATGTAAACGAGATACACAGTGAGCCCAGCATAGGTTGGTGGGTCACGGTCCCATTACTCACCTCTGTTGACAGCGCCGTCCCATTCGATCTGCGGTCATTGACATTGGTTCAGGGCTGACCACACACCACACTGCTCCCTCGTCTTTGTGGTTTGTAAATATCCCATTATGCTGTGACCTCAAGCTACTATATTTGTTTATCTAGTACCGTATGTGCGTTCATTGCCATGCACTAAGGGTGGCAGCAATAAATTGTCTCATATCTACATTATTTAGCAGATGCATTCCATGCGAGCTTTCATGATCTGAGTAATGGTAGAATCTAGATACGGTATGCATATAGACAAGTTGCATATATCATATTGCAATATCACAGAGGTATCAAAGTCGAAGATATTTTAATAAGATTAGTAGCTCCTCCCTCAGAATTGTGAAGTGATTTTAATTTTCTGCATGTTGCTGTATTATGCACACTTTGCAGTATGTTAGCAGTGTTCAGCACACCTCTTTTATATACCTCTGTTCATGTTCTCCCAAAAAATAACGTGGAAAAGACTAGAGCATTCTTATCTGCTCTTTCACCAGATCGACTCGAACCCTAAAAACTGTCATATTGTGTCTGAATTTGGTGAGGTACCTCTATGTCATAAATCGGATTTTTCATCTCCGTAGGTATTCGGTTACTTTGACAATAAAAACTCCACATGTGTAACCGGTATATTCCACAAGAATGGCGGTAGCGTCTATTATTGACATATTTTAGGCAAACAGTATTAAAACTGTATTACAACAGACATTAATTTGACTAAGAAACCAATGATGGTTGTTGAAGAATATCAACTTGTAAAGAAAGGGTAAAACTATGATAATTATCAATGTTGCGATAGTAAAATCTGCATTGTATTGCATTTCAGAGGCATGAAAAGGTAAACAGATTAAGATACGTGCTATGACTCAATGAACAAACAACGGGGGGCAGCACTGACCTGAGAGGACGACCTCCACAAGCGTTCCCTCGATGACGTCAGACGCGGCTGTGATGAGACGCAGGATGTTGGCGTCGCTCTGATCGTGTTTGAAGAGCAGAATCCGGTCTTGAAGCTCGTAGAAGCCATGTTCCGGGAACTGACCGAGACAAACGTGCAACGATTAGTGACTTTCATCATAGTCGTTGTAAATCATTAACGGACTACAATGAGTAGAACGTGTCCGATCAACAGTGAGTAAATACGTATCACTTATTGACCAGAGGAGCTTATAGAAGGGGGTTTGATGCAGATTCGCAGGAGACAAATGCATGATATAAACGATTCGCTAATTGTCAAATATTGACAATAGAAAATGAATAAACAATTGAGCTGATATCTTAGTGGTAAGTATAAATGTAATAATATTGAATTGATACCATAAAACAAACGAGTCTTGAAGGGTTTCCTATGATCTGTAATTATTATCCAGCATATTTCACATGGTAGCTCAAATTATTCAAAAATGCTGAATGCCTAAAATAAATTTTGCATTTGTTTTGTTTTTCTTATTGTTATAAATATCAATTACAGCATTTTCAGAGTGTAAATTCACGTATTTTTGGATAATTGTTACTTAGTGTAAGACAACTGCAATACTCTAATGTGGGTGTCTGTAAAAATAGACCCATGATACACAGCAATGTAAGAGGGGAAAGGCCCATTTCTTGTGGGCTTACATTCTTATCAAGTATACAGGTGTACATATATCCAGCGTTAGTATCCGGTGTTTTCTCCTCAACACTGTATACTAAAAAAGTGAGAGAATTGAAACAATAATTGATGTTTTCTAACATATTATCGTTTCATCTTGTATAACAAGTCAAGATGATAGACGACAGAAAATAATGTCCAATTAGATACATATCTGTAAGGAAAATATAGAAAAGGGATAATATAAGAGATGAATTGGAGAAAAGAGTTTCTGATGCAAATCCTAGTTCCATTAGGATTCATCATCAGTGCATCTTAAAAGATCTTAAACAATCATTATTACTGGCATGCCTAACTGAGTATATCAACACACATGAAACCTAAATTTTCTTAAAGAGACATGGATGAGACCGAGATATGCTGATATAGGAACATCTCATTCGATGACCAGGATACGCCTCTGGTAGGTGAGAACATCCAAGGCGTTTAGGCAATGGCACCGATCAGTGGCGACCTCTACCTCCGTACTACAACACTAAACTGGACATAACATCATGTATACATCAAACTGAGATGTGCTTATGACTATATTGTCGTGTTCACATCCAACTTATGTGAGGCACTATGCAGACCATCCCTTAACAGGGGTTTATTTCTGAAGCGATTATGGTGAAATAAACCTTTGAGCATGCATCCTAATTCCGGAATATCAGCCGAATATACCAACCTATCTTTCATCTAAAATAAAATGTAATTAATTGATAGGAGAATTGTAAATAGCACACCAGTTATTTTTAACCTGGCAAGAATATGCCATCTCCTACAAGAGCAAGGCAAACGAAAGGCATGCGTTGGATACTCCATCTGGTGGAGTACGCAAATACTAGAAAGTGTTTCTGAATCCAACCTTACAGAGATTATACAGGGAGATACTGTTCAGGTGTTCTACCTGTACCTAATTTTCGTGTGAAATTGAGTATGACATTCTGGGCGCAATCAAAATCTACCGTTTGATTTACAGTGAGAAGTTTGGATTCCGTCTTGAAAATAGATATTTACAATTCATTTAGTAAACATACACACTCATCCAAACTACAGAAGACACGAGGATCAACCCCAAATATTGTTACGGACCATAGAGATTAAATCTACACTCCTTGGACGGCCTAACGTATATGACACTTCTCCATAGTTCCAAACTTTACAAACGTGCTATATTTAAACCAACACACAATTGATAAGCCTGAAATGGCTGTGCTCTCTACAGGAGTAGTGAAACCTAAAAGGTAAAAGAACATTCCCAGTGGAAGAAACATGTAATTTGGCTGTTTATACTGCTGCATTCTTTTGAATTAATAATAACAATTCTTATTAAGCCCATAGACGGTGGAGTCATTTTTTATCAAATTTAGTATAGAATAGTATCCAATTTAGACGCCATGTGTTTAAGACATTTAACATCCTCATATACCTTTCTCGGGTATCATTTGGATGTGGCCTAGCATGCCTACCATGCTAGTATGCCCTGCTTTGCATAGCCGTAGCTAACCAAGTCGACAATGTATATAATATACATATTTAATGATGACTAAGACAGTGTTTGTTGTCAACGTACGAGGTGTCTGGAATCAAACAGTATTGTTAACGTTATCAATCCGACATTACAATCACTTCACGCCACGTTACGAATAAAAGGTAGCACGTTACTTCCACCAATGAACACCAGAGGGCAGCAGAATCGAGCGTCTCCTTCCGTGCCTTCACCTGGTGGATGGTACTGTGAGAAGAGATTCCATCAGGAAAACTAGTGAGGTAGGCTACTGTAAAATACTCTATATTAGGGCACTTCAAGGTGGTAAACCATAGACCAATGATTAAAGAACGAAAGCCTTGGGATGAGAAGTAGAACCATTCTATGAATTCATTGAAACTGAAATTGTGGGAATGAGACGAGCAGCTCCACTTGTCTGCTCACCACGGGGATGAACAGACAGAAGCAGCTGATTCATGTTATTATCCTGTCCACAGACTGCACTTCTATGGCCGTGACGACAACACGTCTACATATAGAGATCTCAATTAGACACTGGAGGTAACTAACGGGTAGTGGTGCGGGGAAAGAGTAGGGGGTTGGACAAACGGTCAATTCTGGTACCAGACAACCCACGTCACAGCGATGACGTTGGGACTTGATGACGTCAACAGCACTACCTGTGACGTCACTGGATTGGTAATACTGAGGACGTTGGTGAGATGGCCCGACTCAGGCGGTATGGTGGGGACACGGGCTTGGGTAAAGGTCATCGATCCGTCATGGCGGCCGAGTCGGTGTGAGCTGGTCGGAGCAGTAGACGAGAGGCTCACGCTCTATTAGTGAGCTGCTCACACTGTCTTGCTTATGTGAACCAACAATGCCTCGATTCTTATCATGGATATTCAGTATCAGGTGTCGACTCAATTCTATTATGTCTGGCAATAGTTGAGTTTGTTTTGCTTTTACGTTACTGGAAGTATTTTTTAATGTGTAATACACTAAACAATAACGACTAACTCTCGAATTGAATAAGTCTAATGATTTTATACAGTACCATTTGTTTCCAAACCGGATAATCGTTATTTTTCTTATTAAGTCTTATATGTACATGTACTTGTGATACATAGGATGAAATTGTTTGCTTCTATTACATGTCTATCAGTGGAAAGTGATTGAATCGAATTAGAATATGGGGAAGCCGCAGAACGTGTATCTTTAAGTAGAAATCAGCATGGTCGCTTCCGTAAATGACATCCAGACAAATAGGAAGTCGTAGAAACGCGTTGTTAGGTGATAATGATAGGAATTCTCACAGAGCATCCAAGGCCATGCTACTTTACGAGACGAACAACTGAATCATTGATATGTATCAGAGTAACTGTCCCTGTTCATAATACCGTAAATTAGCTTTACCATATCGCCTGGAATTTACGCATGAACAAGGGACCTGATAACAGAGATAACATCAAACAAAACACAAGTCTATACTAATCGCCGAGCTGCTTGGGAGGCAAGCTCTACTGACTGAGTCTCCGATACACTATCACTCCAGTATCAGTGAGGATTAAGACTAATGGCTGCCTCATGGTCTGTCAATGCGAGAAGAGGTTTCCGGAACCAGGCCAGGACCCCCATCCCTCCCCTCGTACCTGCGATGGGCAGTTTCTGCAACTTTATGACCAGTTCAGAGTTGTGATCAACTAGGTTGTACTAAATGCTCGCAATGGGGGTACCACAATACTGGTTCAGAACTGCAATTGGCCAGTCTGGTGGGGTGAATTCCCAGGAGATTTTTGATGCCCCAGAAGTCCATAGGACCAAGCCTTAATTTTCTAAAATATAAATCCATGTCCATTTTTGTCTAATATGATGTCTACTTAACCATACTATATACTTAATACCCATACACAGGAAAAAAAGTAATAAATAAAAAATAAAAAATTAATACAGTTTGTAGATTGCCAAGTTCCATATGGTGTGGTACTTACAAAAGCGTTAAACCGAAACCAGCCGTGCCTTACCTTTAAAGGCATCGTGCATTTCAAACTCTCTGTAATTTAGAAATTTCTGTTAATTAGCCTATAAAATCGACCTATTTTCGCAAGTGATGTAACAATTAAAGATAGTTGGTAGAGGGTTCGTGGGAGACCTGGCCCGGTTTCTATGCATGAGTGCAGCGCTCTGAAGAAATAGGACTTTAGGGTGGGCTGTGTTTGGCGTCTGGGGCGCGGCGGTGTACCATGAATTCCAGGGAGCCGCTGGTCGTCCGAGACACCGTGTAGTGTTGGTTGTGGAAGGGCTCGGCGCCTATGATGCCGACCGGCGCCGACGCCGAGCGCGCCTGACAACCGTAGCCGGGCGCCGGAGCAGGGTTCCAGGGATCACCGCGATAAGACGACACCTGGGCAGATAACAGCGGAGAGCGTTACGGCCGAGTGAGGAGTGGGACCTGCACGGGGTGACCCCAGCCAACAGGGGACATGGCACTGAATCCAAGTATAAACACACACAGCCAAAAAAACTATGGCTGTATATTTTTGCTATAATCCTTAAAGCAAAAGCGCCTTGGCACGATGTTGGTCATGTGTAATATCCTGGATAGAAGACTGCTTGAAGAGATAGCTTTGGACAAACCAAGGCCGTGGTATACTTGAACAACCACGGACTTGGATTACGGAGTCCGTGGTAAAACACAAGCGAGAAACCGTGGTCCTCTGAGTTAGATTTGACGGGAATAAACAACCTGAAAACATACCTGCTGTCTCTCATTCAACATTAATCATACAATGCCATGGTATACGTTATGTATTATAAATCTCGGAATAAAGTCGAAATGCTGTAGTATGAACAATTCCACCGGACAAGGCGTAAGAGTAGCCTTAGCTGTAGCTATACAAAATTTACACATTACAAACTGCCTGAAAATAGACAGTTGCCAGGATTCTGAAAGAACCAGTATGAGCCCATATGACACGGTCTCCACGAGTGAAGGTTTCTTTATGATAATAAATACTGAAACTGCATAAAAAAGAGATATGAAACATGTCATATATATCCAACATGAACAAGTGAATCAGTAAGGTGCAGGTAATACACTGAATCATAAGATGACATAGGCAATCTACTCATTATGTTGGAAACTGTAATGAAGCACGTTCTCGGTATAGCAAAGCCACACTATCGATCCACTTTTCCCGATCCATGTAGCTCTCATCATGCACTGGCATACAAAGAAGACATTTTTCCTGTGAAGTTTTACTACCAGAAGGTTGCTAGATGCTCCCCACTTGACTGTGATATGCTAAATATGCCCCTTGAAATGTGTGCAGCAAGTGCAAGGGACTGTTGTTCTGTTTGTACAAACTTCAAGAGAATAAAAGATGCAAACCAAAGACTATCTTAGTAATTACGTTCTCTGAAAGAAATATATCTTAATCATGTTTGAAAGGTACTGGAACGATGAGTGAACGATCTAGATGGCATTGCCTTTCGACCTGGACAAATGATTCCGATTGTATGGTATGACGTTATAGACAAATCAACATTTTAGGGTTTATTTTATTTCTGCTGTTGTTTTGATTAGTTTTCACTTTTTCAATTGAGCTGGAGACAAACTGATCTCTTCTCCAAATGACCATACACCATTTCCCATAAGTTACCAAAATATAACCCTTTAGTTGAAATATCGTCTTAAGTGAATGTTTTGATTTCATTACTCTTCGATGTTCGTCAACATGGGAAAAATAAAACGAGTGTAAACACAATCGAATGAGCCCTCAAAAGGCAATCCTCGTTTTGATTAACAATTCCAAAATTTGACAGCGACTTATTTTAAGCTTCCCAGTTTTTCTCAGAAGTTCCAAAAGAAAACCATAGGCTCTAATCCTCATAACCCCCTTGCTCTGGAATTGTTCTGATGTTATCCGCTCATGCATTGTGGAGTAGGAGGGCAATTTGTTTGTATTTCTCTTCTCTGGGAGCTTTCTTGTTCTGTGAATAATGAAACGTTAATCAAGTTTATCAAATAAACATGGATGGTTGGGTTCAGCCACATGAACGTTTTCATTACAGTTACATAACTAGCTTACCTGTGTATACATAATAGACTAATCATGTTTACCTACCTACCTGTTATCATATAGCACTTCTCATATTTGTCATAAGGTACGAATTATCACGTTCTATTACAGCCGCGTAATTATGATTTGACTCAACAATATTCATAGAGAATTAAAGTTTCCTTTCAGAATAAAACACTTTTAATTTTGAGTCAAACTAATTCCCCCGGGTCCTGCTTCTATCAGGCATTTTTATTTGATTACAACGGAAAGTAAGAGGCACCAAGGTATCTTTTTAGGCTGCCATGCAACTTGAACTCGGAAAGTATGACTCCCCGGTTGAGAACATTTAAAATCTGAACAATAATTCACCATTCGATATTTGTATTTTCACTGGGTTATTGCATAACTAACAGAATCCCTGTCGGTAGCTTCATCAACTATATGAGGTATTTACCCATGAGAAGTATCATACCTTATATAGCCATAGTTCTCTTTTATACTGACCTCCATCGATGTCTAGCAATCATAATAAAGAGGCCTAATTACCCTGTCGGTCAATAATTGTGCTCAGCCGGCTCCTCCAGTCAATTAACGCTTATGAAGAGGGCGACCTGTAGGTGGTATTAGTTGATGGGCGTCCATTTCACTGACACGCCTAATAATTCTATCGCGATGTCCCACAATAGCCTACATTGAGTAGATGAGACAACTTCAGATTTCCATTTCTATTACATTCTTGGACAGTTTTTTTAAATGATTTATCCACTATCCTTAACATTTGAATTTTCCTTCACTTATTGGGGCAACTAACCCTGTTCTGGGAGCCCTTAAATATCTAAAGGCTCTCAGCTTATACTGCCTCATGAGAGTCCTACGTGGATTGTCCTTTCATAAGACAAGAAGTACGTTTAACAAAGAATTCCTTATCCTGAACTCGATCGTGAAAGCTATCCTTGTGGGAGGACACCTTTCTAATGCTGGTAGCCTAACTGACCCTTGTATAATCGATGTATACGCTTGAAAAGTATCCTTCAGAGGTTCTAACAATAAAGATATGTAAATGATACATTTATTCTGCACTAAACACCCCCACCAGCACGTTGGACAAACACAAAGAGAAACGAATCACGGGATGCTGTTCATCATGAACTCTCCCTCTGAAGGATTTAGGTCAGGAAAGGGAGAGGACTGACGAAAGAATAGAACATTGAAATACAAACAGTGATGGTTCAATGTGATCTCTTATCCTTGTCATTGTCCTCCCCAAAACTCTCTTATCTTTGTCCTTTTCATTTTCACTGTCCCTATATATTAACAAACCCTCTAGTGTCTTTGTGTAAAACTTCAACAGATTCCACATGGAAATACAAATGCCATATTCATGATCAAATATACGGGTTATATATAAAATAACTGCATGTGGGAAAAAAGGAAATAATTGAAGAAATTGCCATTTTATTTAGTCATGTTGCAATGCTTCCCTGGGGTCACTGAATATCTGAAGGAGCCAGAGCCCTGAGAAATGTTCTTATAAAGGAGTACTCTACAAGTGTTCTTACTAAGAAACCAATAAATAATTAATGTACACGTTGGAAAACGATACTTGATCCGGTCTAATTTTGAGAAACACAGACCTGTACTTTTCCCCACAGAGATGGGCGTGAATCTTCATTTTCATACAGTAGAAATATCAGCGAGAAAAGGGTATCATAGTTTGCAGTAACCGTTTAAGGTCACAAATGCGCTCATATACGTCACCTAGGCTTTCAGCTTACTGTAAAGAATCTATCCCTTCACTACCCATGCACCAAATATAAAGGCCCAGTAAAATGGCTAGGTGCCCAGTATCCCAGTCTGATCATACCCCTGCTCCACTACCGACTTCAACCCTGCCATTAAATAACAAACACTTAGTTATGGATATTGATCTCTGCTACAAGAAAAGGAAACTATTAGATGATAATAATGAGCATATGTGGTTTTTCACATTTTCAAATCTGATGGGCCAGATCTAAATACACTGCATTCTGATGGAAGAGACTTCACTACACAGTACTTAGATCCACTTTGTATGGACCTGAGAAACCAGTTTTACTCCCTTCAACCCTTACACAGAGACAGGAAAACAAACAGACAGTCAGACGTATGCAGATAAGGACAGAGACAATGAGACAGACAGAGATGCAAAAGATACATACAAAGAGAAATAGTCAGACATACATGCCAACTAACAGGGACAAAGACAAAGATATAGTAAGACATACTTATGGACAGACAAGGACAGAGACAGATATATAAACAAAGGGAGTCAGACATACAATATACAGACAGGGATAGTGCCAGGGAGACATACAGAGAGACAGACATCTGGGGACAGAAGACAAACATAAACAAAGAGAAATATACATATATACTAACAGACAGGGACAGATGATGTTTTAGGAATACCACTCTGGGTCTAAAGCCACTCTAACTTTCAGCCATATTACAATAACCCTCACCCCCTCCCCTCCCACAACCACTCCCTATCTGTAGACTTTATTGACCAGCTAGTTAGACTCAAGGGTCTGTGTTTCTGGCTCACTGCTCTCCTACCTATATATATTTCAAATCTAATGGGACAGATCTGACTGTATAGGAATGATCTGATGGGACAGACAAGCAAACATAGACCCAGTAAGGAGGTATGGGGTTCGTGGAATGGTAGGCATATGGCTCTAGTCTATCTCAACCCAGTAACTCCTTATTAGCACCTCCCCAACCTCCCCCACACACATTCCTTACCTTCCTCCACTGACCAGGTTATTGAATCTGTCATACTCAGACCCATATCGGACTTGATTAAGAACAGTTGTTAATGCATTTGGATACACTAATCTTCATACCAGAAAGCAGTTTCATTAATAAGTAAGTAATTAGATTACATTTGTATAAACGTGCAGATGTATACATCTCGATTAATATTTCTGCTAATAATACTGGGAAACAACTATCAAATCAATTATTTTGGTTTCATTGGAACATTCTTGATCCTTGAATCTTGATCAAATTCAGATGGTTCAAATGTATAATTTCTTATTATATTCTCTTTTATTTCATAAAGTAATTCATGTGTACCGTGCTCTTCCATTATAAATGAAAATAACATACGCTCCTAGTTATAATGGTCAAAGTCATGACTGCAATCTATGACACACCCTATTGTGGAGTCTCCATACTGGCTCGGGATATGCTGCTCACAGGTAAAATGACCATGCGTTAGCCATACCTGTAATCTGACACAAGTCGAACGAACTGTGTCGATTCTAAGATAATCCGCAGTAGATTCTCATCCAAGGGCTCAGTATCAATGCCAGTAATATAAATAAATATATATATATATATTATACACTTATATATATAACCATAATTCCATCTGTAGGTGTGAATCCATTTCTCTTAATTGGCAACATGATCTAGGTTATGTCTGACGTAATCTTGAGTAGATTTAATGGTATACAAACGCATCACGATTCACATGGGGGGGGGGGGGGGGGCGCTCTACATATCTCAGGTGTTCTGAGTGGACATGAAACTCAATAACTGTATACAAGTTAATCCGCTCCAGAATGCAATTCAAGCAAAATGCTCAAATGTAGCGAGGGCATAAGGCCATGAAGTAGGCCCTTACATATCGTAAGGCAGACGGCTAGGGGCAGCAAGATCAAGGATATCATCTTTCTGTTTTTCAAGCAGGTAAAAGAAAACAATCAAGATATATGCCTAAGGCCCAAAAACAATAGGTGTGTTTCTGGTTACCTGACCCATAAACCTAGGTAGGGAGGTGGGGGATTTTTCTCCAATTTTTTTTATTCCTTCAGTCGACATCAACATTGAAGACATAAAACAGTCTTAGTTCCTAAAATCTGCCATTCTGGATATAGTCAACTCTAAACAGGGATGCAAGTTTGCCAACATGCGGAATTCTGACATTTCCAAAATACTGACAACAATGTCTTTTCATAGTTATCATCTTCAAATACTAGTGGAAAACTGTATAATCAAGGGAAATTTGAATATATGATTACAGATTCATAGCCATTAAATTTCAAAATACTGTTATAAATGTATAGGGTTTTCTTTGGTGAAGAAGCGGGTTGTTTTTAATAACCCATGTTCATAAAGTATGATAGCAGTGCTGAACTCTAGTGTTGGGGACACTAGTAGGGGGCACCCTAGTCCTTGCTGAAAGGCAAAATCTCTTGTTTGGGTAGTTTTACCTTAACTTTCTTCAACTAGACTTACTTTGATTCACTTTACTGACATGTTTATCCTCTTGAAATAACAGGGTATGCTGCCAGGTTGATTAAGGCAGCTTTCTCTTTTCGGTTATATCTGATCAAAAATCCTACATCTTCAGGAGACTTTGTTACTGCATTCCACTCCAAATAATAGCTAAATTGTGACAAATGTGATCTGGACGGGACAAAGGTGCTGCCACATGAACAGTTATGCCAAAATACCTTTCAGAAACATGCCATTTACCTGTTTGACAAGAACGCTCTGGTTCAGACATAAAACACTCAACTAGGACACAAACATTTAGAAAAATCAGATAAACAGTCGCCTTTTTCTTACTCTTACCTTGCCTACTTCACTTCAATTCTTAGTTTTCTCATTCTTTTTCTTGTCTGATTACATTTTGTCTTTACTTCCTTCTACAGTTTCAACGATAGTTTCAGTGACATCTGGACAAAGAAGCTGCCGTTTCTGGCCCTCCCATGTTTGTCATAGAAAACAGCATATAATCTTGAGAATTGAACACAGCATACCCACTTAAGTATCTTAGTATGTGACTGAAAAGGTTTTTTAGAGTCCATATTTTGCTGTATGAGGGGGGGGGGGGGGTAACCAGAAACACACCTATGTTTTTGCTTAGGCCTCACACTATGTAAAGATAATGTATAAGGATGCGCTGCTGTCTATATGTAATTTATTAGGATACATATGGCTGCTATCTAACAGTAACTGATCCAGATGTGCTGCCATCAAAGAAAAAGACTAAAAGTGCGGGCTATTTAAATGAAAAATTATCTTATCTAGATTAACCTGTCAACTAAGAGTAACATATCTTAATGCACTTCCGAATATCACTCATGCAAGCATAGCCATAAAGGAGTAACACCTGGACGACATAATCAATCCAACTTATCAAAGACTAGAATACGGCTAATAGAGCAGGACTCCCTCCTAGGATGACGTTACAACTGCAATACCCCCGGACAAAGCCTGTGATGTCCCAAGACAAAAACCCTGGTCATGACTCACATGTTCAATCCAATAACAAGCTATAAATGGCTCCTCCCAGATATTCTTAGTCGGCTCGTGTGCCTACTTAGCATGTTCAGAGAAGGGCTTGCCCACAACACACCCTCCCTTCATTGGCTTAATTACGCAGAGTATGCACACCCTCGAACCATGTACTCCACCAGAATGAAAAGAAGCTATTCAAGTGCTCTATTTCTTGTTGCAACTAAAGGAAGAACTTTAGAAAAATCACCAAAACGAAAATAGCTCTCTGAAATGGATAACTAGTTGGGACACTGCTGCCACAGAGATCACCACTTGGTTTCGTATGCCCATCCTTGAATCCAGGTATCTGAATGGTAAAGTTGTTCTACATCAAAACGAGCCAGAAAAGGTAACCTTTATTACATATACCTCCCTGAGATATAGACGCGATCTAAAGTTACCAGACTTTCCATACTAGATTAATCCTCAGATGTTTTGTACTTCCCAACTATACAGATAGCCTGGGAAATACTTTACCATGTGAGGTTAGGGCTGTCCAGTTAATCCAGAGTTGCGAGTGGAGTCTAGACAAAAAGCCGGAAAACATCCAAATCCCAAATCTATCTCAAGACTTACTGTATTAGCAAAACACGAAAAAAACCCGGAAACCAACATATATTTGAGTCAGTCGTTGAGGACTTTGGGTATCTGTATAGGTCCTGTCTAGTTGACTGAAGATTACCTAGAAGTATGGGGTTATAAAACTATAGAGAGTGAAATGATGGTGGGAATTGATAACGGGTAATTTCAGATTAAAACAGCTAGCTCTAGCGAATTGATTATTATATAGCCTCAATACCTAGATTCCATCTTCAGTTGGAACCGTGATCGTCGCTGATCGTTGAATAAGAGGTATACCTGCCGTGAACGTTTTATTCTATACGCTTTGAAATGTCATTCAGGTGGGTCATATTTGTCCACATGTAGATGGAAGGGGGGGGGGGGGTCATCAATAAACAGAATGACTCAGATCCATAACTATTCGTCTCTTTGGCCTGGACTGGGTTGTCGTTACTTTATGCTAGTTATCTTAACAGATATGCAAAACCATTTTGCCTGTGGTCAATGTCTGGTCTGCTGGCTTAGTCACTAGTATACTGAGGATATTCCATTGAAGCGTGTAATTACCATCAATATGATATATTCTGATTCTGTGAGCAGTATTCTCTGTGAGTCATGTCAGAAATAACTACAATATTTTCTAACCTGTATATATAATGGTCCCTTACTTATAAGCTTCAGGCGAGTGGACTTAATACTTGTGTTAATAACGTATACGGATAGTGTGACTACAGATAGCTACCTACAAACCTGTGAATACTATGTGTAACATACCCAAAGTGGTAGTAGATTTACAAGTATTTCTTGATTTTTCGAATAGATCAAAATATCTTCCAATTAACATTAATACTGCCATGGCGACCGCAAATCTGACCGGAAGTGATAACCTGTCAGGAGGTATAGACTGACAACACTAATTCACCCAGAGTTATCTGAGATCGAAATTGCCCTGAACATGAAAAAGAACTGACAATTTAAAACAAGGGCCACTGGGGTATTTTGGGTCATGGTGAATTATTTCTCCAAAATAAAGGGTTAATGGGTGATACATCAGCATCATAATAGCCTATCCAGCTATCTCCATATGAAGACAAGGAATTCTCCGACTAGAAGGTTCTCAATCTTTTGAGAGTCACTCTTACTTGGCAAGAGAATGCTAAGAAGTATCTCGCGCAAAACCAGATATTTAAATATTCCCTTAGGTGTCTATATTGAATATGTTATCTCCGTAGAATAGAACTGTTTGTTTGTTTGAATGATTTTACATCCGGTCAACCATTGCAGGTCCTTTTCAGACTTCCTCATTGTTTGAAGTCTTTGCATCATGGATTTCTTCAATGATTTCCAAGTGCTCCTTGGAGGAGCAGGGAGGGTTCTAATAGATAGCACAGCATATTACCAGTGAAATTGTATTCATAATGACTGAAATCATATGTAACAACTTACTATACTATACATAAGTTATAAGCATCTCTGCGCATACCGGAAGAAGCATGTCTGGGCATACGTTGAAACCAGTCCTTGGACTGCGTATAATCCAGCATGAATTTCATAAATGTTTTTTTTTTTAAAAGCCATATACAATTTCCATATATCATTCATGACCCACGTTAGTAAGTCCGACAGTCGAGGTACCTCGAATCGAAAGCGGACACCAGGAAAATGTGCGGACAGATAAATATACACAGTAGATTAGCACTGACTGGAACCTAATTCCATAGTATTCATCAAAATCTTCCTTGGTTCAATATCCATGTCATAACCAGGCAAGTCGAAACAATAACAGATATAGAGGTAAAAAAACACGATCCTAGAATGATATAAGCAAATAGGTCGGTTTCTCTACAGTCTGAATCTGCAATAATTGAGTTAATGATTTAGGGCATTACTAAATTATGGCAGTAAATATTGAAACTAATCATTAGAATCATTATTCTTAGAATCAAGCCTATTATTATGTAATTATCTAAGGACTGTTGTCCCTCTCTGGGACCCATTTTTTTGACGGAATGACAGGATCGTCAGGCCCCATGTCCGAGAAACAGCCCATTACAAATAAGGCAATATACAGGCAAAGACCTGCGGTTATTGGTCAATGACAATAGGAATAGTTTCTGTGTAGAAAGTTAGTTTTTAGTCACCTTTTTCTTACTGTAAAGGGGCCCACATTTGCCCCAATCCAAGAAAACATTTCCCTGGAAACCAATCTATCTTGAAGACTCTAACTGAAACTAAAAGAATATACGTCAAATATACTGTAATGGTTCCAGCATGTTCTGTATCCATCATCTCTGAACAAGTCTCCCTGAACAAAAAAGAAGATTACCCCTGAAATAGAAGCACGTTTAGATTCTATAAAGGTGGCCTCTTCTTGTCTGTGGGATCTGTCTGGGACGTCTTTCCTTGATGTGTTTATGGTCCCCGGCAAGAGAAAGATGATCTTGATCACACCGCCAGAGGCAGTGTATACGGAGAGGCGTGGCGCCACGACGCCGGGTCTAATGAGTGGTGGGAGGGAAGAGGGCGGGGGCAGGTGAGCCACCACCACCATCACCCAGGGCCCGTGCGATGGGGTGTGCACCACGGCGCACGTACAGGTGTTCTTCTCAGCCACACACCTGTGTCAACACAACCGACATCAAACAGGTAAGACGCCGCCGCCGTCCGTCCCTCCCCCCGTCCGCCCGTCCGCCCGTCCGCCCGCCCGTCTGCCCGCCCACCCGTCCGTCCGCCCGCCCGTCGGACCGCCCACCGCCGCTCGCCCACCTTCGGCCAGAAATGTTCTCCCGACAGCCACCACCGCCACCGCCCACTCCTCCCCCTGTCGTTAGTGGGCCTGCTGCCATGACATGGAGAAAAACGGCAAGGTGTGAGAGGATGCCACAAGAAAGAGTACGTGTGCTGGAGGTGGGTTGGGTTCGGGCAACGTTTCCGTGAGGAGGTGCCCTGTGTGGCGGGCATGGTGTAAACTATATCATATCACGATGAATACTTGATGGACATATTACTCTTATGAAATTGCTCTAAAATGTACCAAATACTGGTTTTTTTTCTTGAACACGATTGAGGTCCAGGAGGCTGAGACATATACGATTTTGCTATACGACCATGCTTCTATCAATAGAAATTGGCAAATTGTATTCCTATGTACCTATGGCCGAATAGTATATGGTTACACCATGCTACGGGAGGTAGAATAATTTACATTTACTACCCAAGGCTGACGTTTACTACCCAAGGTTGACATTTAGACCAATCAGAGCGTCTCTTACAAAATTCATATGAAAGGTGCAGTGGGGAGAAAACATGACAAGTTACTCGATAAGGTTAGACCTGGCTTTGCATTTGATGGTGGGTAGACAAATAACGTTATTTATCATTATTAAACTATATTTGAAGGTATATAGGAATAGGAAAACCAAGTTTCCGATTGAGACAAAGTCAAAGTTACTCGGTAAGGCTCGGAGAAATTACTGTCTGCGGCCCTTAGGCAGTAATTTTTCCGAGCCTTACCTCATAGATTTGACTTTCTCTCACCGGAACAGAGTGTCCCTCTATTCCTTTTCCTTGTTGTTCTTCAAATACATGATACTTGCTGTGTAATAACGGTATTCCTCAACGCATCTCTAGGGCCAAGCATCTCGACTTTCCGGGCTAACACTAATACCTTATTTTGGGAACTTGTGGCTCAACAGATTATTGCTAACCTGCTTATATTCATACGAATCATCTACCAGCAATTTTGTTTGTTTTGGGTAGTTTAACGTCCAATTTATTCAATTAGACTTAATTTGGTTTACTTTGGATGTGTCGCTTAACATTTGCATACCCCGTCGACCCCTGCGGTCAAGATAAACGACGTTAGAAGAGAATTTCAAACAGGGAAGACGACCTTAAATGAGAATTTCGGCCATCATTGTAATTTTCAAAAGGACGAAGGCATATTAAAGTGTCTCATAAAACGGTCATACAACATTCATTTTACTTAAAGAAATGTCGCTTAAGATAGCCAACCAGTAGTAAATAACTTAAACTATTCAATCATATAAATTGCCTCTGTAGTATGTATTCCTCAAATGGGAAGTGCAGGCACAGCAGTACGTTGCACCAGGCTCATCAGCCCTGAATATTATACTACCATGAATCTAATGTAAACCTGGTAGAATATACCTTACTATTTGTGTTTCAGCCGATAGATGAAAATAGCATGTAATAACATCGCATTTAAGCGAAATTTCGTTGAATGTATCTGCATATCTTACCTTAAATCTTAAGATTGTGAAAAGTGACTTTGTATTGAATGATTGTAAAATTAGCCCTATATATTAAATCTACAAAACATCATTTTCTATGTATGAAAATACTGGATTATGACACTCCCATATTGCCTATAATTAGCAACATCCAGGTACATTCGTTATATCTGCAGCACTAAAAATGACTGGTCAGCAGTAGGCCGGCGGAATATGAGGGGAACCCATAGTAGTATAAGGAGTTGGCAAATTGAGATACAGCATTAACGAGGAGGGTAATCTCAGCCCGGCAGACCAGACAGCAAGGCGCAGTGCTGCCAATAACTGACCGTAATGCTCATGCCAATATTGCGAAGTGAAAGTTAGCATAGGTCCAGCAGAAAACTCGGAGATAATTGACAGGTATCCATTTTCCATGTATTTCCTTTGCGCATCAATATTACTTACTTCATTGCATAATATTTCCTTTGAATAAGAAATGGTAATTGAAACAAATGGTAACGATTATATAAGTCATTCAATATCACAAAAATATTGGGTAATGCCGTGGCGTTAAAATTCTCAGCTCGACATGATAGAGATACATACATGTATATATATATATATATATATATATATACATGTATGTATCTCTAGTTCAATCCAAGGGGCAAGCCGTATTATCGAAACACACCTACAAGAATTAGACTGAAATGAAAACTTTGCGTATGATTACAGTTTGAATCCGCCCGAATGTGTAAACACGACACTGTCACAGTATACTTGACATATATTGAACTTTACAAGGCTCTCAGTCATGTAAAAAGAAAAGCCATTTCTCAGAGTCAACTCTCAATATCAATGTTCTTTATATGTTTTCCCATACACATATATGGGAACAAACACCTTTCAAATTTCTAACCATCAAAGAAAGTAAACCGGCATTATAAATCTACTGATCTCAATCCCTTTCAGGATTTGATGGCTATGAAAGCTGTACAAAACACAACTAATAGGTTCCCCGCACCTTTTAAAGCAATTGGCGCCGTGGATCTATCTATCAATGCGAGTGGCGCTTCGTTACTGAGAATGACTTTCTATCCAGTGGGAAGCCCCAGTGCCTAATTTCGATTATATACTCGTCTAGGAACTTCATACATCGTTCCTACCAACAAAGATGCCAGTTGCTATGCACAACTCCAGAATAAGGGTACACATGCATGACGGATATGCATATCCTATAGTATGTTATTTTGTACCTCAAGGGCAAATTGCTAACAACAAAATGCGGTTCTTAAATGCATACATGCCTTGGTTTTTAACTATAAACTACTTATATCTAAATGAAAGCACCTACTATAGGTATACTATATTCTATGTAACTCAGTTTGGAACTCGTCTACAAACAATGTGCTAATGAATCATAGCACTGAAAACAAAGTAGTTAAATCTCAGGTATACATATGGTAATTCTTCCTGTCAAATAAATGCATTCCAGCTGAACTACATGATCATGCCTATATGCCAAAAGAGAGCTGTCTATATTGGTCTTCGATAATTAGCGGCATTTAGATGATGCAATTTAAACTAGATAGGCGTCGGGCTGGCTGTATGATGTAATTATAGAATTGGTTCTCTGTTTCTTCGTACAAAACAATCACTCGGAGAGAGAACTTAGCTACACAATTACTGCGGCGTATCTTCGCTGTACGACCCAAGTTTCTGCCAGAATCAGAGGAGGACTTCGCTCTGGGAAGGCTGAGTAGTGCAGGACGCGGGACTTAGACGCAGGCGACCATTACGTAAGCCGGACAGACTGCGCACAGAGGGGCGTGCCCACTGCGGATAGTCACAGGCAGGGGACCGCAAGGAGACTGATGGCTACACCACAAACCATACGGTAGTAGAAAGAAGGCTGAAAGTGGTGGCGGTAGGGAAAGGGCTGTAACGCAATACGGGGGGAGGGGCCGGTATGATAATAGACGTTGGACAAGCAAAATACAATTAGGTAATGGGGCAGTGACCAGTAGGTAATCGGTAGCAAGGGGGTAAGACAATGGCCAGCGGGTGGTTTGGTAAGGGGTAGCAGGCAATGGGTAATGTGTAGCAGACGGTAAGGTAATAGGAAATAGTGTGCAATGGACAGTGGGGTTATATAATAGGCAGGAATGTAATGAGCATTGGGAAGAGTGCAATGAGCAGCAGCTGGTAAGAAAAAGGTGGTCACGTAATGGGTATTGGGCGTTATGCAATAGGGATTGAGTTGTAATCAATAAGCAGTAAGGTAACGGGATGCAGTTGGGTAAAAGGTAGTGGCCAAATTGGATTGAACAGCAGGCCACAAGGAATAGGCAGTAGGACAATAGGTAGCAGAAGGAAGCACTGGATAGTAGGCAGTAGCAATGGACAGTAGGATTTGAACATTAGGAGGCAGTCTGTAACCAATTGTATGGATAGGCAAGGTGATATCACCGGCAGATGGGAGATAGCAAGTTAACAGTAACAGGTAAGGGGCAGTGTATAAGAGGGTACAGTAGGTAAAACGCAGAGGGAATATGTCAGGTAATAGGCAATGGGCAGAGAGCGATGGATGTAAAAAGTCTTTGGCGAGTATTGGGCATCAGGCACTGATGGGCAGCAATGGCTTTCAAGTGGGCAGTTGGAAACCGTAGGGTGGTGGGCGAGAGGCAAAGTAGTGGCTTTTGTTTTTGGAGGAGGCAATTGTCGGGTAGGCAACAAGAAACGGACGGGGGTCTGTGGGCATTGGATGGCGCCTAGCGGCGTCAGGAGGGCAGATGTAGTGGGCGGCAGATGGGGGCAGTTGGCCGCTGGTTGGGGGAAGTGGGCCGCGGGAAGACCACCGAATGCAGGCGGGGAGCACGCACACACAGATGACGCCCAACGTAGAGGTGGATAAGGGCTCTACACAACGCGCAAAATCTACCTCAATCCTGGCCTGATTAGCCAAATCAACGGCCGGCAGCGACAACAGTGGTCGTGTTACACCCGTCGGAGAAGCTGCCACCTCCGCTGCCCGCCCAACCCGCTACTTCAATGTCATAGTTAAGCACACCGAAGCCTTATGCCTAGAGGAGAATGCATATAGATATACCAGTTCCCGATGGTCGCTCTGGGTGCTCTGAAGTACAAGTTTCAATAAAGTGTTACAATCACATCCGCCAGGGGAGGACTGACTGTCCGATGGTGAAATCAGGTTCAGTTTGAGGTGCTACACTTTTGAACAGAATATCTGTGACCCGGCTGAAAATAGCCGCGATGCGAATAGTAGTGATAAGTGAGCTAACAAATGACGTTAGTAAAATAAAAACCTGCATAAACACGTTCCCAAAATACTCGACACCTGTCTCGCGTCGTAGCTAACCTGTTAGAAAGTGGATTTAAAGATTCTTCAGACGATACTAATAGTACAGGCATTATGATAGAGTTTGCATAGGACAAGAAATGATTTACAAAAAAGAGTTAGCTTTCAGGAAATACATGTATACGCTGGGTTTATTGGTTGTTAAAAAAAGAATTATCTCTGTCTGAAGCGTGAAAGGACAACTTACATAATGAGTGATACCAAGCACTACGTTATTTGAAAAATATAGCTACACTTACAGATGAGGTAACATCATAGTATTTACATGGAGTTCTAGCCTGAATACCACATATATGATTGTCTTAAAATACTCCACAGGAATTTGACTTCACCATAGATTACCAGATAAACGTCGTCTTCAACAGCCTCAAATCCTGATGTTCTATACACTTCTAAAGCGTGCATAATTCTAAGGATCACAATAATATGAAGTTTCAAATCAAACAATTGGTATCGATTCAAAATATGAATACACAATCTTGAAATGTCTATCCTTAGTGACATCTTGGTGACTTCCGTTTACGTCTCCACTACTTCGGAATTCGTATAGAACTTTTCTTGAGGACACTTCTCGGCTTTGCCATGACCCCTTATTCACTACCTTGCCATAATACCACGGACTTACACCACTAAGATGGTAAAGATAGATGCAGTAGTACAGTAGCTACCATTCTGAACTTCTACCTGAACCAATAAACTCCATTTTATACAAAAGCAGAATGAATATGCTGACATTGGATTGCCTCGGTTTTCTTTCGTAAACCTTGATTACTACCATAATAACAAACCGTTCTTTCCCAAATATGGACTTCTCGTTGTGTAAGGTGGCAGAGGTTCGCTAGGTACTACTAAAAAGAGGAAATCTCGGTCCACAGACCAACGTTATTACTAAAATTATATCGCCTGCAAAAAAGTTCGTTGACCTATAATGGTAAAAGAGAATGATAGGTTTTAAAGGCCAACTCCCAAGGTCAGGGTTCTGAGATCAGAGCAGAATTAATGGTTCATTGTGGTCACTGAGTAATTAGCATACGTGTGAGGTATGATATATCTATACAGTCGGAGGAGTTCACTTTCTGTCAAATGCTTGATCACCTCGGCTATGCTCTATTGATTCAATATACGTAATCGAGACCGTCTCAAACTTTTTGCAGCAGGCCAGTTGGAATTTCCCGAGGTACTTACCAGTGCTGAAGTGAAATTGAAGTTCTAACGAATCTTGGGGCACTACTTTCGTGCCCTAGGATAACATACTTCAGGTAATGTCCGATAATGTATTGGCCAATTGTTAAAAACTATTATACCCTCCATATTCATAAACGTTTGGTCTCTTGTGTACTTCGGCCGAAAGTCAAGTCTCCTATAACAGAACTGAACTCCTGAACCGTGGGAACTAGCTTAATTACCACAATTTCAGTGCGATACATTAATCATGCAACCCCATCTGGCTTCCATTATCCACTTTGCTATTTCCTCGTATTGTTTGTGACCTAGAATTTCAGAGAACTATATTTTTAGGTACCTTATAGCATATTCGTTTTATAGATAGATGATTATCGACTTATGGACGAGTGTTTTTCTTTTAAACTACAAATCTAAATCAAATACAGAGATGTCAGTGACACCGTTGAAAAATGCCGGCCAATTTCTTACTCCTCTCGCTATTTCTAATATGATGAAAATCATCCCCATGAATGCGGGAAGACTTGAGAACAAAACACGAGAAACCCACATCTCTGTTAATAGAATTACGTCTCACAAAGCCAATAAGAAAGATGACCGAAATATGATAACAGACCGCCTTTAATGCTCGGGCCATTAGCTATGGATGCATCAAGATTACATTTTAAGAGCACCCTTAAACTATCAGATGTTAAGGAAATACCAGCTGACATTATGACAGAATTATTCGTTCCTTCTTTATGATCACCATATATCGCCACTGTGTACCTTTGGGACTTAAATTGAACTGTATCTAGTGCCGGCTGTTTTGGCCAGGCGCAAGGCAATTTTCCGGAAAGCAGTCTTCAGGTCTATTCTCCTTTTGTCAATTCACTTTGTCCAGTTTGATGTTGCAGACAATGGTTTCTTATGCAGGCAGTAGACGGTCGGTCTTGAATATCACATGCCATAGTTCCTTTAGTTTCTGTTTTCCATATCATGTTGTATGTCAAATGTGACCCATATCAAGGCTCTTGAGAAAGGCTTGATAGCTTTGTTGGTAGACTGAAGTACTGAGAGGCAACATGGAAACCCGGAGTACCAAATGGTGAAAAAAAGATTGCATAAATGTACTGTTCATCATACTAATTACATATGTGCTATGTGTAAGAGAGGAAATGCAATAGAATATTATATATAAAACAATTAGAGTATGTGATTTGCAAGTTTGACACTGTGACGTTACCATGGTAATGCTCTACCTCTTTCAGGCGGTCTAGGGAAAGCATATGCAGACTATCGGTCGGCTTATACTGTGTGTTTCATTATATATATATGTGTGTGACCCCAATATGGAAGATCGCCTTATGCACGGCGAATAATGCTGTCGTTATATTTGTTTCTTGAATAAAAAAAAAGTGCGAATGTCTCTAAGATTTATCTTATCAAACATCAACTAGATTGTCGCCACCTGAAATCCGTCTTTCTCTTCAGCGTTTACTGGTCTTTCTCAAATAGGGAATTCCACGAAATAAGGATTTATGAATAAGGGAACTGCATAGTAATAGGCCATGGGAATTTAACTGCAACCAAAGGAGAAGATGAGAATTGTACTAAAATAGATTATTAGAGTTGAAACAGTCTGCAATATGTATGATAATTTCATATAGGAATTTTACTACAACAGCCTACATAAACGAGGAAATATTATTATATGAGGTCAGGTTTAGGAAGATTACGCAATAATAAGGCTGTGAGGGGGACTTAACTACAGTTTTAGTATGTTTAGTACAATGTGTACACCTCTCCCATGTACACATTTACATACAAAGTTAAATGCATTCTGGGTTGAGCTACTTCATTCTACATTGTTTGTGAAGAAAGTGAAAACCTACACTTACATGATTCCCCATAGATCGCACCCGTTACACCATATATAAACTATTCGCGAACAACAAAATATGATGTACAAGGTTTATTATTACATCTTACTTACACATAACTCACATGACGTTTCACATTTCAAGATACTAAATCATGGGAACATTCTTTTACAATACGATTACACCATGCAGAGTATTTGGCGATTTCATATGTAAATTCCCATCAAGGTGTATTTGGGTGGTCGTCCAAAGTTAATGAAATTCCTAAAGATCGTGTGTTTAAGACCCAATGACATCCCCATTTTATGTAAATTAGATTCCCTTACGCCAAAATAAATATAGCTGTGATGTATGTATTAAGAATATCACAGGGTGCTTCTTAACAGGTCCTCGCTCTAGATAGTGGTCGAGGCCTAACCGTTTGGACTGCCACCCCCAGCGTTTGAACCATCCCCTGTCTTCGTTTGGACTGACCCCCCGATAGGGTATATAAGGAGTCAGATTTGCACTCACAATTCACTTGGAACCCAGACACTGTGGCGTCAACATCTCCAGGCTGCTCAGCATTACCACCACTGCAGTCTCAGGCTTGAAATACCATAGGAGACTAGGCTACAGAGGCCTTTACTGAGGATTGGGCTTCTCCATAAGCTACTATTACCCCAGCACTGGAGGAAAAGACACTGAGGACTGCTACCACTACTTGGATCATCTATATCCACAAGTCAAGGAGACATTGAACAATAACTGAAAGTGATAGACTGTGAGTACTGCTTTGACCGAGAGGACTTATATTACATGAACACTACAGAAGTGAATGTGATTTTGTATGTTGATGAGAATTGTTATGTAACTGTATACTTTGTTATAATATATGTTATCAATACATATCTGTGTATGGTTATCTGTCTTCATCATTTAGTATAGAAGATATTCTGAATTCTCTTTTCTTGTCACTTGGTTAGCTAGTCTATAAGATTAGGCCTTAACTACTGTACGTGACAATAGCAGCTTCTGTCCGCGGCAAGTACATGTTTAGTTCTTTTGCGTAGTCATTCTGTATAGGTTTGTTATTTATGTAAAAACGTTTCTAAGCATGTAATTCATCGATAGTTATTTATACACGTACATGTGTCTGTTCTGACAACCTACATTGAGGTTATAAAAATTGGAAGGATATCAGTTGCATCAATACTATCATAATTGAGATTAAAGCCATTATACTAAATTATCACTTATTGTTGACAATACCTAATAAGCGGTAACCAGGGAAACCTCTACGGTGCAAGTTCACAGCTTGTTAACCATCAATTAATTTCTAGCGTCCACTGCATGTGTTCAAGAAACACAATCAAAATATAGTAAAACCTTAAAAATCTCCCATAGACCTCAGTTTAAGTTGACCTTATCAGAAAGAACGATAGTTATATTGTAATAAGCTAGATTCCTGAAAATAACAGATTTTGTGTTAAATGAATTTTATATGTGATTTATATTTCTGTGCGGATGGAGCATCTAATATAATACAATGCGAGATATATCTTCTGTTTCATTTTTAATAACTCCAAATCGTTTATACATAGTTGCCCTTCTATTTGTTGGTTGTGAGTAAAGGATTGCGTCGGTTGACTTAGTTGCCTGGGTAGACTCATCAAACCAAATCAGACATAAAACACACCTGGGTACGAGGCCCAAAGTCAACGTTGATAACGACGCACACCTGTCTACAGTAAATTAATTTCTCCTGGGAGAACGACCTCATTGTTGGTGTACGAGATAACACACTGGTCATTCTATATACATGCGTTAAGTGCGGTCTTGGCTTTGGTGACAGCTTCGTTTAACAGTTGGCATACAGGTTTTGCTGTGTCTGCCTCACACCTGGATGACCGGTAGAGGCAGCACCTTATTGAGCACCCCTCACCTGCTGTACGGGTGTCTCTGACAATATCTAGACATCTCCAACGTTTACCTATACTGAACATCCGTCCTATGTGCGTTCCCTCGAGTTAAAATCTGTATCACCACACACCATGAAGCATATCAACACTTTAATCATTTATCATAATTACCATTACCATACTGTATGATATATCAGTCCCAAATATTTGTATTCCCAATCACGGATGGCAGTTCATAAATGTCAGAGAAAAAGGTGGAAACATTCTTCTCGTGGATCTTTAACTGTTTAGGAGCAGTGAGAAAATATGGAAACATGTTGGTGTTAGCCACGCCAAGGAGCTGAGGGTCTGTGAGGAATTTGTCAGCAACTTCTAAGAGCTCTACACAGGCAATGCCCAAGTATGCTGTTCATCTGAAGTGACTCATCAGGAACATTAACGTACTGATCTGCCCGGACTGGACATAATGAGGAAAGCAATACATGAAGTAGGTGTTATATGCCAATACTCAACGAACATGGACTTGTTTGTTTCTTCAGCTTCTGCAGAGTTTACGGCATAGCCCTGTCCGATGACAGATGACGCACTGGGCGCCGCTAGTGAGGCCAAAGTGCTCACGTAACTCATAAGTAAATGTGGGAAAAACTCTTATTTCATAGGAAAAAATATCAAACATTCTCCATGTAATTATAACGGAGATTTCCATTGCCATAACAGCTCTTCTGCAGAGAATCAATTACTGGCCTGTAATAGAAACAATCATGGTTTTGCGTGTTGTTTTATTTTTAGAATGAATTTGTAACTGATACACCTTAATTGATGTTTCGGTGATATCTCAAAATAGAACGATGGTTAGAATGCCACAAACTAATTCAAGAATGATTAATAACAAATAGGATTTATGCAGTTATGCAGCACAAGACAATATTGGTCAACTACTTATTATTTACATTACATGATTTCAAACTGGATAATTTTGAAGATTCCATAATGAATAATCAGGACAATTTTGAAAATAAAATTCACTTCTATTTACGACATCCAATACTGATATTGACACTGCCATCTGTACATTCAAATTGATGGCCCCTCTGCTTTAGCATTGGTCTGACTGAAGGAAAAAAAACGGTTTCTGTTTGACATCATACACTGAAGTAGAATAGCATCTGGGTGGAAGGAATTTCAAAACTTTTACAAGTGGGTACAACTTAACCTTAACTAAAGGACCGGCCCCACTGATGCGATGCGATCGTCACACACATGCTTCATTGCCCATCAATGACTCATCAACGCTATTTCATTGCCCAAACTGCGACGGGTTCATCGTACTCAGTCGCATAAAATGCTCCACTGATGCGATTGAATCGTCTCAACGCTTGTGGAGGCGTCTATCTACACCTTACAACGTTTTTTTGGATACCTCAGTTATGCCATACAAATGGGATATATAACATGATATTCATACATATATTTGTTATATGTGTGTGCGAATGTATGGATAAATGATGTGTGTACTATTTTTTAATTTAATTTATTTGTATGACCAACGCTTATTTAATTGAACATAGATTGCATATGCTGTGTTTTGAAACATTTCTTTTCTTCATTGGGTTTTTTGTGCATATGGAGATATGAATTCCCTGTTACTTATGGATTGAAGTATACACCACCCCAGCTATGTCCGTTACAGCAAGCCAGTCCACACGCACAGCCGGCCGTTTTCACAGCTTTCACGCCTCCTGAGACCTGGCACCAGAGTGGAGGATGTCAGGTGTGCTAGTTATTGACAGTAGTGTACCAATGGTCAAGGTAGCGACATGTGTAACTACATGGAGCTAATGCAGTAAAGTACAGGGAAGGGGTTTTCTATACAAGTATAATAGGAAGTACATGTAGTCCATACCTGTGCGACGCATCGCACCGGCCGGTAATACAGGTGTTGCCGTTCAGCGCCCCCTAACGGCCCACTGTCGAGTAACGCGGCCGCTCGGACAAACACCGCGATTCCAGCGGTGTTCATATAGAGACACACAGCAATCACACCTAAAGTGTGAACGATGGGTGTGATTGCAGCAGTGTTGTTCTTTGACAGATTAAATTGTTGGAGCAAGCAAGGGTATTGTATCAACAAGTCTAGGATGTCTAAACTTTATAGTTGATAATTATCTTGGGTTCCGCTTGGAAAAAGATAAGCATATTATAGCTAGGCCTGCCAATGTATTACTGTATATTCAGTTTTGGTGTCCCTGTGTTATCTAACCTATATCTATAGTATCATTGAAGTGATATACATGTACGATACATCAAATTGGAGCTGGAATACCATAGAAAATGATGAACTCATTGGAATTTCTCTGAAAATGATATACACGGGCCTTATGAAAGTATTACGCTCATATACTGAGCGATCCAAGGCTAAAGAATGCGTTGCCAGGGGTATGTTTGGCTGCAGGCATTGCGTAACCAACCAGATAAGGTGCGACACCGGCCTGTGGAAAAAGGCCTATTGACCTTCCAGATGTTGGCAAAAGGAGAATGTATTTAATTTACTGGGAGAGTGTAATTACTGCTTTGAACAGTTACATGTGTTGTATGTGAAGGGACCGGGCGGAAGAACGGCTTGCCGAGCCCGTGTATATCTGTAAGATGTTAGAACCCTAATAAAAATAATAATAAAGAAATAAAATTAAAAAAACATAATTTGAAGTCAACAGCACATCACAACATGTGTGTGTAAACGAATGGATATAAGGACAGCTGCAGTGGGCAAATGAAAATAACAGTTTTATCAAGAGGAAAGGTCACTAAAAAGGTTACAGCGTTAAAACGAATGCCTCAGTCTGTCGCACACATCAATGGGTCAGGGTTGTAAAATATTCAGAGACAATGCAACTCTCCAACGTTCCAAAGAGTATCGCGGCATGGTATTCGACAATATCAGCTCCGATTCAATGCTCTCGTTTATACCATTGAATTATGAATTACTTAAAATCACGGTAAATTGATAATAAACAATAAAACGCTTCCGTCGTAAATGCAGCAGACATTTAGCTGGTTCCAATCATCAATGTGCATCTCATTCATCTGTCTTATAGAGAACCCCTACGTCAAGTAATTTTACATTTCGCCTCAGGAGAAACCATGAGGCAATCGGCAAAATCAGCACGAATGCGTGGACATGGAATCTCCTTTGCGTTTGCGCTGACTCAGCTAAGAACACATTTGGTTCGGGTCTGAATAAAGGTGAACTAGTTTTGAGCCTCACCGCTCTCCCGAGTCATCTTCCATCATTATACGAAAGTTAATACAATATTTTCCGAGTATGAATAAACAAGGGACTTCCATATTCATATATGGTCTTTCAAGTCCGTGGAATAACAGTCCGGGCGGACATCGATGGCGATAACATAAAACTTCCCATAGCATAAAGGCCGTGTAATAAAACCCAGTGTATCATAGGTAGATTTTCGAAGTGAAATTTGTCACGGCATCAACAATGTTTCTGCTATATCAAAACGTTTCTTAAAACAATACCAAGTTTTGGGTAGTAGTTATTATAAGACAGAGAGATTGTCAGATACAACATTACATGGTTAACTTTATGCATGTTAAGTTCAGCGTCTGCATGTAGAAAAGGAACATATCCTTTTATAGATACATCGCATTTAGAAACTACAACAATTTCTATACAGGGTGTATTTTAGTATTGTAGCAACAGTTGGTCCGTGGTTTGAGCAGGTCCTTCCTCTTTTTATTGTAAGTAAACATCCTTGGAAAAAGCCTGCATTCGAGGAAACTTAGCTTGATGGACACTTATCTCGCAACTATCTACTTTCTTCCAAGGGAAACATGTGTTTGGAATATAAAAAAGGGTGAAAACCTGCAGGTTACAGGTACACATAAGTTACATTTTTGTCTCCTGTCATTGTCAGTTCTTCCTAACACCAAGTCATCCACCAAAACCATAAATTTAAAGTCTTCCGCAAGTGGAAATGATAAAACACGTTCACGGATCTGATCTGAAATCTATTTTATCACCTGCCTTAAAAAGTACTATCTTGAGAAATTGGTAGGGGACCTAGATAAGAAGTTGATATTTCCTCTAGACAGTATACAATCATGATATATGAGAACACGGTTTGCGTGTACAAACCATTTTCAGGTGCCTATATTTAAAGTCTTCACGGTGTCATATTAATCTAAATATTACAAATTACTAATCTTAAATATCACCGACTAAGTCGTAGAGACACGAATCATTATGATTACGTTGAACCACTTTGTTTCCATATCAATGCTTATCAAAGAGGGTGATTTTGATGACAGTTCGTTATGACTAGGGCAATATTGACAGTCACTGTGTGGAGTTAAAGGAGTCAAGGACCTCGAAAGACAAGCATCAAGCGGAAGTTTGTCCTTAGTCAGCTTTAGTTACCTTATCAATTTTTGCAGGTTATTTATTTCATTGATATTGACACGCTCGGTACAGGTACAAAGATCTCCTATGAGAAGAGAGAGCAGTATACTGACCGGGATATGGTAAGGGCACGAGAGAAGCGTCGGTGGTGAAGATCACTGTGAGCAGAGGTCTCGGAAGACATTCACCGGGGGTGTAGAGAGGTCCCATAAAGTGGTTGGGGCAAAAGCTACACCCCACTCTCACTTTGTATAATGTGGACTCCCCGACCTCCTTTTCCCTGCGTATTCCGGAACCATATCCACACACTACATTCTCCAGTTCTCCAGTTCCAGTGCTCCTGCATTTGCCCCTGTTTTAGATAATGCTATAACGTACTGTTCATTTGCTAATCCTGACCACTTAGTATGTCCTCTTCTTGATATTGTACATATATAACCCATTTCTATACATTTTGTCATGGTGTCGCAATATCGGTTGATCCCATAGATTCACCTTCAACAATACCTTTCCCCAATGTTTTCTCAGAATCTGGCAAGTCTATAATTCATCTCAAAGTGGGGTCCTCAAAATAGGGACCCTCAAGATCCGAGGGCCTGTATGTTGTATCCAGGGACCACATAATGAGCTAGAGCCACTTTTGTGCGAATGCCTCTTTAGACATATACTTTAAGGATATTTCAAAGCGATTACTATAGCTATACCCTTCATGGTAATATCAATGGTATGCTTTTCTATGATTGGTACGATAGTATGGCTACCTTTAATTATGATAAATATAGAGAGGTGACAAGCTTAAAGAGTAAATGAATTACATTGCTCCATGAATTCTTCCCAATTCATATCTTTATCAGATCTCTGGACCGGAGTTTACAATCGAGTACAGATAAATTCGCTAAAATACTGTGACCAAAATTGGATGGACATTGTCACCGTAGGAATTATATACCCTACTGAGCAACAGCTTATCCTCTCTGAATACAGAGTAACCTACACTATATTTCATATCAATAGAATTCTTATCAATTTGAAAAAGTTTGTCCAAAATGAAAATTGATCAAAGGGTCTTGGCCTCAGACATCTGAGTTACTGCAGTTGTCACAATGCATAAGGCCGAAGAGAGCGCTCACCTTTCACTGTGCTTCTTTCACATCTTATCCTTTCTAATTCAATGGCATATGATACATGTATGATCACATCGCCTCTTTTTAATTTATATGATTGACCAGTACCGAGAAGATACTTACAAATGCTTGTGTTTGGGCAGTGTAGTGTTTGCAGAGTCATAAGCCATACAGTACATGATATGTCTACGGCACGTATAATGTGTACTTACGTAGGCTAACTTTATTCTAATTTCATGCTATATTTCCTGATATGTAGCCGCCAACAGGGAATGTACTTTGTTCCAAATTTATCTTTGTTGCACAGAGAGAGAGAGAGAGAGAGAGAGAGGGATTTAAAACCTAACCAATCCTGTGTATTTCCTTTTAAATAGGTAATTATTCAGTTCATATATATGAACTACTCGAAATCTAGTATTCCTAACCGGTCTGAATATTCCTTCTCACTCCAACTCGCATTTCTCTTCGTCACTCCCTTTTCCCTCCTACGTTCACTAATTCCTCCCTCGCCGCCTCTTTCTTCCTTCTATTGCTACACCGTCTTCGTCCCTTTTATCCCACTTCATGTCCTTTATATTTCAGCTTCCTCTCTAGTTTCCTTCCCACTATGTATGTTCTGTCGGAGTTATCACGCAAGCTCAATACGTATTTCACATATCGGTAGGATCTGATTACATATGTCATAATATACGGAAACTGGCTTACTGTCTTCGTACGTCAAAAATACGCGGTGAAATTAGTGATCCCATACATCCCGATGCCGTAGGCAGAGGGATGTATGTGGTCACTAATTTTACCAAGTATTTTGACGTACGAAGACAGTCAGCCTGTTTTCGTATTATTATATACCTAAAAATGGCGATATTTTATCTAGTCACGTGATCGCATACCCAGTACGTCACAGCGTGACGTACGGGTATAAATAGGCAATGGGTAGGAGCGGGTAGTATATGTTGTTCATACAGCCACAGGTATATAATAATATATTAAAACAGCGCACAGTCCAAATTCCTCAAGTCAAGGAAACTTGGTACGTGATCAGCGCGGGACCAAAGAGACAGGCGAGAAGAGAGATGACGTAAATCAGAAGCCGCTGCGAATCTCAACGCGCATGAAAAGAAGACAGGTGATCGACCGCTGTGCGGGAGGATAAAGCTGTGGAAGTAGAGACAGACAAAGAGCACCCATGGCGTTTAAAGAGCGCAGAGATCAATCCCCCACCTCCCTTCACAACACACACACACACACACACAAAGTGATCAACTCATCTCTGTGGCACTTCCTCAATCATTGTCAAAAACGTAAACATGAGGCTGTCGGCATCGGTGTCGTCTGATGTGGATGAATGAATGGAACAGAAGTAACCTCAACCTGAACATAGCGATTGATAGGTTGTGCTTAGTGTGGCTGCAGAGAGGGGTTTACGCGGCGTTATATAAGACTATAGTAGGTCGGTAGAAGTCAGAGTAAAAGCGGTGGCAGTGGTGGCAGAGGTGGGTGTGGCGAATGAAGCGGCGACCGCTGTCAGCACTAGCTGTCACTGACAGTGGGCTCTCGACACAACTCACAGAACAGCGCGACGCTGCCACACTCAGCAGTACTGTCACCTCGCCAAACCACCACAGGTCGCTTAGAAACTAAACTCTTTAGCTCTGCTTTGATAGACCTTCCCATCAATAGCTTCAAATTCATTTCAGTGCAGATCAACCCCTTGTTAGAAAGTGTCCTCTATCCATGCCAGCCATGTTAGGAGACTACACATCATAATTTGCATTTCGAGTGAGACTTCCTGGTTTGGCAAGAGGTCCTGGACAGTTAAATGTATATATCTGACATGCCGATTAGATTGTTCACAGCATGCAGTACACAGCTGCCGGTATGGTTCAGAGCCAGGATTGCGAATATCACGAAACCTCCCTTTCTGTCTAAAATTCGTGGACTATGGTATAAACTACGATGGATAGCATTAATATGTATGTAAATAAAACACTGAGACGCGAGAAAGTTTGTAGCCTGTGTCTGGCAACCTGTAATGATCTTAGTAAGACATACCTAATTTAGCTTTAAAAGATGTTTCTTTTAGATTCAAGCACAATGCTTTAATTATAGCCATCGGTTAGTTCTAATTACATGAAAAGACATAGGTCCCTGGGATTTATGATCAAAGTCCTCGCTTGTCATTCAATTATCCTACCACTGCAGTATCAATTAAAGTACAAATGATACAGATCTGCGGTTATAATTACTGGAAAGTCTTATCATAAAGAATGGAGCGTATACTAATTCAATTGTGATGTTTAAACGATCAGATCTCCCTACCAAATGACACTTAATATCGGCCCATCCTGAAACCGTCCAGCCATATATTAAATTGATATTATAGTCAGTTTTATATAGGCCTATTTGCCACATACAAAACCAACGATACTGTTTAATATCAAAATGCAGCTGTACAAACTGTTTAGGGACTGACCCACCAGTGCTTTATTTCTTTTTATAATATACTATAGTGAATGAATTTAGGTGAACATCATCCTCGGTATGACATTGCTGTATAGATCCCCTCCCCAAACACCCACATTATTGGCCTCTGTAAAGAGACTTCTTTGCCTCAGACTTTGGCCTGAAAGAAAGGAAATAAACAGGCTAAACATGGGCCACAACCTCGCTTATGTTTGACTATATTGTTAATTCTTAGCCTAGTTGTCCTTGAGATATTCCAAACTAGAGACTACAACTTGTAGGCCCATATCCCACCACCCACTACAAGATCTTGCCAAAATTAACTTAATCTACGCCCTGATTTTGGTCTGAAACTTGTGAAATTATTAAAGTTCGTCTACTCTAGAGAGCAGAAGTTACTTCGACAACGACCTAGTAGTTGATCTAGTTACTGGCCCAACCTCCGAGTGCGAACAACGCCTCAGGCTAGGCCCCGTACTGTCAGACCCTACTCATCTACATATCCGTGAAAACAAAAACACAGGTAGAGTGAGGGGAGACCCCCTTCACTTTACAACCTCTTTGATCAGCGCGTCGGAACTTTGTAATCCTCCGCGCTCCCCCCTCGCTCAGGTAAGCTGACATGGAAAACACACAGTGAATGCTGACAATGACACAACCGAGAAGAAACCTACCTTCCTATCTACAAATGCACAGGCGATATCCTTGAGAGTAGCCATACTGAGTTCTCCGCCTCGAACTGTCACCGCTTCTCTCACCAGGCCGATCTGCATAGCAAACGTTGTTCCACCCCGACTACCCTCATCCAGTGTGGCCGACATTTTGCTCGAGTCTTGGGGACCCTAAGCCCACAAAGTCCGAGGTCCGCGTTGCCTGACACAGGGGCCTGTGTGGTGTCCTAAAGGCTCTGATTAGTGCTCCTACTGTCAGTTTTCAGTGAGTATGTTTTGCCTTATTCTGACTCTCTCACTTCCTCTCACACTCTGTTAGCTGACCATCCTCGCTGCCTGCTCCACAGCATGGCTGTCGCGACCTCGCACCACACCACACTACTCCTGCCCCCTCCCAACCCCGGCCGCCGTAGTCGGCAGCACTCGCCTGCAAACGCCAATTTCCACCAGAGACCGTCTCCAGTGGACGCTACCGCTGCCAGACGCCCGCCGCCCACCAGTGCGATCTCACCGCTGCTTTCAGGGACAACTTCTCCGTCCTCCGGTAGAGATTGCGTCGTGGTGGCCCACGTGATCGACCTGACACACTTTCGCGCTGGGCTCCCGATCAGTCACACTCTCCCAGCAGATGTTTTGCTTTGGTTGGAAACTGCCCGAGACCATAAAGGATTGGAGTATATGTATGGAGTCTGGATCTGTGGTGACCTGGGCGGGAAGAGGCGCGCTCGTTTAAACCCCAGAAGTATGTAAACAGGATCCAGAATCGGCAACGGGCTGAACTGTTTTGTTCTTTTAGGATCAGTTCGGACAGAACACACCAAAACTTCCGCATGTATTACGCCCAAGTATTCATATTGCATCTACTTTCACATTTTAACTGACTGACTCAGAATCTTAAAATATTCTCAGGGGACTGATTTCTTACTTATCTATCTGCAAGCAGAGAGTTGTACAGACCAGTTCTATGCTGCAAGTCATTGAAAAATGAGTCATCCTTCAATGTTAAGCCTGGGTAGCTCGTAATCCAATACGGGGTTGATGGGATTCATGGAATAAATAAACATATGATATCCTAGGGGGCAGAACAGGCGGGACATAGAGATCAGACTCTAAAAAGTTGTTCGGGGCCTCAGACGTTTTGAAAGCAAAGAATTAATGAAAAAAAATAGGGAAGGCTCTGAAAACGAGCAACCCCACAACACCTTAGGTGTATTACTTCCTAAAGCTTCACAAGGGGATTAACCCCCCACCTAGACGCCCAGTGGTATCAGCCAACGGCTGCCCGACAGAGAAAATCTCCACATTCGTGGATACTTTCCTCAAACCAGAGGTTCCAAAGATCAGGTCCTATATAAAGGACACCAACCACTTCCTACAGCTCATCGACAGTATAGCAAGTATCGGGAAATCGGATAATATAGGGTCCCTGGATGTGGAACCCCTATACACAAACATACCCAACAAAGAAGGGTTGAATATAATCCGAGAGAAGCCAGAACAGACACAACCGGGTAGACAAATGCCAAAGAATGAAAGCATCGTAACACTCCTGGACATGGTACTCACCAAGAATAACATGCAATTCAATGGTGATGACTATCTAGAAATAGGAGGAACTGCCATGGGGACCAGACTAGCCCCTTCATATGCCAACCTCTTCATGGATAAACTAGAAGGGAACATCCTACAGAACTACCATCTCAAACCCAAACTCTGGTCCAGATACATTGATGACATTTTCTTCATTGGGAACATGGGGAAGACCAACTGAAGAAATGGCTGATCTGGTTGAACAACTACCACTACACCATCAAATTCACGATGGAACACTCTAGGGACAGCATAACTTTCCCGGACACTTAAATCTGATTAATGGGAGATGGTGAACTAGTGAGCAATCTCTACGTGAAACCAACTGACCGCAACACCACCTCAGGTACGACACAGCACACCCACCGGCACAGAAAAAGAGCATACCGTACTCCCAGTTGTTCTGGGTGAAAAGAATATGCAAAAACAAAGCTGACTACCAAAAACATGCGGCTGACAAATTAAACCAGTTCAGGGAAAGGGGATACCCCGAAAAAATCCTGAAAGACTGCACCAAGAAGCTCACGAACATAAGCCGAAGCGACCTCCTGCACAAGGAGAAGAAACCCAATGAGGAAAACACAGACCGAAAACAAATGTTTCTGATCAGCACCTACATATCCAATGGCAACCCACTACCAAGAATAGTGGAAAAGAATTGGGAAATCTTGGGAAAATCTACAACCACCAAAAATATCTTCGAGAGCAAACTGGTGAATGGATACAAACAACCAATATTTTTTGGTCAGAGCCTGCACATGCTACAAAGGGAAAAATGACCCCCGCATCAAGCAAAACCGCAACATTTGCAATAAAACAAATTGCATCTATTGCAAAATCATCAAGACCGACGACACTACCAGCAAATTGACCAGCAAAAAAGTGACCATGAAACACAACGTCACATGCAACAGTTCCAACTTGGTGTACTGTATAACATGCAAGACATGCAAGGCCCAATTTGTAGGCAAAAAGAACCACAGTAAAATCAGCAACGTCCTCAAACGCTTCATCTGCCCAGACCACCACCACCCTTCTCATAAGATCTCACATTCTCTAAGTGGTATTCTGTATTCCAGTCCAAATAAAGCCACTAGGGCGCCAAGTACATGTACACAGTATTCCCTTTAAGTGGCATCATTGAGATTATAGAAATCTTTGGGTTGTATTGATGTACAAGTTTAGCACGAGAGTCAGGCCAGTGGATTCTCAAGGCTCTAAGCCTAGTTCATTACGAATTCTTCTCCCATAGAGCATAGTGAGAACCTTGTACATAATACCACTTAGAGAGTGTGAGATCTTATGAGAGAGGTGCCACCACGGGACTGAAGATTTAGAGGATACTGGACTTCATACATTGTCATCCCAACAGCAAGAAAGCCAAAGACTTGAGACTCAAAGTGGAATATAACAAAATCCATAGACTGTTTGCACTGCCACCCCCAGCGTTTGAACCATCCTCTGTCTTCGTTTGGGCTGACCCCCCTGGTATACAAGCAGCAGATGTCCACTCAGAACTCACTTGGAACCCATACACCAAGGTGTCAATATCTCTAGGCTGCTGAGCACTACCACCACTACAGTGAGGAGGCTAGAATACCATAGGCTACAGAGGCCTTTACTAAGGATCAGGCTTTTCCACAAGCTACTATCACCCCAGCACTGGAGGAACATTGGACAATACAATAACTGAAAGTGATAGGCTATGAGTACTGCTATAACAAAGAGGAATGGTATCATATGAACTCTACAGAAGTGAATATGATTGTATGTTGATGAGAATTGTTGTGTAACTACATACTTTGTTATAATATATATTATAAATGCATATCTATATGTGTTTATCTGTCTTCCTTATCAAGTATTGAAGGTATTTCAAATTCTCTTTTCTTGTCACTGTGTCTATAAGATTAGGTCTTAGTTTCTACATGTGACAGTGCTTGACCACGAAAAGGTGCAGTATGTGAACTGGCCATGTGAGTTGGCAAAAATGTGTCAAAGAATCTTTAAAGAGGATTAATATTAGACTGTTCGAGTTGTCACAAATTATTAAATATATTAATGAATTCACTAGTGTAGAAATATGTAACAGTTTAATAGCACCCATTTTCGACCACTCTTGCTATTTTGTTGGTAGTGCTAATAGATTGTTGCGAAACAAAATACAGGTAACTCAGAACCGAGGCTTCAGGGTGTGTACCTGTATATTCAACTTTCAAATAATAAAAAAGGTTCACAGTATAGATACCATGATCTTCCACAAATTCTATCTACATCTAGATGACGAACAGACAAAACACATACACAAGAAACGGGAGAACATTCTAGTCACAGGAACTCTGAAGTGTAGGTTTGTAATGATCGTTAACAATACACTCAAACTATCAGAGTTGTAGCATGGCAAAAAGCATTTACCAACCATTACATATCAAACTCGAGGCCAATGAAGCCTTAATTGGACTAGGGCAGTAAGTGCACCTTATAACTCACGAACCAGATATCCCCCAAAGGGCCTGGGAAGATGCATAGTTATCTACCTGAACAATACTGATCAAGGCAACCACCAGTCATTGTCACTATGGGTAGCACAATCACTCGTAGGTCACTATGGACCTTTATTGGGCATTTATTACCTGGTTTCAGCATTGGAAGACAACAAGTCAATAGAATTAAGTCCAGAAAAGGCCGTCAACAATTAGAAACATGACAAGACAAATATAATACATAATACAAAATACAGTTACAAAACAAATTACAGTTACAAACAAAACAGGAGACATGGTGGGTGGCATAGGTGGGGGGGGGGGGGGGGGGCTACCAGAGGCAGGTCAACCTATGTGACCAGGGTCTAAGTGCATGTGCCAAACCATTGGAGTACATATAAAACACATGGGTTCTCAACGAATTGTCACCAAATCAGTGGTCTTAAGGACCGATTTGAAGGTGTTACTATTCTCGATAAACTGGATCTCAGAGTTAAGTTTATTCCATAACTGAGCGGTATCTGTTCTGGGTCTTTTTATCCTAAGCACTACTTTTGTGTTACTTCTGGTGTTTACCATCCTATCAGTCACTAAGTTGTCCTGATCAGAGGCCCACCAGTGGATCAGGGCCAACAGGTGTCGTGACCGCCTTACAACCATTTTCTCAATATTAGCTCTCTGCAATAACAAATCCGTCGGGACATGGTTCTGTTGCCTAACGCGTAAACAACAATGCAGAGCACTGTTTACCAGAATCTGGAGGTTTTTACGCTGCATTTCATTGAGTACCACTGACATAAAATCCTGGCACTCCATAGAAAATGCAATGTACAAACACCTGAGATTAGAAGAACCTACATGAAACTTTTGTACATGAGACGCTTTGCGAAAGTTATCGAAGGGATAACTGAGTCAAAAACATAGCTCAGCAGAAGCGGGTCATAAGGTTACAAAGACCTAGGACTTCTTTTTTTCTCGAAAAAGTCCAGTTTATACTGGCATGCTGGAATGATCTCCCAATAGAGATACAGGATGGTAGTCTATACAGTTTTAAAAAGCTCATCAGGCTAAAATACCATGAGTCGCATACTTAGTTCGTTACCAGGTTCTGCTGAATCAGGACAAACGAAACTAAGATAGCCTCCTATGCAGAAGCCAATCTTATTGTATTCATCAATCTTGTTGTATTCATTAATCATCATTCCAAATAGAAGTTATCAAAGAAAAGAAAAATAGCCTCCGATCTTCTCACGCACTACTTTGCACGCAGAGGTCTTTTTTCCCGTATCCTACTGAGTTGGATACGGCTTTCCATATTCTACTCAGAAGCGATATTTAGGTTCCATAGGTTTAGTATGAAGATTACATATTAGGTGGTTAATAAGCTTCTTATTTGCAGGTAGGTAAAAACAATTAACTTTTTTTAAAACATGTATATGATTAAAAAGAAACTGGTGTATGTTATTGTCTGTAATGTGTTTGTGATGTTGTTATCCTGTCCTAATTGTAAGGGACCAACTGATATGGAAGATCGTTGGGTAAGCTCGTCGAATATCATTTATGGTCAATAAACCAATCATTTTTCAGCAACAAAAAGGGGAGATAATCTACATTGATAAAAAGAAGGAAAAGAAGTTTTCATACCTGTCCCATCTAATAAAACAGGTATAATTTGGATATTGCACTCTCCTACTAGAAACTATAAAACCCACAAACTAACATAACGAATAACAGCTATGTTATACCATCAAATCTGGTAGAGCAGAATTAACTATTTGGTATTCAAGCCGTCATGTGTGACTATATGATATTCAAACTGTCATATATAATGGAATATGTGTGACTAGTCAAGAAGCAGCTTTAGACGGTATCAGTATAATGCCAAACTCATTATGTAAAGTTATATTATTGTACTAAAATTAACCATATCCAATCCAGTTGGTGGCGCTGGCAATTTTATGGATGACTGACCAGGTCACCTAGTACATAAATGCACCCTGGGTTATTACATGATAAGGATATCACCCACAATCACCCTTCACCTCATATTGCCTAAACAGAATTTGTAATGATCATTAGCACAATTTTTTATTGTTACCATTTAATAACTCAATGCTACACAGGTCTACATAGAAAAAGATCCATACATGCTCAGGTCCCCCAAATACCCTATTAGTCTGGCAGCGAAAGCCCGTTTTGGGGGTGAACCTTGCTTTTGCGTCCAGACAGTTTTTTTATTAATGATTATTTATTTCCTGAATCTTCTGATTTCAAATCTGCCGGGTGCAACGCTGAAATATTTGGGCAACTCAAATTATGAGCGTTTAAAGAAAGAAAAAAAAAAGATTTTTTAATCAATAAATGAATATGGTTAAAATAATATTATGTGCAATCCTGTCTGTAATCGCAAACAGCTCTGTTATCTCTAGATATCTATCTTGACCATGTATGTGTATAACAGAAAATATGGAACAAACAATAACAGCATCCAGTGTAAATGTTGACTGCATCATATTGCTTATTCTTAACATAGTCCATGAATTTCTCACCTTCAACAACAATTATCCCACGGGGCCGATCTGACTATACGGTATTGAGACCGTCGTATCTAACGGTACAGATATTACTTTATAAGGTGTTGAAGCTGTAATGTCTGATGACTTAACAGTATGGTATCTAAACTGACATTCTTTTAAAGGTTTTTATTGCTTTCGTTTAGTATAAAACGCTCTTCTAGGGAATATGAAATTTGCTTGCTAAATTAAAATACTTATTTAAACTTCCGGCCTTATACCTGAACTGGATAAGCGATTATTTAACAAATAGGCGACAGCTAACAAAAATAAATGGATGCGTTTCGGAAACAGAACCTGTGATATTCGGTGTACCCCAGGGGTCAGTGCTGGGCACATTACTGTTTGTTCTATATATTAATGACCTGTGTGAAAATATGGATGAATGTCACCATCTACAGTATGCGGATGACCTTGTTCTGTACTCCTCCTCGTTAATTGATAAGGCAGCCTCTTCTTGCCTGCAGACTGCAGTCAACCATGTTGCAAAATGGTGTAATGAGAACGGCATGACTATCAACCAAAAGAAAACAATGACCTGCTGGTTAGGCACTGAGCCTAGGATGAAAAGGTTGGATGATATGCGACTGGACTGTAATGGAGTTGTCTTACCGCATTGCAACAGCTACAGATATCTGGGTGTTCAATTAGATTCGGCCCTAAACTTTTAAGATCACATGAAATTAGGCAGAAAAAACACCAATGCCAGGCTGTTCAAATTTGCCAAGTTGAGAAGCATGTTGACTGACGAGGCTGCATGGCTTGTGTACCTCAATACAATCAGGCCGGTTATGGAGTACTCTTGTTTTCTGTTTGACGGCGTCAATGACAATGATATCACCAAGTTGCAGCATTTACAAAACAGAGGGCTACGGATTGTACTGAGGAAATGCATTAGAGATATGGGTGTAGATCAGTTGCACACTATCTGCGACATAGAGCGGCTAAAGCATAGGAGAGACAGACAGTTGTTAAGCTTAATGTATAAAAGGTTGAAGGATGAAGGCAACCTGGATATAACACAGTGTGGAACACGTAGTGATGATAAGGTCAGATTTAAGCAATTTAGGTTTAGGAACTTAGGATTAAAGAAGAGTCCTATGTATAGAGGAGAAACACTGTAGTCCAAAATGAGCTATGAAACTCAGCATGCGCATACAAAGACCGCGTTTAAGAAGATGGCAGGGAAAGAACTCCTTACCCTAGTATAGACTATCAGTATCATTATTTAGATTGCCATATGTTTGTGTTGTGTTCAATAATCACCCTCATCCCTCATCCTTCTTCTCTCTGTTTGTATGTTAACTTGTTCATCCTATAATGCTACATGACCTTGCAAACAAATGTAATATTCAAGGAAGACCTGCCTATGGCAGATTGAATCAAGTTTTTCAACAACAACAAAAAATGGGACAGACTTATGATCAACTATAGGGTATGGATATTACATACGACTGGAAAGATGCAACCATATGGTCTTTCAAAGATCAAATACAATACCCTCATACCCTGCACGATATGTTAACAGAGGTAATAGCAACATTGACAGCCTCCTCCTATTTCTTTTGGAATACCGTGGTCCTTCATCAAAGACAAAAATAACATTTGCTCCTAGTTTATAGCTAGGATACAGGGTGCCATATGATGCACTCAATAAATCTTTAAAATTTACGTGAATGTTCATATACAAATATATGTACAGTAGAACCCGGCCTAACGGACACTCCACGTAAGCGGACACGCCGCGTTAACGGACACCATTGCTCAGAAAAGTTTCTTCTATTAGATGTTTATTTTAAACCCGTGTAAGCGGGCATCTAACATAAGCGGACACTTTGGCCCGGAACGGAGAGTGTCCGTTTACACGGGGTTCTACTCTATTCCAAATCCAGACCTTGGTGGTCCTAAAATGTTCCCTCACTGAGTACGTGTAGTTGATTTTTGCATAGAGATGTGGAAAAGAATGACATGCATATGATTTCAGCTATCATATGAATATGAGTATGATATACAATGTACATGTATAATTATATTGGTGTTTATTGTTATCATATGTGCTAGATTGTCTTGGTATATTTTCGTCTCTGTATCGTCTAAAAATAGAATCCTATCATTAGAGACTATTTACAGTCGCTAATTCAATTGTTTTCTACAATTGACCTGCACTCACAAATTGTCCCTATAAAGGTTGCCAATTTGATTTTGCTCATTATAATTACTTTCTTTAAAATAGAGTTCAGGTTCTTGATCGAATTAAAAAATCAGCTAGCTTCAGTTTGAATAAGAGTCCACAGATTATTCTGTTTCATTCCGTCAACTATGTTTTAGGCCGCCAGGTATGAAATAGTACCACTAGAAAAGATATTTGATACGATCATTTTATATAGCTTCCTTTTGGGCTGGCGGTATTTCACCAGGAAGTTCATAAGTTTGGTGTCATTTGTACATTCGGAAGTACAAAATAGACATGATATCCTTACAATTGATATAAAAACAATCTGGATCACTTGGTATGTCTTGTCATTCTTTGTCTGCACCAAAAATGTTTAATTGTGCTAAGATATTTAGCTTCTCCTTTTGAGCGTGGGGAACAGGCTCAAATACGCTGCATAGGTTAGGGATGTGTTATATAGAATATGACACATCCTGTAAAGACTATCCTTTCACTATAGATCTGCGTGCACAAAAAATGTTTAATTGTGCTAAGATATTTAGCTTTTCCTTTTGAGCGTGGGGAACACGCTCAGATACGCTGCATAAGTTAGGGATGTGTTATATAGAATATGACACATCCTGTAAAAATTATCCTTTCACTATAGATCTGCGTGCCAACAATGTCACATTTGTATGTTGCAGAGGAGCAGTATCTAAGTGTCTCAGATGAGTGCCCAGCTGACCGTAACCAATCACTACAGACTGAAGTATCTCGCTGATCCATGGTGCTTGACACATTTGAACCATCCAAAGGAAGTTGTGGAAGTAGCTGGTTACCAAATGGGTTCCAACAAACGGCCCACAGACTCGACAAACCCCAAACATTTTGATTGTTAATTCTATAATTCCATGCTCCTAGAGACTCTCGAAATAATCATTTAGAGAAAGGGAAATAAAGGAATAAACTGAAATGAAGGAATCTGTTAGTTCTAGTTACAATGGTGGACTGAGAATGAAGTCAACATCTTCGAAAATAGCGATATTAATACCCGCCTATCACGTAAGAAGAGGATAAAAATTAAAAGGCCTTCAACAGGAAAATATAGAAAATCGCCACGCCACTAATCACCATAAGCCATAGTAACATATTCCAACAAAGGCTCCAGGACATGCAGATTCCACAGCCACGCAGTTTTCTTGTATCCATAGGCTGAAGGTTTCCGACACCTAACGCCATCTGACGGAGTGTGTGGAGTAACCGCAACAACAAACTACGATATCATTACTTTTATTTCTGTTTTGGTGACTGTGATAGTTCTGTCATTTCTAAGTTCCTAGTTTTCAAACGATATCGAACATTGTTCCCTATCATATGGACCTTCGCCTTATGAGTTTTGGTGTGATGGTAATATACAACAGGGTCTGGAACATTTGCCCTGAAACCATGTGATTTTCTTCATGTACACGCTTCTCTTTTGATTGAAGATGAAGTAAATTGGGGGAATGGTGTCATCAAAGAACCCACCGTTCCTGCCTATTTGTTCTACCACACTAACTTCACAATGCATGTATATTCTAAATTGTCAGATCTGATAGGACAGACCTAACTGTGTAGCATTGGAACCTCCATATTTAATGGGACAGACCACTTTCTATGACATCTAAAGTATCTGATGGATCATATTCAACTACATAGCATTTAAGCCATAGCTATTCCAGAGACAGTCACTCCATATTAACAATCTCCCATACAGACGCTCCTTACCTTCCTCCACTGGTCAGATTATTGAATTTATCACACTTACATCCGTATATGACTTGACAAAGAAACATTTTTAATAAATTAGGATACATTGATTCAAATACAAGGAATTGGTTTGAATAATCAAGTAATTAGTTGCCATATGTTCACATATGTAGATTTCTATACCGTGATAAATATTCCTGCTGATGATACTTGAGAACTATTATTAAATCCATTCTCCAGGTTTTTCAACTTTTTGAGACATTCTTGATATTTTCAAATACAAATAGCTTACTGATTTCTTATGATATTCTCATACGATTTAGGTGTACCGTGCTCTTCCATTAAAGATGGGAATAACATTTGCCACTAATGGAGTGCTACCAAGAAGAGACATAGTCATGAGTTAGGAAAAATGCATTTAAGAAGTAGTGTAGGCCCAATTGTGAAAAAATGTATCATAAAGCTTGCCTCAGTAGAAGAGTTGAAATTTCATTTTGAGGAAACGTAGTTGGTGGGCCGGCAGTGATGTCCGTTCAAAATCTTTCGTCAAGTCAATTCTAGGAAGGTGACATAATTGAAAAAATACAAACAAACTAACAGAGTTCTTGTGCTGAGAATGAGGCGAATAGATTAAATTTATCGCGATACTTTATTTTAACTATGTTTCGAGAACATTTTGACCAATTAAATAGGGCATGCCAGCTTTCAGGATATACATTTCATTCAATCAAGATTTTGAAATAGACGTCGACAACACCAAGTTCAACTATTTTATAGCCGTGTCTCTTCTGGCAATTTTCATTGATTTTGGTCCTGGAGAATGCGATCAAGGAGGCCTGGATCCTGAACCTGGTTGGGTACAGTAACCCTCAGTTTGCTGTTCTCATCCATAGCACGACAGATAGTTTCCTTTGCATTGGCGTTTCCCGACCATGAGCGGCGAGCCAGCTGTAAAAAGGATATATTTATGGTATTCTTAGCGTGAATAAAACAAAGAAGAATCATTGGTATTGGTAATAGTCACCCAAACATTTTATGAGCTATACGTGGGGAAGTATACAGCTACGTGCACACATGTGAGTATGTAGTTTTCTAAATGAAAAGGATTTAAAGATGAAAAAAGCAACATATCTCTGCTAACGAATCTTAAAGTTTAGGCGCCGCCCTACATATGCGCAAAAGGAGGTGTAGAACGGGGCCACTGGTCAAATCCCATCTGCGAGGGTGCAAAGTGCAGTCTAACATGGACTCTTGCGAGTCTGTAGACTGGTTCCCTATCCAAATAAATAATAGGACAGTTAGATGGACACTCTCCCAGCAGATCTTCCGTGGCGTTTGCGCTTACTGATTTCTGCTTAACCCAGTGACGTCACATAGAGAAACCACATTTGGTATTCAAAATAGTGTAACTGTGACAAGTTATCAAACTCCAACAACACAAACATTATGAGTTGTTATATGAGTTGTTAAATGAGCTTCACAGACAATCAGCTGTTTCTTTTTCAGCTTTAAACCACTGCATAATATGAATCCATAGTTGATGAATCTACCCCTTTGAATGAGCACATGTGACATGTTGACAAACAAAATCCTGCAACACACGAAGTTCTTTCCAATGAAGATAGTTATCCCACATTCTATTCCAGATTTGACATCACGAATAATAAAAATGAGTGTACATGATTAGCATATTAATATGCGCATCTCTCATTACAAGTGAAACACGAAATACTCAGAATTTAGGATATATAAACAAGTAACAGATTAACATCCGTCATTAATGGACCAGCACTCAAGCAAGAAGTAGGGAAAAATATACTTAAGTCTTACAAAAGTCTCACGTTAGATTTACATTGGTGCCTTCTAGGACTTACATAGCACAATCCAGGGGAAATACATAACCAATCCCCCCTCCCCTCTCACATGGGGGATTGCAAAGTATCACCGAGGACAGCCTCCTTTAGATAATATACTTTCTGTTGGCTGTCCCCTTATTTCGTGAAGGAAAAAAAGACTTACTCCGTTTGCCACATCCCATCCCAACATCAAGGCAGCGCGCTGTGCTGCCTCCTGGGGAGAAACAAACGATACATAATTCATCTCATTGCTTGACAGCGCAGGCGAACAAATATGTAACAAGCAATACAGATGTATCTAAACAAGAAACATTGTAACTGAAAAACTTGCGACACAGCGAGAATTTGCAATAGAGTAAATAATAATATTTTAAAATGCTTACGTTTGATCCGTCTAAGAGCATTCCAAACCCTCCGTTGATAACCTCTCCCCTGGTGAATCAGAAGGAAACGTATATCAGGCACATGTCAGTGATGATTGGCGATTCAAATATGACTTTATAGTCTAACTTTGAGTATTCAATTTTGCTTTGGAAACAAAGAAATAGGAGACAACGAAAAGGACAAAATAAACCCAATACATTTATGAACAGCAAATGGTTACCCCACACAAATTAACTATCATTTTTCACGATCACCATGGAGCATGACATATGCTTTAGTATTTTATTTTGATAATTCTGCGTTGAAAGGATGTTTCATATGAAAATCAATTAAGACAGTAACCATTAATACTAGACGTCTTGTGTTCAAACAAGATCTATACAACAATAGTTCTCACTATCAGATGGGAACAAATGATTTGAGAAATATATAGATCTCTACTAATAAAGATTAACTAGGAACAAATGTAGACTTGTTAATGTAAGAACGAACAATTATAGAGACAGACATGCAGACTTTTCCCGATCGCACTACCTCCATTGATACCCTCGTAAAGCGGCCCAACTAACATTAAAGAGAGCCACCGGGAGCCGTGTCGCTGAGCCCCAGGCGGGTGGTATGTCCATTCATAGGCTTACGGTCAACTGGGCACTCTTCTGAGACTGCTCCTTTGCACCCTACTATTAAATGTCACCAAGTTGGCACGCAGATACTGAAGCGATAATTTTTGCAGTGAGCTGAAAGTCTATAAATTTCTGGAGATTTTGAACCCCCACCCCCAGCCCTCTCTCCTCCCCCGTCCCCCAACCCCTCTCTCCCACCCCGCCTCCGTGTCACAAAAGGAGCTATGTCTTAGGGTACGGACTGCCTTCCCTTGTATAAGTTTGAAGAAAGTAAACTAGTATAGACATGAAATGTTTGTTGACGAGGCGTAACGTTAGAGATGTCCAGCGCCCACAAGTACATTTGTAGTAGTCTTTAGTATAGACATTAAACTGCGAGGTGGCAGCACCTACCAGCCGACACCTCCGCCGTTGTGAATAGCCACCCAGGTGGCGCCACGGAAGCTGTCGCCGATGACGTTCTGGATAGCCATGTCGGCACAGAATGCCGACCCGTCGTAGACGTTGGACGTTTCCCGGTACGGACTGTCCGTGCCGCTCACGTCATGATGGTCACGGCTGATGATCACTGGACCCTACAGACAGGATGAAATCTCAGTTAGACATCAATGAATGTTGTAATCTACAAATATGAAGAATGGAACACGCTATTGTGTGTAACCGTAGTATCTTTTTCAGATTCCTTTATTGATCATCATGTTGTCATACAGAGCTCTATATTCATTTACATACAAACCATATATGATAAGTAGTAACCATAATACGGTGGGCTAAGGTTTAGATAAACATACCAATACATGACAGTGCAACGAGTCTAATATGATAATGGTCGAAAATCACGAAATTGCAGCAACTACCAAAAAAATCAAATCTGAGAGGATCATTAATTCCTTTTGCAAATATCATCTCTACATATTAAAAGAGTCATCTGCAAAATTGAAAACACATAATTAGCTTTAGCACAGGGCTAATATGAAAATAAAAACGTCACGTTACGACCCCACCCCCCACCCCCACCCCCAAATTGGCTCATATTTAAAGTTTGTGTCCACACCCCCACCAGGGACTAGGCTGACACTGGTGAAATTGATTTGATCCATAGAGAATGCATTTTCATTGTTTTTTTGCTTTCTCTGGACTTATACCCACCGGGGGGTCGTAACGTGACGGGGGTCGTAACGTGACGGGGGTCGTAACGTGACGGGGGTCGTAACGTGACGCAAAGATATGTAGGGCTTCATAACTTTTTCTTAATAAAGATAACAACTTCATTCTTTTGCCATTCTATGGGTATAAATGTGCCCAACACAGGTAGACTATTTCTACCTTTTTCCTGACCTTAGGTGACCCACTGCGGGTCATAACATGACGGGGTCGTAACGTGACGGGGTCGTAACGTGACGGTGTCGTAACGTGACGAAAAAATATGTTGGGGGGGATAACTTTTTTTCTAATAAAGATAGAGACTTCATTTTTTCGCCATTGTGTAGCTATATATCTACCCTTTGATATCTCAAAAGAACTATTACTAATATCATAGGGAACCGGAACTATTAATAGTTTAGTGGGTGTCGTAACGTGACTGCCTAAACTACACCAAAATAGCACAAATTGAGTTCAGTATGAAGGAAGCCATATAGGCCTCTCCTTTTATGGTGGGAAGATGCATATATGTGAGTTATTAAAAACAGTGAAACTCATTGCCTTCTGTCAATTTTTTATTTTATTTTATGGCCGATTTTATGCTGGTGTCGTAATGTGACGCCTTCCCATTTTTAATGATAGTTTGCATAAATATTGGAGTTAGGTGTAGTTTTAAGGTCCTGGACTGTGCCATACAATGCCCTAGATGTGTGAAAACCATTGAAACTATTTTCCAAGAAAGATATTTTGAGATATTCAAATATAGCCCATTTGCTACAATTTCGTGATTTTTGACCTAATATTCAATATGCCAATAATAAAGATGGATGATATTTTGGTAGAGCAAATGAAACAATACTATCCAAATGTCTTGCAAAAATAATTGGTAGGGCCTACATAGTCTTTTTTGTTAGGGATTTAAATGTTTTATAGTCTGATCTTGTCCTGACAATAGAGAATTGTTGATTCCAGAGAGATCCTCCTTTACAATGGATGGAGGTAGTGTAGGCGTAACGATTGGGCCTATTAACAATTGATATCAAGGCATCATAAAGTCTGGTAAGCCTCAATGTTTGAGGTACATTTATACCTTTAGCAATTCTCCTGTACACAAAATTGAGATGCGTATGTTGTCTGTCTTTTAAGAAGGGGTTTTCCGATCTAACTTGGATCTCATAATATGATGTATATCTGGCACTTCTTAAACATATCCGGAGACATTTATTTTTTTAAATAAATAGTACATTAAATGTTGTATTTATTACTCACTTTTCGACTAATTATTTGGAAAAAATCTTGTAAATAATAAAAAATTTGACTTAAGCCCTGTGCTATGTTTATATAAAGTACTTCCTATAATGCCTGTCAGGTGACCGAAAAAGCCGTATTCTCCAAGGAGAATACGTCCTTCCGTATTTTACTCAGTAGCGATCTGTAGGCTCCATAGACTTAGTATGGAGACTCCGTATTAGGTGGGTAATAAATATGTTTACTGGTAAAAACATTCCAAACCATGTAATATTACCTGAATTAGAGTGTATTTATATCTGAAAATAAAAATGCTACCTCAATATCTGCATTGGTGCACTGGTTGTGTCTTGAGGTGTGTCGTGACCGTAATATTAGGAAACGTCCTTACTGTAGACGAAACGGTTCCTGTTCGAGGTCAGTCGTCGATTTCATACTGCCTGACGCCATAGGCGGAAGGCAGTATGAAAACGAAGACTGACCGAGAACGAGAACCATTTCGTCTTCAGTGAGGACGTTTGCTTATTATTATATACCTTTAATTGGTGAAAAACACCTTTTTGATGACATACAAAGTCGCAGTCACAGCGGGCACAAACATTATTATTACTGTACCCCTAGCAGCGGGCAGTATTTAATAGACATTCGGACATAGGTATATAATAATACATTTTAGACCTAAAAACCGATTACGACGCACGCCGATGCGCCTCGTCCATAGGTATGTCTACGATACAGGGGGCTGTTTAATAAACTAGGATCGTACATGTAGACCCTTTTCTGTTCTTCGTACAAGAGTTATTGTTTGATAATATTTGTGTCTGTTCGCTAAGACAGCCTTAGCCTTCAATAAGTGTTGAATAAAATTGACCCACATCGTCCCTGGGTCTCTATGGCATACAGAAAAGGGTCTACATGTGCGATCCCACGTTATTAAACGGACCCCAGAGCTTCTCGATCGTCTACGAATTTGTACATTTATAGCATCACAGTATATCCATATATACTGTATGGTACAGGAATGTCATGAGGTTATTGCAAAGGTGGGCTATTCTATGTCTTCTTTATGTGTTTTCCGACCGCAATGACTTCAGATCATAGGTCATGAATGTGCCTTCAGTCAATAGGAAATCTAATAGTTCAAAGAGACATTTATAAACGTATCCTAAGGATACCCATCAAGAACAAGGAATTAAGTCGTAAAAAGCCACTTATTCATTTTACATACCGACGGAACATTTGTTTCTTCTCAGGGAAATCCATAAAGTACTGCCCGAAGCACAGATTTCGTGAGAAGAGCGTTGTGAGCACACATGTATTGATTGTTATATGAAAAAGTTGCAGTAAAACGCATCTGTATTCTCAACTACATGTATACTTGCGGATGTCACAGGCATGAAGCATTCTCTGTTGCAGCTTTCAATATGCTCGTTAACTGACCTTAATTATCTCAACGCGGGGAGGCATTCTGAGAGAAACGATGGGGATATTCTTGATCTCGTAAACAGTGGAATTGGCTGACAGTGTGTCATGATGTCACAGATGAACTTCATGTGCCAAATAGTGCATTTTTATGTACCTCAGATATAGCAGTCTGATGAATCAGAGGATATTGACAATTAACACGAACGAGTGTTTCATCATCAGAACAGCCCGTAAAATACAGGGCATTTCCATTGTATTTTTAAGCTACGTATTTCGATAGTCTAAGGAATTGATCAGGAGAAATAGAATATATCCCACTAATGCAAAATACTGGAGCTAATGCATTGAAAAAGGCCATTTGATATAGAGGTCGATTACAGTATTTTCTATATCTATCATGGCGTACTTTCTAATATTGTAAAAGAGAATTGAGGAGTTATACGTACCCTGAGTTTACCATCAGCTACAGCTTTATTGAAGGCCAGAGCGATGGCGATTCTTCCCTTCTGGTCAGAGTAGAGAATCCTGGCTTGAGAGCCAACGACCTGCGTAGTACGAATACAAAATGAGTATACGAAAATAGTAGTCCTGATAGGGAAAGAAGAAGTAAGAGTCTTGTCACTCAGGGATGTGCACAGATGGGGCCCTTGGGAAGTGGATTATGGGGAACATAAATAAGCCATAAAGGTAAAGCGTGTGTGGCGTGGTATTAAATCCAACATCTGAGCCCCAACACTGCCTTGCTAGAGGCCATGTTTGTGAACGTAACTCCGCAATCTTCACAGAGATATTATGAAATATGTACTCATATTCAGGTGATGTAAGCTGAGAGAGTAAAGATCAGCTAAGAGTAGGATCGAATTTCCGTCGTAAACACGCATGGAAATTCTGTTTTTAGAATCGGTATTGTGTACAAACAATTCGATGGGATGGGAAAAAAGAGAAAGGAGGAATGGTGCTTTCTTAGCAGCTGTATATATCGGAGCTGCATCCCACCCGTTTTTCTATTGCTATGCATTACATAGAGAAAAGGGTAAGGCATATGAGGCTCCATTTCCCTTTAGTTCACAAACTCCCAGTCCTGTTGTATGAATATGTATGATAGCTCCTTCTACGTTTGTTTGTTTGGGTAGTTTAACGATCAATATGTTCATTAGACTTTCTCTCTACGTACAGATACCACCCTGTATTGGTATAGTGACACTGCACATAATGGACATCTGCAGAGCTGCCCCAACTCTCCTGAGAACAGTCGGCATAAACATGCCGCACAACAGAAAGTCTCTTTTCTATTAGAAATATTTGACCATGTAGATGTGATTCACCATTTCTAGTCACTGGCAACTTTTAGCACACATGTATATAAGAATCAAATAGTTTGGACGACTAGACAGGTCTACATAATTTGGAAATAATAACAATTCTCAAAATGATGTTTTATTCTTACAATTACACTGTTTACAAAACCTTGTCCATGATTTACATCCAAAGGGGAATATGGAAATTAAGACAGATATTTTCTGCTTGCTTTGTGTATCCATGTATTAATGACTCGATTGTACTAAATACAGGACATACAAAGTTCTTTTATATGATTGACACCCATGGCACGGTAGATAGTAACTTGAATGCGTACGTATAAAATAATGACTTTACCTTTACATATTATATTACGGCGAAAATAAAAAAATGACCCGTCACCACTCAGAAAAAGTGTTTCACACAAGCTATATATGACAGTGGGTTTCTTATTTTCACCCTCTTGTTCGGTATCCACTTCGGCATTAATAATGATATATCTTTGTCTGATTCTAGTCGCAAACCACCCTACTGATATTAATTCCCCCGGCAGAAATTTCCTATCAAGATCTGTACTACTAGGACAAATCAGTCACTAAATACTAGAAATTTCCAGTAACGTCAACAATGGCAGAGCAGTATGTGGAGGAACGAAATGTTCTCGACGCTGAGGCATTTTTACAGACTACCCACAAGAGGGCTGCTATCGCTTCACGCTTTTTGGTTCTTTGAAAGAGCGCAGAAGAACAAGGTCCTTATTTGGGGGCTTATCTGGCTGAACATGATATAAAGGAGACTGGAAATCCAATATGCAGATATGACAGAGGCTGTCATATTGGCTCCGCTGGGTCTTCCTAAAGCTGACAGCATATGTGGACGTGCACGGATTTACAGTACTATGGCATTAAAACGAGTCTCCTTTCTGCACTTTTACACAATTACAGCTACAAAATGTGGGCATACTCTGTAACTCTCTAATGGCTGTATTTCAATATCTTTTATTCATCAAGAAAACACGAAATGACTCCTCGTGTCTAGATCTGCTTAAAAAAACCACATTTATAGATATTAGAACCCTGCAAATTGCGATGCAAATTACGTAAACGTGCGCCACAAAGCGAAGGCTAATATTCTCCATTGGATGGTCCTATCTATGTACAATATAAATCTTATCATATTGTCGTTTATTAATGCCCTTCCTCTACATAGTAACCATATGCATCTGACGTTGTGTGCTAGCACGTGGGAAACCTCGCCTTTCTATAGAATACCTCTCCTTTCGTGACTGCTAATGGCCAGAGAGTCCCCACGAAGAGGACCATTTCCTGGGCAAGGGGGCCTCGCCTCAGTCATCTGACATTCCATTGATTGACAATAAGTGCTAGTGACGTCCACCAGGGTGTAAATGGGGCTCTGCGCCAAATAAAGTCACCATGTACGAGCATCTTGAATGTAAAACTGATAGATCCCTGAATATCGACCAAGATATTGGTGGGTACACGTTTATATACGTGTGCACATTGTCATCCAGCTGTACTGACCAAAGTGTAACAGGTATAGCCAGGCATGACATACTTTTCCACATCCGTGGAACAGAACAGCCCAAAATCATTGGTTGAGTGAAAGAATTTCCAACGCGATAAGACACAGTCGGAGATGAAGATGTGGGCCGGCCCGTGTTATGGTTAATAAAAAAAGTTACATGACATTGCGCGTGTGAATATGTTTAATATGGCGCTGCTCCATCGATGGACGTGGCTGATCTAGCACCAATTCATTGTGACAGGTGCAGCTCCGACCCGTCCGCATAAATCAAACCCCTCCCGGAGCCACGCATGACCAGAATGCGCACGACTCAGCCTGCACACGCATGGGAAGCCAGTGGTGACCGACACAAGGCCCCCTCTTACTGATATGTATAGTTCAAACAATCTTATTCCATAATATAGTAGTGGTATTTTTCAAATATTAACATCATATATATACCCTGATGTTTCGAACATGCGAGGACACAGGTTAGAGATATACTTTCCACCTTTCTAAAACAGGGCGATATACCCCACCCACCCAAATCTGTGCATACATGTATACACTATTCTTATTATTCATTCCAATTGTTCTAAAGCATAACTCTTATAACGAAAATTGCTGATCAAATACTCGCCTGTCTTTACTGGATGTACATCATTGGGGACAATATCCGGGAATTTGCATTAAATGCCGCTGGGATATGGTTTTGATTTTGAAAAAAAGCACGTTTCTAAGATTAAATAAATAATAATAAATTGTGATGGATCATAAGATCATTACGTGCTTAATGACGGAAGTGCTTGTATATACTTTCCTATTTGTCGCTACTAAGGTGAAAGATCGTCCACAGTCGAGTGAATATTAAGCAAAAGCACACTCACAAAAGTAAGGTCACTGCATGAAGTTAAATGAGATAGTATCTTCGACAGTGATTTGAAAATCTTAGTCTTGATCGTGGCTGATGGAGCCAGAGGTCATGGATTTCATCAGTTGGGATTATATTGATATAAAATGTGTTCAGTGTTAGCAGTGAATTTACCCTGGCTTCCGGGTCTTCTAATCACATGATTATTGACCTCTAGAGATAGCCATGCTATTTCATCAGCACTATATGTCCTTACCGACTGGTTGTGTACATATTACATATGAAAAAATGTATTTTTCATGAGGGGATGTGTCTGAACTGTTCCCATAAAAATCACCAGAGAAGAAATCCTGAAATTTCTATTAAAGCTGTCGTAACTATTTGAACCTTTCTAATAAGTTGATCATGGGGTTATTTCGTATACATTGTACTTATTTTGCGACCTTTTTCTATTAGACTTATGGAGGCCCTGGATTTATCTTATTGAGCTTTTGCCTTCAAACATTTTACTCAGATTTGGCAATGAAATGGCATGTCTAATGAAATCCAGAATAATTGTATTAATTGATCCGAGAAGCTTACAGATTTTTAACTTAACAAATGTGAAATTCCCAGTCAGCATTCTGACAGTCAATGAAATAAAGACAATTTCTGTATACATGTACTTCCAGTATTGTAAGTGACTTCACATAACATATTCGGCAAATCGAATTTTAATGTCAGCGGCCAGGAAATAAATAAGTATTTGGTACAGGTCACGAAACTGGCCATGAGAAGGTATGACCTGATGAACAATATTCCAAGAGGCAATATAAGACATGGTCATTGGCAGTGCTCGAAATGCGAAACTACATGTAGGTTATGGGAAATGAGGACATTATGGAGCTGAGGTCTAGACAGGGGCTCAGAATGGATGCTCCAGAATCTCACGGTACAAACATGTAACAAGTATTGGTCAGAATAAGGCCCGTTTCCATTGGTCGACGACAACGGGGTAGATATTTTGAGTTCTCCTAATAGTCCATTTCCATTTTGCCCCAGTAGTGCTAAAGGTCCGTCGGTGGTGCCTAACTGTAGATCAGTGAGGACCAATATAAATAGGCTATTAGAATAACTAAAAAATCTACACCCTTTTCGTCGGCCAATGAAAACAGGCCTTTCGTAAGAACGTCCGCGAGTTTCATATACAATGGGGATATGGGAGGAGTGTTGAAAAGGAAATATCTAAATAGGTCATGATAAAACCTACAGAATATTTTAAATGTGCCATGTTTCATCGATATGGAATATTGCCTGTTTTCATTCACCATTCTGACACGTTGTTTCGAAGGTGATACGACTACATATAGAATTGTGCCTAAGCTAAGTACAGAAAGATCGCCTAGTTGGATTGAGAAAAGCAATACCCTAGTAACCAACAAATCGCTTATGCCATCGGATAGTTACAGGCTGCCTGACCTCGCAATTTACCAAATGCTTGCTCGTCAACCATGCTTTATTTTACGATTAATTTTGTAAAAGGTATCATATGAAGTAAGTTCTAGCATACTCGCTGTTGCTGTGTGTGTACATGGCGGTTACATCAGGAAGATTTCGTCAGCGATATTGAGGCATAACTGCCGCCTCTAAGTACGCACCCAACACGGGCATTCCTATGGATGTATTCAATACACACACCGAAGCTAAAGACTTCCTGCCCGAGCCCGTAATTTCTAAAGCAGGAGGATATAATGCAATTACTTCCCTTTCCGAATTCCACGTGCTGTGTACTAATAAGGCGTAAAGGCGCGGGAGGCACGAGCTGTAACATTCTTCCCTGAGAAACTCTCATTGAGAGTGAATGTGAGCGGGTGAGCAGCTCTTCTTATAAATAACACTCACTCTATATTGGCACTGGCGAGGTGGATGCGCCATGTGTGAACTTTTTTCTACACTCGTCCTTTCCTTTAGAATTCATGTGGCACTGTGGTCTGGCTCTTACACATACCTATCGATCCGATGTGTTGATGATGAATCTATCTTTAAGCAAGATAATGGATATGCACATGTCCTGCGGTCATTCTAACTGTTTAAAGGAAGATAACAGTGGTGTAAAATTCGAGATACTCTTAAAACATGTTATTTTCTAAATATAGATGATTGAATAAAGAGCAACTTTGTATTTTGTATCTGCAGATATTGCTATCTCGGGTCGTCAAAGACAGGACACGCACCGGAAACCAAAACTGGAAACATTGATGTAGCTGCAAGTGTTCTATTGTGTGCATCACACATTCACATTTGGCCTTAAGGAGAAACGTGATCTGCATGTAACTGAAACTAGAAATTATTGTCTGACTAATAATCTGATGTCTTTTTACTGTAATTTACAATATTCACAAAGGTAGATACCGAAGAACAGAAGAGCAACAGGTTATTGGCAAAAATTGATTTTTATGTATTTGTCCGTAATATTGAACCGTAATTATTAGGCGTCTTGATGAGTAATACAACCACAATGTTTTCTGTTGTTGCTACTCCAATAAACCATTGTTTTTCTCTGTTAAGTTTATCAAAAATAACTTTTATCGGTACAGATCTGGACAGATGTCCCTAAAAGGAGAGCCTAGCAATTGCGCTCACCTTTGCTCGGGATTGGTTCTTTACTCTTTCACATATTCAGCCCCCCCCTTAGGCAAGGCATTCCGCAACACAGACTATGATTGCAGGGCAGCTATTTTCCGAGACCAGATGACCATTTTCCCCCGTTAAGCAAACCGTCTGGATCACCTTTAACCAGGTTGAAGAGACCGTAGGTTGCGATATATCAATCTGAAGACAATAGAGGCCGTTGTAGGGGGTAGATGAGGTTATTGCGATACTCCTCTAACAATGAAAGTGATAATATACTGGTACTGACAACACGTAGATGCCACTGGCTGTTAGGGGAGAGCTACAATGTCTGAAAGTATGTCTATACCAGTGGAGCAAACCAGAAATTATGGCCGTTCAGGAATTCCTATAAGTCCTAGATTCAATTTGTGTATATCGCGCAATTGCAACCGCAGTGCATCTGCAGATCTCCACAAAACGTATTAACATCACATGTTTAATGTGCCTTTTACATAGCTGTTATCTGATCCATATGTTAAAGGCTTCCTGTACTGGAAAATGTCGATGTATCAGGAATAAGAATAACCTATGATAAGAGGACGCCCTGACTCGCAAGTGATGAAATTATATCCAGCAATTAAGTGGGCCTTTCCACGTGCCCTGTAAAATACAGAAATTGATGTTTGTTTATGTCCCTCATAAATATCCATGACTTATTGATAATTGATATTAGGCTGTGAACATCTGTTTAATTTCTAATCTTTAACATGACTTGCATGGATTTATTCGTGTTGCATAGTACTTTCCCAGCCATTATGTGAGTCTTTGCTACAAATTCTATGCATGTAAAGAGTATCATTCACGTGATATTATCGAGGTGCATTCCCGAAGTAAACCATTCTCCTTGGAAGTTGATACGAGCTGCTCGTTTCAGACTGTGGAGCAGCTCATATTGTCTTGGAGCCTGTGTTGAGCTGGGAATGCGGCCAGCTGAGACCCTGCAGGTCTCCGACCACTTAAAGCGCCTCTTAAAGAATTTATCGATCCCAGCATTCCGCGCGCAGTTGACGGCGGGTACCCGGATGCGGCTCGCCCCCTGGTGATCAGAAGCAGACCCATTTGTGGCAGGGCGTCTCTGGGCAAGCTGTGGCGAAGTGTAATGGTGTGTGAGAGGCATGGGGGTTTAGAATAAATGTCCCGCCCGCTGTCACACATCTAACGCTCTTAGTTCAGCGCTGAGTAGATGTCGTCGCATCCAGTTTCACAGCGACCCTAGGCCGTGCCGAGTCTTTTTTGCCTGTTTGGGTTGTTTTTGTCGCCCTTGCGACCTTACAGGGGGATGCTTTACATTAATGTATAACCTTTCAGGTGTGTCAATATATGGACATCTATATATATGCACGCAGAGAGCCTACTCTGACGTGGGGTATTAGTTTCACAGAGACTGTGATATATGCATATATCACACGTCATATATCTTGCTATTCATAAGCAATATATCAGAAGGCAAGGAAAAGCTCTGGCGATATGGACGAGGGTCCAACCGTCAAGGTACCACGTCCCACCTCATTTAGCTCAGGATATTGTGAAGGAGATTTACTACGCTCTATAATGAAATTCACTTTTAAACGACAACCTGTTTAGCCATTGGCACACTGGCAAAAGATATATCATCAAAACCTCTGGAAAAATCTTGATGGATGTGGTGCATGCATGGCCGTGGTACGCAAGTTCCTGGTTTTACTCACAAACTCATGTCCAATTTAATTACACGCCAGCATGGGATAAGACATTAACAGAGATGACTGACCTGGTGTACTGTATTGGATAATGCAAGTGATGCCTAGATCATTGACAAAAAATATATGTGTGTGTATTTTCCTTGTTCGCTGCTTTCATCCGCTGCATGCCGACAAAAAATAATCCACATATCAGTATCTTATAAAACACAGCATATCATCATGAACTCTTTTTGTCTTTTTTACCTCTTTCGACTACACACAAATGTTAGGACTTGCCTGATACAATTTAGACGGCATATATACCAATCCCGCATTGTGTTAACTAACGTTTTGTGACCGATTATCATCAAATACAACTCCATCGGAGTGTGTTTCCATCTCTTCTTCTGTACATAATAAATGTAATAATTTGTGTTCAATTCAAAGTGATGCCTACTCATGTAGGATTCAATCAACTCGAACACCCCTTGTAATAGTTATTCATCCACGATATTCTGTCGTATAAGTACAGAGGGTGTATTCTAACCAAGTACGAAAAAGGGAGCTGTTCCCGGACCAACCCAGAGCCTGTATGAGGGCCTCTTTTGATTTAGCTCCCCCTACTCTGGCATCAATTATCCAAGCCCCGCCCAGGCGTACGTTAGCTCTATAATGATACGCTAATGAAGCAGGCTTCTATGGGACTCAGCGTGAGAAACAAAAGACCATCCTCCGGGAGCGAACATCAATCATTTTTAATTGCGCGTGGGACACCGATAATCTGGCAGGCTCTATGGAACCTCAGCAGACGATCTGGACGTATGAAATATAGCCCCGTGGTCGTTTCCCGCGTCTCCCTTGCACAACACATGTGCGCGCCAATGAAATGAACGGCACTTCTGCCCATAGACAGTGCAAAACCGGGGCACAGCCGAGAAAGGTAGTACCCTTGGGGATGAAGGAATATGCGTTTGCATGCATTGTAAATGATGGTGGCCACATAGTAGGAGGAATATTGGCCATACAGTAGCAGAAAGCTGAAACATGTTTTTCCACCATAGGTTTTTTCTTAGGATGGGTATAGGCCTTCTTGCATTATAACCACTTTGCATGTATCCACTAGAATAGCATATGTATATTCAATTTTTGTCTTGTTTCACAGGTTTAGCAAAATGGCAAAGAAAATACCCCTATATGTATATGAAATATACATGTAAAGAAACGAGCATCAATGAATTCAAAATATATGTACCTAATATAATGCACATGCCTAATATGAATCATAGTATGAATGGTGCACACGTATTTCTCTATGAGGGATAACTATGATATAGCTCTACATAAGGTAATGGAGCAAGAACTATGGGTGTTTAGTGCATCTAGAGCATATGTAGTAGTATACGAAGAGTACAGTTTTCATTAACGTGTACATTCGGAGGCCAGAGTAGTAAGGGGCCATCCATAAAGTACGTACGCACTGAGGGGGGTGTGGGGGGGGGGGGGGTGGGCAAAAATTTCTGAAATGTTGCTTATGCTCCTTCTATGTTATATTGCGTACAAAATCAGGAGGTGGGGTGGGGGGGGGGGGGGTCCAAAATTCAGAAATTCTGCGTACATACTTTATGGATGGCCCCTAACCGTATTCCTAGTTATGTTCGATTAATATAGCGACGGTATTTCGAACTATATCGTGTACGAAATCATATAAAAGTAGAAGTGTTAAGTCATAAGAGTTGGCTGGAGTATATTATAATTGAGAAATACTACAATCAGCCCGATGGACACCTTCTTAGACTTTAACACGAGCATAAAACATGACGTACATGAATTCTCACTTCTTAAAACACTTTCGGAATAGAATTAAATAGTGCACTACACTATGCTGAGAAATAACAAAGCAAGCACTTCCCTATCGTGATAATGAGGTATAAACTGGGACAGCAACGCTGATATATTATTCTGATAGCGCGAACTAATCAGCCAATAGGCCAATTTTGGTCTGCGCAATTTAATCAAATTGTGAACTTTTCCACATGGGAATGGACCACATTGATTGCCTTCATGTATTTTTTCAGGGGAGAGTGCTATGGCTTTCCCTTTTGTGACATTTTTTGTCCAGAATTGGTAATTACTAGACTAATGTTATGAATTCTGTATGAAGTTCCCCCAGCTACCACCTGGCCATCCTCCTGAGGTTAATTAGAACTTAATTAACAAAACACCACATTAGGTTAGAGTTTGCGGTGAAATCGATGACTTACATATACTCCTTCACGAAGCCCGCTTTAAACAGAATGTGAATTTTGCTTTCATTATAAATTACAGGTATTTTTTTTAATTAATTCAAGCTTTATACTACATGAGCATCAGTCAACTTGGACTAGTTTTATGGCCCATGCAGTGGGCAGATTACACATTTAGACATAACTAACATAGGTTCAATAGACCCAAATCTCAGTGGTTCAACCACTGGTCCCTTTCAGGGAAAGCAAAACAGTATTTGTTGCACATAGACTAGTGCCATAGCAAATCACAAGAGTTTTTGGTGTAGCATTTAGCACCCATCGGCGATATAACCATTGTACAGGTACATCCTTGATATGATGAATGTTTGATTCCAATTCGTGAACTATATCTGATACCAAGTAATACATTATCATATTTGGGTCTTCCACATCAATTCCTTGAGTCATAAAATGAATTTGCAACACAAGTCTGATGTAACCTTATAACAATTAATACTGTCGCATCGAGAGTATTAATTGTTTTAAGGTAATTTACACTATCATGGTCAGCTCAATAGAAATAAATATTCCACTGCCATGTGATAACAAGAATATATATTATGTGCATTTATATTCATATTGCATTATGATGTGTACTCGTAAAGGTTCCTGAAGAAAATATCTATAACACCGACTAGAAGGCAACCAGGAACTTAAAATAGATTCACATGTGTTGAATGTACAACATGTGTATTTATACCTCCAGAATTTATTCCTGAAAGGAGTTTCAAACTAGATCAATAAACACTTCATCCCAAACCCATTATATCCCCCTTTCTATGCTACCTTGATGAGCAATTCCATGTCATAGATATCACATATCACTTGACTAGAATCCTGATAGACCAGGTCCTTTTTTACAGCGCTTTATTTTATGAAGCCCATTACCTCCCAACCAGCGTCAACTCATCTCGAGTCTCTGCTTGGCGCGCGAAATGGGATTGGAGAGGATATTGGGAAAAGTCATCGACTCGTTCGGATATGTGCCGTCTACTGATAAGGAGGTGTGGTCAGAAAATGTTTAGAGAATCAAATTTTAGCGAGAGACTAAACATCGTATATCCAATCAAAGACCATCTAATAGAAATAATACTTGTACTATAACTGGATTGTAGTATTGATTAGTGCTGTAGCTATGTAATATCTGCGATGTAATCTAATTCTAACGATGGATGATCCAAATGAGTGGATAATTAGTGATCATATACCAACATGATTTCCATCGACTTGGCAACTTCCAGAATGATAAAAAAAAAAAAGGTCAACGTGGAATTAAATTGACGGATACAGGAAAAACGGCAATAACAGAAGTGTGACGGTACCAAGAGGAATCTCCGTTTAACTAGTGTGGAATTGTTTTTCACGGGATCTCTAATCCCCCAAACACGCGCACATAAAAAGAATTCCAGGCAACGAGGCAATCTAATGTTTAGATTGCCTTGTGCAGCTGGGTGAAGGGTATCTTTTCCTGGGGGCCCCACAGTAAATTATGTGTAGCGATGGCCCTTTAGTTTTCGTGTCATCTTACTGGTATCAAATTCACATTTGGACAATCTGCCATGGCGACGGACTTGGGGGGGGGGGGGGGAAGCCGCAATTGGCTTTTGTAGGGAGGTCGCGCCGTGTGAGATTGGTAGCTGGTGGGTTGGCGGTTCTGCCTTATCGCCGTCGTACACGACGGTCCCACTGCCGCCACCATTCCAGAGATTGCCTTTCCAAAAGGATGTCACGGGGAAAATACTTGCCGCCAAAAAGTTTTTGGTTTCTCATCTATGAGCTTTTCAAGAAGACAGAGAAGCAGGCAGCCAGTAATCTAAAACATTTTAGATAGAGAAAAATGGAGGAAATAACAGAAAATGATAGCACCACCAATCTTCAACAACTATTGACAGGGTTTATTTCGGAGGGAACAGTTTCTGCATCGTGATAGAGCAACATTGATTTACGCAAGTAAATCTCAGGTGTCATTCTTATGAATAATATTCCACGCCAGTCCGGTGTGAATCGCATTCCATGTCGGTATTTTCATGTTCTTGGATTTCTATGACGTATTAAACCCACTCCAAACACGACATCTCGCCACCTTCACACCCCTACGGTCCCAAGCGTCAAAATGGACAAGAAACGCGATATATCTATCGCGTGGCCTTCCCCTTAATCCCCCTCTGCCCCATGTGACCCTCGTGAGACCCTCGCGAGATCTCGGCATGGTCGCCGACGCTGCGAGAGTAAGGCTGCCAGCCCGCGGCTCAGACTGTGAGCACTTAACCTTCACGTGCCTGTAGGACCGAGCACCTCGCTATACCAACAGCTCATTCCATCATACATGAAAAAAGACAATGCTGCACTGTGTTATTTATACAGCCCAGTATATTCCATACACCCATGTGACAATGTAGGCCACCTTGCAGCTGTTTTACTAAATCTAAAGGATACTATCAAGGCATAATGAATAGATAGTGCACCAGTTTGATCTTTCCTATCGATTATCTACTTCAATAGTTTGCTGATCGATCACATGTGCTGAGAACAGTTTGGAGATTGTGCCACGTCACAGTGCCATTTCGAATATATACTATGCCTTCCGTACACGCAAGCAATACAGATACCCGCTACTTTGTTGGATGCAAGAGTGAGTTGCTTGAAAGTTGCTTTATATAGGTTGCAAGAAATGTGATATGACAGTCAAATGATGAGGGCATCTCATTACGTTTGAGACCCTTTGGCTTTTACCATCTGTTATCCACTGGAATGTAAATTCGGACTGTATTACAATTTTCAATAAGTCAAGTACATGTTTTAATGTGTACAGAACTACTTCAACGAAAGTCTCTATATTGCATTAGCATTATAGTCTAGATTTACATTAGATATGATTCTCCCAGAGTATCTACATGACTTGCATCCCAGATAGAAATGTTTTAATTGTTCTTGAGTACACTTCATTGCCTTAAAGTTGTCTACGATATGAGATGTCCTTACGGCTGTTAATTGAGATGTCTTAGCTCCGGTTTCGTGTCTGCACTACTAGTGATACTCTTAGAAAGATTAATAAGTGTCGTGTCCAATGCTCATTGTCCATAGGACAGTAGGGAGTGTCCTATGCCGAGGAATCACTATTCCATTTTAGTATTCACTTCCAAACAAAAAAGCCACATAAATTCAGATTACCAGGAAAGGATAAGAAGTGAGAAAACAAGAAATTTAGAAAATAGAAAGAGACTGAGGCCCGTAACAAACACTTAAACCCTATTCATTAACCCTTCCAAGATAACCACGAATTTTAGACATTGAATTGAGGAGTTGTATTTTTAAGAGAAAGACTCATCTTTCTTTAGGTCTTTCATGAAAATGAGAGAACATTTCAGACGTCTTAGAATTAGGTTCATTGGACGGAAACATAGGATATCAGGGTTAGATTTCAGTGGGAGTCTGTGGGAAAATAATGCTCGCAACCACGTGACCGACCTGGCGTTCCCCGGAGCTGGCCCCTAACCACCTTCCCGTTACTGGGAGCACAGGGCGAGTAATTCCATTAGGCCCCAGAACGCCACAACCAGTGGCCACTTATTATTGCTTATTGACTTAGGTCTGAGAGGGGTGGCTGTGCCGGCGGCTACCTGGTCCACAATTAGCCCCTCCCGGAGGCCACCACGTCCCATCAATAAGCTTCAAACAGCCACGGCATGCACAACCCGTACCCAGGGGATGAGACCAGGAGAGGAATGAGAGACCAGGAGGAATGTGTATAAAGGCAGCAGGGTGTTGACAGATGAGGGGGTAGGATGCTGGAGAAGAGCAGAAGGGAATTTAGAAGGGGAATAGGAACAAAGAGCAGGAGCAGCGCAGTGGATGAACTGGAACAACACTGGGGCAGTAGTCACCGAAATGGCAAATGTAATGAAAAGTTCAACATAGCTGATGAAGGGTTATGAAATACTTGCTTTGGTTTGTTATCAATAGATTCACAAGCATGTTTGTAAATGAAAAAAGTATTTCAATTTTACAAACATTTCTACTTCTTGGCAGCATTGGATATAATATATGGTGAACCCACCTACCGTAATTGTAATAACACAATACACATGTACGTAAAAAAACAGGACGTAACATTACATAAGGGTTCATTCATGATATGGATGCTCTTGGCGATATGATTCCTTTCATTTGTCTTCACATGAATATATCTAACTTTGAAACACTCTACTTGCACTTCCTAAACATTGCCTGAATGAAGATAAACAGTTGTTGAAGAGAGTTCAGAGAATCAACCTAAAAAGTTAAACCTGCCATCCTGGTGAATGATCCCTGTGCGTTACTCAACGGTGCAACAATAACTGCTTCTATTTCCGTTCTGCTCGGGCCGAGTTAATAAAAACAAAGACCTGAAAAGCGGGATATCAATCTGTTCCTTCCTGTGTTCTCCCGTGTCGTACTTTCGCTAGTTCCCGCCGAGGCATTGTCGTTTTGTTGCAGTGTTGGGAAGGTACCCGGCGGAGCGCGGCGTGGTATCAGAACGAGGCCTGACCTCGGTCCATCATTCTCACGCGCCGGTCATAAGCGAAAGCGCCGACATCCGGGTCCTTCATTATGCCCCGACGGCATATCCCGGCGGCATTGGAGATCACGTTGGGGGAGTTGTATGGTGACCTGACTGCAGCCTAAAGCAGGTAAGCCGCTTCTTTCTCTGCATCGGCGTGTGAGCTGTACTCTCTATTTATACGTGCTATTATATACAGGGCTTTCTATCTGCACCAGCCATCTATACACAGCACCTACACCGGGATGCCCCACCTTCTCATTGGTTCGGACAGCACATCATTTATATTGATTTCAGAGATGCATTATTATTGTTATAATGTTGACATTCACTATGTCCTTATGATGGTCAACACTTTCATTTGAGTGAGAATTGAAAGAAGGGGAATAAACGGAGTCCAATGACAGACTGAGGTGCACGGGATAAATGTGAGTTGAAACTAAATACTCGGACAATGAATTGAACATGGCTGCAAAGCAGCTCTCGGCAGTCACATCCATTCGCGCGTTCCTATCATTTCCTTCGCATAAAATGTCGGTTGCGGTGCATTCTTGATGTTCAATAAGACCGGTTTGTCCCTATGAAACGCCGGTCGGCATGGTGGTTGGCAGGTTCCACACAGATTGTCTCATTGTGTTAACCGAAATCCGCCCATTCTTCATTGTGAATTAAAGCCTTTTGAATGACACTTGACCGGCCGACAAAATCCCCGCCAGGCCAGAGGCCCGCCATGCACTTAATCTATTCCCGGCCCCTCGAGCATCAATCAAATCGTTTCTATAGAGGCTTCAGCAAAAACCCCCGCGTGGGAGGCGTCAATGAGAGAGGGGTCGACCATAGCAACGCGCTGTGGGATATCTCCTATAGTCAGATCGGTTGTATGTGTCCCTTTTCATGTCTGAATATAGGCTTTCTCAATGCTTTTCAAAAACCTGAGGACGCTAAAAGGACGCCTACAGCTGGAGCTCACCGTAGGAATAGAATGTAGGTTTCGTTGTGGGATGTGAGGAGACAGAAAAGAGTGAGGAAAAACCTCTTATGCATAAAAGATTAAATGAATCTCCAAGAGGGAGAAGGCCACATGCTGGATTCATTGGATTCATCGGATTGTGTATACGGTAATTCTATGACATTCATCAGCATCTCCTTTTATGCAATAGCTATACATAACATCTGAGGTGTAATTCAGACACTGAATATGTCATGAAGAAACTATATAAATTCCCAATGCTCTGTCCCACTGAGGACTGTGGCATATGCCCCCACAATGGTACCTGGGGTCGAGACCTAACTGTACCTCCGGTTTCCAGCACGGCACGAGAATTCTCTTCTGGGCATAGGGTGAGACCCGTTCGCCCTCTAGTCAGCTCGTGGTGTCGGTGAGGGCAGGTCGAATGGGCACCAGGTTGCTAAGCCTCCAGCTGGTCAATTCATCAGTATTCACCCTAGCACCGGCCCACTTTGACCAAAGTGCATAAAACGACCATTACCTCGCAGGGTCGGCCTCGTGGCCCCACGGGCCCTAAATGGGTCCCGACTCTTTCTGCGCGCCTCGCCCCTCATCAGGCCCTACATGGACACGGGCCCACGTGGGAACATGCCCGCCATCAGTGTGTTAGCGGAAATGGAACACGCGGGAAAGAGGGAGAAAAATATCTTCCAGGAGATCGAAAAGGGCGGAAAGCCATGGCATGGAGGGCGTTCGGGAAGGAAAGGTGGAATCAAGCGGTGGACGGGTGTTAAGGGGACGGAGGTGATAAGGGAGGGAGGGAGGGGTGTTGGGAAAGGGAAGGGGGTGTTCTTGGGGTTGTCAGGTCTGCCTATAGCGGTGATATAAGGTTTAAATGTAAGCTTCAATATGCTGTTATGGTAACAGCCTGAACGGCCAGTATTGGCGTGGTCTCCATGGCGAGGCTGCTGTGGTTACCATGCCAACGCTTTGCTTGTCCGCCCTCGTGTTCGCACTTTCCCCTGTGGGATTGATGTGAGTCACGCTGCTGGGGTTCCAGCGTGCCACAGCGTGGGCCAAAGCAAGACAAAGCGTCGGTCTCTACAGCTCCCCCTATTCGCCCCTCCACAGCCCTCTGCTGGCTGCCCTACATGGTCACTGACACACAAAAACATCTGCCCGCCCGCTGTACACCCATCCCGCTCCCGCGTCTTACACCGTCCCGCGTGGGGCTGGCCCAATTTGTTCTGCTGTCTCTCCGAGGGCCATCAGTGAGGAGTAATGGCCGTGTTGGTAAGGGCGCCGCTGAAGATGAACTCTCCCTCCGTGTCCTAACGAGACGCCGGCGTGTTCAGGGTATATCTCCAGGTGCGACAGATAGGAAATGGTACGGTACGAGGTGGGAGACTAAAAGTCAACTGCTGTGGAAACGCGGTGGAAACTGTGGTCGACGCGCTACCGGAACGCGCGGCGGGACGCGCGCCACCGACACCCAATCACAATCACCGACCTATTGTGGCTTTCCGGTCGGCAGAACACCAAAAAAGAGCAGCGCGCCACATGCCGTGGGAGGAGGGTGTGCTGGTGGTGGTGGTGGTAGTAGTGTGTGTGTGTGGGGGGGGGGGGGGGGGGGAGGGTGATGGGCGTGGCGCCGGGCAGTCACCCACAGCTCCCTGAAGCTGAATTCGGGGAAACAGAGACGCAGTAATAAACGTGACGAAAATTCATACGACACTGAAACACGATCTCCTCACATCCATATTCATTAGTCATTGAAAGGGATGTGTGCGATGTGTCACATGATGAATTATTGATACCCGCCTGATGCTGGTTTATTGTCTCTATATGTGGCTGAAAGTGGAGATGGGGTTGCATTTCGTGTCATGTTTTAGTGTAGTCACCACTACATGGGCTCATGGGTCTGTGGGTGCTATAAAGCTTCCGCAGTCCGTGGGCGTGTGGCATTGGGCCCGAGTCCAGTCAGCGGACTACTTTGCCATCCTGGCGGTCGGTCGGCGAACTAGACCACGGTAAATAGAGGGACGGACAGCGCGTCCGGTAAAGGCAGACGTATATTGTCACGTGACTGGCAGGCGCTAATATGGGCAAATACGGCGGGCGGAAGGCGGGAAAGGGACGCCGGGTATCTGTCGGCTCCCCTCATCAGGGGGAGGAGTGATGGAGAGGGAGAGAGGGTGGTGAATAGGCCCTTTTCCACTGGGAATATATCCGTATACAGGGACAAATATATGAAGTAAGGGCTGGGGGGAACACATTCGGAAAATGTGTGACTAGGAAAGGCTAAAAGTTATTTAGTATTTTAGAAAGGGAGAATACACTTTGTAAATATTAGGGAAACGAGGGGAGGAAGTCAAGAAACCTGTTTGAATGATGTATGAGAAGGATAAAAACATAGGGATATGAATGATGATGGACGAATACATGGTAGTGCGAAAGAGGCGTATGACTTAGGAAGATAGTGAATTAGGAAGAACATTGTGTACATAAATCATGAATAACACGAAAAAGAAAACTAGAAATTAGCGCCTTTTGCAGAACATTCATATTGAAATAACTTCAGTTTGGAAGATGGACGGACCTGACGGGTAACGAAGTAGAACTGCGCGAATAAATATATAAGATCCAGACACACCAGGGACCAACTATATGCTGAAGTAGGAGTACAACAGCTGTAAGGGCAGAATTAATCATAGATGATGGTATACACACAGGATGACTATAGAAAGGAGCACAAACGGAAACACTTACAGGGGAAAATATAGCAAAGCTGGAGAGGACCTGCATAAAGAAATCACCGAGAGAGGGAACGAAAGGAGAGAGAGAGAGAAAGAGCGAGGAGAGGCTACTGTCCCATTCGCTACCTGGCTCTTTTATCGCCCACTTCCGGTTGGGCAGGGTCAGGGATGAGTCTCCTGGTATAGAATGGCCTTCCTCCCGTGGTCCATATTGCGAAGGTGGCTTTTCACCAAGTCTCGTGCATCTGCATATTATGAGATGGTCAGTCTTATCATATCTTATTTTACCGAGGGAAAAAGAAGGTTGTATGGTCAGGTCTGTGTCTATCATCCTATTACTGACATTGGACCTGTTTCAATAAGCGTACCCCTCCACCTATCTCTACCCCTGCCGATGATATTGTAACTTATTTGATTGCCATGACCTATGAAACCATACGGACTTATAATACAACACCACGTCCTCAATGCAATCAATAGAATTTCCATATTCAGGATGAAGGTAAATTCAGTAAGCGCCGGCTGGTAACATGCTGATGCACTGTCATCGACCATCTGGAAATTAAATCGAATGGTCCCCAAAAAGACATGCTAGGTGGGGGTGGGTCATAACCACATATATATCCGCATGGTTGCACATTCTTAGGGAAAGGCGGTATCGTACCAGGCCTATCTCCAAAGTACCGAATCGTGTGACAGGAAAAAGTTAAGTGGGTTGCCACTGCCGTGGCCTTTCCTGTGTTCAGTTACTTTAGCTCGGACTATCTGTCATCCGCAGCTCGCAGTCTGTCGAGCTCCAGGGCCCATACACACTGCCCCATAGGAGGTTAGAGGAGTTACGGAAGATGGGCTGGTGCAAGGACATCATGAAGGGAGGGGCGAGTTGGGACATCACATCATTGCGAGGGGGATCAAACAAGTACACACCCGTCGACCTTGTTGACAAGTGATCGCAAGGCAATGCTGTCCCCAGGTCCAACATCGACACGACGTTGCCATTTGGGGCCCTTGCGATAGGCGACCTAAGTCGCCCCGCCGGCTGTGTTCGGTAATTGCACGACCAATTTCCCTATATATGAGTATTCACATGAGTGATCAAGTTACCATATGGTTTATATGGAGTATTGGTGTTTTATTATGATGCTATAGAATCTCAAGTTCCTTTTAATTTATCATAATTGATCATTGGTATTGACTTACACGGCTTGCTGGTTACATGAGGTAAACAAACAAAATACGCCAATGTTTTATTGGTGAAATTAAATATTCTTGATAAAACGTTAGGCTATATATTACCGATTGATTGATATAAACTGATCTTAATTTTACCATTCGAAACCTTATCAAGATATAATCATAAACTTTCTTAAGGAAACTTAACAGACACCACCCCACATACCTCGGTGTAATACTTTGTGTGAATAAAAGCGGCTTTATGTTTTTATTTTTTTTTAAACATGGTTTGATTAAATTCACTCAGTCTAGTTTTGAGTAATCGTCGCTAAACTTTGAATTATTTAACGCTCAAACTACGGGTAACATTAGTCACCGACATCCCACCTCCCTTCCATCGAGCATCTGTTTCAATGGTTTGTATGTATATGCATGTGATATGCAGAGGCCTACCTATAGACTGTGGTCGAATTCGTCTATCCTAACCGTATGTATTTCAGATTGAAGAGTGCTATTGCGAATTTAGTTTGAAATTGTCAATTCAGCATACTTCGGGAAGCTGTTCAAACTAATCGCCATTAAATTCTCTTTCAAGAGCTGTTCCTCTCTTGGTTGCATGTTAACAAACCCTATTGGATTGACGATGATCATTTTAATAACCCCATCCAATACTTTTTTCTCGAGAGGTAATGGCATCACTGAAACTCTACCTCACCGAATATAAAAGGATTAAATTGTTTCAAAGATAAAATGCTGCACGAAAACGATGAAAAGGGGGAAGCATAGTGTCATAAGCTATGGTTAATTGCCTTTGGGCAACTCCAACGTGGTAGGCATGGATAGTGATTTACGAACGTGGCCGCTTGTAGTACAAAGTCGGCGGTAGGATGTGGGCCGGGGATAGATGTGCTGGTGGGTCGCTCGCTGTAGGTAGTAGTAGGAGGAGTTGGGGCTCTGGCGCGGGCTACGCCAGAACCACGCGCGTTGGTCCGCCCAGTCCGCAAGTCCGGATGCCTACCCACCAGCCCGCAGGCCGCATACCGCTCAACGGCTTGCAGTGTGACCGGCACGCGAGCGCCAGGCAGCCGTGGGCCGCTCTAACGGAGTGAATTCACGCGGACACGGAGTGTAACAGGAGGACCGTGCCCAAACACAGGATGTCCTGAGCCCGCTGTCGCCTTCTCCAGGGTGTCCAAAAGGGTATCCCTGACAAGAGGCTCGATCCAGGCCCCCCGCCTGCCGCACGCGCTCAACTTGCCAGCGCATTCACACGCTATCCCATCCCCACACACATACAGAGAAACGCACACGGGCCACTCGACCCGGCCAGGGTCCCGGGAGAGTCGGGGCCGCCGTGGCCGGAGCAACGGCCGGGGCTTGAGGGGCGGGGCGCGGCGGGGTGAGAGGCTGCGGGGTAGAGCGGAGGGGAGAGGAGAGGCGAGCGGCCAACACCAAACAGTGGGCGGTACACTCACCCTCTCACTACTCACACAGGCAGGGAACACGGCCCGGCGGGGGCTTCGCGATCACTCTCCGCGCAGATAGATGGACCTGACACCCAGGAGGGAGTATACTGCCGGCGTGATGTGGTAGATAGAGCCAGAGGTGAGTGTCAGTGTATACTTATCAGTCCAACTTAGGATGATTCTCCATGGCCCCTGCACTGCGATGGTAATATTGATGTGAAAGCCACAACCCCGGGACGCCTCGGGCTAAATGTAGCCGACAGCAGGCTGGCATTTCACTTGATGTTACCAAAGTTTTATAATTCAGTTATTTTACTGCTGAGTTATTAATTGCCACAGCTCGGCTCACTTCTGCAAGCAAGAGAAATACCTCTGTCATTAGGTGTCTCATATAACCATTTTAATTCGGTTCTGACCTCAACGTCCCATCGGTTTTTATAGAAATGGATCAGAATGAGTTATCGAGTCACAGTACACGGTTTTCATGTTTCAAACATTCGCCTTAAAATTGAATTGAGCAGTCTCAATCTGCGGACGTCCTCCTGTAATATAAATATACCATTTCGGGAAATCAAATCTCCAATGACATTTTCAAAGTTTCATTCATACCTTGAGAGCGTGAAAATACCAAGTGGTACTAAGATATTTGAAACGTGGAGTGTTCTGTTCCTGAGCAGGTTTGATTTCTTGTGGAACCTTCTCAGTTCCTTTCGTACGACTGAATCATTCGCCAAACTATAAAGCATTAACATATTACTTGATAATCCATGATGTTAAATCTTTTTGCATAATTTACAATTCGGTTATCATGAACAATCTGCACTAATAAGATGAAGCTTGTCCGGAGAAAAGGACAATTTTCGTGCATACGATTTGACCAACTTTTTATTTCTGAGCATATGCAATTTGCATCCAATTCCCTTTTTCATTACTTAGAATTATGAATTATCATTCCGTAGGCATCAAGTCTTTGAAATAAGTAAAGACATATTATCTCGGTTGGCCAGTATCTGTGTTTGATCCACATCCACAATGTTGTATGGTATTATAGAAATTGTTACTGAGGATAGACAAGTCCAAGGCATATGCTCCGATACAGGGCACCCACCCTGTGATATGGGCTCGGCGTCTGTAATCGTTGACTATGTTCCATAATGACATTCAATGATGGGGTCCAAGGAGAAGCAATCCACTATTTATAGCATACATCTCCATCTTATGTGATAGATCTATACTTGGACTGGCTATCCCGTCTTCATGTGTGGTTTTCTCTCATGACCAGCCGCTAGGTAAGACTTACACATCTCACCTTCCGACAAGCCACAATCCCCCCATGATTACCTTCATTCACAGAGCTTAACAGAATAAGAGCCTGGCAGAAGTGGCCGCTAACCTTGTTATTAGAGACCTCTAACGGTCGTCTGGGTGGGCGGGAGGCATTACAAGACGAGCGAGTGATAGGCTGACCAATTACATCCAGCCTTACCTTACAGATGACAGGCCCGCAGCCAGAACCCGCAATCCGCCCGTCCTAATGCTCGATCCGGGGCCTGGGCCACTTACCTAGCATAAGTGATTGATGGACGTCCGGGTCAAAGTTCATTCGTGTCCATGAATATTCCTCGTTAAGTCGCCAAGCCCCTTTACCTGTATCTATCATGTTTACGTCCTAAGGGGCAGAGAAGGGGGTAAGGTGGAGGGAGAGAAGGGGGCCTGTCTGGAAGGCTTACTACGACTTGATCAAATCTTATCTGGGTCACTGACAAATCTCGTTAACTTTGCAACGTGGCCAGGCCCACAAAAGAAAACCCGATTTAGGAGAATGACGTTAGGAATGAATCAACCCTGGCAGTCTTCACCGAAGGAGGTGAGAATTGCTTTGACGTCCATTGGAAGCTTATTAGATGTTTTTAATTACGAAATCGGAGCTTGCCAGCTGTTAGACAGTAACATATTGAAGGCAACTGACATATCATTGTAGTGGAGGCAAGAGCGACCATGGAACCTGGTTAGTTGAGGAGCGACCAATGTCATACCATAGTCAGATGGAATCTGTGCACAGAGGATGATAGGAAGGCAATAAAGCACAGCGGAACGACCGGGGCCTGAGCACAGCTCGTGCGTACCCGAATCATGCCCTTATCAATATGCTACACACCCCTCCCCTTGGAGTACATTTTGTTTATGTCCGCAAGAGGCTATACATATATAACTATGTGTTTGCAGAATGTTCCTGATAAGCTGGTATTACAATGCCCTTCAGTGCCTTTATATAGGCAGTACCGTATATTGATGTGTTCATATTCCCGAACGTATGTGCCATAAACCTTGCTTAACCAAGGCTTTGTCACAGCGGAATGCTTCATATGGTAGAGTAAACTAGATCACAGATCTGCACAGAGATCAATAAAGGTGACGAGGTTATTGTCGGTGAAGGAATAGGTTCCTTACTGGAAAGAGACAACCTATGACACACGTACAATGATGACTCAACATTAGTAAAATACTACGAAAAATAAACGAACATACATTGTAATATAAATGAAAGCTTATAATCTATTCTAGTAATACATGTTGTATGAGGCCGTTGTTTCAAATGATATTGGAAATAACTTCTGACTCAACATTTCTATCTTCGTTTCAAATATGTTATTTCATTATTGGTGTGCTATTTAGAAAGGGTAAATTGATATCATAGTGTCATTGCTATGTAAAAAACAAAAAATATCGGAGTAGCTCAGGACATGTAGAGTTAAGACAATTCCGATATAAATGGCTACATTACCATCTAAACCAAAAATGATTCTGCTTTTATTTCCTCCTGATTTGAAACAAATATTTTGTGCCAAATCTCTAACACTTTTCCCTGCCCTTTTTACCTTTCACCAAGTTTCTATTTCTATTGTATAGCTCAGTTCCTAGATAAGAGTTCGATTTGCCAATATACCACGAAGCATTACTCTCTACCTTTTAGTGACCCTATAGCAATATACTGCCACATAAATGTGATGATAGGGGTAGATGATGTACGTGTATCGCGGAAGTACATACGACAACTTCCTGTAAAATGTATGAACCTTCCTCCTCAGTCCCAGTATTCACCAAGGTTCTGAGGCTTTGGGACGCCATCCACGATTGCCCTACACCTCCACACTGACTGACATGACTTCTATGGAGGATGAATTGAATCAGAACCGCTTTAGAGGAAGCAGGTCGGTGTGGGCGGCAGGCGGTGCTCTAGCCGGGCGAAGAACAACCCATTCTCAGCGTGTCCCGGCCGTGTCTACCGGAATAAGCGGCGCGAGCCGGGGCCTGTCGAGAGAGGCACGTGCTCGGAATCATTAATGCCGCACCGGGCTGGCGGCCTGCGGACCGTTGCCACGATGACACATCTGTTCTGGTACTGACTCAGTACCCCAGACTCGCCCAATGACCCCCATGCCCGCCGCCACCATTGTTCTGCCTGACCTCAGAAGTAGTCCGCCCCTTCTACCACTCGGCACAGTGGTCGTGCCATGCCCGTGCTACGCTCGTGTCCATCATGCAGATTGGCGGCTAACTCTCGTCGCTCTCCACCCCTATTTCCCGACAGGAACTATAACTGCGACTGGAGACCAGCTGTACGGCCGCGCCCCGGGTTAAGTGGCCTAATATAAGAGTCGCTAAGTTTGTTATTCCCCGCCGGAACTACTTTCCGCTCCATGACCTCTGCTTAAGTTTTTTACCCATCGCAGAACCTTATATATGTGCACTGCTCGAAAGGCCAGGCCAGAAATGAAATAACCCGGAGCAGAATCTATTCCCGCGGCGGAGTGTCAGCTCTAACTCTTCAGCAATAGAAATTTCCCTGCGACAATTGAAAGCACGTGATTCCATGAAATAATTTATGAGAGCGACACAAAAAGTAGGCTGAACATCTGCGATGGTTGTCTATTTGCTGTCAGGCCCACTCCCAGCATATATGATTGATATTCGAGTTGTTTAACCACGGGAAAGCCCGGCTGCACGCGAGGCCCCCTCTCCTGGGGGTGTTTGATTGGCGGGCGCCGCTGACATCGGTCTGCTGTTGGGGGCGGGCGGCGCGTGCCCGTGCTATTGGCGTAATATCCAGTTGTAGAATCACCGCCTGACATGCGAGCGGCCCGTCAGCTCTTAGCGGGCCGTGTGTGGCGGGGTACCGGGGGCGGGATGGTGGGAAGATGGGGTGGAGCGGGGGCGAGCAGGCCCGTGGTACATTGTGAGCTGCTCTCTCCTGCCTCCTGTTACCTACACTTGGCCGCTCCCCCTGCATACTGTGATGGGACCCTGATGGTAGCTGGTGGCTTCAAATGGGGCGATTCATCCCCAGTCGGCCATGAAGCCACTGCTGCAAACGATCCCCTTCCCGACTCCGAAGCTGCACAGGTCTGGCCTCTCTCCGTGAGGCATTTCATGCAGCACATGTATACACATGCAGAGTATATATGGCTGGCCGTATACACGTGCAGAGTATATATGGCTGGCCGTATACACGTGCAGAGTATATATGGCTGGCCATACCTTACACTTCTCTCACTCCTTTCACACACCTTTTTACACAGTAACTATATATTTATTGTCCACCTAATACAAAGTGTCCATAGAAAACACATGTGTGTATGAATATACAAAGTGGATACGGATATATTGTATGCTTGGGGGAGATGCACATGGAATAATGATGCGTACGGAAAAACTAGTGCATATCTAAAATGAACTTAATACGAGATGCCACTTGGCCAAAAAAGGTGAATAATAGATAAAATACAGACTGGTTTCTGCGAGGATATTTTAGTAGAATCAACTCATCGGAGCATACGACATATGTATCTGAATCCAGTCAATGTTGTATATCTATACAGTCCTGAGCCTTGCTCCGTATGTTACAGGTAGGGTCATACGCATGCATGGTATATAGGACGATGCCAATCTGACTGCCTTTTCCAATTACAACACATTGTAATTCTCGATCCAGTGTATATAGTGGCACGTGCTCACACAGCGACAACCGGGGAATCTTTATGCTGATATTGTTTCCCAGGTAAAACTAATAATTTGACGGACAGAAAATGTGAGCTGTCCACCAAGATGATTAAAATGAACTGAGCTGGTCATTTTACATGGCAAGCGACATGCGCGCCATTTGTGTCATTCTAAACACAGGTTATGAATTGTGATTAAAGAAAGAAAGGAAAATCTTTTCATGCATCAAATATGGCATATTGGGAGGTGCGCATATTTCTAGTAGATATGAGTCTCTCACAACCTCTTCATTTCAGCAATTTCCTCAGCAAGGCAAGCCATGTCTGATATGAAGTTATATATCTATATACCACTTACCTAAAGATATTAACCAATACAGGGATCCTTATGTGACATAGAAATTAGGTACAATTATTGGATACCTCCCTCTACCTCACATCCCCTGGTGAGTTATAGACTCCTGTGTCGTTCCCTGAGTTACGACGCTCGTCTGGACCGTCCATTAGACATTGTTAGGCACATTATTCTCTGCCCTTTAGCCCCAGAACGATCTCACCGGCTCCCCCAGCTGCTAGCTCACCCAGGTCAGCGTATCAACTGAGGATCAGATGGCATGCAGAGAATAGCATCCTGCTGAAACTACCCGGGATTCTCCTGATAAGCCTACATAGGGCAGACTCCCGTCCATTTGTTGAGCCATATTATGAGGCATTTTCTTCATCTGAGCACCCTTAACGATGCCCGCCAGCGTTCTCTCCCCTGGTCTTAAAGTTGAATTACCCCATGCTGTCCTTGTATTGAGCTGTAAACTTGTCCCCTGGTTGTTCGATTCCTCCTGTGTATCGTGAAGTACTGTCCAGCCTACCGCTGATTATCAACCGTATCACATAGTGCTACGAAAATCCTCCGTTCCTTTTCACATTTAATTAAACAAATTTACTATTAGATTTCATCCCATAGTCCAAGCCACCATAACTATTGTAATCTATTTTAGATGTATAAAATTTTCGAAGGTAGTTATTCCGAAACGATGCCCATAGTGTTTAGACTAATTTACAGGTGCAGAGACATGACGTTTTGAATTAGATAGGTAACTCAAATTGACCCAAAGGTAGTGTCATGTAGGTCGGTTTTGAATATAAATATACCTTCGAACCCTGCCAATGTGACTAAAGTGTAGATTCTGGATGGGTGCCCTAAATAGTCGGAGAAGAGTTTACTTTGGCGGACTGAGTGCTTACTGTCATTCCTATTGTTATTAGATTAGGAGAATATTCAGTACAATCTCGTCGGGTTGATCCCAATTACCTCAGATATCCACTTAGACTATATAGTCCCACGAAGAGCGGAATGTCTCCTTCCATGCATTGCCATTCATGTATTCTGGACCACATTCCTAATATCGACTACTTCAGCATTCCAGATATCATATAATCCATCTATTCTACTTGTTCCTTGTTCGTACTGACACGGCTACAAGGACGTTCATTTTACTGTTGCACACTTCATAGTCATGTGCATTGGCAAAGCTGGACGGGAAAGCCCAGGTTAACACATCTGACTGAGTGTGTGTTCCCCTTTAGTAAACAGTCCCAATATGAATTGAAGCTTTATAGGGCATATTCAAACAATTGTGTCGAATTAGGGAAGCACCCATCACATTTCTAAGAAGCCGAGATTTCCATGCAGTATTTATATGGAGGATTTTGAGCCACACCTTGAATTACTCATGTGCAGTTGCAGTTTTGCCAGGATTAACTCATTAACCAGAACAATGACAATGTATCAAATGAACAGCAATAGAAAAAAGCCACTCTCGTTCACTCATGATTAAAGGTGAAAGGGTATACATCATGGCAACGGCAGTGGAAGCAGTTTCTACTTCCTGAGCACATCCCCAGACTATAAAGATATTCAAAATGTGTTAGCGCATGTTGGTATATATAGAAGCACCTGTTCTATTGACATGCACGGGGATTTACGAGGCCGGAGCAGGAAAAGCCGAGTTAGGCCAGAGAGAAGGCCGAGCCACAGGAATATACGCCACAGACGTGCTGCACGCAAACACAATCAGGTCAGCAGGGATTAAGGCAAATCTCTGTTTATCCCAGATACAGACTGGCACGGACCGACGATAAGCCGATATTGTAGCTTCAATCGGATGGCTGCGCTCGGGCCTTTTCAATAAGCCACGCGGATAGCGACCTCGCTATCGGTCCACTACACAAACGCCACGTCCATTAAAGCAGCGAGCGAGGATTTTTAGTATGAAAACGGGACGTTTTTAGCCGGAAAAAAGAGGAGCGTTTTGAGAGCGCCCATGTTTCAATTTCTTACAGAAGGCGTCTTCGTTAGCGGTGGTTGAGTTGAGTCGATTGGTGATGACGTGATGTCCCAAGCGACGTTCCAAAGAGAAGGAAGATTTTAATGCCTCGCAATCGCTAACCATCAGCACTGCACTAATAAACCCGCTCCAAATAGTGCTAGCGGGCCCACACAATTAGATGATTATTTTATGTCATTTCCCTTGACAAATAAATTGCCTTCGCAATGAGGCAATTGTTATGCAAATTGGGTAGGTATACTGAATTTCTAGCAGCCTTTATCGATGTACATAAAAGGGATGGGATGTTTCATCCGAGGCTAAATTAAACTTCTAGATGGAATTATGCGTAAGCTTGTTAAATCCTATCTGCTTCAAAGCCAGGGTCTTTTTTCATTATTGTTTACATCGGATCGGTGGTTGTGGCGGGTAAGAATCTGAATAGGAGGGAGATTGTCTCACCAAGTCCCGCAAAATCCTATCAGATACCATCTTTTAAACCGCAGAACTTAATGCCGGTTTTCAGTGTTTAATAGTTCGTTTCCCCCTTTTTCAGTGGAGGCCTAGTGCCAGCTCTTTTACTGGGTGGCTCCCCGGGCTCCCAATGATTGCATGAAAATTTCACACTTTGGGAAATGACTGAAGGGAGTTGTAAATAATGCCATTGATGCAGCCCGTGGTAATTCAGAACACGGCATATTGTACAATATTCGTGTGTTATAAAATTTTACTGGCCCGCCTATTTTATACAGTTTACCTTTATTTCATCTACTTAAGTTTTTATGTGCGCTTCCTCATACACCACTGCTATATAGCTGGAGTGAAATGCTCGCTTCGTTGCGGCCCCGCCATTATTTCAGTATTATCAAATATTTAAAACCGACCAAAATTGCCCCTGTTTTGGCGTCAGTGTGATCCATCTGCCAATAAAAGCGTTGCTTTCTTTCATCGAGGCAGTCCATGAAAGCCGTCCATTGCCGCTCCAGAACTCCATTAAGCGTCGTAGTCCAGTGATGGTGTAATAATTTTCTTAAATGCTTCATGACGGCAGCCGCTCCCCCTAACGGCCTACAAACCCAGATGCCTGTCCATTGGGGCGAACACGGATGGAAATATTGAATAAAGGGGGGAAAGGAAGGAACATCAAATATGACGGCCGTTGTTCACGTGGCGTTAAGCCGCCAGTTGTAAGGAGCTTTGATTTGGAGAACGTTAATTGTTCCAGTTGGCCGCCTCAGAACAAGGACGTCAATCGGCACCGCCCACATACGTGCTGTGTTAGGTGAGAGGCGACGTTATACCTGCCTACTCGGCACAAGTGGCTCACTCTCTGAAGGCACAATTCTGCTCTGTATTTATAGGGGACCTCCGGGCGATGGATACAAGATAAAGATGAATGTGCATAGCGGTTGGCCAATAGTATTGCCGCTTTCTCTCGCTCCCTGTCTCCTTCCCACTATCTTTCATCACCGGCTTTCTGTTTCTCTTTCCCTTTCTCTCCTCCATCTCCACATCTCTCTTTCTCTATGCGTCTTTTTCTTAATCTCGTTTCCTTATTGTCGAGGGGGTCTGTTATGTCCATGTATCTATCCAATTCAGTGCATTTTCCGTTGCAGTATTGATGCATAGAAACAAATTCAATTATTTTGCCATAGAAGCGTGCTACACAATATTAACAGAATGCCTGAGGTTTCTGCTGCAAGGGTGATTGCCGGTTGACCACCAATATTCCTATAACTGACATGTTTTAGGGATACCCCTAAAGCCAAAATATTTTTGTATTCAATTTCGTTGCTGTATATCTGGAACTTAGTTTATCATCGGATAGTATGCATGAGTGGGCATATACTCTTTTAACAACAGCAGCGAAAGCCACAGCCTGAGGTATTAAAGCGATATTCTATTTTGCGATGTATGCAGTAATTTTACCATTGCTGGCGGCTGGACGAGGGATTGCGGGATGGCTAAATGACAAAGTTTTACGAGTTTAAAAGGTTCGTAAACATGCAGAAATTGTCTCGCACATCAGCTATCACTCCAGAGCAGTGGGCCCGAGTTGCCTAGTGATTTCCCTCGAATGAGAATATCTTATCTCTAGCTGCAGGTGTCGATAAATCAGTGATAGCTAGGCATTCAATTGCAGAGTTTTATAACGACCGACACAGCTGATTATATTTGCAATAGGGACTTTGTCGCTAGAGCCTATGGACGCGCTCCTGGAGGGTATTGGTCATATTACAGGCCTCATTCTCCACAGCAAACGCTGGGGTAGCATAGAAGATCATGAATATTCAACTATGATAGATTTACAGTGTTTGATTTTAGCGTGATTTATGGACCAGAAAATCTTCTGCGGAGGCTGCCACAAGTCTTGTCTCAGGGTAAGGAGATCAGTGAACTACAGCATTAAATTGTCAAAATTGCTAGAAATAAATTATAGTAGACGAAAGTACATCTGAGTATGAACCTACAAAAAAACAACAACAGGTTAGAGTTTTTCTGCACAAGAGTGAGAATCTCACTCTCATAGCATTTCTGTCTCCATGGACATGTGTAGTTCTGTCTGCCTCTGGTTCTGTGGGGGAGCAAGTCCAAGAATATCCTGTGGAAATCATACCTTTTTATATATGGTAGGTCATAATTTATCATCTTTGAATGGCCTGTCATATACAAAAATATTGTTTATATGTTCGAGCTCTCGAAATTATGGCCGATGGCAAACCTATAGGCTAAATGGATATTATATAATGATGTTGTCAACGCTGTAATTAGGAACTAATAGTGTACCAGTAATACATCTACATGGTGATCCACAGGGATAACTGTGCATATATTGTCTGCTTGATGAGACATGTACAAGGGACCCGCGTATTTTGTATTGGACCCACGGATAACAGACCAGCTGTGGAAATGGACTAGACAGGAAGTGACGAAACTCGCGCGAGCCTGGCATGCGCACTGACCGTAAGTGCTTCCGGTGAGGTAGGGGTGCCCCCTGGTGGTCCGCAGCTGCTGTGTTTATCGGCGTTGCCGGGGAATGCCGTATGGGGGCGCGGTGGTCGGGGCCGGACGATTACAAGCTGTGTTCAGGGCACGAAGGCAGAAACGAGGTGCGCTGCGAACAGAAAGCTTGCGCTTGTATACACACACAAGCCAGCCGGCTTCCCAACGTCCAACAGAACGCATTTCTCACTCTCACCTCGCCTCCTATCGGCGGGGGGTCCGACAGCTGGTCGCTTATTGAACCGTGAAAGTTCCCAGGAGTGATTTCTGTTGTATGTGAGGCGGAGAGCGAGGCACTCTATCACAAGGAGCAGCTCAGTGCAGCGACTCAGCCTACAGCGCGGCCGTATTGTAAGTCTCAGTTTGTTTTCATAGGGGAAGGATTAGTGTCATTTTACATTAGGGTATTTAGTGACAAATGTTTGCGAACACCTGCGTTCAGATAATTTCAAGTTGCTGCTTGTGATGAATAGCATATAAACTGTGCTTAGATTTGCAAAGTTTTAGTGAACAGGGTGTTGGCGTAACGATCCATATTTCCTTATTCATTTGTTTCTCAGTTTGTTTTCCTCGGATTTCGATTCACTTCTGATATATCATGCCCTAATCTTTTATCTAAACAACTTAACCAAAGGATGCTCAACCTCTACCAGTGCTTTGGAGAGGCTTATCCATGTAAGTGGGTATGGGACTGGAGCTTCATCCCACCTCTAAGTATCCTGAGATGGGGAGAAGGGGGAAGGCATCGGTTTATAACGGCGTGGCTTATAGTACAAGGCAAATACTGTACATGTTCGTTGTATGAGATAACTTTGTTATATAGTGGTTGATTTATTTTCAACTCCAGTTATAATTTCCAGTTTCAATTTGTTAAATATGCACCAACACCAGGAGCAAGTAAAGTTGACTTGCCAGTGCAATATATCGCTAGCATGCGTGAATTTATCAAGTTTGGCTGTGCCCTTTTTGTCTTTGTCGACAATGGACCAACTGATTCGTATATGTATACGCGTTGCCCCTCTAACCGTCAGCATAAAATGGAATGAGCACCATGAATAAATTTCGTGTTATCCCTTCACCACCTGTGGCTATACACGCAGTAAATAACACGCTGAATTCATGTTGTCCATTCGCCATCCAAGCAATCAGGCGTCAGGTATAGATTTTCATGCGAGATGCAATCATTTTGAGACGTTGGCTACATCTAAGAGAACACTTGGCATCCCGCTAGCCCTATTGATGATCCATCTTTTCTGTCCTCTACAAAGAGGGGTCCAGGGTCTGATTAGTCTATTTCGTGTCAGCCCGTCACTGTGCACACCGGTTCAATAAGCGTTTGATTAGGTGGCATCAGAGCCTATTGCCGCAGGCCGAGAATGGATCGCACTTCCCTGTAATGGGAACACTGTTGCCGGGCCTATGATGCATCTACACTTGAAAGCCTAAACTTACAGCGCTCGATCAATTTTCCGGAAGCAGAGGGATAGAAACTTGACTTTAAGTGTGCAGCGTGTTAATAAATCATATTCCACTGAGAGAATGCCTTTCGAATACAAGAACCACACAGTCGAGAGTATGAACCCATCCCCGTAGACCTTTAGAAAGTACAAATAAATATCACAACTTGGTTGTATTCAATGTTTTTGTATACATTGTAAATTCGTGTAATTCTTTGAATAATGTAGGGCTCGAAGATTTACTATTTTTCTTATATCATTGACGATTCCCTTTAACTGAGCGCCATTAATATTGACCACACAGTACTCCAAACATCCATCGGCTTACTGGCCTTTCCAAGTGAAACCTTCCCCTGCTGCCCTCCTACCCGCAGCGGTTCTCGCATCTCGACATGTCAGTGACACCTCTCAACGTCACAGAAATCTCTCTGTATCTCGGATACCTTAGACGACCACTCGATCCCCTGCGAGCCCGGGCCGGGCTGCCGGGCGCCCCGATAGGATATTTGTGAAGGACAGAGTGTCCGCAACGATCCGGGCGGCCTGGCTCCAGGGACCCTCTTCCGAGCCGGGCCCGACACCTTGTCACGCGGCCATCTGTTATTCTACAGATACCGATCCGCTGCATGGGTAGAGAAAGGAGCAGGCATGTCTACGGTGGGCGGGTGGGTGTATCAGGGGGAAGCTGAGGACAAGTTTCCAAGATTAAAGGTTATCTTAAGGGAATTAAAATATCCGCTTGAACTTTTCCTTTTCTGGACACAAGCTATGGAAAACACCGAAGTTAAAAGTACATATCATTGTGACCAAATATAAAAAAGAACATTTTCAGCTGGATCTGCAGGTAGCTGTTTCAAAACGTGGGTTAAGTCTATGGTTTTGAAACAGCTCCCTGCAGGCTGGTCGAAGTTCCGCCCCTACATACTTGACTAGAACTTGGCTTGAAAACTGAGATACCATGAGAGTGAGTTTTGTGAAGAGAAAACTCATTTCTGCTATTATTTTTGTATATCTGACCCGTGCTCACGGATAACGCAGTGCTCACGAGTGAGAGGGGGCAGATCCACCATGTTACAACTAATTTTGGACTTCTTCACCTGATTATTTTTTCATCGTTTAGATGTCACTGAGAGCTAAAACGCTATGTATAGTTTTACCTGGGTAAATGTATAAGAAAAGACGATATCAATGTAAAACCACCAATTTGACAAGACAAACGTGGTCTTTACGTCGTCCATTCTATGTCTCTAGCAACAAAGATATAAATTGAAATTTAATAGTTTCAGCCTCAAACTCACCCTAGATCTATTACACACCCTCACTGATATTTATACCCTAATTACATGAAAAACATTTGATGTTAGCCTTTTAAACGACAACGTAAAGATTAGTTAATCGTCTTTACGTCACTCATTTATATATACATGTCTTGCATAAAAGAAACAAAAGTTGAAATCTAATAGATTCACACTAGGATGATTCCTCGTCCTCTGACACACCCCCACCATCAGTCCCAGGAGAGGAGGTTGTGACTGAGAGTGAGGGTGTGACTTATTTCTTTGTTCCCAGAACTATATTACATGTGCGACGTTAAGACCATATTGTACATTATTGTACTTACTTATAATTTGCTATTTCTAATTGATACAATGAAAGTGCCATCAATGCTGAAGGCTGGTCATATGTTTAGGGTGTGTTTCAACATCAATATATTGTATTCAGCTTTGATTTGGCTAGAAATACTGATTATATGGGTGACGTAAATATCATCTTTACATCGTACATTTTGTGCTAATTTGTTATGTATTACCAATATAATGAGGGTATGACTGAAGGTGAGGGTGTCATAGGTTGAGGGTGTGTCAAGCGGGGAATCTATCAAGTTTCAGTTTATCTCTTGGGTGCCTTTAATACATGTACATATGACATGGATGATTTAAAGACCACCTTTTGTAGTTTTACGTTGTCCATTCTGTAATGAGAATTAAGAAATATTCTATATAATTAATATAATTGAAAGTTACCTATATAGAAAGGGGTGATATCTGACTATGCCATAGAGCAGGTTTTTTTAATTATAAGATCTCTGTATTTTCCTTAGCATGATACTAGTTGACAGAACCCCTTATAAAAGATATATTAAATTAGCTACTTGGTCCATATATATATTCTCCATTTTCTCAGAGAATCGAAGAAATCAATTGATTTCTTTTGCCTCATGCAAATATCTGTATTTGATAAACGATCCATGTTCAGGGCAATATATATTAATATGATTATCAATAAAATGCATATAAAATGCATTTGAAAAGGGTGCCGAAATCACCCCCTCCTCCCGATTCGTAAGAACGGGTCATCTATACACAGATGTATTATTTTTGAAAAAAAGTATACTATTTACGAAAAAACAAAAAAAAACATGAACATCTATATATATATATATATACACACATACATACATACATACATACATACATACATACATACATACATACATACATGCATACATACATATACATAATATATATAAAATAGAGTGTAGACATCATGTGTATATTTTCTCCTGAACCAGTCCGTACACATAACGGACGTTTACATCCTAATTTGAAGCTGTATATATGCATCAGGTTACACATCCATTTAAGATATGATACTTATTTAAGATACTGAATTAGTTTACTGTCGGCCTATGAAATGTGTACTTGGCAAATGCTCTGACTTAAAACCATATGTATCAGCCAACCATCATATTACAGATTGAAGCAGATGAAGCAATTGAAATCAAAAATACTATTCCTGTTATAAACCTATTTACTGCTAACAGGGACTAATCTGTCTTGAATTACGTGCAAAGAATGTACTTATGCTTCAAAAATATAATACCTGTTATTTCGTTGTTTTGGGGAAGGAGGGATATCATTTCCTGTTCATGTCCCCAACCGCAAATGGGCAATAATGTAATAATAGAGGTGGCTGATATATGGATAGAATAAGACACCTCTGTGAATCAATATGCGTGTAGTTTTAGCTTTTGAACATGTAGGCATGTCCAATATATCTCAAAATACCCATCTACTCAGATAGACAAGTTGCGAACATAACACAATCGACATAGATAATGGTAATGCCTTAACATAGGAACCTTCTTCTAATTACAGTTCTCATTGGAGCTATATATATTCATCATGAATACGATCATTTTCAGTGGTTGAGGTATTATGTTTCCGATTGAATACAAAACTTATGAAGATATGCAATACAGATATGCAATACAAGAATACTTGAGTATTTACCATATTGGGATTATGCCTTTGAAATCTGGAATGTTACTGATCGAAACTGTACTTTTGTTCCAAGCACACGATATATAACGTGCATGTATACCTGATAAATATACATGATAAGAGTATCGACCTAGGTATTCGTTCTCGCTTTAAAGATATCAGATGTTGTTCGATGCAGACTACAAGGTAGAACGCAGATATTTGATCTCTCTTTCGTCGCCACCATCAAAATATGAATCTATTCTGTGATGGTACGAGGACAAAGACTTTGACCATTATGACAATTACCTTGGTTGCTTCAGTGATGTCAGATACATTAACTTCAAATGAAGCATGCAAAATAAGTATACTCTGCAAGCTCGACGAGGCAATGGTGGATCAATGACATGCACATCGGTCCCTAATATACTTTCTTTGCTACTTTCTTCTAGTGATATAGCATTACATCTGAGATGAAATCAAATACCGAATTTAAGTGACATTGGGGAAGGATAGCCTTATTGCTTGGAATTTATGCACAAATGATATTGAATCCTCCCTAGAATATGCCAATAATTTTGACTCTGATACCATATGTTCTTCACCAATGTGGAAAACAGCATATATAGCATGGCTAAGTATATAAGAGCCACGGAGATCGTCTTATTCAAGAGCTTTTATAAGGTGGGATGGCTTGCTATTTGCGACCAGCTTGATTGCATAGGTAAGAGGAAGTATTGCAGGATAACATTCGGCAACAAATCAAATTCACATGTTTCCAAAATAAAGGGCCACCCATAAAGCAATTTCTTAATAATCTGATCTCCCTATCCCTCTCCATTTTGAACGCATTAGAATAAAGAAAGGATCTATGCATAACCCCCAATGTGAAACTGTAGATGGCTCCAGTTTTTGCTGAACTATTGAGGAATTATCATGTAGCCATCTTCTCCTGTCCATTTGACACGACCACCTCCTCTATAACATGGATACTGATTACTTATCCATCCATGGGCTATCATACGAAGAAGTCTTGGCTAACTTCATCGGTGCAGAACTAGCTTTCAATATATTTCATTAGTGACACTTCTCACTACGACCCTCAATGCATACCTTACTTTCCTTGGATGAAAGTGAGAGAAAAATAAATCCACTCCGAAAAAAAGGAATCAGGGGACTGTTGAATTTCGGACGCTCGCAGGAACGAGAGTCGCTGCGAATGAGATAACTAGGGACGACATTTTAGCCGAGCGGTCGCCAATCACATATAACTACCCATGTCGCCTGAAGAGAGAAAAACCCTCTTCCAGATTCTCGTTCCAGTAACCCGATCGTTTGTGAGAGCAAAGGGCCCGGCGTTCAATGAGCTCCAAATGCAGTCTACGATAGGCATTTCCATGTACATGTACCTAAAACTTGATTATGGTGCACGCCGATCCTCCTATTCTAGACGTTTATGTAAGATAAAGATGTCCCCGATTGTCTATGATGGTTGACATTATGCATTGTAGTGCATCAGGAGGTTTTAAATTGCTGTCGTAGCAGGTGGACGCCAGGTCCTAGACAGGACGGGGGATACTTAAGAGTTTCTTATTACTGCAGGTCGTGCCATATAGTGGTATTTTCGATAGCTATTTTGATGATTAATTTCATCATTTTTAGTTATTAATGAATTCAACAGAATGTTTCATACATTCTCGATATGCCAACTCCAGTTTGTATTCAAATCCACAATAAACATATTTCTGCAAGTTTGAGTTGATAAATGATGCAGTTCTTGTTAATTTGATTCACCTATGAGAGTCCAAGGGGTGTCGTCCATTGACAGGTGAAAGATCATATGGACGATGTAGGCCACCCCCACGATAAATTATTTAACTGGAATGTATGTGATCTCACCTATCGTCGGCTACACCTTTCGTTCTAAACAATAAATCGAATTACCCAAGACGACGGTGTAGAGATAATGGTATTCCAATGATTATTCAAAGTATATACGTTGAATTTCCAGGCCCATGCATTCATTGGGCATGTAGTAACAGTCTGTAGAAAAATATTTTCTGAACCCGCCCGACGGTCCGGCACATCGCCAGAAGTGGAAATCCGCTGGGTCCCCGGCCTTGTTTAATAAACCATCAATTTCGTGCTGTGACTTTCTTTGTGCGGCCGTGGCCCGCGTTTCAGTGACCGGTAAAATTGCCACGCGACGGCCATTCAAAAGGAGCGGACCTAAAAATCAATGTGTCAGTGCCTAGCAGCCCGCGAGTGGTGTTCACGCGCACCCACCCCGCGCATTGTTGACGTCGTGGCTCGTGCTCTGATTGGTCCATCCCGTCAAAACGTCAATACTGACCTGCGAAGTAATGACGTCCTTAATTCGCAGCTGGCACGTCAGGGCGTTTTAGCATCGCACGTCAGAATGGTCCAATGCCTGGTCCACCCGTCAGACATTGATTTGTATCGACAGTAAAAGCGTGCTAGTGTATGTTGAGGACAAGCTTTGTTCTCTTTAGATTCACGTCTAACTGAACCTATAAGCACAGTACATCAGCACAGAATCCACAGATGTGCGCGTGTCGAGTATATAGAATTAAATAACGTCCTAACAAGTGGAAAATTTACTTTGAACCCTCACAACTACAATGTGTCAAGAAGAAAGAAAGATGACTAGGACAGGCTCCTGTTAAACTGTCAAAGCAAGCCTGCCTTTCAAAGACGCTTGTCACAAATACTGTTCCTCAGTGTGTTTACTTTTAGGAGCTTTGTTAAAACCTGAAACTTTATTGCGCGGTATTTGATTAGGCGTTAATAAATCAACATTAGCTCAGACGACAGTGCAGATTACCAAACAAACACAGAGAGGTAGACCTGCGAGTAAACCATACGATCTTGCCTCTGTAGACATGGGGCACAAGTCCTGGTAATCAGATCAGGTTGAATCTTCCTCAAGAGGAGGGGGCCAGTAGCAAAAAAAGACACGGTAGGGAAGCTAGGGGCTGTTGAGTTAGCGTCTAACCATCCAAAATCCGCCGTATAATCACGTCGGCGCCGTTCTCCTTGTAATCCAATTTCAACGGGTTTTCTGGAAGCGATTCCCGCCCAATCGGATTAACGGCCTGCAAAAACAGCGCAGGACCATTCAGCGTGAATCGATCCGCGTGCAACCGCCCCGGAGTCCGCGAGCGCTGAATTTACGATGGCCACCCTTGGAATTGGAGCAGAAGACAAACTCAAACTTTAATGATTACCGAACGAAACGTCGTTCAAAGTATCCCTGTTTTAATTCAGATAGAATTTGTAATGTAGTTAAAAACTCACTCTATTTCTTTATTGCCGTTGCGTTTGAGTGTAACTATATAATTTATATATATATATATATATATATATATATATATATATATATATATATATATATATATATAATTATATATATATATATATATCCCATGTACATGCTATGACTAGAAATGTAGGTAAAGAGGGCATTAAGGGTTAGAATTCGATACCAACATCTACTCCTGTATAGATGTTTCAGTGTATAATATTGAATTAAATATATATATATATAATATATATATGTATATATTATATATAATATATATATGACGCATACCGTCGTGCCCCACATCTTCAGGGTAAAGGTTATTTGATAGATGGGTTAGAAAAATAAGTGAATGGGATTCTTAAATGTACACACCAACATTGAGCAATGTGTTTTTTCTTGTTGCATTTCAGGGACCGTAATCGTCGATAGTGATAGCGCCAGCGGTATGATATATTTGGAATGGAACTCTTCTCTCCCTCAGTCGCCCCCGAGTCACTAAAGGAATATCAAATGATGGATCTACACAGGGCATAGGGTCCCCCAGCGGCCATGGGACAATCAGTGTTATTGCTCACTTTATTTATCCCCAGGAGGTCAGAGTGGGGTGTCAAAAACGCGCCTGGTCTATAGACAGGTTCAGATTTGTGGCGATGAGCAGCGAACAAAGTTGCAGACGATATTTATCATGTGAGAGAAGCGCAAGCAGCTGAGGCCTCCGATTGGCCAGCCTCTTCATATAGTACGCCGCCATGGAAAAGAGGATGCTGATGCTGTCCTCAGCCTACAGATGTCAGAAGGTCATGTCTATGACCTTGAGGGTAGCTATTCCCCTCAGCCTCGTCCTCGGCATCCTCATGGGCGTCCTCATCACATTGGACACGGGCAATCCTATCAGCCCCTCACTTCCGGTTGTTTACCATGCCGAAATGGATCATGGGTAGGTACAGACGTCTGTAGTAGGGGACGACCTTTTATCTATATGAAAGTTTTATTACCAGTGAGTAGTTCAAATCTAAATCAAAATATGCTACCAGAATTGCTTTAGACATTAAGATATATATATACTTATAATGCATATGAACTATACCCTATTGCAAGCGCATGTCCCTGTATTTGTGATGCATTAGATTGAATACAATTGAATCCAATTATATTCGAATCCACCGGAGAAGGAGATCCCCAGATTTCACACCTTGCTTAAGTTGAACACCGTTGGCTTCAATAATTACGAAGCCTGCGAATTTGACTGAAATTAATTCTTAAATACCTAATTACATTTCTGGGCAATACTTCAAGCCCTTTCGGCAATTTTTACGTCTCTTGAGGTGGGCGAAAGGAGGACGCTCCTTCTCCCTGATCTAGCAAAGGGCATGCCTCGAGGCTGTTAATTGACTCTTCAATTGACCAACTTCTAAATTACGAGGCGCGGCACATGGGAGGTGGCCGACACGGAAAGCCCCTTGACCCCCGAAGCATGGCCTGTCAGGAGAAGAAGAGGTGAGCGCGTCGTTCCCATCAGTAATTGGGGTCAATCGTAGACCCAATTAAGGGGTTGATTAAAAGTCACATTCTGGCGGTAGGATTCCCCCACCCCTGAAAGCCCCACCTCCGGCCTCTGTGGCTGTACCAATAAACAGCCTTCCTTATTGCCCATCCCCAATACGCTTGCTTTGATTGGAGAGATTAATTAGGTCAAACACTTATTGCCTCTGCCTCGAATTGCCTATACCGCGGACTGCATGAAAAAAGACGGAGAGGCAAAGGGTGGATAAAATGCAATTTCAGCGGGATTAATTGGATTGTTTCCTTTGAGGCGAGAATGTTTGTCAGGGGCCGCGTGCTTAATGAGGATCGTCCCAAAGCCCCAGCTTCCAGACAGGCTTGGTATCGGGTGCACTCAGCGATCAAGGCTTTTCTCCCTGAGATGATGCTGGAACATAAGCACCACCTATAGCCTTCCAGCTGCACCGTCCATGCCCATCTCTTAAGTGCTGTATGCAAATCGGATTGGTCCTACAAACAACTTGGTAGGCGCTCTATATAGTGCTAGCCAATATTCCTATTCCATATTTTCCTTTTTGCTCCTCAGATATTTGCAGGCTTGGGGGTCAGATGAGGCTGAGAATATAAGAGCTAGACAGAGAGAGAAAGGCTGAGGAAGAGAGGGACAGAGAAAAGACGAAGGTGGTGGGAAAGCGAACTTGAAATACATGCACGAGAGATGAGGGTTGGACCCTCCTCCTTTTAGATATTTTAGACAGATTTCCCCCCTCGATTACGGGTTCAAATAGGGAGGGAGCGAAAGAGGTCAATGAAAGGAGGCGGGGGCACAGAGACAAAAAGATAGACGGAGAGACAGAACCACAGAGAGAGAATCAGAGAAAGGTGGGTCAGGGGAAGGTGGGGGTATGGGGAGAGAATGATGGAAATAGAGATGGAAATAAAAGAAGGGTTGGACACTCCAATTTTCAGAAATCCTGTCTGGGTCGGGCCCTGATTTTCCCCTGTTTGTCTTACAGGAACGTGCCAACTGGACAACTCATCGATGCCAGCAGAAACAAGAGCTCGTCACTGGATAACTCTTCATCCACTGTGGAGGACGCCGGAGTGAATGCCACAGTGGACCCTCTCCTGGACGGTCTCCCGCTTTTAGAGCCCTTCGGAAGCCGTGTCATTGCCACGAACCTTAGCGAGCTGCGTATCTATATCTACCCGCTACCAAAGGGTTTCAATCGGAACCTGGCCGACTGCGCCGTGCGCAACGCCCGCAGCGGTATGTGCTTCGACATCACCAATAAGGGCAAAGGGACGCTGCTGCGGGCTGATTTCGTCCACGGCTATAGCGTTCACAACACGCATCAGTTCTCGCTAGAGGCGCTGTTCCACCAGCGTCTGCTGCAGAGCGGGCTGGTGACGTGGGACCCGGAGGAGGCGGACTTGTTCTACGTGCCCTATTACGTGTGCATGCGCTGTTTCTGCCCGGCGCAAGATGGCGCTGCCATGAACGCTGAGTTCTGGCAGTTGTTGCTACGGAATTATACGTACATGAGCCAGGGTCGCCCGCACTTCATGGCCCTGGGCAAAGTGGAGCAGGAGATGTCCTCAAAGCACTGCCCTTTCCTGCAGGGTGTCAACTCGCACCGTATGAAGTATCTCCTGATAGAACAGACTTCTTCCATCAGTTCCCGCCGATTCTTCGGCCGGCTGGGCCGTGAGTCGGAACTGGTGGTCGTGCCCTACCCTTCTTACATCCATTTTGACCGCCCTCTAGCGGTTATCGCCGATCAACATCAGCCTATGATCGACCTGCATGGCAACAGCGGGCACCATGAGCATCGTCATAGGAACCGTACCATCCTCGCACTTATGGTAGGGTCGCTGAAGAAATGTCCTCTAAGAATAAGGCTTGCGGTGAGTATTCTCCCTCGGGAGTGATATGCAAATATCAATAAAAGGCATGCCCGACAGCTCACGGTGGCGTCACCTGGTACTTTTTAAATATTGTAAATTATCAGTCAAAACTGGTTTCTTTTCCGTTATTCTAATGCCAAATGAGTAAATTCAACGTTTTGTCCAAACCCAATAGGCTAATTTACACTAACTTGATTAACATAGGAAGTTTCTTCATTTGTCCCAAAACAAAGTGCGGTGACCTATCCTATTAAGTACATAAATGTGTAGTACTACATATTTATTATATTCTTTGAAAGTTTGAAGAAAGTGAAAAAGGTTATATTATTTGAAGACTTTCTATATATTCTATTGTAATGTTATAAAAATATTGATCTCTAAATCAAAAACTAGCATGGTGAACCACCAATTTTTAAGTAAGCTTTGTGTTCTACAACACTTGGCGATCATCAAATTCAATTTCCAGGAAATGGACATGGGTTTTACTTTTCAAGGTAGATTGTCCGATATGCCTTTAAAGAGAATGTCATGTAGATTAATAACACTTACAGTCACCATCCATTACAAACAGGCGGTCACACTATGTGATAATATTGTTTTGAGCTTATGTCCTAAAATACCCGTGGTAAATCGATATTGACTGTCCAATAGTGAGCGCCCCATAAAAATGCCTTTTTGATTCATAGTGTGGCGGACTGCACCATGCAATACTGGCAATGTGGTCTTTCAATCTCCAATAATATTTATCACAGCAGGACTTAAATCTTAGCCCCCCCCCCCCCCTTCCCCATGCCCATTCTGGTTGATGATCATAACTATTCACGCATGGGAGAGTTGATTTGTTTAAGTGCGGCAGTTTCTCATCGATCATTCAAAGCGACTCGTTGGAATCAATGAAAATTCTAAACGGACTGAAATGATGTCTAATTAAACATTGATTCACGCCATTAATTGATCGATGAGAACCCCCTCGCCCCTCCCCCTAGACCGATAGGATGTCTGTCGTTTCTTCCTCCCTGGGGGAGGAAAGACATCCCCTGGCCAAGCCATTTTACCTCCCATCGTCTTTTAGTTGCTGAGAACCCGTCCTGGGCATAGGACATACAGCTGGAAGTTTCCATCTGAGACAGGTATTGATTGCACTCCCGTTTCAAGCCTGTCGTATCTGGAAAGTGTGAAGCCTGCTCAGTGCGGCCCCCAAAGCCTTAAGTCTCCGCTGGATGACGCCTCCCTGATTCCCTCCCCCGTCTCAGTCTGTAACAGCTACCGCCTAAGCTTCTAATTTGTCGACTCTCGTTTGCCTGTCCTTTCTTTTGCAGTGAACTCAGTCATAGAACGTTCAGTCGCCATGGTTGTCACGGAATATGACTAGGTCTTAAATACAAGGACTGGGCATGCCACGTCATTCGTGCGTTGTGAATTAGCTGTTCCCCAAGCAGACAGGCAATTTGGGCGTCTGATCCCCTGCGTGCCACTGCCAGGAGATCTTAGGTGTTAGCCTGGAACTGTCAGTGGAACGTGAACGATCGCCCGTGGATGTCGTCTGCTCAAATTGTCGTGAAAACTCCACGTGTATAGAGACAGTATTCCCGCTTCAGGCGCCCCGAATACAACCTAATCATAATGATACTTGACGTTCCCTGTCCTTGTTAGATACGCTATGTTAAATACACTCACGGGTGCTGTGTGTGGGAAGGGGAAGTGTGAGCTTATTCACGCTCTGAATAGAGCAATCTAGCTGTTTATGAAGGTCTTAATTTCGTATTCTATCCCTTGCACAGGAGGAGCTCAAAAATTCCACTGTGGGCCGTGCTTACGTTATAATGCCGAGTGAGTGTTGGCTTTCTGCTAACAATGTCCCCATGAGGATCGTCAGACTGATGCACAAGGCAGTCTTCTGCTTACAGGTTAGACGGCTATTATTATTATGGCACACTGCAATATTATATAGGATGTTTCTCTTCAACATTATTGATGGAGCGATTTCGTTTTACTTTAATAGAATGATGTAAATGCTGCGCGGAATCTGACATTACCGGTCATTTGAAACTAAATCCAGTTTGAATTTATAATGAGGCTCCGTTTTACGGTCAGACTTTCCCGCATTTCTTTTAATACATTACTTCATTGCTCCATGGGATTATAGATTCATTTAGTATCGTGCGTTGATCTAATATAACATATCTTCTCTTTTCTCTAGCCTCCAGGAGATACGGACACAAGAAAGTCCTTCTTCGATGCACTCCTATGTGGCTGTATCCCGGTCGTCTTCCGTTCTAGTGCGGTCTACCCTTTCATGGACATATTCAATTATTCTACCTTCTCCCTTCTCATTCCCGAGGAGCGCCTCATGGCCCATAACCAGAGTATCATTTCTATATTAAGGAGCGTCCCCAAGGAGCGCATCCGGTCTATGCAGCAGATGCTGGCAAAGATAGCGGTGCATTTTCAGTATGGCAACTATCGCTACGGGCATGATGCGTTCACACTTGCCCTTAAAAGACTCGTTCACAAGTTTTATATAGATAAATTCATTGAAGACGACCCGATGACCAGAGGGAAGTCGAGACTAAAACACAGATAATGCACTGGTTTAATTTGCCTTTAAACCATTTCTTTTAATTGCCCTTGATAGGATGAAATCAGAAAATATATTTTTAAACCTATTCAATATTACCATATTGGTAAAAGGCTCAGTGTGTTACTTTATTGCAGTTTATGTTGTACATAATTATATAGACATTCCTGATAGGGAACATTACCAGTTATTTCGCATTGTTATTTCACTTAATATGATTATGACTCCTCCGCCAGTTCTATCGATTGGACAAGGCAACAAATCCCTGCTGAAGTTTCCCAATGGATTTATACATAATGACTGCACATGGTCTTGTTGCCTTTGGCAAAATGCTGATTGATGTACATTTAAGGGTGCTACCAATGTTCCTATTTACGTTGGTTTAATGTGCATTTCGATGGACTTATTGTTATAATGAAACGGAATATAGCAACTAACGCCAAAGCGTCGACGCAGTAATCCAGATTACGTTGTGAGTCTTAGAATCTCTTTTGAAGAGTACTACATGTAAATGAATTGATCATGGATCGCTGTTTTAGTATGAGTTCTTCAGGTACGCCTTTGTAAATGAGAGTCCCGTTCAAATTAGGAACATAAGTCAACCTAGAATACGTAAAACCCCTCATTCCAGATATGCTATATTCTGTATGAGACAACCAAGGCAAATCCTTTATAATTATCTTAAACCTGGTTGAACAATAAAATTGTTGAGACATTATTGTTATTGTTGTTTTTAACGTACTTCATATGGTTTCATCAACTCACCATTTTGTGTTGCCCGGCTTGTTTAATCCATCGTATATTGTCGTTATACTGCTGTTTAGTCGAATCTGCAACTAAAATACGATAAGACCTATTGTAATAAATATCGTCTTCCTCCCAGCTTTAAAGTATGTAGCTTTAATGTAATTCGGTGTGATTTAGATCGATGACCATCTACAGCAGGCATGAAATAAATACCAGCGTCACAAGAGCAAAGATGATCTCAGTAGACCGTTTCCAATATGCTAAGCCTAAAGGATAGCTGTGACGGTTAGAGTAATGTTGGCATCATGCAAATTTAGCAGCTAATGTATATTCATAAGCATTGCACCTCTTCAGTCTATACTCTCTACGTGCTGAATGTCCCCGTTCCTAGTATTTAGAGAGCGCCTCACGCTGAGTCAGATACAAACATGGCGCACATGACAATAGTATTCAGTGCCCGAGACACAAAACCAGATTGGATTCATGTGGTGACAAAAAATGAGCAATCACGTTCGGAATTGGAATTTTAAGTAGCGTGGTTACTTTTTAATTCCAGGTTTGAATTTGATCAAGAAGAAGGTGTTTCAATAAATGAAAAATATTGATTTCTGTGATGATTATTCCCGAACCTTTGGCACAATGGGTGTGCATATAGGTCTTCAGACAGATTCACATTGACAACCATTCTAGATAAATTTACATGTTAAAGGAGAAATCGGAAGAGGTTCCTCATCACATAATCTCCCGTCAAAATCTAAAGATTTAAGACATAAAGAGATTACCGAATGATCTCTGCTAAGCCTTATGGACACTTAACAAATGTGATACAGGTCTTTACAACAGCATAAGAATGCGACATAACTAAATGATTACAGAAAAACTGTGATTCTCTGGTCCCGGAATGTAAAATAAGTTTATGTGTGATGGATATTTCATTTGATCAGCAAGCACATCGGATGAAGTAAGCAGGATCAATGTAGCAAGCTGCTACACAACGGGGAAAATCGCAATAATTCCATAGAATGATCAGCAAATATTGTTACTGTATTGCGGCTCTGGTTGTTACTCGGCTTGACGCAAAAACAAAGTTCATGATGCTGCCACCTAGTGTGCAGGTTGAGGGTTTAACACCCCTAGTTTAGATATGGACGAGTGTCTCTCTGATAATGAAGAATCTTTCTTTTGCAATTTAAGCAATTGCCCTATCAATATACTAGTTTTATCATATACTAATTGAAGGTAGACCTAAGTCCAATGGTTCACATAGTATAAAAATCATATTGATAATTCAAGTTTTGACATTTAAAATCTCTTTAACTTGTTATATGTCGTTCGGTGGTCAGTGGAGAAGTGAGTGTACAACTACTGTACAACTACTGTACAACCAGGCATTGAGTCACACAGTATAGGTTATATAGAATAAGTTTACCATGGTCGGACTCCAGACGAGATGAAATATAGTGTATGATATTTACCAGATGAGGCTAAATTCTATGTTGTGTTTAATATGTTGCAAGAGAATATATGGAGTTTAATCAATGATATTTGCGAATGAATTAGGGTATTTGTTGACAGATCCAGATTCCTTTTACCATTTGCAGATACGTCATATTGCATAAAAGCTCTTTAACATATGTTTTTAGTTTTAAATCTTTTAAACCTACCTCCTTCGCGGATGAAGTCTTCCAGAACCTGGGTTGCTATCTCATCGGTTTTCTCCAAATCCTCAGGATCGGCAGAGGAACAGACCCACCTAGTCAGATATCAAGTAATGTAAGAGTAGACAGAAATTTAAAATTCACATTAAAACAGTGCAATTCACATAGATTCAAAGATGTGTCTAAGTTGTTGTAATTATGCTTTCAGCAAGAGGGAAGAAATAATCTTATGATTCGCAATACACCTCTTCATCATCCACCTATTACGGATTCCATCATCCGCTAACGCTCGGGTATTACTGCGCGTCAACTCCTTGTGGTTTACGGCTGCCTGTTTACAAAACCATCGATTATTGTCTATATACTGAATATAGCAGCTTTTAGAATGTTTATGAGTTTGCATTATCCAACGGTTCAGGCATGGCAGATTGTCCCGAGATCCTTGGTTGAATATTCATCAATATCCTTAGGACCAAGACGTTGATTAAAACTCATACGTATTTTTTTAATTTATAATCAATAATCTATGATCAGTCATAATAATCTTATTTATCATCGAAAATCAGTCATCAAACGATACACATGCAACACGGAAAAGTTGCGAACTATATAGATGGCTGGCAGAAGTCTAGGCCTAATTACTATCACGCTTGACAGTGCTGTGACATTAAGGTGTATTCTGGAGCTATATATGTCGTGCATTAGACACTTTCTTACAATCGACTTGTTATTAATCGCGTAGGAGTGAAATACATAGAATGATAACGATTGTCTGTAATCTCCTCCTGGTTGACTACGTAATAGCCTCGATGACGGCCACTCGTACACGATGCCAGTCATTTTCTGGTGTCATTCTGGTGTACTGGTGTACAGGTGAACAACAGGATACCAATGAGACTAATATCAAATGAACACATGTGGGCAAAAATGTAAGTAAGTAAATATTGTCGAATTGTAATGAAACCAACGATGACTACTCCACATACGTATGTATTAAATCTTAAGAGAGAAGGAACCAATGTACAGCAGAGGGAACAAGCGGCAGAACGGCCAAGGCCGAGCTTGTGTATCATGTAATGAAATGATTTACCCTAATAAAATCTCAACAACAAAAAATTATTGTGTATGTATACACCTGTCTGATGTCAGTTTCCGGTATCTTGATATTTGATTCATTTATAGATTGTTATCAATTATTCAAAATATACAACGTCATTATGTATTTACCTGAATGGTCCAAAGCCAAGGGAGAAGATGTCTCCCATAATATGTTGGACGTACGATGGGTATTTGAAGATGGTCCCCGTAGTGTCCCCTTCCTTCACAACATCAGCTCCTAAACACAGATACAGAGTGCAGGATATAGACAATATGCCTGTATCTTGTGGTTAGGAATTACAGTCAAATCTTCGCAAGCATCAATTGACTTTGTGAAAAGGGGTATTTCTTTAGCATTATACGAGGCCCTGAATGAACAACCTGTTCCCACAAAAAGTTGTAGGGGGCTAATCTAAATTTCTCAAAGAGTCATTGAATGTTTCCTCTATTTATGCAATAACATTGGTCCATGTTCATGGTAATTTTCCCCTTAGAACCTTTCAAGTAGTATAAATATTTAGGTGAACCATATCATAAAAACTGAGTAAGAAAGGAAATCTTTTGTATTCTATTTGCCAAGTAGGCAATAAAGACTTTTACATCAGAACAGTGAACATAAAATCTCGAAAAAATGTCTTTTAAATTAGATATTTTATAAGTACTTACATAGATACATCTGGGTGTCGTTAGCATTAGCATCTACTTCTGTACTTCTATTTGGACCCTTGATAGAGTATGGAATGTTTTAGATGACCTACCAGCCCTGGAGGCTTCCAGGAGAAATGCATTTCCGTAGTCCCAGAAGAAGAGTCCTCGGTCGCTTAGGTAGCTGATGGCTGCTACTTGACGCCGGAGGCTGTAGAGAAGGGTCATTGTACTTTATCACTTATGTATACGGCGGTATGACTCGAGTGCCAGTGGATCAACAGGAGCCAGTTTGAAAGCCTTCGCCCGCTACATGAGAAAAGGTGATTTTAACGGGAAACACTCTGCACACGCTCATGAATAATATCGGCCCAGGGGGAGAGACACACCGACAAGGGGTGATAGTAAATGAAAAAAAACTATAGAAAAGCAAAGTGCAATGGGCAAAAGCATGGAAAAGAGAGAAGAGACTATTAGAATGACTGAATTGGGACAAGACATTAATAGTCAGGAGAATATCGGTGCACATCGGAAAGGATATTTTCTTTATTCATCTATGCTATTGAGAAACCATGTCTGACCGCCTGATGTTCCAGGTACAAAACAATGAGTAATGATAGAGCATGCGAATAGGAAAATTATTAGTATTGGTTTGGACAAACAGAAAGATAAGGAGATGTTCAAAATCAGATGTGCTTCTGGTTAGTAAATGCATGACACCCACATTTGACTACGGTTCAATCACAACTCTATACGGCTTTTGGCACGTTTGAAACATAATATAGTGGCTAAATTTAGCGTGTCTGCATCAAGTGAGTCCCAGCGCTTCCTGGTCCATAATGCAGGCGACTTCTTCTATATTTCAGCCTAATCTTATTGTCACCCAGGCCTCATGTACCGCTGACGTTACTATCCACATATTCCTCACTCCTTCATATCCTAAACATGTATTGTGATAACTGTTTCATATTTGCGATTCTTGAGATTCTTAAATTTTGCGCACAACTCCACAGTCCTTTAAGCTTGTCTTGTCAGGTTCGATTTTAGATAAACAGTCACAATTTGCATCTTCTATCATCCAAATTTCAGTGTTTCATGTGTGAATAGAGTCCAATATATTATGAAGCAGGTGAAAATCTTAGCTGGAATATTATGGAATCCAATGGAATCGCTGAAAATTCTCTGAAGATGATGGAAAAGGGCATGATGAACCCATAGTCTCTTATATTCAATAATTTAAAGCTACAGAAAACGTTGTCATGCATATGTTTGGCCGAGAATGCTGAGTAACCACCAAGCAAGCGTCAGTTTCAGCAGTGATATTCATCGACTTTTGATGTTCATTTTGGCTTTGACTATCATCCCACCTATGGCATACCTGTATCACAGCTTGATGATAATCTTCTTCAAAATATAAAGCTGGCACCACTCAGAGATGACGGGAGGTGCAAGAGACCCCTTACCTTTCCTGTACCAGGTTCTTGAACCGTGATGGATCCTCATGCATCATGATCCTAGATTCGTCATAAGTGAGCTATAAAAACAGAACCATTTAGAAATTGAAAGGTCAATTTTTTTCGTTATTTCACGCAATATTGAGCAATGGTGCAATATGTTTTTTCTCGTATGCCCAGTTTATTGATGAATAACTGTTATGACTATCAGGTGATACAGCCTGTAACTGTTAGCATTAAATACAAATAACATCAATCCGACAAATTATGAATCATGTAAATATATGTTTTTGTAATCGTATCTAGGGAGAGCATGCTCTACACTGCTCTTTGAGAAAACTTAGATTCGACGTAAGGTTTGTGGCATAGGATTTTAAAAAGAATAGTGTAGTCTAGAAGTGTGCCATAAACTTTAGGAAATGATTTGCAATATAAATTACAGCACGGGTATGCAATATCGTCAATAAGAAGAGTTTCATAAAAGTTATTTTATACGTCGCTGTAAGACCGGAGATTATAATAAGCATCTGATACGTAGCCCCGAGCAGGGCAGGATAACTTTATAAGCCAGAGTGCTTTGCGTATCAGGTTATCAGTTAAATTTGACCACACATCCGCCCTCAGATAGAAATACTGAAGTGAACACTGTCCTGGCTGTCTTACAGAAACTATAGTAATTGAAAATCTCTTCCCGGGAATGCTTTCCGTCCGAAAATGCCTTTCGAGCACACAATGGGCGCAATATCGAGGACTCTTTTGGATAATTATTGATATCCGTGATAAACCAATAAATAATTATCTAAACATGAATTAAAGAAAGTGAGGAAGTTGATTTTTAATTCGCTCTTACTTGGACAGGGTAAAAGCCTCCGAGGAATGGATTATGAAGAGACGTTTGATCGGACCCTAATTCAGCTAACAGGTCCCCCGTGTTTCGGTATTCCTCCACCAAACGTTCCCTGTAAGTAACAACAGCATTATTACATATAAGGTGGACAATGCTCCATACTTTCTAGTTGTTGAAAGGAACTCCTAGAAATGGAACAGGGCAAGTCTTGTCAGAACCGCGTGTTCTCACAGTTGTTCATTTACCGTTTATTAGAGCGTGCTCGAACGCCCTATATACGTTACCCAAAGGTTAGAGTGGTCACTTAGGCATCCACCTTTGCTGCAAAAAAATATCCCTTCGCTATCTGCATGCTATTTACTGTGATACTGGAAAAGGAGCAGGGTGCCAGTGTGTAAGGGCCATAGAGGAATACCCACTGATACTTTTTGGACCCTAGACTCGGGCAGTTGCAGAAATGGCAAGTTGACTTGGTGCAAGTGGGTTACAGAAAACGAGACATAGACTGAATGTAACCCAATCCTTTGAATTGTTATGTGACTATAATTACATGCTCATTCAGCAATGATGAACATAACATTTGCTCCTATTTTCCATTTGCTTCACCTATAACTTTTCTCCTCCATACCTAACTCTACCAGGATAGCAGACGTATAGGTGTTACAAATATATATAAATACACAAGGTATGATATTGTCCATGTACAATTATTCCATGAGACACGAAGTTCTATCGTTATTCTTACAAGTATGTCAACATAAAAGGACGTTTAAATATTGATGTATGGACACATGTTCAACTTCAATATCAAGGAAGAATATTGATGGATATACGTAAGATTTATTATCAAGGATGAATATTGATGGATCAATATTTGTAAAACTTCAAGATAGAAAGAGAGCAATGCTCATAGACAAAGTTTTGTGTGCATTGATTAAATCTTCTACTCAATCCCTGGCATACAGATCGATTACTTTGAATGTTTGTATATTTTCAGTATTCACAGAATAAATATGTATTTCTTTTCGTGATATGTGCACTCTCATTCTACTTTGGCAAAGACAGATGTCATATCATTAGTATCGTAACAAATGACTGTATCGTGTGCAGCTCCTTCACAATCGATATTAACAAGAGTTTCTTCAGTTTCCTGCACAGGTAATACTCAATTTTCTATTGTCAGGTAGGAAAGATGCTAGGCACTTCTACATTTGATACGGACCTCGTGTGACGTCAGAGCATAATACATTGTTATATTATCCCTGTTCATTAGTTGCTGACTGTCCAACGATTTCCAGACAGTTATTTGACTTCCCACAGTTCTTGCGACAGTATCATTTGCTTATTACCTATGCATTCAGAACCATCATTCAAATAACAAATTGTGCAGCACAACAAAGAGCAATTAAATGGCTTAAGTTGAGACATCGGTGCAGTGTGGCATTCCCTTTGAAATGGTTTATACACCAATGTAAGGTATGATATTATTGAATTCGGGTATACAATAATATAGAAAACCTTTCATGCCCGTGAAAGCTACTCGATTGCGTTGACATTATTTAGTTAATTATATATATTCTCCCTGTTCTATATATTATATAAAAACATAGTTATGACGCCTATACGATGTTACTTATTCTCGGAGTGGTAAGTACATCACCATACTTGATCGGAAGTTAATCGCGCCTGCGCGAGTTAAGTTTGCTCCCCGAACAGATTTTTGATTCGAATCGATAGCATGAAACGACCTGAACTCTGCTTGGAGAACGTGAAGTTACCCGGATTCACTTTTTACATCACCAATCGTATATGTACTGAATGTTTATGTGATTAAACGAAACGGAATATCGGGTTCGGAGAGTGAGGTTAACGTTTTCCAGTTACCATGGCGCCTTGGTTCGTAGTGTCTCAATTTGCGTGTTGCATTGCGTCTGACAAGCGCAACGCAACAAGTTATCACGTGTATTGACCAAATATTGCAACAAATAATGTGTAGCTTTAACCTGATACCGTTTAAATGGCGTTAATATGCGATATTGAACGATAACATCACTCGTGTTGTCGACTTGACGGTGCAGCCGCCGATGACGTCATCATTGGGATTTCCCAGAGCATAGGGAAACCCTGATAATGACGTCACACGTATACGGTCGCCTTTGTTGACGCCCGCTCAGCGAGGGTCGGTGTTGATATTGATCGAATACGCAGATTTAAGCAATTTACACGGTATTGCGTGCATGCTACTTGTATACACCTCAATATTTGGTCAATACATGTGATAACTCGTTGCGTTGCGCGTGTAAGACGCATCGGAACACGCAAAGTGAAGGGATCCGCCATTTGCAATTTTCCTGCCAAGATTCATGTTGTCGACCTCTCGGCCAATCAGATTGCGTTATTTTTCAAAGCGTGCTATATGACGTTCAAAGCGCGCAATATGTACGTCAAAGCGTGCAATATGTACTTCAAAGCGCGCAATATGTACGTCAGTACAAAGCTACATGGCGTATCGTGCAATATGTCACGACTTACTCTACCCCTAAGAACAGTAAGTATTTACACTGAGTTAGTGCATAGGTATATAATAATATTATATACCTATGCATGAAGTCACTCACCATACTGACTGGTGCTGGGGGGTTCATTCGTAACGAACATATTGTGTGATACGCCGTGTAGCTTTGTACTTCCAATACAGATTGTGTGCTTTGAGCCTTACTACGGCGTGCTTTTAGCTTACTACAGCATGCTTTGAGCTTACTACGGCATGCTTTGAACAAATAAAACTTTCTCATTGGCCGAAAGGCCGAAAGCACTCATCTGGGTGGAAAATTCCAAAATGGCGGACCCCTTCACTTTGCAAGTTCTGAGGCATCTGACAAGCCCCCTGGAACAAGTTATTCAAGGTATCTAACATAAGGCGTTCACCTGATACCGTTTAAATAGCTTAAATATGCGATATCGAAAGATAAAACACTTGCTGCAAAGCCACACCAACGAGTATGTGTGTGTGACATCATTAGCGGGGTTTCCCTATGCTCTGGGAAATCCCGTTAATGACGTCATCGGTGGCTCCACTGTCAAGTCAGCGTAACTTTGTGGCGAGTGTTGTTATCATTCGATCTCACATATTTAAATAGTATCAGTTGAATTGCCCAAGATACCTCAATATTTGGTAAGCTTGCACAACATATCGGAACTCACAAAGTGAGACACTACAAACCAAATTGCCTTGGTAACAGAGCAGTCGGGTGTGACCATTGTGCATGCGCGACAATATGCAAATGAACATCACTCTCCATACCGTAGTCTCCGTAGATAGCGTGAAGCCTGTTCAAACCTAACCTTTGCTAGGAAAGTGTATCTGGCTTCCGGTTTAATCTTGTGATGTACTTACCACACTGGTTGGGAGTGACAGTGCCAACGGAGTCAAGTTACTGTCAGTTTCAGCAGATTATAAACAATTTAAGGCATATTTATATAGAACATCCTGACCATGTTGTATAAGCTATAAAACGAGATGACAATTTATGGTTTATACAGAATGAGGCGTTTACGCTGCGTTCCGTACAAATCGTAAATTGCCATCGAGTCTTGTGGCTTGTACAAACACGGTAGGTAGGGAACACTGTTCCGTACAGTATTTTTACGTCATATGGCAAAACAGTGTGTATCTACAATATATACGGCATGGGTATATATATACGGCATGGGTATATAGTAAAATACTAAAAAAAACATAGTGATGATGCAAATAGGATGATACCTATACCCGGGGAAGGCCAGAAATCCTTCAGAACGAGTTCGAAGAACGAGTTCTGAAGGATTAAGTACCTCGAAAAAGTATTATTGTATTGGCGTCATATGTTTTTATATAATCTTTGCCTTGTGAAATCGTAAACAAAGGGCTACCTCGCAGATGTATATGACTTTAAATACGGAACTTCAAAGGGATGAGTTGAACTTCTATCATTCTTATAGTATGCATTTTATATGTATACTGCCTTTTTCTGCAAATATCTATTTTTTATTAATAATACATACAGTTTAACCGTAGTTAGATCCTCCACTGTGTGTTTACAGAGCCAGAACAGAAGAATACTTATATATATTTAAACACTTTTAGCAAAATATTATACAATGGACAGGTGATAGAATGAGATGTGATTGGTCAGCCTGTTTTCCAGTCATGAACAGAATACATACATTTCACCTCTTTCTTAAATAAACTATATGACTCGCTTCTCTGGATCTTCGCATCCAGGGTATGCCACAATACTTTTCCACGATAGAATGGCGAACGTAGATAATTACTACATATGATTCGTTTGCTATTAAGCTTGACTTTGTGACCACACCTGGTCCTTTGTTCTGTAAGATCAAGGTTGATGTCAGACTTCGATTGCTTGTACATAATATTGAGCATTTGCATATTGCAATGCGTATCTAGGTAGTCAATACTGCAGTTCTTGTGCATAACTTCAACATTTTGACGGTGGTTCCATACTTTACCAATAATTCGTAATGCACGATTTTGAGTTACCTGAAGAGACCTAATCAATATCTGGTGCGAATTATCAATAATAAATGAACAGTATTCCAATATTGGCCTGATAATTACCGTGTATATTGTTCTGGCTGTATACTACTAATACCATTTCTAATTTTACTCAGTTTAAATAACCTACTATCCACAGTTCTATTAACGTCTTTCAAATGACTAGTGAAACTCAGAACGTCATCAATGGGGCAACCCCAATTATTTGTACTTTTCCACCATATCCAAAGACTTTTTTCCACAAAATACAGTATGCTGGTCTAAGTGACTTTGTTTTGCCTTGGATACGTACCAAGTTACCTTAGCCTTCTTAATGTTAATTGACATCCAATTTCTTTCACACAAGATGCAACTTGTTAATTTGTTAATTTAATGTTCTGTCATATTTGCTATCAGATGTGTGCGTTTCTATACTGACCATACGTCAATGACGTTCCCTAGGTAACCGATGCTGACAGCCTTAGGATGACGACGGTAGTGACGTATTCTGGAGATAAGGTCATCCATGTCCTTGGTGACCTCGTCAAGCCATCCCTGCTTGTGGCGTTTCATAATAGCCTCTTCACTTACCTTAAAAATAAAATCAACGCATGTTTTAGGCATCATGTTAAATACATTAGGAACGGTGGCGAATCAATTGAAAGCGGGACCAGCTAGCTGCAGACCTGTAGCGATTCCGAAACATGTAAAACGAGGTTCCCTTATCAGGCAAAACTACCTTTGACTGGCAATTATTTCGCAAGAAGGAATAAACTGAACACACTTCCGCTGCTCGCGAGTAACTTCTCCAAGGGAGAGCATAACTGCTGGGAGAGAGATTCAAGTTATCAGTCTCCAAGCTAAGCGTTTCCCGCGATACACCGGACGTTACACTATCCCAACGGTAGAGACGGAGAAGAGGGAGGTCATGATTGCCAACCTCGGGATCATAAATGAAACACCATTCATCTTATGGCTTTTCAGAGTTTTTTCGAATCATTCTTTCATTAAGTCATTTCTGTATCACACAGTTCTTCCAATTGTTATTATAAGCCGCATACATCGAGATGCATTGTTATTTACCAAGGTATGATGAAAGACAGGATAAATTGGTAGGTAATTAGGAATTACAAATTTTGTGATGAGATGTGATGAAATGATATAGTAGTAGCTATGCATAATGATCTTTCTAGATGAACTTCAGAATGCCCGTATCGCCCGTTTGGACGACACTGTACCAATTATATGGATATGTTTGTCGCTAAGTTACTCTATGTTTTTATGGTCCTTCGACCTTTTGAACATGACATTCAACAACCGATAGTTCCTTGTGTTTTCAAGTGTGCCCTAAGCCTTTAATTTCTTCCCTCATCGATCTGATACTCTGATGGACTCTATGTTGTAACTTTAGCTCAGCTTTAGTTTATTACAGCACATATGGGTTATTCACCTACACAATGTCACATCTGGAGTGGTCATTTTGTGTTTTTCTCCTGCTCCTGGTGCGAATACAATGTAAATATGACAGTAAAATTGCATAATTAGGCTCTGCAGTTGATTTTTTAAACTAGATATAAGAACCTAGATACTGGTATTGAGCACTGATTGCCTCAAAATGTTTTTACCATGAAATTAATCATTTGAGATAGGATTGCCAATCTGTCTACATGCTTTTTAGTTTTCTATCCTGTTCACGTAATATGTCGATTTAATTCAACATAGTTTCTTACCTCAGCTAAGACACCTATACAGCCAGAGATGACAGCTGCCTTGGCCTGAGCTCCACTCATACCCCCAAGGCCTGATGTCAGAAACACCTGCAATTCACAAATATAGTAACCTGATAAAACGTGTTTATTTACCATATGATGAAGTACACCAATACAAGGTTATCTCAGAATGTAGTGCACGGTAATTAATGATATAAGCTTTTCCTATATTTCTGAAAAATAAAATATTATATAGCATGAGCATATATGGACGAGTATTTCATGATGTTCATAAGATAAACCTTCTTGTTTTTCTACAGAATATCAAGGAGTGAAGATGAATTGGGTGATAATTATTCCTAGAACTAGAAATACTATCTGGGAGATAATGCATTGACATGCATGAATTAAATCGAATCAATGACCCAATCAAAACAAGTCATTCAGTTAGGGAAGAAAAGCTAGAAATCAGACACATGTGTATTATTACATAGTATGCATAGCATAACTTATGTCTAAAGGAACATACCTTTTGAACTATACTAATCTCATATCATATTCCCATCGTATCAACTTCCTAAACAGTTACAATCGAGAACAGCCACTAGGAAATCTAGAAATGGGTCGTAAGGCCGCAATATTCCGTATATTGCTGACCTCAGGACGTCAAATGGTAAAATAGAATGCAGTCTGACATCATCTACATTTAAACACGACCCGAAGCTTATGTTCTCTGGCTAAAAACCAATCTATTTTGAGGTCACCTTAGATAAGATAATTCAAATAATTCACAATTAGTTGTGATTCCACATGTCAATAAATGGACAACTTTATCATTACTCCCTGATTCAAGTGGCGGATAAGCTTATCTATAACTAGACTATAGAGGAAACCCATGAAAGTTTAGGGTCTGAGCTCGTATCCCATCGAGTTTGAATCACATAGTGATTCACAAGGCGAAGCCGCGTGAATTGCTATGTGATTCAAATGAGATGGTATAGCTCTGACCCTAAACTTGAATGGGTTTCTGAATTTATCTCGCCCTTAATATTGACTAATGGGCTAACATTTGTGACAGTATCCCCCATTGGACATTTTTCCTAAATATCTAATGGGTGTTAGATACGAGTTCCCAATGTTAAGTCTATGGAGAACAAATATCTGGGGTGAGATAAACTGTAAATACTTGCCTTTCCTGCCAAGTCGTCCAAACCGAGATATTTCCTTCCAGCATTCAGAACCGTGAGCTTGATTAAAGGGAGAATAAATGGATTAGGTTTGTATAGGGAAGCACGTGTGATTTAGATTTATTTAATGTGAAATACCACATCAAATAACGGAATCTATGTTTCTTGGGGTCAGCCGCAATTCAATATCTGCACCTGAAGTAATAAACGTTATGTACTATATATATTATCAATAACAATGCTTTTCAGTCTTTCTTGTAGATAAAATGATATGCACAATGCCTTATAAATTCTGCAGCTTCAGAAATCACCACTAATAAATTGCTGTAATACAAGAAAAATGAACTAATGTCTGGAGAACCCGTGCCTTTGTTAGTCTACATTCAAGGTCTAGTCCAGAAGGTGTTCAAAGTAGTACTTGATCCCCAAATTGTCCCACTATCAACCTTTTTTTAAAATATCTCAAGGCAGGGCATATCTAGAGTGAAGGGCCTATATACATTTGCATCCCAAAGCTCCAAATCAGTCGAGATTATCTAAGTAGCACCCCATGGCAAAATAGACATCATATATGATATAAAAATGACCAACTGTCGTTCCATGGACGATTCCTTGAGGTCCGATGTAACAGTAGCTTCCCGCCGTCATTTGTCCATACCTGAATAGGGCAAATAGATATATAGTGCTTATTCTTGAAATAAATGAGCGCCTCGATGTCCTTATTGGCGAACGTCGATGGCATTTGATAAAAGCAATGATCATATTCAGATACAATGAAAGAGAAATGCTAAATGGAAAGCAATGTTAGAATAGGATGCAATTCTTCGATACACCTCCATTCTATTGAAACAATTGTAAAAAAATAATCTATTCATAAAGTTCAATACAATAGCAGAAAATGAATTGACATTTACACAGAGAAAGATTTCAGAGCCAGGAGAACCTCACACGGGGTAAACATTAGGTGAAATTAGTGAAGATCGTAGATTGTAGGTGATTGTAGATGTTACAGGGATTCAGAATTGAAGCTGTATTCCTAAGTAAATGCCAGATGCGGAGGGACTATGAGTCTCCATGTGCTACTAAAAGGAAACATCAAATTACTTACATAGAAACACCTTGAGCGAACATCCTCTCGTAGTCTTCGCGGGAAGAGTAGTTTGGAATTACCTGAATAGATTTAGTTCGATATTCAAAACATATGTAGGTTCTTAGATGGATTATCTCTACAGTAAACAATTATATTATGCATGTATGGCCGTTATTGGAGGTGAATGCAGAACCAAATTAAAAGATGCTGTTAATACCGAGGTATTTGTAAGAGAATAGCGGAAAGCCTGTAGAGAATTATCTGTTCCTTTCAATCATTACGGACAAGGCACTACAAGAAGGATGACGGACAATATGAAAATGACTCGATGTGAAACTTGTTGAAAGGCTTTTAGATGGTTGGGAGTAAGATTATTTTAATAGAGGAGCATTTGTTTTTAGATACTGTGGGATCGGGGTACTATAGAATATGACAGTGGAAATAAAGGGCTTGCTTACAGCTGAAACATGTGACTAAAGGAGCGTATATAATCAAGGGAGTGTCTGTGGTCTTCTTCCAAAGTAGAAAGGAGTCAAGCGGGATAGAAGCGTAAGGTTCAACACCCACTTTTCATAGGAGGTCAATTGATGTATCACAAAATTTCTTTGATATTACTATTAGTCTATCGTTACATTTAATCCTATGAAGTACCACAGTAGGTGTCGTGGTAGCTAAAACTGTGATAGGAAGACTTCAATAATATGTCAGGTTTTTCACTCACCATGCCATTGGAAATGACGAGTCTTGGTGCGTTGCTATTGGACGGGAAGACCCCCATGGGGTGTCCAGAGTACATGACCAGAGTCTCATCATCCTCCAACTCAGATAAGTAGTGCATCAACAGCCAGAACTGCAAGCAGATCAATATGCTCCTGTCGCAATTCGTATCTTTAACACGCAGAACAATATTTGTTGCATTATACGAGCTTACGCGGTATACATATGACAAGAAAGGCCAAAACGATCTTGTGCCACGATATGTTTTGTTATTGGAATATATTGATCTTATTTACAGAGCCACTATATTCTGGGAACGGTTGGTGTGATGCCACATTGGGCACCTGTCCGTAGGTTAGATACAATTTTGTATGTGAACATGGCTCTTCTTTTATTTGATTAAGTTTAGATATTTTCAATGTGTAACTAATATTTTATGGATGGTAATACTCTTTTCCGATCATAACAGTCTTGGGCGGGGCGGGGGGTAATCCAGTAGAGAAAGCACAATGAAATTGTGTATCATTATATCACAATTGAGCTTATACATGCATATCTTCAAGGTGCTGAATGAATAGGGTATTTGCCTATAATGTAGCTCAGCTTTTGAACATTGGCTCAACGTCGCCCTGTTTACTGGGAAGGATAGTGTATTCGTAATATTGCATAACACCAGTTTGGTCCATATTTTATTCATAATATTACTTTCCTCTGCTGCTGTTTATCTATGTTCCCTTTGCTCAAATCATGCGTCAATATATATATATATATATTACATAATCTTGGCATGCATGTATTCGAAAGAGAACTCTTTCTACTGTCGCTACTATAGGGACGGCAGAACATAATATGGATCAGTGTTGTGAAGGCTCTCTGTGGATAACTTCTCGGATTTGCAAACTTACTCAAAGTAGATCACACCTGAAGAAGCGAAATTGATCGCGAAACGTAGTGTCAAAATCTTTGAAATGTAACAATAAGTATCAATAAAATTCAACTTAAATTTTCCGGAGTTGTTGGCTTGTGTGATTACCTGCACAAGTAAATTATATAAGAACAGTATGCTTTATTCTTTATACGGATATGCTACTCATCGAATACTCAAAAGCATACATGCTCCATGTTTATTTGAGGAACAAAAGTTGCTTCTAACAATCAGTCTCTTTATAAATGAACCTTCGAATTGGCATTGATCTGAAATGACTAGGATGATACTCTTACAGATCTAATTGTTTCTGAAGGCTAAGATGGAAAATGCGTAGAGATAGGATACTGTCGACGCTTGTGAGCTGCTCACCTGCGCCCAGTTGGAGAGCACCTGCCCGTTACCGCCATATGTGACGAGCTCCTGGGGGAACTGAGCAACTCGCCGGTCCAGGTTGTTCATCACCATATGCATGATGGCTGCGGCCTGACGGGAGCGGGCCGGGTACTGATCCAGTGGGTAAGCCCTGCAAGATAATTAACATGGATTTCACTCTTAGTCTTACATAATGCGACATTAACACAATTACATAGGCCTCTGTTCAGCTACCTTGGGAGAGGTATTACGAGGTTGGAGCAGGTAATTTATGCCGATTACCCCATAACTAATCACAATTCTGTCATTTTTCTTTGACTATATCCAGATTTTATTTCTTGATATCCTTTGCCAGTCATATGACTGATGCTAGTATGTTTATTACCTGTCGTGGGATGATAACGATATTTACCATCTACCTAATGGGAAGCATCCGGAGAAAACGTACAGAGCCTTTAGATAGCCGTACGTATTCCCTTTGGAGAATACGAGAAAAAAAAGAGTCCCCAGCATGCAAAGTAGGGCGTGAGAAGATCGATCGCCATTTTCACTTTCCTCTGACGACATAAATTTACAAAGCTGAATAATAAAGACCGTATTACCATAATTTTACGTATATCTTCACATTTGCTCGGATAGTACTGGGCGTCAACTAATAGGTGAAAACAATCATGGTAATATTGTGTATAAACAAGCAATCAACTTATTTTGGTATGCTCTATGTCAAAGTATTTCTTATGCTTTTAAAATTGAAGATTTGTTATTTCCCTTTGGCTGGAGAATAATTGAAAGTGTGCGAGCTGCTCATTTTCTCCTCACCTCATCTCACAGTCGGGCAGGAAGCGGTACATATAGATGTGGCCATAGTCACGTAGCTCTGCAGCAAATTCTCGAGCCAGTTCCTCGTGGGTATGTGGAGGGAGGTACCGAAGGGCGTTTTCCACGGCCAGCTAAAAGAAGACGCAATATTCCCTGTTTAAAATTTAACATGTATACAGGGTGTTCTGGGGAAAAAATGTCAGATTTCTTTGTTGTGACCTGTTATATTTGTATATACAGTAGAACCCCGCATATGCGGAACCCACTCCGTTCCGGGCCAAAGTGGCCGTTTACGCAGGGTGTTTGATTATTTGGGGTTTCCAACTTTCCTCTGGGCCGCTCAGGCGGGGTTCTTCTGTATGAATGGAAGACCTGCCATACGGTAGAATTGGATAAAAGTTTTGAGCCAAAAGAAAATCACAAAATCAGCCTGTTGACCAGAAGCTTTGGACCTCCCAGTCACTTCACTTCACGAATGCTATTATTTGCCCACATTTTCAGATCTAGATTCAACAGAATTCGAATTATCACCTGAGTACATCTACTACCAAATTCACAGCAATGTAACCTGAAATGGTGAAAGAAGATATTGCATTTCTAATATCCTGTTGGCCCTCTTGTAACAGTTTACCACATCTGCGTTGAATGAAATAATTCTCATAACTGACAACATGCAGATAAGCTGTGACCTTACAAAGAAGAGAACTGATATCACAAGAGTGTGTCTGTTGTAAAAGGCTAGTTCTTATCCATAAAAATTCTTGCTGTTTACGTACATCTTTTGAGAATTATAACACTTCGTAGACACTCATCATTCTTGAAGTTATTTCACCCACATTTAAAACATGGACACTGACCGAACTCCAGTTTTTACTGGTTTGGTGTAAGTATCTATAAAAAGCATTGTACGTATTTTGCGGATGTATACAAGCATTCACGACAAATCCAGTGGAAGTCCAAAGTATTCGGCTCGAAATCATTACTCATCGAGCAGAAAACTGCATTTAATAGATGTAAAATGGACGGAAACTGTTAGAATGGCAGGTCCTTAAGACGTAGGTGGATTTTAAAAAAAATTCTAGATCAGAAGATTACATAAATAGTAAGTTTGTTGTTTGCTGTTAAATACTTCAAGGGACACCCGCCTGCATGGGCAAGCTTGGTGAAGAAATTACACTATTGGTAGAAGCCGGAGTTTAACATTTGCCATGGTTGATAGCTCAATATTGGTCTGTATACGCACGCAGTAATTGTTTCTTCCAAATAGATCAATGACTTCTATCAGCAAATAAATAAAGATGCTGATGGCCCCTTCACTTACAAATACATGTATATCACTTGCATTTTTTATATAAATGAATCCACCAGGATTTTTTATTTCTCAGCTAGAATCCACTTTGCACATACACTGCTCATAATGGAGACTGGGGGTTTGTGGCTTACACGGGTTACAGAATTATATAAAACTGCATAGAGAATCGTATAAATACACAATACTCCACGAGTTTGGAAGGGCCGCAATCTTCATCGAGGCGAAGCCGAGTGACGAATACGGCACTTTCAAACGAGTGGAGTATTGTTTATTTTATGATTCGAGTGCGGTTCTGGATTTATCTCACCCCTTTCAAGGTTAGGAGAGTTGAAATTTCTTGTCTTGTCTTGTCATCTCTCTGAAATCCTGGCCGCTGATTGGTCAATCGCCTATGACGTCATCTCGTATTCACTACGCCACGACCATGGCGTAGTGTTGTCACTTTACCGGGATGATCGTTGAGTATTTTTTTCTAATGTTATTCCTATGGCTACACTTGTACCAGAGGTGAGATAATTGCATTATATAGATCTATGTGCTGAATACAGGGTTTCCCAATGCATCAAACTGAGGACAGCATGGATGACGTAGCCTGTCGCCACCTGTCGTCTCTGCCCTGAACATTGCAAGAGAGTTTACTAGAGAAAATCACTGTAGAATGATGTACCCATTCTCCACTTAGGTAGAGGTCTATGCGTCCCCATACCGATTTCTGTCTGTATTAGAAGTGGATAAATTAGCAGTGTAGGCATGTCTAAACTTTGAGTTTTCGTCCATTCGTGTGGATGTCAAAAGATCTGGGGCTCAAAGAGGTACAGCTATACATGTCGATATTAAGACCGTGCACCCACTGGTCAACGCCGATATGAATAAAAAAATCTCATCGGGAGGTCAGACAGAATAGTAGCAGTGTGCTACATTTCTACGACTCACCCTACGATACACACCGACACGCCACGATTGGCTCCCAATGCGCTCCGATGAAAAACCCGAATTGTAGGCCTCCCGATATCGGTATGAATCGGTAGCTGATTTAGAGAAAATACGTGTGAAATATTTGATGGAAAATAATGAAAATTTGGAATTAAGTAGTTCGCATATGGATATATAATCACGGTAAACATAATAGTATTTGATCAAATTTAAGGGTCTGACGATAATAGTTTCATTTCGAAATTATAATTCTGCCACGGTTAAATTTTTCAATCGGATTGTTTTAGTGCCTGAAGAATAATATGATGATATTCGGTATATACCTATAAACGATTATTCAATTTCACTCAATATTTCCAGAGTTATAGTATACTTTGATATTAAAATTCTGAGATCTATCTTCATACATTGATTAAACCGTGAGCTGTGTTGGTATGGTGATGGTCACCTCTTTTTTTTATACAGAATTTTCCGGGACCTTCCTGTACACCATGATTTCGCCATTTCTAATCGCAGTGTATCAGGAGGTCTATCGTGGTGAGTCGGCGGCAGTGGTTGTCGGTTAAATACGTTCCAGGTCCAGAGTTTAAGTTTGCATAATCGTAACTTACTATGTGCAGCAGTATATATCACAGGGAGTAGCTGCTCTAAGACTGTCTAATATATCCTCTGAGCATATGGCCAAATAGTCTAAGATACATACCAGGGGTTCTTTACGGTAGATAGCTCAATATTTGGCCTGTACATACGCAAGCAATATTATTCCTGCCTTACATCTAACTTATATTTCAATAAAGTGTTTGAATCTATTAGCGACGCTGTTGTTTTTGTAAATGTTGCGTTGATGGCACGTGACCATATAAAGGGAAATGTAATTTCAATGTCTTTCGGTTAGATTTGGTGTTTTGATAGAGCCACCCCCATTACACACGGCTTCCCATATAATCTTGACTTGTTTATTCGCTGAGGTACAGTTTCACCGGGTCATTGAGTCATGGAGGTGTGGGAACGACCCAGACGGACAGATATGCAGTGATACAGTCAGATGACCTGATAGGTAAAGGGCACACCTTCGATCATGGGAGGTGTAGCAGGCTGCTCTGCCTCCTGATTGGTCGGTGAGTGATGTAGTGCTCAGAACTAAAATGCAATTACCTGGAATTACATTAGCATGGTATCTTGAAGAACACTAGTATGATTCCCTTGAAAGTATCTCTTATCTCCAGTGACTATAATTAAATAGGCATTGCCAAACCCCAAGTACCTTGAATCAAAAATAAAATATACCTCACATGATCTTGACTTCCATGTTGTTGTTTTTTCAGTTCAGACGGAGCGCTCTACTTTGTTAGTCCCTAACATTTGTGCATAACAACATGGTAACAGAGGTAGACATTGTATCACATGACTAAGTACACATCATGCAATACTGATTACTGAAATACCGAAAACAATGATGAGTGGTAAGTAAGGTACTTATCACTTAGTTAATTACTTATATAGTTAAATGAGTCTTTTGACAGTCACTAGGGTAGATTTGCAATGTGTATTCTGACACAACATGGTAAAGCAGGTGTTCCACCAAACAGGCGCTGTGCAGGCAGGTTTTTAGCCTTCAGCCGTCATTGCTCGCTGGAGCCAGCCGCCCGGCTGCCTCTTACTCTGCAAAAACTCTGATCTGTCCCACCAACCAACCTAATTCCACCCATGCCAATGACCACAAGGAACACACACACATTGCCCGGTGGGCACCTGGCAGGCACCCAGCAAGCACTTCCACAAGGCCACCCGGCCGGTTGGCACGGGTGGGCAATGAATATGCAGTGGGTGATGCTATTTAGGAAGTAGTGCTGTCTGGTGGACATTGGCAGTATCGTTCTTCACACATTCCTCATTCGTTTGATAGGGTCATGCCAAGCAGCACCAAACACTACGTTGCTCTGGATCAGCCAAAGCCGCATATCGAGCAGAGCAGTGTGCCCCTGTGTTGGAATTTGTATGGGAATGATGAGAGCTCATCCAATATCCACTGAATTCTACATTAAACCAAACAATGAAGGTTAATAAAGATAAGCCCTGATGTTATATGAATGTGGTCTTCGCTTTCCAGTATGCTGCTTGCAGGGGGCTGCCTGTTGACGGTGTGTATTGTAGTATACCGCCAAAGCTCAAGGTGTTAATTAGCACTCATAACAGCTGGCAGCCTGGTTGGCATGTTTCAATGTTCTTGGTGGAATAGCAGCAAAATGGGATATTTGCCTGGCCAGTGGTCGGCGGCTGGGAACAGGTCAGCGGCCACTGAGCTGGCGATAAGGTTCTGGGTGGTTTTGGAGACATGGTGATGGGCTGCCGGTCGGCGGGGCTGTTGGTGAAGACATTATGGCCTATTCCACGGAGCAGATCCTTGCAGCTGACACGCAATTTTGGGTGGGAACTGTCGCTGATGACCACAATGCCACCACAATGCCATAGGCCAGGGTTAGCACCGGCCTGGTGGAACACCCGCTTAGCACAACTGGCGCCAATGAGTTAAAGAATATGTATGTCTAAGAATAGGAAGGAGTAAGTATTTGCTCACCCTGGTGTCGGCCGGACTGAGGTTCGGGGTGCGCACTGGGGCATGCGGTACCGTGTTATCCCTCTGACGACGACGCGGAAGCGGGTCCACGGGAAGACCATCACACAGTTCCTTGAGGGACGCCATTGCTGACCACACGTAGCGGAGGTAAGGCAGGAGAGGGCTAGTTATTGTGAGCTTAGAGGTGTTACCAATTTAAAATGATACAATCAATCTATAGTCAGCAGGGTATATGACAACTATGCACTCACGGTGTTGTATTTGATAAGGTACACCTGTGTCACAAATCCCGTGTAGAAATCTTATGTATAAAAGAAATAAAGATCATGATTTCAATGAAAAGACCTATATAATATTTCTGTGATATATTTGATTATGATGTTTCCATGCTAGGATATTGCTAAGTCTACCTTTCCATAGTGAGTTACGGGTCCAATCCGCCACCGATGGATGACCATATATGTAAGAATCAGAAATTGAATTTCCAACGTTGGATGAGTTATAGATAGGGTGTGCACATATAACCCATTACTTTCCTAAGATGAATAAAAAGACTAAAGCTCAATTAAGAAAAAAAAAATCTACATTGACTGTGCTACTCAAAGAATAAGCACTCACCTAGATTCCTTTCCGACGAAATTCACTGTGGAGACTCCAATTGTGTGGCTATAGAGTTTGTATGAGTGATGACTGTGAACGGCCGGATACAGTAGATCTATTACAACGTGCCACAACAGCAGCTGATTTATTTCCCATGTATTTGTGTCAGTGTACCGGACGCCATAGTAAGTGCAGATAAGCTCCACTGATTGTAGCATTTTGAGTATTCGTCAACAAGGTTAGACTTGATATATTATAGCTAGACATGGGCTAAAAATGTCTGCTATTGCACTGTTTATTCAAAAATTTATTCTTGACCTATACATATAAAGAGAGGAAAACAGTCTATACGGTATAGTTGTAGGTATACCTAGAACTTCAAAACAAGTTCCACAAGATTCATTTTTCATTTAGGAAGTTCCTTCTATAAGTATTCCGGCATTTGCACTCTTTTAAGTGTGGCAATAAAATGGCACTTAAAATCAATATACTATTTAATATATTCTAGGGACTTCAATCATATATACAGAACGGTCATATCGCCCACACTCTTCTTTACTGACACCATTTTTAGAATACTAATTGTCCTAATTTACAGATATGTCCCACCTATCCTGATTTATCATATAAATGCAAGTCTCACCAAGCATAGTATTGTGAAAACAAAACGCTGTAACCCAACATATTTCACTTTTTGGCCTATACCATTTATGGCCAGCCACAAACAATAGCCGACGATATAATATGCAGCAAAGATAAACTACGGTAATTTCATTGCGACCTCACAGCCTTTACGATGCACTATGCACTAGTCCGAGATTATGCTATGATTCTAAAACAAAGATAGTTTGATTATGATATTGTTATAAGTTTAAACAGATGTGCATAAAACCGTCTGTATAAGGAAGTGAATGATCATGTGACTTGTTGATGTAAACAGCAGAGGAGTATACCTCTGCTGTCGCTGCTGTGAGTACGAGGATAAGATCTGGTAGAGAGCTGAGCAAAGCCCCTCCTTGCTGGAGGACGGGCTTGATTCTAGGTGCCGGAGGCCTTGCTCTGCATGGAGTGGAGTCCCCTACAATGATTGAACATTGGGTGAAGCCATCATCTCTGTGATAAACTTACAGACCGATGAGTAAGAAACTGACTCTCAATGGAGAGAACACAGAGAGGATACTTTAGACTCATAAGAACGGAACACTGATTGGACTAACAGGAGATTGTGAACTCAGAGGATTGAGTCATGAACATTTACCATTACATTATGTGCAATTATTGAGGACAGAACATGGATGATAAACAATAACCAGGAGAGTGATATTCAAGAGATTATGGACACTATCTAGTATGATTGACTACACAGGTCTGATCTAATTTACTTGGAGTTATGAATTGACAGTGATAAATAACTAGATTTGAGTCTGTATCCTTTACTATGAGTTTACATGTAATACTGTGTGACGCTAAGTGAGCGGATTGCTTCTCAGGATATTAAGGTTACCAAACTGTACTCCATTGTTCGTAAGTACGTGAAAATGACGTGCAAAAATTTCTTTGCACGATCCGAATAGTCACCCACACCCCACCGGGAACGCGGAGACGCCCGAATCGACGCAAATCATTTTTATCATATTTGTACTCCATTGTTCATCCTTATTCCTCGGGTCACAGGGATGTGAGGTCACCATGTCGCTGTGACCATGCCAAAAGAGTTAGGTCTACCTTGCATTAGAGCTATCCAAGACTTTAAGTAATCAGACTCTGAAGATAGACGACTAGCTTCCCACAATAGTAATTAGAACTTAATTAGACCCATACCAACGGTGCAATGGCCTGGTTGATTCTTCTCTATACCTTGTGCTTCTCTAATAATACTTCTGTCGGCCCTAATGACGGTCTCCCAAAACTAGCTGCTCAGGTCAGCACAAGCAAGGTCAACTGGAACTTATTGATAACGGAACATGTGCCTTCTCAATGAAGCCAAGGATGTCATGGAAAGAGCCTACGTAATTATTTGATATCACGGAGGGGGTTACCTTTCTCACATCAAATGTGATAACATACTGCGCTCCTATGAATATGCAATATGGGATATTCCCAAAAGGTTAAAATGTTGGTTTTTTATTTCTGGAATAATTTTGAAAATTCAAACGCACTTTTATAGGATTATCTAATCAATATGGATGACCTGAACTAATTTATTTACAGAATTAGAGGGTAGCTGTATTGATTAGGGACAAATGGTATGGGTCATATTTTCCGTGATTGCTGACGCGAAGTGGTAGAGGTGTCACATATTGGAAACGTATAAAATGTACCTTATTTCGTTCATTTTATTGAAGGCATTATATCTACATAGAATGATCCTGAAAGCTGTCCTGAGTGACCCGAAAAAATTGTTCATTTTCGAAGAATAAGTCACTGATGTGTTTCTCACTGCCATTCATCAAGGTTGTATCTGCCACGGGAGTTCCAATACTGTTCCTCGTTCCAATACCAGCGTTGTTTATCCATACATCGGATGGCGTCACTGTTAGACATATCCACTGTGTTTTGTTACTAGTTAGCAAGAACTCTATTAGTTATGTCAATATAACTCGCAATTATGATATCATAAGATTATATTCCCCAATAAACACAAGGGAACTGCCCTATACTTTTATATGTTACACCCACTCTTAATCAGTTTGAAACTGATCAAACTTAAATCATGATCCATGATATGAGTACCCTTTACATATTCTTCTGTTAGACAGATAATATCAGCGGGAGAATTATCATACTAGGTAGTATGATTCTGGTTACAAGACATTGTCTTTCAGGAATACTAGACATTATCCTACCCCTAATATAAAATCCCATAGGCTTAACATTAAGTTTCCGTATGCCACGCTGACTGGCATACATAGGTTTATATGCCACTAGTGGCATACAGAATTGTTATCACATAATATTCCAAAATCGAGGAGACGGGGTAGGATAAAATCAAAACCTGAATATTTCTTCCTTCCTTTTTTAGATAAGAACGTTATCTCGAGTAAGAAAATTGAAATGGAATGGGCAAACGGCATCGTTAAGGAATATGACCTGAAGCAGTTCCTCTTTTGATCTTGACTGGTGGAAGCGTGTACCGTTTCCGACGTTTCTTTTTCTTTTGAACCAGTAAAGCAGTATCCTCCTCAGCACTGGTATCATCTATACGTACACGCTTATCGTATCGTCTGTCCACAGACATTGTCCTGGGTGAGCCTTGCTCTGACTTCAGTGACCTCTCCGACCTACCGTCCATCGAGGTCGAGGTCTGTAGGGACTGCAGTTTCTGTTTCTTTTTAGGTCTCGGGCTGGCAGCATTTGTGCCAGTTCCAGGCGTCTTAAGAAGGATGCCTACTTTTTTGAAGAATTTCACAGAAACATTCTGGTTTGGTAAGTCACTGAGATCTGGACCAGCAATCTCCACTGGCTTCTCGCCCTCGGTGGAATCCTTGGTAGGTGTCTTTCCGCCGAAAATGGTGGCCCAACGATTCAGTAGGAAGGCACCGGAGGAAGGGACGATGACGTCAGAGCGTTCCCTCTGTATACGAAAGCGATCCCCCTGGTTATGGCCCCCCGCACCTGCGTTCTCTCTCTTTTGTCTTTCCCGTTCCTTCCTCTCTCTTTCCCTGGCCGTCTGAAGACTTGGGTGATCCAGATTGCGTTCTATGATCAACTTCTGTGTCTTCTGTGACCGCTGCAATTGCATCTTTGCCTTCTGTTCGCGGATGTACGAGGGTTTGAGACGCTCCATCATCCGCTGTACTTCCGGTTTCAGGGCGTCGTAGGTGTAGTTTGAATTGAGCGCTGATTGGTAGTCGTCCGAAGTGACGATTTTGTGCTCGTCGACAACCAGTTTGTAGGCAAGGTTTCGTTCGAGGTTTCCCTGAAGGCGGTGCTGCATTAGTTTGTAACGATGGTCCTGAACGAGAGCGTTCCGCTCCATCACCTGGATCTTCATCCGGGTCATTCTGGAGTCCAGGTCCTGCAGGATCTGTAAGGAAACAGGCATATGATATTAGGGCACCCTGGTCGCAGATCTCTCGCTAAGAGAGAATGTCGAACTCACCCACTGAGCGTTCAACTTTTAGGGAACATGGTTTCAGGAGCAATGCTTGGGCTGTGTGGAATGTATCCCCTGTAAAGTCACATAAGCAAATTGTCATCCAAAATTGTATTCTCCAAACTATAGATACTTGCGATTTACTCTTTGATTCATAGCAATCGTATTCGACCTGGTAGTGTATTCAATTTGTATCGATGGGGTACTACGCACTACTGTTACCATCTTGAAATTATACACCCATGTTCCACTTTATTTGTCCTTCAAATGCAAGGATTTATCCTGTAATAGACCTATCTAATATCAAGTTATAAAACCATGAGTTATTGTATATCTGGCATACCAATAAGCTTTTGGAACGCCAATTCTGCCTTCAGACCGGCCCCTTCCGAAATTGTCTATTGTATTTTGGTATAGGCTTATAACATCTTGCACAATACAGGGCGCTTGATGCTAGTTTCAATGTAAGTAAGGAAAGCAGATGCATATTATATCTATGGGGCATAAACTCAAAAAGCAGCTCACCTGACATCGTCGCTGCTGGGCGAGGCTCTGGTTGACGACGCTCATGTAACGTGAGTTGGGCCCGATCGTGTCGTCATCGTTACCGGCCAACTGGCTGCGCATGCCCGGCATGACGCGGCGCCCTGTGAGAGATACACATACAGCTTCAGATTCGTGGTCATTATACTGCCTGACATTAAACTAAGATAGCATCCATGACAAGGTTTGATATACACTAATGCTTGGCTGTGTGCACAGGTGGTCATAATATCTAAGTCCGAGTGACGCCTACAAGGCTCAGTGACTAAGTGGTAGAGGTGTTTGCCCGAGCATGGGAGATCTGGGACCTGTTTCACTAGTTTCGTGACAAAAGTGTTAGACGGACATGAGAAGCGGCACCAAAAGTGCAAGGAAGAACGGACAAAACGAAGTCTAATGTCTAATTCTTATGAAACCAGACACACCGTGTTTGGGGTCTGTCTTGTCCCAGGCAGCTACTTGTGTTTTCATGAAATTAGTCAACCCCAATCTGTCTGTATGATGTCACAGACGCCATCTAGACATGTCACGAAACTAGCGAAACAGGTCCCTGCAGGGGTTCAAACCCCTGTTGAGTCATGCCAAGGACTTACACAAAAATGGTACCCACTGCCCATTCGGCTTAACACCTGCCATTAGAATGAGGAGTAGTGGACTAGGGCCCAAGTGGAAGAACGGCTATATAACCAAATTTGGTGATTTTGGTCACCCAATATTCCCCTAAAAAATTGCTGGAAAAAATGTGTAGTAATCATCAAGTATGATGACTTGTACACAAAACTAGTTGTTATTGTTTTCATTGTCCACCTACTTGATTGATAGTAAGAGAATGAACCATAACACTGCTAAACTGATATTTTTTTACATCGAAGTGCAGTCGTTTTGTTACCACCGACCCACTATTAGGAGAACTCAATAAATCGGTGCCGTTTTCGTCGGCCAGTGGAAATGGCTTTATAGGCCCGTTTCAATTGGCCGACAAAAACGGTTCTAAGTTCTCTAAAAGTCTGTCGGTGGTGTCTCAGACTGTACGTCGGTACAAAAAAAAATCGGTGAGGGTACAGTCTATTCCTTGTTCTTGCTATATTTGAAAGGTCCGTACTGATTGAAGTCGTTCGGTGGCGGCCTCATTGTATAATCTATGCACAATTAATCGGTGAGCAAATAATCGCCCAATGGAAACGTGCTTCATGTGATTTCTTTCTATTCGGTGGATGATAACTTGAACCGCAAGGACCTTAAGGAAAGAACATATTCATCGATAATAGATGATAAGCATGACTGATGAACAAATGTTACGATTCCGCTATTCGTAAAGAAATAAACTGTTTTGTAGTTAAGATCGTCCAGGTTGTTGCCTTTTTCGCTGTAAATTTAACAGTAGGAATAGCATGACAGGAAATATAGTACACAACTATCATTTGGCGCTGAGAATGATATGGTCGTTAGGCACATAAGTAATTATCTGTGCACTACTGAAGAATATTGACATGTATGTTCCAGTGTAGTGTGTCAGTATTGGTTAGTTAATAAAGTCAGAGTTTTTTCCATGATAACCGTAACAAAAACATTACAAGCTGAAACACAGGGGATGATGATTATCAGTTGCCGTCACAAGCTGATAACTCTGGCTGGGGTGCCATCTGTGACAGTCAAAAATGTCATTATTATGAAAAATCATCAATTGCAATCACAATCTAATAATTATATTACATAGGACAGTTGTAAAGGCCTCGGTGATACGTTTTGTAGGTTATCCGTTTACAACTATGCATTTTGGGTGTAATCAAGTAGATTGTTCCACACTTTGAGTCCTCTATAAATAAAAGTGTATGTGTTAATGCTTCTAGATTGGCTTAACATTCCTATAGATCGCGTTACATCCACTATACTGTAACTTAGACCTACTGTAAGTGGCAAGAATATGTTATTTGATGAAACTACATACACATGTACATGTATTTCCAGATGAAGGAGATCCAAATACCTTGTGTACATGATATCTCATGGAGAGTAGGACTGCATTTAAATAGGTACTTGTCTATAATCACAAAAGTCCAATTCTACCCCCAACAAAATTGTTTTCACGTCAAAATCTAGGATCTCGGTTATGGCCTCGTCTGCATGGGGGAGATCTTTCTCTGATAGAAGTCCCCCGCTATATAGGCCTACAACTATATAGAATAGGACTTTTTAAGCGAAAGTCCTTCTGTAGGTAGTAAGTGTTGATCTCACTCGATATACTGTAACTATTGATAATCTACATGCTAGATTGGTAAATTCTCCTTGGAGGGGAAGGGGGGCTATGGTTTCCTGTTGCTTAATTGATAGGTCGATAGATATGCCAACTGGCGAGGTACTCACCGAAAAGTAGAATAGTTGAGGAATTATCCATGATGTGATTGGTCACTGAATGATCAACATTGGTGTTGTGAGGGGAAATATGAAAACACCCCTTATTTAGTGAATTCTGCAGGCTAGCGTCCAGCGAAGAGATTTGTGGTGTGAGCCGCAAATGGCAATGCCCTTCTATTTACGGATATATACCCCCTAGACAGCTGGATTAGCTCATGGTCGCGTTCGAAAACAGTAGAAGCCGGAGCTTTTATTGGGAACATTCTTTTGTTTCCAAAATGCTTCTATAATATGATATGTCCTGAGTGAACTTCGACACTAAGAAATATACCGAAAATAGTTGGTAATATGCTTGTTCCATGATATTTTATTTGTGATGGTGGTCATTGGTTCTGTGTATTGTGTTAAATCAGACGTTAGTATTCTCCCATTTGCGAATGCTATCGATATTTTTTTCCGTATGGTTTCGTATATCAAATGGCCATCCTGTAGGCCTACACGTCGAATTAACTTTGCCTCATATACCCGTGACGGAGATAGGGTTCAAACACACCGTACGGATATTTCCCATTAGGAATATCCTTTTTTATCTTCTAGTCCCTGAGCTGATAGATTCTTTGTGTACAATTAAATGCTCCATGCTTTTCGCTCACACCTTACCAACATATGGATACAATTTATGAACTATGTTAGCCAGAATGTCTTATGCCCAGAACCACATATCCCCTTACACTTAGCAAACATCTGGTCAGATTTAACCAAATTAAGTTCGGCACCCACATTGACTATCACGTAGAAGATAAATGAAAAGGCATTGACGTTGATGGATATTTGTACCTAAGTTAATGAATTCAAATTTTTTAGCAATATTTATTAATCTTTTCAAATAACCATACATCTTACCATTTGCAGGTCCGTAAAAAAACTTTCTGTGTATTTTTCGCACCATAGCTTCACCATTTTGACCTTGTGGTTTCTTTCCATTGCTCCTTTTTGTATTTTGGAAGTTTGGGAATGAATTTTTAAATCTTATCTAATTATCCTAAATTACTCAGTTCCTAGTTCCTCTTTTTATCTAACATCTCTTGGTGTAACATTTTCTCATTTTCTCATTCATAAGTGAGCAAATGTCTATACAGTACATATGGTACCGTTGTATAGTGAGCATTAATTGTTCCAATATTTTCTGGGTAATAGAATTGGGTTGAGTTCGGAAAGGACATAAACGAGGAAATAAGTAGGATATTACAGAAAACAATACATTATAGATGCCACAAGACAAGACGTTACATAAAAGGAAAGAAGAAAGGAACTTTGGTGGTACTATATATCACCTATACATTTGAGAAATTTGAAACTATTCACATTCTTCTGATTCTCATAGATGATTTCTTTTCAACCAAAATCCTTTGTTTCAGTTCTGGGAGGAATAGCATTACATCAATATCATTTGAGTGGAACAGTCTGTCTTTCTGTGTAAACATTTTGTCCTAAAAGAGTGCAAAGCATTCTCCAGTAAACCCAACAGTATTTCCTTTTCCTGTGGCTGCTGCAGCTCAATATTCAACGCAAGACAACCACTTCCAGGTCTATGGGGGGGGGGGGGGGCGTTCTGGACATTCTAAAAAAAAATGAGAATGTCCAGATTGGCCGTTCTGTATATTCTCATTTCCTCTATATTCATCCCATATTACTCATTCCATGCCACATATTTTCCTTTTTTCATTTCGTCATACGAAATGATTTCTGTCCATGAAATGACTTTCACAAAATGATGTTTTCACGAAGTGACTTTCACTAAATGACTTTGTCTACGAAATAACTTGAACAAAATGATTTTCACATATATGTATTTCACGAAATGATGTTCTCACATAATATTATTCCGTGGAAGTCATTTTAAGGCACAGAATAAGTAATATAGGACGAGATATAGACAAAATGAAAATGTCCAGATAACCCCCCCCCCCCCCTCCATTCAGGTCGCCCTGAATGGAGGGTCATTTTATTTTCCTTTGCCCAGTACCCTCATTCCACAGATTCTATAATATTCCTTCTAGCCAGATATTTATTACATGTGATATTGAAATGGCTGTGCCCTTGTTTCTCTAGACAACAAGTTAGGCTAGATATAGATGATTTCCCACTGTTTAAAGTCGTAATTATGGTCCGGAGAAGTCTGCGTCCAGCTACACCTTGTCTTTGAAAATTAAGCCTTCCGGTCAGATAATAACCCGTAAATCTTTTTGCTGCTTAGTCTCAAGACATTTATCGGACTTTCACCCAGCACCTTATACAATATTCCATTAACTTCAAGGCCATCAAGGCTAACTTAAAATGTTAACTTCGTTTTGAGAGTGATGTCACATATTAGATACCCTCTACGCGTTCACCATTACATCTATGAATGGCAGGGAGCATGGCAACTGGTCAGTTAATGCTGTGCTAATGCCCATTACCTTCCTTGCAGCGTGTGAAGATCATTCAGTCATACATTTGTTTATGTTTTGTAAAATAGAAAACAGTATATAAAATTAGGCCAGACCCCTGACACTTTACATAACGAGAGGTTAAATTGTTTCATACTTCACTCCACAGATCCCTCCTGCTTCCCATCTTGTCTCCTGTCTCAAAAAATGGCATGTATGGTGAGATACTATTTCACAGTAATACCTCCCGCCGATGATTTAGCGTCTCAGAAGCAATACTCTGGTAATGAAACATGAAATAATATCTCACATACACCCCATTTCTGTTAGCGATTCCTGAAATCGCTGCTTTTCTCGCTTCCAAGGTGAGTCCTAGGCTTTAGTATGGAAGAGGAGAGAATCAGGATGTACATTGAATGAGTAGGGTTGGTGCCTAATCCGCAGCGTTGTCTCGACTTATTACATGTACCAATTGTTCCAGATTATAAATGCACGTATCTGTGAAATATCAATGTATGAATTCATTTGTATGAAAATTATGAAATGACTAATGTATATGATATGGACGTTGACATTTTGCGTCATTAAAGAAGGGGGATGCGTTGCGTAAAATATGTGCAATTCTCTGTTACGAATATGTTATAATATCCAATATGCATATAATATATACCGTCCTAATGATCAGCCAACAAGGGGCGTGGTGCAGGTACCCCTACTTCAACCTTCTCTTTACTGACTTGGCTATGCATGGTGACAGTAAGTGGCCACATTGTAACAATCGCCAGAGGACTAATTTGTCCATGTAAAGGAACGGCGGGTCACTATGATCAGTATCCAAGGTACGTCATTGATATAGATCAGCATGTATAAGTAGCCCAGCTAAAACCAATACTAACATACAATATGAATCGAGGATGCTGATGGCAATTGTTTAATATATGTACACTGGAACCCCGCTTGCAGGCCACCGTGGACCGATTTCCTTTTAAACGGTATCCTCTACTTCATGTTTCATTTTTACCCATTAAGTGGCCCAAGGACACGGAACACTTTGGTTTGGACGAAGGGTTGTCCGCTTAGCGTGGCTCTCACGCATTGCATGAACTTTTGTAATTGATTCTGCCAGACATTCACACTGCTTCTTATCTTCTACTTTATACTCTTTACATGTGTTCAGGACACACAATATATATATACATATGGCAGGTGCATTGTAGATTTGATATTGAATCCTCCTTTTATTTTGGTCAAGCTGTGAAACAAAGTGGGATATATGCCAAGAGCTGTGACTTCCTGGTGATCTCTGGCAGCAGAGAAGGAATTCTCATTTCACACCCAGTATTAGATAACCGATAATTCAGAGATTTGTTACATGCTATATACATATATATCATAACATAAACATAATAATATCTATAGCACACACCAAAGTTATATACTGTTTTTCTGAATTTATAGCTAAGCAGTCATTCCCTAACATTATTCTTCTATTTCCGAAATGTAAATTCCAAGTCTGCCCAACAACATGACGACCATATCTTATATGTAAAAGCTATATATACGGCTCATCTCAAAATGGTAGGACAAATTTCTCTTTTTTCACATTGTTTACAGATCGAACTCACCTAAAGATCAGTATCAGTCGTAAGCGTTATCAAAATGTCATATCCGCCGTGCATTCATCGTCGGACCTTTACAGATAATCCGTGTAATCGTTGAGGTAATGAAAAACGCATCCAGCTCTAGATCATTGCGCTTTAATCCATCAGGGTTGTTCACAATATTTCATACAGGTGAACCTTCTTGATTCACCTCCTGTTCTTCAGTGCTCATACCACGTAGAAGAGGGCATGCAAAGTATAAGGACAGGTAGCAACGTCAAAGCCGACAGTACAACTGAGGCATAACCGATCAGCGACTAAAATTTGGCAAATGTTCAGTTCTGAGGCATTCACAGTAGTTCTCATTATGACCGGCGGTAAGCCATGTATGCCTTATATTTGGATCATTGGCTGTATTCACATACAACATGACTTTTTAGATAGAATATCGCGGTTCAAGAAATGGTTTAGTGTGTCCTTACAACAAGCTATACCCTGATGCACACTGTGTATGTTTGATATATAGAATACTGCTATAGATGCCACACTGATTTCCAGAATGTGTTATCTATGGTACTATGTGGCAATCTACACATTGCTCTATAGGTTGTTGTTACGAGTGCTCATAGTGTAAGGAGGAGAAAGATTATCACAGTTGTATGTAGCTTATTAGGTAGGGGGTCCACAGGTTAGCAAGTTAATTGATAGATAGTTGGTAAAAGGTCTAGGCTAATAATCATTCGTTCCAACACTTCAGTGTGCATGTAATCAACCCGATAATTATTTACAGAAAATCATCATAAGCATCAGCATTTTTTTATTATTATTATTTCGTTTATTTAGACTGATCCCTCCTAGGCTCTAGGCCTTTATTACCCACCAATTACGGAGTCTCCATAGGAAATGTATAGGGCACCTGGAAACAGCTACCCGGAGATTCTGGCATGTCAGAATCTCCTGCAGGAGATTCCGGAAAAATAGTCCTGTCCATAATTAGGTCAAATCTTCATGTACTTCAAAATAAGTTTCTTGATTGTTCATTCAATGTTAATTATTTAGAAGTAATCAAAATAATCTCTTTTGCCATCAGAAATCATTGTAATAACACACTTTGCATGCTAGAGGTACACGTTAATGGCGAACTATATTATTGGTGTAAGTCTACACCGAATTACTGCAACGCTTAACAGTGCTGTGGTGTCTGGAACTAAATGTATTACAGAAACATTAAATGTATTACAGAAACAGTGACCGTAATCTCCTCGTAGTTGACAATGTAGTATCCTCGCTAATCGCTGGGATATTACTACGCGTCAACTACTCGTAGATTACGGCCACTCGTACACAAAACCAGTCATTATTGTCTATGTCTTCCTTTAGGCCAGTTACCCATCATTACACAGCTTATCTGCTTGAACACTTAATAGTAACATAAATCATTGTTAGTTACATGAAGTATCACAAGAGTGTTTCGGTCTAGGGCTAGTCCCTCTGACCATGGGGGCTTTCTGCCCAGTCTGTAATAGATGGCTTGATTAATATGACTTTGGTAGTTGCTTATGCTGGTTACTATTATCACTCGCGGTATCTGCGAGTGTGATTTCTAGCTGCTAAGGCATGCATTCATTCATGTCAACTCTAAACTTCTGAGTCATTTCTGTAGGAGAGTCTCTATTATCTGCTTATGTTTGCCTAAGTAGGAAATAAGGGTTTGGGTTTTTTTAGGGCAGGAATACCCGGTGGGAGGCTGTTCCATAGTAGGGCAGTTTGGTATAGGATACTTTTGGTAAACAGTTCATTGTTTGGTTTCTGAACTACTACCATCGTTTGGGTGTGGGCACGGGTCTTAATTGCCCTGTTATCGACGTACTCTGGGATTTTCGATCGGAACATGGCAAGTTTCAGGATGTTTTTTGTTGTTCGGGTTTCAAGAAAGTCTAAATTGTATTTTTCGTGAAGTTCATTTGTGCTCTCTTTGGGGAAGGTCGTTGTGGCTAGGCGCAGGCATTTGTTTTGTCTGGATCTTTTTGACTAGGTTTTTTGGGCCTTTATGGAAGACAACATCGCCATAGTCACAGTACAGAAGGATCGTCTGTTTGTATATTTTTATCACGGCATCATTACTAAGGTCTTATCTTATGTAATAGGTAGGTTTTGTGAAGTGGCAATCTGTTTAGATTTAGCAGGTGTTTCTTATATGAGAGCGTTTCGTCCAAGATGATTCCCAAGTACTTATAGTCAGTGACATACTCAATATTTTCCCCGGCAAGGGTTATAGGTGTATGTTTTTGTTTTGGGGCAAAGATCATGGCCTTTGTCCTTTTTTGTGTTAATAAACCTTGGTAACCTAGAAACCTGGCACTCAATAGCAGCAGAGGGACAGAATTGTCCTATATACTCTAGAGGTAGTCAAAGCAGTCAAAGGCAGTCAAAGCAGCTAAAGCTGGTGTTTCAAGGGAAATCTTGTAAAGGCAGAAAAGACCCAAAGAGGTTCTGGCAAGAAATTGAAAATGTATTGAAGCCTTCTTATGAAAGAATAGCGCCTACATTGATAACAGACAAGGGCTCGCGTTGATCCTGCCAGCTGACCTACCAGATTATATAAATACATATTTTTTGCAGATATAGGAGAACTATTGGCGAAAGATATAGATAAGACGAGAGGCGCAGCAGCATTTTAGGAACATTTATTATTACAGTTGACATGTGAGTATAGCTGCAGGTACAACATTTAGTCTGACGGCGAGAGGGGTATACCTTGCTTTAGCGTCCAGACAATGTATTTTTTTCATGAAGAATCTTCCCTTCTCTTTTATCTCAATCATTTCCCACAAGGTAGTGGAGTTACCCGATTCATGATAGGTGATGCCTTGCGACATAAAAGCATCAACTGTCCCAGGCTAGACAATGCCTCAAGGATCTATGTATTGAAATTGTTCAGGCTTTGTTCCTGTTGCCTCAATCTGATTTGATGAGGATGGACATCAACGTTCAATCTTATTGGTTGCTAATGACGCTTTCAGCGGCTTGCCTCGCGACCCTTCTACTATAATCGACTCCCAAACCAATAGCATAGTTCCTCACAAAGATCTACCTAACTATGTAAATAACTATTTCATCTCTCTAGGCGAACCTTCGTCTAACAATGAGAACAATGAGATTACTGACTCAACTGGTTCGGTTAGTAACTCAGGGCTGTTTCAGACTCCAGTAAGATCCTCGACACAGCAAAATACTGTGACTATATCTCTTGGTGACGTACATAAGGCTATTAAAAACATTGACATACATAAGAGCAGTGGTATACCAAATATTAACTCCAAAGTAATTAAAGATGCCTTTAGTATATTAGTTGACCAACTTAGACACCTTTTTCAGAACTCGCTTGACAATGGATTATTTCCAAGTTAATGGACAAATGCTGTTGTTATACCTATCCCTAAGGGAGGGCAGTCGGACTAAAATGGTAACTGGCAGCCTATCTCGCTTTTGCCCCTACCGGGGAAAATGCTTGAGAGATTTGTACAAAGGGAAATTTCTGAATTTCTGGACCAACATAAATTGTTGGATCCTAGTCAGTTTGGCTTTAGGAAATATAGGGGAACCACAGATGCAATTATGGAATTGGTCCAGACTATCTACGCTAATAGGGACAGGGGTCGACTATCCTCATGCCTGTTTGTTGACTTCAGCAAGGTGTTTGACTGAGTGTCACATTCTATTCTCTACAAGAAACTCACAAGTCTTGGTTTAAATGACACTATTTTGAGATGGATATCGAGCTACCTACACAATCGCCAACAGAGAGTATGGATAGGCAATTCATTGTCTACCTATTCTATAGTCAGGTCCGGAGTTTCCCAGGGCCACATCTTAGGCATTTTATTATTTAATTGTTATATTAAAGATAGCAAAGACCTTGGTTCCCATATATTCTATGCGGATGACTTGGTTCTTTTTACATCTGATAACCATCATACATCTGAATTAAATAGTCTCCAAAAAAGTATTAATGAGACTCTAAAACGTGTAAACTATTGGCTCTTTAAACTAGCAAATATTAGGAAATACATGTCAAAAGACTTGAGTATTAGAATCTACAAAAATATGATCGCACCGGTCTTTGACTATCCTGGTTATTTTGGAGGGGGAGCAAATAAGCTGTTGCTGACGAAGCTGAAGAAATCTCAAAATAGGGGCTTACGCATCTGCACTCGGTCGAACGTCGGTGAGGTATCAACCAAGTTATTGCATGATCTGTGTAATGGGCAAAAATATCTAGATCTATCATATATGCGCAAAATTGCAAAGGGGATAGAGCCGGATGGTACTAAAACATGAGGTCAATGTAAAAGACTTCACCGACCAATGACTTCCTTCTTTAAGAGGAGTCCCTTGTATAGAAACAAAGATGCAAGGAATGATCTCCCCTTCGCGATCCAAGATGGTTTTCTGAATAGTTATAAAAAAATTATTAAGTTAAAATATTTGTCCCACTTGTTTCTGTACAATTTCAAACACTAGTCTCATTGTTATATATATATATATTCATCCTACCCCTAATATAAAATCCCATAGGCTTAACATTGAGTTTCCGTATGCCACGCTGACTGGCATACGAAGTTTTATATGTCACTAGTGGCATATACAATTGTTATCACGTAATATTCCAAAATGGAGGAGACGGGGTAGGATAAAATCAAAACCTGATTCGTTTTAATCTTGGCCACTGCATGCCACGCCTGGAGTTTTGGCTCCGAACTTCACTCGGCTTCACCTCGTGAAGTCACTATGCCAAACTCCAGGCGTGGCATACGGTGGCCAAGATTGAAACTCATCAAGTTTTACGATAATATCATAAATGTACACAGACGAAGATCGTTCCCGTCCAACATATATTTAGTTTACAGAATGACCAGATTACCTGTTTCGGCAGAGGTCGTTTATTGTACCTTTTTGTGCAAATAAAACTTTTTTTAAAAGTGTGGTCAGCTCGTTTGGCGAACTTCGGCGGCATACTGCGCGGAGCAGTCATTAAGCCTTGTGTGGGCCGGTTATTGGGGGGGGAGGTGGATAAACTTTAATGTTTTTATACTGAGAGTTATATCTCTCTGGCCCTCCGCTGAGGCAGAGTAGTTGTGGTTTCGAATCTATATTGAATTCTCATCAGGTGGTGTCAGGTGTGGAGCCATCATTAACATAATTACATGTTTTTGATTGCCGGAACGTTGTGGAGTGTACCAGTGGACTACTGATAGCAAGATTTGGGTTGAGGTCTGTCTCTGTTGGTAGAGCTAGGTTCGTATTTCGTAGACATCAGTTTGTTTGTAAAATATCTCCGTTCTTGTTACCCTTTGGGGATTCCCTGAGGAAAATTTTACAACATGGCATTTGAATACTCATACTGGCCATACTGGTTGTCCATAGTGTTCAAGCCCCATGGGGATTGGTGGTCTTGAGGTATTATGGTCTTGAGTGATTGGTCATGGTCAGCTGGGCATACCTCTAAATCCTTGAGACACTTGCACCCTGCCCCGTCTTCAATATCACAGTGAACAGCATGCAGATAGTGAAGGGATTTTTATGCAACCTGAAAGTCTATATGGGACCACTCTAACTTCTAGGCGATGTATAGAGCGCATGCAAGCACGCTCTAACAAGCTGTGTCTAGGACATTGTACCAGGAGGGGGCGGGGAGCTTACACACTTGAGACTACCTGAGAAGATTGCAAGGGATCCAGGGAGAAAGTGCCTTCTTTGCGGTCATTGGAGGTCCAGGAGGCAAAGCCCCCTGAGGTGCTTGGCTTTTAAAGATTAGATAGATGTCCTTTTGACATACAGTATAACCCTGCTTAACAGACACCTCGCTAGAGTGCACACCCCGCGTAAGTAGAACTAGTGCGTAAGTAGAACTTTTGCTCAGAATGGAAATTTTTCCATCTATAAGATGTGTAAGTAGACACCTAGCTTACATGGGCAGTCATTTCGGTAGGGAATCACCAAAAACCCTGCATAAGCAGACACCTTGGATAGCCTACCTTGGGCAAACACACCTATCAAATATGGCCTATCGGTGTTGGGATAACACTCTGGATTATCAAGATTAATTTGTTTTTGGTGTGCGTGTGTGATGTGTATCAGTGTGTGTGTCAGCAACAACCCACCCTGTCTATGTCCCTGTCTCTACCAGAGTAGCCTGTTCATACAGTGGTAACATATCCATAAGTCCTTATACACAGGTGAGACAATAGTCCTGAGTGTGTGGACGTTGTCTAGCAGGCCTAGACAGGCTTTGTTAGTGGAGGGGGTAGTCTGCGGCCGAACGGAGTGGGTAGGTGTTAACACCACTGTCTAGTGCGTATTTGTCGGAACCAATCACAGTACAGCTTACAATACAGCTTACAATAGTCCGGCTTGCCCAGCACTATATAACCGGTATTAAGCAGCTATTCCATCAAACAGGTGCTCTGCTTTTTACCCTCCAGCTGATTTTACCCCCCGGGGCCATGTTTGGATTTGTATGGTATTGCTAATAGCTCATCAATTTCGTGCTGGATTCTCTGTTAAACCGAACAATGAAGGTAAATAAAGATAAGGCTTGATGTTATGAATGTGTATGGCATGCTCTGAGGCTAGACTTTCAACTAGAGTGTCCAAACTGTCTGAATTTCCGGTCTCAGCTCGTGTGTCAGTGCATTGCAGGTAACACCCGCTCCATGTTGACGGTGTGTGGCACGGTATATTGCGGGCGAGCAGTCAATGCAGATCCCAGGAAAGCTCACGGCACCAGCCAGCCTGTTCAAGGAAATCAAATGAAAAAGTATTCTGTCGGCAGTGGTTTGCGGGAGCTATTTTGTAATTTTGCATTCAGAACACCCAGCCAGCCGGCAGGCCTGCTTTCTCGGTGATTCTCGGTGGAACAGCTTCAAAATGGGCTATTGGCCCAGGTCAGCCGTTGACAACAACCAACAGGGCAGCTGATTCTGGTCGGTAACGGGGTTTTGGGGGCCAGTGAGGGGCCGGTCGTTGGTGGCGCTGGCCCTGAAGAAGTTATTCAATATTAAGAGCTGTTCCACCAAGCAGATTAACACCATCGATGCAAGATTTGGGGCAGCAACTCCCGCCAGGAACCATAAGGCGCATAATTGGGGTTATCGCTGACAGCCCCCATAAGTGGACATTTTGGCCTACCTAGGCAAAGTATTCACCCCTCAACTCCATTTACGGGTGAAAGGCTGTTCCATGGTTAACTGGTTAACTGTGGATTTGGAACCAATGAGGATGACTGAACAAAATGGCTGGACTTGAGAGCCAGCCAAGCACCATTAGAAAACAACTTCTAAATACAGTGAAACCCCGGTTCCGGGACACCCCGCTTAAGGGGCCACCCCGCTTAAGTGGACAATTTGCTCGGAACGAAAATTTTTCCCTCTATTAAGAGTCTATTTTGACCCCGCTTAAGGGGACACCCCGCTTTAGGGGACAGTTTTTCGGTACAAAAATGCACCAAAACCCCACTTAAGGGGACAGTTTGGAGGAACATCTTATGAAATACACTCTAGATTATCTTAAATCCGTTGTTTATGGGATTTGTGTGTGGTGGCCCCGCAGTTGCCCAACAATGGGACACCCAATAATACCAACACAATAGACTAAGGACTCCCGTGCAGGCCTGGGCGGCCATAGTGTGTTGGTTGAATGGTAATCCCTAAGTCTCTAGTGGTTCTGGGAGGTCCTTGGTCAGTGGGTGTCCCATTCATGTTCAGCCCTGCTGGAGGTAAGAGACCCACTTACAGGTTAGCGGTGGGCGGCACAGGGCGGGCTTAAGGTTTTGAAGGTGTGATATTCAGCGGGCTATAGCGGCTCTGGGCAGCTTATAGTGAGTTAAATAGTGAGGGTCATAGTGAGCTTAAAGCGCCACTAATTTCTCTCAGAAGTTATGGAGGGGACATTGACTGGGTGTATAAAACAAATTACACAAAGTATTATTTATCTATTTATTTTATAAATTTGTGTATTTGTTTTATATCTATTTGGTATCTATTTTCCATTTATTTGCTTGGAATGTGTTATTTGATACCTTTTATTTGATAACCGGTGTTTCCTTTGTTTATATAGATATTCTCTACTATATGACCAATGGCATACTGAAAACTCCGCTTAAGGGGGCACTTGGCCCGGAACGGAGGGTGTCCCCTTAAGCGGGGTTTTACTGTACACAGTTATGGGTATATATTTATCGATTCAATTAAATTTTTTCATACATGTCAGATTGCAGCCAGTATGAAATGATGACCTGATGGAAGACTCTATGGCAGAGGAACCCGGCCCTGTTAAGGACAGGGCAGCACTGGCTAATCTTGCCCCAGTACGGAGAGTGTATGCTTACATGGGGCTTTACTGTAGTTGTTGACAAAATTACATGGCTGTTTTATTAAATGACACTGTAACACAGGCAATTAGAGGAATCTGTTTTTAGAGGGGGATAGATCTATAGGGGCCGTCCATAAATTATGTGACACTTAGGGGGATGGGGGGTAGGTTGAAAAGTGTGACACAGCCTAAACATCACAGGGGGGTTGTCCAGAGTTGTGGGACAGAACATGCATCACCTAATTCCAAGACTTTCCAAGACTTTAGAGGAAACTTTGCCCATGCTGGAAAGGTGTTGGAAAAAGTATGATAATATGCAGCCATGGATGGATATCCTGTGAAGGCTGCACACACGAATCCACTGAAATAGGTAAGGTAAAAGGCAGCCAAATAGGATAATGTCCAGATCAAGAAAAGTCAGTACATGTATATGCTACAAGTGGTTAAGTGTAAAAGCAGACAGTGCTGTTACACTTGGAAGAGTTCCCTGTTTCTGATCAATGAGGACAGGTTCTGCCAGGGATTCAAGATGCCTATTGCCACATATTTACCTGATTATTTTGGCTGATTGTGGGATCTAGCTCCACCCACTGACTATTTGACACTTTTGGGCAGATAATCCTCAGGTCTAATAGGGGCTAACAATCTCCGGTTAATGATTTTCTTAGATACATCTTAGATATATAAAATATTTGATCCCTTAGGATGGCGCCATAAAGCTAGTTAAGCAGATGATATTACCAAAGCTGGAATGCAGTACCATTATCCATTATGTCCTAACCCAGAAGAAACAAAATGATATTCAAGTAATTCTAAACAAAATTTATTTATGCATAACAGTAGGAGTATGGCAGGCAAGAGAACTTGTACAAAAATGATAAAATGAATCTATTATTGGTTAGGAGGGGACAACATCTATCAAACTTGATTCACCAATGGAGTAAGGGTCCTAATGATTTAATTGATACTGATACTAGAACCAGACAGGGAAGCAAATCACTCCATAAAGTAAAGAAACCCTTACTGAACAATTTAAGACATCATCGGTCTATAAAGGTGTGTTATTATAGAACCAGTTACCCCATGAAATACAATCAATAGTGGTAACAAAAAAAATATTAAGTAGGTTATCAAAAAGTATCCAGATTTAAACTATGATATTCAATGTGATGATATATATCTGGTCTCCTAGGTTTTTTCCTAAGAAATCCTCAGAAGGGTACATAGCACACTTCAATTGCTGTCCTATACATGTAATGTCCTGTTAAGGTCCTGTCATGTGAACATGCCTGTATTATGCTCTGTCTAACTCATCAAACATGTAAATATTAATGCATATATACTCCCTTATTATGGATTATGTGTTATGCTTGAAAACTCTGAGATAGGATTCAACAAACTATGTTTAATTGTATTATATATAAGTTATCTACCAACTGGCTACATGGAAGAAGACCCACTCTGAAATGAAAAGATTCATTCTCTAAAGGGCATCTCACACTTTTTGACTTTTCTCCTTGAGGTTTGCTAGAGACTTTGCACTGAAAATATTGCAATGGGGTGCAGCAAACACGGCAGGGGGATTGGAAAGTCTGCGACAAAATCTGCTTGAGGTTTGGTATCCCAAGCAGGAGTTGGGCTGAAAATCTCTAGGCAAATCTGTGCACACCTTGAGATTTTCCCTGGGACTCTTTTAACATAAGGGAGGAAAGTAAAAAAAAAAAAAAGCTTTTCATGTGCATTTTGTTGGAGCAGATTATTTGCCCGATTTCTCCTGAGAAATGTAATTTTAGAAATTATTATTGAAAGAAAAATGAATGTATAATTTTGCCAGACATATTTATTGTATTAATGATTTCTTTTCAATAATCATTTGTTTCTATGTGGAGACAAACAAATAAGGTTAAGCGTTGAGAGGGGTAGAGAGGGGCTAGGAGGTGGACTGGTAGAAAAGGGGGTTGTAAAATATCTCAAGGAAACCCATGCACACCTTGAGATATTGTACCAGAAAAATATTGCAATGGCAGTTTTGCACGAACTTTTCCCCTAAAAATGGAGAAAGTCAGAAAGTGTGTGATACCCTTAACATTAAGCAATGTGGCACCACCTGATGATATTTGGATGTGGATACATTTAATCTGCGGCAGACTGCAGGTTCACACTCTCGATTCTTCAGTGGTCAGCTCACATGAAAAAGAAGTGATGATGATTTCTAAAATAATCCTATTCACACATTTTAAAACCCCGCCAGTTCGTCTATTGGAAATATATACTCAGCTGTAGCTTAGGAAGGGATTATCTTCCCCAACTGAGGAAGTAAATACTGAGCAGTCATCAAGAATTCGTAGTGAAAGTTACTGTGTGACGTCATTACTACCGCTCACTCTCCTAGTAGATCTTTCATGGTGCTTGTGCTTACTTTACTCTCTGCTACAAACCTCGCTATCACTCTCCATAACAACATTCTGACGTAATTGCAGAAGGGCCACTAAGCGGATCACCCGTGAACTATTGATCAAGGTGAATGTTCAGGGTTTCATAGTGCCTTTCTGTAGGGTGAGACCATGAGGCAGTGACTTGTAAACTGGCATTTTCAATGATTTTTCGGTATATAGTAATACAGAGACATAGTGAGTGTGTCTGAATTACATCTGTTCCTCGATATTTTGATCAGAAATAATCACATCATTCTTCGAATTCGGTGAGTATTTCTGACCAAAATATCTCTGAACAGATTTCCTTCAGTCAAATTGACCATGTCTCTCTATAGTAATTCCCCGGAGCAGACTGAAGCAGACTAGATTTATGCTTGATCAAAAGTTCAGCACTGCATATGATTGGTTATATAGTCTAAATGGCAATTACTGCAGCAAAGTATGGTGAAGTATCAATAGCTTTTAAGTGATCTAGGAAATCAGGAGTTTTGTCTTATGTAATTTAGTGTTTGCTCAGTAATAAAGAGAAACAATACATAGATCTTAAGAACACAACTTGCTCGTCGCATGCGGTCCAAGCACCCCAGTCTTCGGCTCTTTATTCCTCCACTACCGGTCTACAACTTTCTCTCGCTCCGTCCGCTGCAGCGTTGATACACCACATTCCTCCCTTCTATTTACCTTTTACTAGATACAAACATTAAATACAATCAAGTATCAAATTGACAGTTTTATGGGAGCGCGCACCACTCTCCCTAACCTTGTAGTTGTCACAGTAGCAGTCTTTGTGGGAGTAGATTTATGTGTCCTTAGGCTTTGCCTTGGAGACCTAATAGGTACTTTGTTAGGAGTCTCTACTGAAGTAGGCTCAGTGTCCATGTCTGGTTGTATAAAATTTCCATCACTGGGAGGTGTATTTACAAATGGCTCAATAACAGGAGGAGCCACAAGAGGTTCAGTGGGAACACACACAGCTGTTACCTGGTCATCTTTTTCCAGTGTCTCTGTAGCTTCGGCTACCGTGTCGTCAGGTATAATATGATCAATATACATGTACAGATTGTTCTTTACCATTTACAGTTCTTACTACATAGGACCTTGGTCCCTCAATGTGTGTAATTACAGCTTGTAACCACTTTTCTTTTCCCCCTCTTAAATTAAGGATTCTCACTTTTTGGAAAAGATGAAATTTACTATCTCTTGGGTGAGCCCCATCTTTAAACTTTTTACTTGCCTCCTGGCGTTCTTCTACACTGCCTTGTAGAGATGGTTTTACAAAACTTAGTCTCGTCTTAGGTACACGCTTAAGAAACAATTCAGCAGGTGTTTTGCCTGTCGCACTAGACTTTAGATACATTCTTTTAAAAGTCTGCACATGCTTTTCTGCTAAACCATTGCTAGCCGGATGATAGGGCGGACACAGTTTATGTTTGATACCATTCTTAGACAGAAAATGTTTGAATTTTTCTGAGATAAACTGAGGACCATTATCGCTTACAAGCTTATCTGGAAGTCCATATCTACCAAAAATAGTGTTCAATACACTGATTGTGACTTCTGCCGCAGTTGAATCCATAGGTACAACTTCTAACCATTTAGAGTAGCTGTCTACCAACAGGAAAAATCTTGACCTTTAATCTCCAAAAAATCAACATGAACTCTTTGCCATGGTCTAGTGGCCCCAGGGCCATAATAACAAAGGAGTAGTTTTAGGAACCTGAAAAGTTGTGATACAGGCACTACAACCCTTTACATAATCTTCAATGTCTGAATCCAAGTATGGCCACCATACATAAGATCTTGCCAACGCCTTCATTCTACACATACCAGGGTGGCTAAAATGTAACTCTTCAAGAATTTCTTTTCTGAATTTTTCAGGAACAATAACTCTTCTGCCCCATAACAGGCAACCATCTTCAATGGATAACTCTTCACGTCTACTCCAATAAGGTTGAACAGACTCATCTTTACACTCTCTGGACCAACCATTTAAAGTATACTCATAAACTTTACTGAGAACTGGGTCCTTCTGAACATATTTCGCTATCTGTTTTGCAGTAACAGGCAAAGAGTCTACGTGTGTATGAAAAATATAATTTTCATCGATGTCTATACAAGCCCTCTGTTCTACCGGTAGTCTACTCAACGAATCAGCATTCGCATTTTCACCTGATGATCTATACCGAATATTGTACTGATATCCGGTTAATATTAGCGCCCATCTGGTCATTTTGGCTGCTGCTAATGAAGGAATACCTGTCTTAGGCCCAAATATTCTGGTTAATGGCTGATGATCTGTTATGAGCGTAAAAGGCTTACCATAAAGATACAAGTGAAACTTCTTTATCCCAAAAATAATGGCTAAACCTTCTTTTTCAATTTGGGCATAATTCTTTTCAGCCGAACTCAAAGTCCTAGAGGCATAAGCAATGGGTCTTTCTGAACCGTCCTCCATCCTGTGACTCAAAACAGCACCAAGGCCATAAGGGCTAGCATCTACACTTAATATAACCTCTTTCTTTGGATCAAAATGAACAAGAACTCGTTTTCTCATTAATTCTTCCTTAGCCCTACAAAAGGCCTGTTCGCAATCTTCTGACCACACAAAATCGATGCTATCTTTTCACAAGTCGTACAGTGGTTTCATTTTTGTAGCTAGATCTGGTATAAATTTACCATAGAAATTTACCATTCCTAAGAATGACTTTACTTCTGTAACATTTGTAGGTGTGGGCGCCTCACTTATCGCTGCTACTTTTGACTCACCGTGTGCCCTAGATATCTCAACTCATGTCTAAAAAACTGACATTTTGCTTCATTCAAGCGAACATTGTGTTTTTTTAACCTTTCAAAAACTTGACACAACACTTTGACAGGATCTTCCTCAGAACGTGTGGCTATCAAAACATCATCAACATAACAAAAAAATTATCTATCCCAGATAAGATTTTATCCATAGTCGCCTGAAAAATAGATGGCGCGGTCTTGATACCAAAGCACAACCGTTTTGAGATCAGAAGCCCCTTGTGGGTATTTAGCGTTAACAGTTTAGACAAATCTTCATCCAAGAGTAACTGATTAAAAGCTCCTGCTAGGTCTAACACTGAAAAAACCTTGGGCTGGTTAGCCCCATCAGAAAGTTTTGCTAACATTTCTTGAACATTTGGTAGTTTGTACCCATCATCCTCCAACAACTCATTTATCTTCTAATAATCACCGCATACCCTTACTGACCCTTTTGTCTGTTTAGGCACATGTACAGCTGGTGAGGCCCACTCACTATAAGTGACAGGATAAAAAATATCTGAACCTATAAGCCGCTCATACTCTTTCTCAACATCTTTTGACAATGCATATGGTACTGGTCTTGCCTTATGGTAAACCGGTTTGGCACCTTCTTTAAGTTTTAGACTGGCTCGAAAACCTTTTATGCCTGTGTCTTTATGAGAAAACAATCCCTTATGTTCCTCTACAAGTTTTACAAAACTTTTGGGATTAACATTTGTCCCTTTACCTTGAGCCTTGTGGGTTTTCTCTTCTACCCTGAAAATGTTCTTCCAATTAAGTTGGATTTTTGTCAACCAGTCTCTACCGAAAAGTGAAGGCCTATCTCCCTTTACAACTAGTATTTCCAAATACTGACTGTCTCCATCTTTGTACCGTACTGGTACCATGATACTGCCTAGAACTGGAACCCTATCACCAGTGTAACTTCTTAGTTTTACATTAGATCTGCACAACTTGTAACGAGACAACTTATCGCGATAGACCTTTTCTCCAATAGTAGAAAGGGAGGCACCCGTGTCTAACTCCATACTGATAGGCTCACTACCTATACAAACTCTAACTGTGTATGGCTTTACTTTTTTTCTAATAGTAGTTGTGTAAATTTCAAATACTGGATCCTCACACACTTTGGAATTTGCCTTACCACCTTTCACCACTTTTTCTGGTGCTACCTCTGCACCAAATTGGCCTAGTCATTCACTGTCACCTGACTGACCAGGGTCCAGCGTAACCTGGTTGAGTCCGAAGGCCTCGTCAGATGAGCCCTCACTGTAGTCTGTCGCTGCCTCGTCGTTCGACTCGTCGTTGTTGACATACTTTGTCGACCTTGACTTGCCCGATGCGGCCCTTGGTGGCCTGTTGTGACGCGCTGACGCACCACCTTGATTGTCCTTAGCTGTGCACACCCGTTGTAGATGCCCTTTTACACCGCGCTTGTGGCACCTCTCGTTCCGCATCACACAGTCGCTGTTGAGGTGTCCCTGCCAACCACAGCAGGTGCAGGATTTATGGCTCGTCGACGGCCCTCGTCCGTGGTGTGACGACCCTCCGCGTTGTGACGACCCTCCGCGTTGTGACGACCCTCCGCGTTGTGATGACCCTCCGCGTTGTGACGACCCTCTGCGCCGACCACCTGCTTTCCTTAACAGGTGTACCTCAGAATCGTCCTTCGCGGCTGCCCCCATGTAGAGGTTGTTGGCCTTCATAGCCAACTCATTGCCCACACACTTGTCTCACGCAGTCTGGAAATTCAGATCCCGCATTGCCAACAAATGGCACTGAGTCTTTTTCATTTTGCTGTGAAGGCCTGACACTAGCCTGTCCCTCAGGGCCTCTGGCAGAAATGCCCCGAACTTACATGTCCTAGATAACTTCTGGAGTGTTACTACAAACTCTGACACAGACTCACTCTCCTCTTGGTTAGCTGTCCAAAACTTATGGCGCTCAGCAATCACTACTGGTTCTGGGTTATAATGGTTGTTCATAACGTTCTTTAGTTGGACATAGGTCTTGGTATTTGGCTTATCTGGCCCACACAAATTTTTCACTAACTTGAAGGCATCAGGGCCCATAACAGCAAGAAACAGATCTGTACGCTTGTCTGCTACTATAGAATTTGCTGACATGAAACTGTCCATACGGTCAACATAATTATCAAAGCACTCAGTTTTCTCCTCAAAAACACCTACATTGCCAAACACAGCCATGTTGACAGTGATACTCACAGTGACTGACTCACACAATCTGTCTAATGCTTAAAACTGGGAAGCTCCTCTAAACTAACCTGAGTCACACACTATCTAAAATGTCTCTCCTCCCTTGTGGATTCTTTATCTCGTTGCCAATTTAGTATTTGCTCAGTAATAAAGAGAAACAATACATAGATCTTAAGAACACAACCTCGCTCGACGCATGCGGTCCAAGCACCCCAGTGCACGGCACTTTATTCCTCCACTACCAGTCTACAACTTTCTTTCGCTCCGTCCGCCGCAGTGTCGATACACCACATGTAATAGCTCTCACTACATTAATTGTGTGTTACAGTAGCTTTGTCAAGGATGTAATAACTGTTATGTCATTCTATCTTGCATAGGGAAGAAAATGGGGGAAGGTGTTTTGGAAATGGTGACATAATATTTTGGGCGGTGGCACGAAACATGTGACAAAGTGTGACAGGGGGTGGGGGGGGGTCCTAAAAATGCCCTAAAAAAGTGTGACATGATTTATGGATGGCCCCTATCTATCCAGTTATGAACTTTTTGGTCAGATATGGGATGCACACCTCCTCCCCCAAAAATGTAAAGTTAGACTAGCACAGAGATACCAAACGCAAGTTGCCCACCCAAAAACGTTGGTCCTCTGGAAATACTGATAATAAAAAAACCTCCCACACCCCCACCTTTCTCCATTATAAGAAAGCTGGACCTGTTTGGAAATACATTGTACTGAGAAAAGGTTCCCTCCCCCACCTGTCACAAGAAACCCCCCTTTCTATCCCCGCCCCAATAAAGATTCCCTCTCTCCAATGAAAGAAAAAATGTTGGGCCCCCATGGAAATACCTTCAGAAAGTCCCCCTCCCCCACAACTGATATAATAAGAGAGAAACAAATCGGCTCTCCATAGGAAAATTGACAATAATTCAGCCTATGGCGGTAAAGGCGCCACCGTCCATGCAGTGTCATGGGAGTTGTATTTTTTTTTATTTATTCACATATAATTCACCTTAGTCCATCATTGGATTTGCAAATCCAGGCAAATATACAACAGATCAAAGGTGGATGTCCAGTCACACAAGATTACATGAAACACTGACAATCAGTGTTGACAGATAAAGACAACAAACATGAAACTTCAAAAATTCAGTGGAGTTGAGATAAAGTACCCAGGTAGGAACGTTCATTATTTATGACAAGGGGGTGTTGGTTTTGCTCGGAGAATCCTCCAAAATAAATTGCCGCCCCCCCCCCCCCTCGGAAATACCTCCAGATGAAATGCCCCCCCCCCTAGGAAATACCTCAAAATAAAATCCCCCCCCCTCGGAAATACCCTAAAATACCCCCCCCCCCTTCTAAGTACCTCAAAATAAACTCCACCCCCTGACAAATACCCTGATATACCCTAGGCAATAGCATTAAATCGATTCTTTCTAATATATACATGTATATGTACACACATAATGTAATGTTAGGTAAATAAAGCCAGGTGAATTCTGGCATGCAAATTTTAAACATCTATAATCAAATCCTCTAATATGCAGCTATCCGGCCCTTGAGAAATGTGGACTGTTAATAATGGTTTAAGAGCAAAGACTGAAAACTGGCATATCACAGTTATAGGACTTGGTATCCACTATCTAGGAAGTGAACCCTTAGCCTGTCAGGACATGCTGGCACAGGAGCTTATGTACCTGCTGCTCTGAGACCTATCTTAAGGGGTGTTCTATTGAGACAGTGGAGGCACCAAAAAGACAACTTGTATGTGCTAAGCTACATTGCATGCCTATCTCCTGACATTGACCATCGAGTATAGATACTAATACAGTGGAGCTGCACCGCATAGGGTCATGGAGCAATCTCCTAATAGCGGTATTGCCTTTGATAGTCTTATCATATTCATGCACAACCTACAAACTCTAAAATCATTGCCGTTTTATTGTGCAGAAAATAGTCCTGGCTTGTTTTTCATATACCATATATGAAGTTTTTAAAAGATTGCGAAAACTTAACCATCTTGCATGGCAGATTACAAGAAGTCTTAGGATGATGAGCTCCCACTCCACAGACATGGCACTGTCATGTGTCACAGAACCTCACTTATTATCTTCTCTGCCACAATCACCATGCTTATATATGTGTAAATTTCTTAATTCTGCTAGAGGAGATCAGACACTATTGGCATTTAAATTATAGAGTTCTAGAACCTCTTATGTGGGTGGATCACAAAAACATAAATAATTGAAATTAAAATGCCTCAATCAGGCAAATACCGCGAAATGAAATGCCCCCCCCCCCCGGCAAATACCTCTAAATAAATCCCCCTCCCCCCAAGGCAAATACCCTTATATAATTTGCTCCCCCCCCCCCTACCTCACTCCCCCTCCTGCCATAAATAATGAACAGTCACTTATGAGTGGGAGTTCATTCATAGGTTACAAGTTAGAAGTAGTAATAGGCCTACTATGACACAGTTTAGGATGATTGACATAAACTTGGTACAGATAGAAAATCTGAAATTCCACTAAAGAAATTGTACATAGTTGTGCTTTTCTGGTTTCATAGTCACCAGAGAACTAGCCTCTGTCTACTTCTCTGTGGTATCAGAGTAGCCTATATTATAAAGGAAACCTATGAAAGTTTAGTGTCTGAGCTTGTATCCCATCGAGTTTGAATTACGTAGTAATTCACAAGGCGAAGCCGCGTGAATTACTACGTGATTCAAATGAGATGGGATCGAGCTCTGACCCTAAACTTGAATGGGTTTCTGAATTTATCTCACCCTTAATATTGACTAATGGGCTAACATTTGTGACATTATCCCCCATTGGATATATTTCCTAAATATCTAATGGGTGTTAGATACGAGTTTCCAATGTTAAGTCTATGGAGAAAAAATACCGGGGTGAGATAAATAGATGTATGTTATGCCTAGAGTCTTAGCGAGCGGATAATGGCAGACAGACATGAGCAACCCATCGACTCACCCATAGTCATCGCCATATTTGTCAAGATACAAAAAACTATACACACCTGACCACATATAATCCTACTAAGATATGTCAATACATTGAGCAATCAAAGGTAAAATATTGCAAGCAATCAACGTATGTACTCACAGATTTAAATTGAGTATAGTGGTTGTAGCGGTAGCTGTGCAAGTTGTGACATTGACCAGTGATGATGACGTCAGACTTTGAAGGCACTCTCTAAACATAGATTCTGAGCCTTACTGGGCAAATTGCATCTCTGTACCAACCTGCAGTGGTTTAGAGATGAAGAAGAGTCGAAGCTGTTTCAACACTTACAGTTCTTCCTCCAATTCATAATATATGAGGTTTTTTTATTTTCATAACTTTGACAGTTACACTTTTAAAAAATTCCAAATGTAGTTATTTGGTTGGTGCAGAGATTAGTAAACTGAAGGGCCATGAAAGATCTGCTGGGAGATACTTTGAAGCATAAAAACGCCATCTGGTAAAAGCTGACTGTACTACAGGGTATTTGAAGGTGGGGGTGAAATGCATGTTACGCCTAGACCGTAAAATGGCTCTTATGTGTGGACTACTGCAGATATCATCGTGTTTTTCAAATCGATTTTTTTTTTTTCAAATCGATTTCTTTATTGTAACCATTTATAAGTATACATTCAGATCATATTTAGACTACATGATTAGTCATAGGTCCAATAAAGTGGCAGAGCCTCAATTGTCAGGTGTTTTGGAGGTATATAGTAATAAAAAAAACCAGGATGCCTGTGTCTGTAAATTTCCGGTTCCTCACAAGTTTGGAATCCAGAAACTTACTACACAGGAATCCTATTTTTATATATTAGTTTTATGTGTAAACAATGTGTCAATGTTTACATTTTCACAGGTAGTAAAGACACTGAGACTCAGTGTGGACCCATAAGATCAGTTATGAATTTATCTATGTGTGCATGAACAATATGTATAACCCACTTGCTCATAATGTATATTATATGGTCATATGTAGTGTTAAGTCATATCTATTCTTGTATATAATTTAAATTACTGGACTTGGAGTTCATATGTGAGCATACCTCAGATCCATCTGCAAACCGGTGTACACCCATATATTGGGTGATGCTATCTGCAAGGTCATGGATATACTGGAGCCTGTGGGAGATAAGGGTAATTTCCCCTAACAGTTACTCCAGTCAAAATAAAAGCCTTAAAAAGAATTTAAAAAATACTTTTCATGATGATTATTTTTGTATTTCGGAGTAATTCCATAATTCATGTTTGGATTCTATATTTCAATGTCCTATATGTCGTAGTTCATGATAACTGGGCACTGAATATTGCTGATTTATCAAAATCTCATCCAATCTCATTATGTGCAGATGGAAAGTTCACATGTATTTTCTACCCTAACATACTGTAATTCTTTGGTTCAATAAAAAAAAAAGCAAAGCTCGATATTAGAAAAAAAAAAAGTCTTGTCCAATCAGATGTTGGAAGCACTCTGTATGGCCTATCCAAAGGCGAGCTGTACAAGAAATTATGGAGTACCTCGCCCATATGGTACAGATATTATACCCGTTGCAACAGTCTGTATTTGTAGTGAGTTTGTGAATAGGTAAAATACCCTATAGTTATGAGTATGTGCGCCAAGAACAATAAGCTATGGGTGTCAACCTCAGAATAGAGGCTAGCTAGGTTTCTTGGAAAGTTAGACTATTTACTCCTCCATATTTAGGAATGGCTTTTTAGCATTAGGTATAGGAATATATATAATAAACTAGTATCAATATTAGGCACCTGACCAGTGGGACTGGTAATATATAATCTAGTCTGAGGCAGAGCATCAGCTAACTCAAAATGGCGGGCAGTAATAATCAGGTGAAATATGAAAGATTGCACACGTACATACCATTTTATGTTTTCAATTCCAGAAATCGCTGTGTTTCTCACTTCTCAAGCTTGGGTTTGAGAAAGGTTGATCCCATATACTATTTCTAGGAACCAGCCACCTGAGGATGTGATTCAAGAAATCACTGTGATTCTTGCTTAGTGTGTCTCCAGCATGAGAAAGATTCATCACATAAAATGTTTTTGGTACCAGAAACCTGAAGCGAATCAGAGTTTCTAATAAGGTCTAAATACGATATTGTCAATCATCTCATTTCTGCAGTGATATACCTGAAGGATATATTTTAATTTGAATATGAGTAGTATGCTGTCAAAAAATTTGAATGATGGTTATATTCTTTCCCTGCAGGCTCATGAATTCTAGTAGGGAAGGTGTTAACTGTTTAAGGATGAATGATGCTATCAGGCATTAATCACCCATGGCTGAATTATACTATTTCTTAAAAATGTTCAGAACTTTTAAAGATAAAGAAATATTTGATCAATGAGGTAAACATGAGGTAATAGAATAGTTGAGGATTTAAGCAGTAGAGAAAATAATATGAAGGTTAGCAAATCATATCATGTTATGATTGAACAAAAATGTGAGTTAAACAATGATATGTTCGTCCCCAAGCATTACATAGGTAAACTAGTGTCTGTGTTAACTTATGCAGCCCTGACAGTGGCAACCATTCTTAAAGGGTTAAATATCAGTCTAATATGGGCTTATTACTAAATTCCCACAGAATATGGAAAAAAGAACACTTATACTGAACAATGATGCGTATACTGTTTTGAAATTATTTTGAAAAAATAAAGAAAGTTTATTATTGCACTATGCACTAGTCCAAAGATATGTTGTTATTTTGGTAATAATTATCTTAATTGGTCATTGCAATAAGGTATATAGGAATTTATTTTGTGAACATATGGTCTGGAATCCATAACCTTCAATAGTTATTATGGTCCAAAGGGTAATAAATGTTATATTCAAGATTCCCATATTTGGCTACTTATTAACATCTGAATTGCTAAGTTCTTGTGTGTTTTTGTTAATTCCTATTTTTTGTGCCCATATGAAACTTATCCGTTCATTTGCTCCGAGAATATTTTGCTGACATTCTGAGAATGGACCTCAATTGAATACAACAATGTACTTACAAAAGACAAAGCAGGCCGAGAAGATGGCGAGTGCAACAAAGGTCTTCATTTTTAAGGTGGATTTTGTCCTTCACAAGAACTACAAAAGAATAGCTAACATTAGCTCATGTATATAAAATGATGTTGTTTATGACTGGACTCAATTTGCAGTATATAGCATGACTTCTGTTGTCTAGTGGTATATGCATTGGGTATACATAAATAGCACAACTAAAATATTCCCTGTTCTAGTAAATTTGTTTGGACTTAATCTAATTAGATTGTGGTGGCATCTTGCGAATAGGTTACTCCACCCTACAAGATCCTCATGAGCCAGTCACTAGTCATAATAAATCACATCAAATCACATGTTTAAACCTAATTTGGTTTTAATTATGGGTTGTGCTCTGTAATATCACTGTCACATTTTTCTTTCAACCAACAGGGATCTAGTTGAATATTAACTAGGTATTTGCTGGTCTCCATGATGGCTATGACCTAATTTATATTAGGCTGAATGTTCTTTTAATAAATGGCTCTTTTATAGAATAGGTTGTCCACAGCAAGTTTACTCTCAAAATCGAACTCCTACATCATATGTTGTAAAACATAAGAGATGTACAATGTACCTTTTGACATGTACTCACCTGGTATGGAGGTGGTGTGTGGAACAGTGCACTGTGCTGAGTTGGTTGAAGTCGACCTCCCTTATATACAATTATCCACCCTGCCATTTGGCAGCATCTGTACTCCCATGGTGCTGCCAAATAGCAGAAATCTTTGACAACTTTGTATCAAAGACAGTATCAGAAATGCAATGGTATCAGAAAATCAAATTTTTAGTGCTCTTATTGAATCCTTGTCATCTGTCATAAAATGCTCTATTACCTCAGGAAATATCTATCACAACCTGGTAATATTAGTATCATTTTAATGGTCTGGAAATGCCTAAAAAGATATGATGTTTATTTCTATAGGTCATCGTGATAGATTTTTCATTAAATCACAGTGAGAACAGGAAGGTAACATGTTTGTGGTTTTTTTTTACCTAAGCAATTCCGATGTTCAATCTATGACAGGAATTCATAAACATAACACAGGTTTATCATATATATACCAACAGATAGGCCTAAGTCTCAGGTTTCTAACAATGACTTGATTGTCAAAATCGGCTGTTTATTCATGACAGGAGAACGATTTATATTTTCATTATCATAGAGGTATTAGGCACCTGCTACAGTGGTGGCTTCACTCTGACAGCGCTCGCCTCGTTCTGGAGTGCGGAAATTTCGCTGGTGCGCGGCTGGTACTTTATCAAATACATAGAACCAGCTAAACCCGTTACCACGGCGATCGCTGCGCCACGCTTATGTGCAAGAGGTGAATAGAAAGGATTAAAAGGTCAATGCAAATCATTTTCATGTATGATTATAATTTTGACAAACACACCTAAAAGGACAAAACCTTATGAATGCTGTTCAAAGTAAAGCTTTCACCAAATCAACTTTGGAAGTTGCTGATTTGTACCTGTCAAAAATTCTCAGATTCAATTATCATAATCTCCAAATCATTGAGGAGTATAATAGGTGGTGAACTGTCTATAGAGAGCCCTCACACACAAACATGCAAAAATAATTCTTATTTCTTAAAATAGCTTATTCATCTCTCTGTAATAACATCATACAGGTCTTTCAATAAATATTCCATATTCCATATTAATAGTAATTTGATGATTTGTTCATTCAATCAATCATAGGGTATTAATCAATAAAATGTGTGCTATCATTATTCCCCCAGGTAAGAATTGAGGCTGTCTGAGTATTAACTCATATTACATTTTTGTTAAGAGGAATTATGTTTGCCTTATTGGAGGTCATTTAAATCACTTCAAATTGTGCTGCATGCTACACTGAAAGAAATGTGATTCCTGTAGATGTACTAAATAACGTCTTTTTATAATATAATCCAATCTTCATTATGGGAAGACTGTTTCCCTGTCCCAATAAATATTAGGGCAGGTAGAGGGATAATCTGATGACCTTGAATTTAGCAAATTACATCTTTTTCCTCATCTTCATCAGTTATAGATTGGAATATTATGGGAGAACAATGTAATTATACCTGTATGAAATGATTAACAACTTTTAGATCAGTGTAAATTCCCACCAATGTTGTAGACGGAGCTGTGTATTTTCACTGATCTAAAAGAGGTGATCATGGAATACTATGGAGAAACCAAACAAGAGTTAGTCGTGTTGTTGTTTATCGCACGACGGCAAGATCGTGTATTACTGCACAAGATGAAGCCTAGAGCAGTAATACGAGATCTTGCCGGAGTACGATGAACAATAAGACGACTGACTCAACTTTGGTTTAGAATTTATCCTACCCTGCCCGTCTAAATTACTTCTACATTAACAAATGACGTCATTTGTCAAGTGTATCCCACTAGAGCAATATTTTTCATTTTTCTGAACTCCAGACCGAATACAGTGACCCAATGTTAAGCCTATGGAGTTTTTTATTAGGGGTAGGATAATGGTATAATTACATCGTTCTCCTATTATCATATGCCTTAAACTGTCTGTAAATAATCGAATTTTACTGTAATTAGCCGTTAATCACACTGCCACTCTATTCAGTTTACAAACAAAGGCGCCCTGTACAAGATATTATCAACTCCTACACTGTGCCGCTCTGGTTTATTTTTTCCCTTACATTGCTCAAGCATTATAGTGTGTGCTGGCAGTTCTCTGATTATTATATTAGACTCTTCAGTCTCCTCCCAGGAACACATTCTAAAGTGTAGTGATTAAGGTGTCCGCTTAGCGACCTAGGGATCGTGGGTACGAATCCAGGTTCCAGGTCAATCTTTTTATGTTTTTCTTTTTAAACAAAAAGAAAAACGCCAGTGTATAGAGGTTCAGTAAAAATGTATACATATATTACTATATACCTACTACCGTACCTAACATAATTTCTAAGCATTGCTATATGTACGGTAACTATGACTTTCCGCAGTGGCGTATAGTAATATATCTCCTCTGTGTTCTTTGGGGCAAGCTAGAGCGGCAAATGCCTCAGTGGTGCCATCTTGCGGTTTGTAAATTAATCAGTTATCACGAATCCGCTTACACTGGCCAACAGAGCAGACGTTTGCTAAGTCGCAGCGTAGCGCAGACAGAGGTTGCTTGCCAATCTAGAATCCGCTGAGACCCCCTAGCGGATAACCCAGGAACAAGTGTAGGTTCCAACGCCCTGCGTCCGGAAACCACGTGATTTTTAATCACTACTTGTGATTGGTGCGGCATTCAAGCGGGAATGTCAAAGATGGAGGACGAAAACAAAGTAACCGTTGCTTGCCTTTCATCTTGTGTGAATCTTGAACGACTAGTCCGAAGCCATTCGTTGAAATGGGGCCATACGTCAAAGAAGTATATTATTTTGGAGACATTGAAGAAGCTGGGATATTATACAACTCAGAACGTAATAAAGAAACGTAAGTATGTCAACAGCACCCTCGTGTGTCGATCGTCTGCAATACTACAATGTACTATCTACATCTAACACCCTGACAGAACCCCACCCTGACGTCCTTGTATCAAACCCACTGTTTTCTATGATGTCGCAGTAACAATGACCTTTAAATAGTATATATTATACACTTGTTATTTCATAGAAACAAATGCTTAGTAGTGGTAGTATACCGCGTGGTCACCAAAATGTCAAATGCACCGCCTTAAAGACATATTTATCGAAAAATTTGGCTTGAAAATAAAAACCCATGCTATTTTCTTGAGAATTTAATATGATGATCTCAGTGTAGTGTATACAACATAGCCATTTTGGCGAAGCCCCTACGCAATGATAGCCTATGGGACCATTCGAATGTTCATTTATGATACTATCTTGTGTGTGAGGGTGTTCAAAGTACTTCTGAGTCACTTCTCTTGACAAAATCAGATTTCACTTGAAGTTTCATATCAAATGATCATGTGATTGCTTCATTTTAGACTATAGTATAAACGTTATGTCAACAAATTGTCGAAACAACTGATTTTCTAAGAATTGGAATGTTTGAATCATGTGTGGATTTTGTAAATAGTCATATATAAAGTATTAAATGTAGTGATTGCACATGAGGAAGTCAATTAGTTTCGTTTTTCACTATTTTATACTCTTGTCTCTAGCCTTGACAATGACATTGCTTTGTGGTCACCAGCATGATAATGGACTTAACCGTTTTTAGGCGAATTTGCATGATTTGGAGGGTATTTTAAACCAGAAGTCACCAGATGACACGGAGAATTGAAGCACACAATATGCTTTTCTCCAATCTGGCTGGACACTTCCGGTTCAAAAATTGAAAGAACACCTCAAATTTTGGGGTCCAATTTTTGCCGCTACTTAGTCACTGCTGTTTTGGAGCAAGGCCACACTGTAGAAACTATCATCCAGAAATACCACAAAAACCTTTTATTGTAATGTATATATTCCTATCAATGCTCATTCTGTCTGAGTTGGCTGACAAGAGGCTAGATTGTTAAGATATTCACTGGAAAAGCCAACATTTCTCCTTATTTAATAATTATTATTAAATAAGGAGAAATGATGCCAGTTTTCAATGTTTCCATTGAAATCTATGTTTTGTTTTCAGAAATTAAAACTGTTTTTCCTTGAATTATATTGACATGAAAACTGCTAAATTACCCCCAGCTAGGCACATCCCTGGATTCCCACAATGAGACTCCACAGATCCATTTAAAAATTCAAAACTTTCGCCTGAACCCTTGATTCTCCTATCACTGAGTTTCCCCCAAATACCCCCAGCCTTGCGCTGTTGCCATTTTCAAGGTTCTCCCAGTCCCCTGAGAGCAGTAATTAAATGGGTGAAACATGGATTGAAAACAGACAATGGCTCTGATTGGTTAAAATTTTGCCACGAATTTTATGTAATGGAAGGCCTAACAGAACCCTTGTTCGTGTGTAAAATATTATCGTATAACTGGATGAGTTTTAATCTTGGTCACTGTAGTTTGGCATAGTGACTTCATGAGGTGAAGCCGAGTGAAGTCCGGAGCCAAAACTCCAGGAGTGGCATGCAGTGCCCAAGATTAAAACGAATCAGGTTTTGATTTTATCCTATCCTGTCTCCTCGATTTTGGAATATTACGTGATAATAATTCTGTATGCCACTAGTGGCATATAAAACTCTGTATGCCAGTCTGCGTGGCATACGGAAACTCAATGTTAAGCCTATGGTATTTTATATTAGGGGTAGGATAAATGTACAGATTGTAATTAATATATAATTATTGTATAGACGAGGCGTACAGCTTCAGCGACTGCTGGTAAGTCAATTACTGCAGCATGATCGACAAATGAGAAAAAATCAAAAGCAAGACCACCGGAAGGGAACATGCCACTAAACAAAATGTGACATGCAACAGTTCAAATCTGGTGTACTGCATCACATGCAAATGATGCAAGACCCAGTATGTGGGTCAAACAAAACGTAAAATAAAAGAGGGAATGCGAGAACATTTGTACTCTGTGAAGCATAAAAGCAAAATCAGTGATGTACCTAAACACTTCAATGAAGAAGAGCACAAGGGAGTGGAAGACATACAGTTCAATGTCCTAGACTTCGTCTATAGACACCCAGACAGCAAGGCAGCAAAACAGCTGAGACTAAAAATCGAGTATAACTGGATCCATAGACTCGGCAGCCAAGCTCCTTTTGGGATGAACACCATGGATAGTAGATACGGATAAATACCCCGACTTAATGCCACGTCAAAAAAAAAATTCAGCCACAGGGGGCGACATAGGTCCCATCCGACCACCGACCGTCTACGGCAGAAAGAATTTTACCACATTAATACATAATTAACTGTGAAATTGAAACTGAAAATGAAAGGTTGAAAGAGTATTTTTGTGTTCTAATTTGATCAATTTACTGCTGTCCAACCCATATGGTACTTGTTGTAGAAGCCGCCATGTTGGATTAGCAGACAGAGGAACTGGAGAGACATTTTAACTTACTAAGTACAGGGATGCCAGTTCTCAGTGAATCTCAGGTTTTCAGGTATTTTTCTTAACTCTAAAACATACCCATTCATTCTTATAAAATGTAGTGTATCGCTATATAGGCGGCAAGTGGTGGGAGCCATGCCCGGTGGCTGGTGTCAAGCTGCACCCTGTGATACCCTGTGGGTCCCAGGGCCTTGCAGAGTCAGGGGAATTCCCCTGAGAACTCGGTGGCGCTATAGTGGACTGCCATAGGTTAACTGAAACCCCTGAACTAAGAACTATGTTTGGAGAGTGGAGCTTAATGAAACTTGAGCTGCTTGTAATCTCAGGAGGCTGGTGGTGGTGGCGTTTAGAGTGGTCATATCTGTAGTGACTTGCAAGTATTTGCATATATCAAAAAACCAAACTTCTCACTACTGATTTCAGATATGTCAAATAATCATCATATCAAATGTAAAAATGGCAGTCAAATAGAGAGTTGACATCTCAGGTTTTTTTCTGAGACCTCACTGGCATCCCTGTAAGTAAGATGGTTTATAGTTGTAGCCTAATAAAGGTAATTATCACAGATATTATCTCAGATATTTTCTTGTCAATATCAGCATTAGCTGGTGTTATTATGGAATTCACCATGAATCATGATTTGTCATGGTAGTGTCAGTGAGCAATAATTATAGGGGTCGATCACAGTTGACAACATTTTCAGGTACGACTCTGTGTTGGGATGAAAGATATTTCAATGTATTTTTTCTTAATCCAACTGGCATTCCTGAATATTGTCCTCACTATTTAAAAGTCTAAATAGAAGTATAATGGCTTTGGTACCCTATCGAGGGGAACATTAATTTCTTCATTCCTTCCAGAACAGGATAGACCCTCTCCTGACTCCCAAGAGCTAGTTTGTAACCTGGCACTGGACCGACTTGACAGACAGATTCATAATCAAAATCTGAGTCGAGTTTTACAACTTTGTGTAATAAAATTCAACCTCTCTTGATCACCTTGTCAACCCCAAAGTGCTATAAGATGTCAGATAGACAATCCTTGGGAAACCTTTACCCACATTCCTAATAGATTATCTTATGTCTCATTTGCCAGCTTTCTTGGCTTATTTTTTTATAATTGACAAAACAAGACGAGGCAACGGCCTGCTCCCTCAGCGATGCTACTTTGAATGACAGTTATAAGAACTGTCCCTAACCACTGTAACCCAAAGTGCTGTAAGATGTGACATCATAGTGTCAACAACTGGCTCCCCAGAGTCTATAGAGATTCCTATGGACTCAACAGTAGTAGACTGTGTTTTAGGTACAAATTACTTCTATATAAGAGTGAAATATCAAACTTTTGGGGAAATTCATCAAGGTTTCGCCGTGTTCGGCTCATCAGGCATCTTAATCAGCTTTTTAGGGTTATGTCAAGGTGTCTGACCTAGTTATTTTTGGTCTGAACTTCTTTACTGACATTTTATTATTGTGTAACTCTTTATTTGATTTTAGTTGGAACTGAGATATCACCGATGTTCTGGATGTCAGTGTAGTGCACTGTTTATAGTTTCCCAGTCTTGGGAATTAAACACAGTTACAGCACCTGCTTTATGGTTTCAATTGATCTCCAAGATACATACAATTTTTGCATTAGGCTAAGGGTTATGCTCTCACTCCCTAAGGGAGACCTTGGGGTAGACAGGAGTGTCTATTAAATTCTTCCCCTCCGGAGTTAGTGTCTGGAGGTGGTGTATCAAAAAAACTAATTCAGTTCACTGTAAGGTTGTTTACTGGGATTTTACCAACAACAGGGACTGCAGTTGTGACAACATGATAATACTATGCTAACCAGTGCCCATGGTTACGATGGTCGTCTTTCTTCTAGTGTCATATTGTTTCTAGAACTTTATGTACCTGACTTCCCTGTAAATGTGTCCATTATTATTTCCATGATATTCGGGATTTTCCCTGACAAATTGCCAATATATAAAGCATAGATAAGAATCCCTCAAACCATTGGGTAGATACTATATAAACCACTTTGAATGCATAGCTAACACCAGAAACCAGCTTCATGCTACTCTTTTCCATGGACATATTTGGTTTGGCATCATTTAGACATTAAAAAAAAGCGTGTCGAGCACAGACTGTAGTACCAATCCTACTCACGAGGGGACACATTTATCGTTTCTTGAGTTCCCAGTAAGCTTGTTTATTGTAGTTGGGGTATGGGAGGGGGGGGGGAGTTTGTTGCAGCAAATTACTTAAGAAGATTTTCTCCAGTAGCTACTGACACCCCTGTGATTAGAAATGATTCAACCTCATTTTGGGGTCATCATATCGAGTTTCAATATAAAATGGGTTTTAATGTTAATGGGGAATTGTCCGATTTGCCTTTAATTCATTGCGATATTTCTGTTTTTTTAACAGTGGTGCAACAGGGTGAATTCACGTGGGATGAGAAAGATTTTGAAGTAGAGGCAATTTTAGATTACGCAAAAGAAGAAAATGATGGTGTAAGTACTGTGTTGAATTTGATCAGTTGCTTCAACAAATATTTTAATATCAATTTATTAATTATAATATGGCATATTCCGTAAGAGTAACTGTAATTGAAAACTGTCACGCAGAAAATCATAGGAATTGCCACACATCAAAATGAAATAAGAAATCTTGACTTGTTAATTCTTACTAACAGTTTTTTTACTTGTATTTAAGCCTCATTTATGTCTATAGAATATTGGTATGAATCGATCTATATAAAAAAAAAACTTTAACCCCATGCTGTGGCAGACAATGATATGTTTTTTTCTGGTTTCTCTGAGGCAGCAGATCCACATGAAAAATATTTTCCTTATCTTTTTCTCACCCCAACTGGCATCAGTGTTAACTAAAATTGAATCTTAAATTGTCATGTCTCTGTCGCCACAACCTTGATATGTATAAGCTCTCGAAACAAGAAATACACCACCCAAAGAGTGAGGACTTGCTCCTTTTTGATACGCACAACACTTCTCATCTTGATGAAGTTCTGAAGAAACATACGGCTGTGTAAAAACTATTTTTGATTGATCGCTCCATAACGTCATCAGATTTTTACATTCTGCTCAAAAAAACATCATTAGAGTTTTAGGCAGGATTGAAGACATTTGATGTGTCTTTTAAATCGTGGGCCATGCACTATCCAAAGTGGATGAATTGTTTTTGAAAAAAAGAGACTTCAAATTGACCATGTTTTATGTGATATATATTTTGAATTTTATTTCTTGTGTTATATATCATTTGGAGTTTTATGATATATTTCTAGGTGGAAAAAGAATACTATCTCATAAAATGGAAGGGGTGGACCTGCACCCACAACACCTGGGAACCAAAAGAACACCTGGATTGTCCGAGCCTGCTGGGAGAGTTTCATAGACTCCACAATGCTCAGGCATCACGGTCTGAACTCCGTGCTAGGATGCTTGAACTGACAAGCTCAAACGACTCACCAAATTTCCAAGAAAAATTAGAAAGCATGAGTGAGAAAATGGCACACGAAAACCTGCTTCCTTCAAAACTTACAGAAATTGCGCGGCAGATTTCAAAACGGAAACTCGATGTCTTGGATGATCACTCTGCAAAACGGAAAAAAGCCAACGATGGGAGAAAGATCAACATAACAAACAAAAAGAGCAAAGCGTACAAAGTATTGAAAATGGAGATGGACGCTGCTTTGAAAGAATGGGAAGCACAAATAAATAAGGTTGATGTCAACCAAGCACATGTTTCTGTTGAAAACAAAGTTGATCTTGATGGGCCTCCGGATAATTTCATTTATACAAATGACTATATTGAGGGAGAAGGCATCGTCATACCACAAGACCCATTGACAGGTTGTGAATGTGAAAACTGTATAGACGAGAAAAAATCATGTTGTGGTGCTAACGCAGGCAGTGAGTTTGCCTTCTACAAGAACAAACGAGTGCGTGTCAGGCCAGGCACGCCAATCTATGAATGCAATAAATACTGTAAGTGTTCGAAAGAATGCTCAAACCGAGTTGTCCAGTTAGGTCGCCAATACAAAGTATGCCTCTTCAAAACGGAAAATGGTCGAGGATGGGGTGTCAAGACAGTTAACAATATTAAGAAAGGTTCTTTTGTCGTCGAGTATGTTGGAGAGGTAAGCAGAAGTTTGCTTATGTTATTTTTTTTTTTTTTTGGTTAAACCTTAGATTATTAAACCATATTACATATGTTTTGTTAAGAAATTTTCTTTGAAATTGGTATTGATTACTCTGTCATAAGTGCACCACCCTTTGAGGGTTAATGTTAGTAGTGAAGTTGGCGATTACGGACCACGGTGTAGCAAAAGTCAGTTTGCAATCCCCACTTAGTTGGTTGCTATTTTCTTCATTGCATCATGTCACCCTCCATTGTGTGGCTTATATTGTGCATTACGGAGCTGCATTCTAATGGCATATCCCTGCAAGTAGAGCTTTGTTTGAATAGTTGATTATCAAGAGCTTCTCGTGGAAAGCAGGAAGCACAGCAGACCGTTGCACTTTACTCTTCGTCACATGGTTGTATATGTTTGCCCATTTTCTAGGTGATCACGCATGAAGAGGCAGAGCGGAGGGGCAAAGTGTATGACGGTGCTGGGCGGACCTACCTGTTTGACCTGGACTACAATGACGATGACTGTCCTTACACAGTGGATGCTGGTCGTTATGGAAATATCTCTCATTTCATCAACCACTCGGTAAGAAACATAACCAAATATAATTTGTGAATGTTTTTTTTCAGCACACGTTTATTAGCAGGTGAACGGTTGGTCTTAAGGTTATGGCTATAGCCTACTGTAGTACACTGCTTGTAGAGTGACCAGACCACATTTTTGTTTTTTATAGCTCACTAAGTAGAGATAGGAATATGATTTTTGTTTTGGATTGAGTGTTTTATTATCATAGTAATTAATTACTGGCAGACCTTTGAACCTTATTGAGTTTTTATTGTGACCTTATTGACCTTAATGAGTTTTCAATGCGTCCACCTACTAATTTAGTCTTTAAAGGCCAATATTTCTATTCTTTAAATGCACACTTAGCTCTTGTTGAATTAACAATTTCCAGGGCAAGTACATCCATGTCAGTCAGTAAAGATATTTGTCCTTATCAAATCTGTTGGACACGTTTTAGCCCAATATATTATCGTAGTGTGAACGAGTTTCAGCATTGGTTTGATATCATTGAAATTATAGTATGAACCAGAAGACAAAAGCCGATGATGTCACATGGATTTCCTTTATCTCATATGAGATACATTGTATCTGCATAGACGAGTTGGGTTTTCAGATGTTAGAATCCTGTTCTATTTTATCTACGCAGTGTGACCCAAACCTAGCTGTATATGGCGTCTGGATCAACACTCTCGACCCTCGTCTTCCACGAATCGCGTTGTTTGCACAAAGAGACATCAGAAAAGGAGAAGAACTCACGTTCGATTATATGATGACAGGTATGTGTGAATAACTTAATACATTTTACAAGAAACCAATCAATACTCAAGCCGGTCATTGAAATATACTTAATTGTGCAATCATTAGAATGATATACATCACCTTCCGCAACACTTAGGCACATGTTGTTACAACTTTGTTGTATAATCCAACTCGCACAGTAGCAAATTTTCAGGGATTTCTACGCCTTTTAAATGGGCTAGTCATAAGCTAAGTTTGACCTAGTACATTCATTATAGAGACGTGTTTGATATGATTAAATACATATTTACCTAGACTGGTGTGCTATGATTGAAATCACTGGATTTCCCTATTCATTTGCTGAATAGGCTTCCGACCGTGGAGTTCTTTCTTCTTTGTTCTATCCCAAATTGTCTTTCAAATTTATGAATACATGCTATTTTATATGAAATCTCGCGTGTGGCATAAGTTCCGGAGAAGCTGATCTGTTAACGTTTTTCAGCGGAGACCACGGGCGGGTTTAGTGTCCATGCGCAGGAGGCTCGGAATCAAGGGGAAAGTAAAGAGGCGGAGGGAAATCTGATGGACAAAGACAGTACAAAGGATGTGGATACTGTGAAGGACGAGTCCCTCAATGACGTCTCGGACCAGAACGGCGACTTAGTGCTCAGTAAGTCGGAGAGCAACTCCGAGCAGGGTAATGACGGTGTGGACATGACGCCACCCCTGCCGAGTATCAAACTGCCCGCCATGGAGGAGGCTGGAGAAGTCAGCACCATGGAAGATATGCCCCCCACCCCTCCACCCTCAGAGATCCAGGACCTCTCGCCTCAGGTACCGAAGTCTCAGGAAATACCCCCGGCTACGAAATACCGGGTGGTCTGTCAGTGCGGGGCCAGCAACTGTAGGGGGTTCCTCTACTAGGCTGCTTGCCTTGTAGTGTTTGTGTAAATATGTAATTTGGTGCAGAAGTGGCTAAAAATGTCCTCAGGGTCCCGACATGATCTTCTGATTGTCGGTCTATGGTATGTGGCAGATCATCGCACTTGTTCAGTGTACATTCAGGATGCCATAGTGGTGATAGCAAAAGCACAGGTCACCTTATTTGGCTAGTCAAAAATTGTTGCTTTGAATTAGCAACTGTCATTTTTGACACTTTTCTGATTGTTGTTTGGCAGTTGGAACAGGTACAGTTTTTTAAGACCCATTTTAGACATGTTTTGTGTTAAAATGAGTCATTGCAGTGGTCTTCCATTTCTTGCGTTGTTATTCCACAGCAGTATATGTGTATCACAACGTACAGAACTCCAGGCTTATGGTATCCAATTTGACAAATTAGTTATGTGTTCTTAAAAACTGTACATTTTTAGAGAATAGTTCTTCTGTTATGTCTATTTCATACGGATTTTTAAGGAGCAGTAGAAAAACATCGAGGATAAAAATGAACGAGATTATTCCCCGTCTCTTAAACGTTTTATGTCTGATTGTTAATGATGTGTGTTTGGTTAAACGATGACTAAACTATATTGTTTCTTTTTCACATGGAAGATACCCCAACTAAAAGTATTCATGAAGGACAAAATAGCTATGCCCTTCAAAGGTTGCCGAAAAAATCAGACATCTAGAAAATTGTTTTCATTTTAGCTGCTCCATAATATTTTGCTTTATGTTTTACTTAATATGTACATACATGTATATGAATTAGATAAATATTTCATTGCAAGTGCCCTTGAACAAATGTTGTATGTTGATGAATGTGTTGGGTGCTATTTATTGAGATTCAAAGTCAAATTACTTGTTCTAATATGTGTTCTAGCGGATCTATTAGATAAGTTCTGCATGTTCACCTCAATGACTTGTTTTATTAATCTGCCACGTTTATCCACATGGCAAGAATTGATGTCACCTGACATGATCCAGAAATTGAATTATTAGGAAGGGACAGTTTCGGTACTTAAAAGGGCGATAGCATCTTGAAGGCAGAATAGGCCTTGCGGAGAATACCCAATCTTAAATTGCAATGAAATATATTTTGAAGTTTTCTGATGTAGCTAACTGAATTGAAGGTATTTTAGACTGACAGTTTTGTGTAGTGTCCTGTCCTCGTTGCATTGTTATGTCTGTTAATGATGCTGGCCAAAGAAACTAAGAATATGTGAGTAACCATAGTCTTGATATGTCAGAAGGCCATGGAATTAAAGGTATAGTGTGTGATTGTGAAAAAGGATTTCGCGATACAGTAATGAACATAGTATTTCTTAATATAACATACCAGATTTTACATGAACATGTCTAAAGACATGAGCAAGGTAAAGGTTCATTATTTTCTTAAGTATCTCACAGATTTTGATTGATTTTCGTTAATCCCTGTCCAAAACAAAATAATTAACCTTATTTTCGAAATTTCCAAACAGAGGAGCATACTTTGAGGACTTTAGTCCATTGCCACAAGAGAGACAAAATGTGAGACAGTGCAACAGTATAGTTCCACTTATTTATCATTATCTTATATAATTTTGAATATATACTTTTACATTACCTTTTTTGTATTTATTTGAAGAATCGGCAGCAGGTTTTATACATATATCACTATTCGAACCTACTAACTATGGAACATCATGCCATTGCATCAAAGCTTGTCATATCAGACTACAGGCCAGGTGTCTTTTGTGACATCAGGACTCATTTTCTCAGTCCTACATAGGTATGCATTCATATTCATTGAATTTAAGTTGGACATTGGATTTTGCCAATGTATTCTGAGACATATTGCAAGATGTATTTTTAATAAATTTTACCTTTTCTGATTGTATGAGACGTTACTTTTGTTGTCTTTTCCTGTGACATGACATAATTCAAGATTTCAAAGGCTGATTTGATCCAGTATAGAGCTATCAAGGCAATGCATTGAAAAAATAGAACTTGTCAGTTGTGTACAATACCCAGCTCTTGTGTACTTCTGGGCACTGTTTGCCAATTATCTGGTCTCTCAGCTTCCTTATGTAACGTCTGCTTACAGAAGAATTGTTTACAACCTGTAAACATATTTTTCTAATATATTTGTTTTGAGAACCATTCACAACTTGAGGGATTATTAGTGGGTGGACGGTTGGTTTAGATTATGGCTATATCCTACTGTAGTTCACTGCTTGTAGAGTTACTAGGCGACCTGTCACATTTTTGCCTATTACAGCTCACTAAGTACAGATAGGAATATGTTTTGGATAAGGTTTTGTAGCTACACAATATCTAACAGTTTTTGTATTTTGATATGGATTTTTTAGAAGAAAAAAAGAGACTTCAGTTTGGGGGAGGACATTTTGAGTCACAGGTCCATTTTTAAGTACAATAAAACCCCACTTAAGGGGGCACCCTCTGTACTGAGCAAATTGCCCCCTTAAGTAGGGTTAAAATAAACTAAATACAAATTTCTGTTCCAAGTAAATTGTACTCTTAAGCGAGGTGTCCCAGAAGCAGGGTTTTACGGTACTCCTGTATGGATATATTTCTACCTGTAAAAGTGGTTCATTCCCAATACAATGTACATTATTTTAAAGAATAAAGAAACTAGGAAGTAGAATTGTCTAGGTACATTCTATATTTAATGAGGATTCATGTTTGTGCTCAAAGTATGGGAGATTGGGGATTGAAATGGGCATACTAAAACAAATGTTCACACTAATTGATTTACATTGAGCTTTATTTGTTTTTAGTTTTGAACATTGCTCTCTTTATTTCCCTTAATCATTATATAGTACAGAATCAGACACATTCTCATTCATTATTGTGTCCTCTTTGATTAGTGAAGTATTTACCCATTAAACAAGTAATTTGACCAATAGACTGGGTTATTAGCAGGTGGACAGTTGGTCTTTAGGTTATGGCTATAGCCTACTGTAGTACACATGCTTGTAAAGTCATTAGGTGACCTGACCATATTTTTGCTTTTTATAGTTCACTAAGTACAGATAGGAATATGATTTCTGTTTTGGACAGGGTTTTATGGTGGTACAATGCCTCACAGTTTTTAAAATTTAGTATTTTGGAATGGATTTGAAAAAAAAGTGAATTCAGTTTGGGGGGGGGGGGGGGCATTTCTACCCCTTAAACTGGTTGAATCATAATATGATATGCCTCATTTGAGAATAAAAAAACAGTAGGTGCTAGGAAGTGGAATTTTCAGTGAAATGTTTACTCAATATTGATTTACAGTGAGCATTGGTGTAACATTAACCATCTCTATAAGTGGCACTGACAGTTGCTTACACTCTAGGAAGTGTCATTATTTAGGTAAATATATATTTGATGTGCTATTCATGTATTTTTGCCAAATCTCATAATAGGAGAGGGGGAGGCATGAGGTGTATGAGAGGATGGTTTATTTAGCATATTTACACATAAATAGAAGTCAAAATGGTTCATAACTTTGTTCTAGGAATCAATCAAGACCCAGTCAAATGATATTGGTTTGTAAAATTATTTGCAATATCATTTACTACCAGATATTAGCTTGACTTACTTTATTGGTGTACATAGAAAGTTGTGTCCCCCACTTGGCTAGGGAGCATGCAGACAGGTCTGTGTGAACTCATCCATGAAGGATCACCATGAAGCAAAACGTTTTATATATAGGTAGCTAAATATGTGTGCATTGAGCCATTACCTGCTGAGTTCACAGAAGAGTAGGGCTTTAAATATCCAATCAATGCAGGCACCTCCCTCCCTCCCTCCTTCCAGGAGGGCTTTAAATGCGTCCACCTGCTAATTTGGTCTTAAAAGGCCAATATTTCTATTTTCTAAACGCACACTTAGCTCTTGTATTCAATTTCTAGTCTAGCCTTATGACACATGATACAGGTGTTGCCATTCAGCGCCGCCTAACAGCCCAGTCTAGTTACACGGCCACTTGGACAAACACAGCCGAGTCCGGCAGTATGCATATAGAGACATATAGTAATCACACCTAGAGTGTGAAGGGTGTGTGTGATTCCAGGAGTTGTTTTTGAACAGATTGGAATGCTAGAACAATTAAAGGCATTGTATCAACAAGTCTGGACTATCAAAACTTTATAGTTGATAATTGTTTTGGTTTTAACTTGGGAGAAAGATAAGCATATGATAGCTTGGCCTGCCAATGTATTAATGTGTATTCAATTTCGGTGAACCTATGTTATCTATGCTATATCTAAAGTATTATTGAGGCAATATACATGTATGACATACCAGATTTGAGCTGGAATACAATAGAATGCAATCGTTAATATTTCTCTGGAAATAATGTAGAAGGGTACTATGAACGTATTACACTCGTACACTCTGTGATTTAATGATAAAGAATATGTTGCCAGGTCAATGTTTGGCTTCAGCCGGGGTGTAACTAAGCAGATTAGGTGCGACACCGGCCTACAGAAAAAGGCCTATTCATAACAATTTCTAAGACAGTCTTTGAACCAGTTTTGACAGGTTGTCCAGCATTTTCCTTTTCCAATGATGATGTCTCCCTTTCTGATTATTAGCAGGTGGACGGTTGGTCTTTAGGTTATGGCTATAGTCTACTGTAGTACACTGCTTGTAGAGTTACTAGGTGACCTGACCAAATTTTTGCTTTTCACAGCTCACTAAGTAAAGATAGGAATATGATTTCTGTTTTTGGAAAGAAGGTTTAATGGTGGTACAATGCCTTACAGTTTTAATATTTAGTATTTTATATATTTACAGAGATATTTAAGTATTTGTCAAAAGTGGGGGGATTTGTAGTGGAATGGGCATACTCAAACAGATGTTTCCTCAATATTGATATACATTCAGCATTAGTGTAACATCGCCATGAGTGGCACTGACAGTTGCTTACACCATAGGAAGTGTCACTATTTAGGTGAAATGTATATTTGATGTGCCATTCATGTATTATTCTCATAATGGGAGGGGGAGGCAGCAGGTGTATGAGAAGATATTTTATTCATCATATTTACACACAAACAGAAGTCAAAATGGTTCATAACTTTGTTGTAGAAATCTGTCTAGACCCAGTCAAATGATATTGGTTTGTAAGATTATTAAGATTTCCCAATTCTTTTCCACTATTCTTGGTAGTGGGTTGTGTCACTTACAGTAGCTAAGGCCTAATCCTATAGACTAGCTAACCCAGTGACAAGAAAAAAGAATTCAGAATATCTTCTATACTAAATGAAGAAGACAGATAACCATACATAGATATGTATTAATAACATATATTACAACAAAGTATACAATTACATAACAATTCTCATCAACATACAAAATCACATTCACCTCTGTAGTGTTCATATGATTCCTCTTTGTTATAGCAGTACTCACAGTCTATGCCCTTCAGTTATTGTCAAATGTCTCTAACTGGTGGATATAGATGATTCAAAAGCAGTGGCATATAGTGGTAGTAGTCATCAGTCTCTGTTCCTCCAGTGCTGGGGTGATAGCAGCTCGTGGAAAAGCCCAATCTTCAGTGGAGGCCTCAGTAGCCTAGTGTCTATGGTCTTCAAGCCTCCTTACTGTAGTGGAAGTACTGCTCACCAGCATGGAGATGTTGATGCCTCTGTGTCTGGGTTCCAAGTGAGCTCTGAGAAGAAATCTGCTTTCTTATATACGCTATCAGGGGGTCAGTCCAAATGAGGATATGGGGACGGTTCAAACACTGGGGATGGCAGTGCAAACAGTTGGGCCTTGACCACTATCTAGAGCGAGGACCTGTTAGGAGGCACCCTGTGATATTTTTAATACATACATCACATATTTACCACCGGATATTGGCTTGACCTACTTTATTGGTGAACATAGGCCCTATTGAGGTATCCCATAATTCAGTCTGTTTACAGGTTCTGGTAGCTGGCATTGTATGGTGATAGACCCTTGAACCGTAACCCACAATTATTGCAGTTCAACGGGTTCTTTTTAAATCTTCAAATTGGAAATCTGATCTGGAAATTTCAGCTATTCCTACATGTAAATCCGAAATTATATTCAGTTTATCCAATTATAAATGGAAAAACTGGTTCATGCGGTCGTGGTGTGGCCAGCCAGTCGGGAGCGGAACCTTTACTTACCCAGGGTGATCATAGGGAGTTTAGTAACCTCTGGAGGGTGCACTTATCCATGAAGGTGTCACCATCAGGCAACCAACCTAGCTTTCATATGTAGTTAGGGCATTGCTGATTGCCTATTGAAATCGCCTACAGGTAACTAGATATATGTCATGGATGACCTCCCTCCAACCCTCAAGCCTCCTCCCTCTCTCAACTCTCAATCCTCCTCCCTCCCTCTCCCCTCCCCTCCCTCCCTTGTGTTTTAAAAAATTCTAAAGAATAACTGTTTCATACCAAATCATGTTCCCTGGTATAGTAAGGTATTTATCAGAGCTATGCCAAAACTGAACCTTTGATACTAAAGGAGTATGATAACATTTCTCTTGTAACAAATAAAAAACAAGCATTCATTGAAATTAAGATATCAAAATGTTTTCGGTCAACATGTGTTAAGCTACTTGTAGTGAGTTTTAATTTGGCCTTTTTGAGGCCAATGATTCTATTTCAAAATGTACGCTTAGCTCTTGTTAACCCATCTTATTGGAAGTGTGTCTACCACCAAAGCCAATATCCATTATTTTTATCAAGCTTGCTCTCTTTCTTTTTCATTTTTGTTTGGGTATAGGTAAAAAAAGGAAAAGGAAAGATAAGGTCTCATCCTGCGGCCTCAACAAATATCTTTCTGAAAATAGCAGTTTCATAGTACAGAGTATTGTCCTCACTTACCCCTTACACCTGTTTTTTCTTAGTATTTCCAGAACTCCTGTGTTTTTTTAAAAAGTCATTTAAAACAAAGGTATATGTATAATCAACCAAGGGCATATCGAACAGGTCTTACTGTCAGAGCATGGGACCACGTACAGTAGCAATTGGCCATTAAAGGTGTCTGCCTACACGGTTCCCATCTTTCGAGCCATTCGTATACACCTCTATGTAGTTTCTCTAGAGGTGATGGATTTTGGCAAGTTCGTTTTCATATATGTTTGCTGATGTTTCTGCTTTCTTGTTCTTACACAGGTCAAAGATGATGGTGGGTGATGCCATTGTCCATGGTGGGGACCTTTATCCATCACCTTGTGAATGGGGACACGGGCCTCTCGGATCAGAGTTCTTACTCGTGCCGAGAGGGGTTTTGTCACATTCTTCTTTCTATTGTAGACACTGTGATCGTTTCTGAAGATTGTGTCATATGCTGGGTTTCTTTTGTTAGCCTTCACTTTGATGGCATACTGGAGAGACAGCTTCTCACACCGCAGATCAAGCGGGGGAATCCCTGCCTCCACATGAAGGCTAACAGCTGGTGAGGATCAAAATGCACCAAGACACAGCCTCAGTCCCTGGTTCTGGATAGGTTTGAGCCAGTCCAGATAGGATTTAGCAGCTGATGCATACACTACCAACCCATAGTCCAGGCGGGACTGGACATATGTCTTGTTGAGTGTGAGCAGAATCTCCCTGTCTGCCCTCCATTGTGAGTGAGAGAGCGTTTTAAAGAGATTCATTGCTTTTGGGCATTTCTTGTGGAGGTACTCAACATGGGTTTTGAAAGACAGGATGCAATCATACACGAGTCCAAGGAACTTTACCTCCTTCTCTATTTTGAGCTACTTCCATTTAAATGTAAGGGCAGGTATTTCCTTACACCTCCACTTCCGACAGAAGTGGATGCATGTTGTTTTTGTTTCTGAAAACTTGAAACCATTTTCAGTGCTCCAAGTTTCAAGACTGTTTAAAGTCTGTTGTAGTTTTCTCTCTACAGTGGTCATATGGCTGGCCTTGTAGCAGACGGCAAAGTCGTCTACATACAGGCAGCACCTCAGATCCCGCTGCAGTTTTTGTTATCTCATTTATTTTGATGCCAAAGAGGGTCACTGAGAGAACACATCCCTGTGGCACTCCCATTTCCTGGTCGACCTTCATTGACTCTGTGACACCAAGGCAGACATTGAATGTTCTGTTCCCAAGGAAGCCTTCCACAAACAGTGGGAGTCTTCCTTGCAGTTCAAGGTTATGCATGTCTTGAAGGATGCCAAATTTCCATGTTATGTGATAAGCCTTTTTAGGTAAAAAAAATATGGCAACAACATGTTCATTATTGGCAAAGCCTTCTCGGATGTAGCTTTCCAGCTGAATCAGATGATCGGTGGTACTACGACCCTTTGCGGAATCCTGACTGGTAGGGAGTCAACAAGTTTTTGGACTCTAGATACCATACCAGCCAGTTGTTCACCATCCTCTCCATTGTCTTGGCCAGACAGCATGGCTATGGGCCTGTAGCTGGAGGCTATGTTCACATCTTTCCCTGCTTTTGGAATTGGTATGACCACTGCCTCTACCAGGATGGTGGGTACTTGCCTGTTGTCCAGATACTGTTGTATATACTCCAGAGCAGGGAAGGTTGTTGCTCTGGTAGATGTTTCAGCACCTGGTAGTAAATGTCATCTGGGCCTGGGCAGGAGTCCTTAGCTTGGTGAAGGGCAGGCTTCAATTCTCCCAACATTCCTGGTTATTGGATGAGAAGTTGAGCTTCCTTCGCTCCTGCCTTTCCCTGTGTTCAAGGAACTCTCCTTTATAATCAGTCTTGTGTATTGGAACGGGACATAGAGTTTAAATATAAAATTAGAAAAGTGGCGATGTTGCATATAGTGAAATAATAAGGATGAAAGTAGATAATGAGAAAGGAATCTCTGGCATATCATTGAGAACACAACACGCATGTCATGTAGACGCACATTTGGGAATATATGGACAGTAGTTACACTTTTCTAAACATTACTTAGTGAACAAATTGGATGTTAAACTACTCAAACAAACAAACTTCGGACTGTGCATTCCCTATTTTTTTTGGGTTCTGCTGGGGTGGACGTCAATTATCAATCTGTTCACCCTCTTGGTCGCCTCGCCTCCTCGTGGTGCAGACCGGATATGCTTGCACACAAGCATAACAAAAGTGACCTGGGTGGGGAGTTAGCTCAGTGGTAAAGAGCACTGGACCTGTGATACCAAGGTTGTCAGACTTTGACTTTGATGTCCCACTGCAGCCACTTTTCTCCTTCACCCCCAGCAGTGGTATATTTACTGCTATATCAAAGGCCAATCCTTCTCATACCATGTCTATGTGGGATGGGAAGTAAAAGAACTCTCACCGCGATAAATGAGTAGGGGTGAGATTTCTACCTTAATTCATTACATAGATTCGATCACCACCCTTGTGGTGTAAAAGAACCTTGAGAAGTCTGGTAAGGACCTATAATGGTTGACTGGACGTTAAATCAAAACAAACAAACAAAATATTTTTCCAACCACGGACGCTCTCGCAGGGTCTACTGGAACGATGAAATTACGAACACAAGTTCCTAGACATGTGGGGAAGTATAGGGTGGGAAGGTGACAGCTAGGGCTACAAATATAGAGAGAACCACAAAGACCTCGGATGATCACGAAAGTCTCCGAGTGGGACTGACATATCCTCTTCCCGCACTGGCTGCGGGAGGGAAGACCACAGAAGAGTACCTACCGCACCTATGCCTGATGAGACTGTTGATCAGTCGAAACCACGATAGCGACGTGAGGGTATAAATTCCCTCAACCACCAACAGACATCTGACGTTGTGACACAGCGTCAGTATGCAACACGGGCTGACTGGTTCAGCAAGTGTTAGCAACATCCACGAGACTATGAGCAGTTGCGGGGAAACCTGGTCATCTCCCCATGACTGTTTTTTTTACGTTAACATCAAAATAATAAACGCCGCCCTGACAAGGTACTACCATGATCAGGACAGACAGGATTTGACAGCGACACTGTCACACACACCTACCGGGCTGAGGTCACACTCAGCAAGGTTTGAAAACAATACTTACAGTGGTTTTCCTCCTTACTCACACAGGGCAGGGCGACTGGGGCAGCTAAACAACCCCGGTACACGAGTTTATAAGGTTTAAACTCCATAGGAACTGTGTGGAATGACACATAGACGCCACTCGACATCGCCGACGGGCGACACGGCCGTGTCGAACGCGTTTGGTCGTACAAAACAACAAAGCGGTCACATGATACACACGTGACGGCTGGACCAATCAGAAGCGCGGAACGGGTATGCAGCTGAGGCCGCGGGAACTTCCGCGGCCCGCTTTCCCTTTTCTCTCTATCAGTGGTCGCATAGCGGTTGGAGAGGACTCATTCAGTTACGCCACGTCGAATCGAATCAAACAAACAAACAATCCCTAATTTTTGCCCTCTCTAAAGAGGGGAGCGTTTTACACGTTCTGTTCTTAATCTAGGCAATTGAAAGAGAGATTTCTTTGCTGACCTTAAGGTTTTAATCTCGCGTATTAGGTAGCACTTGATGCTTATATAATTTCCTATAATAAGTCGGTGTCAGTTTGTCCTTGCGTCTTTATAAAATGCTAGTCCTAGACAATCAATGCAGCTCTTCGACAGTGTGCACCGAGGACATGTCAGAAAGCAAACCCTAAGCCCTCTGTTCTGCCTTCTTTGCAGCTTGTTTAGCCAGCAAGCAGATGCTCCCTCAAATATCATACAACAGCATTCAAATAGCAGGACAACTGTTTGTATATATACCCTGCATACCATGTCCTTTGACATGGCGTATCGTACCTTACTGAAGGTGAAAAGTCTTTGATTAACTCTCTTCTTTATAAGTGTCATGTGTTTCAAAGTTTAGTAAACCATCTATTTCTATGCCTAGATATAGGTAGGTATCTACTTTCTTTAGCTCCCGCATACAATCTAGGGTCCTTAAAGTCATGCATTTTATTATTGGATGCAGGCCTCCCAGTGCCCCGCTTCCTAAATATAGGTTTTCTATAGGTTTTGAAAATCAAAATACAGGTCTTTCATGTCCCAAAACATAGGCTTTTATAGGTTTTTATGGTTAACAGATTCAGCATAATAAGAGTCAAAAAAGAGAATTGCTTATCTTCAGTTCTTGATTTCTAAAAAATGTAGCTAGTACTAAATTGCAGGATGGATGTCAGGATGTCTGGCTTTTCAGGTTATACCAAGCAAGTATGTATGTACATGTTGAGTTTCTAACAGGCAAGCCAGCTTGGCAAGAAGTCACACCAACTATTGATTCTTAAACACTTTTATGATCTCTTAAATAAACTGATGTGGATTTCTTATGATTTGACAATCTAACTTTGTGTCAAGTTAACTTCTAAGATTTCCTGTACATATCAATCTGCATGGCAGTGAAAATATAGGTTTTTATATGTTATATAGGTTCCTTTGAAAAAATATAAAGGCTCAAGAATCAAAATATAGGTTTTTATAGGTTTTAAATGTTTCACTGGGAGGCCTGTGGGTGCATACTAGCAGTATTTTGTCTTGGCCTTGTTGTCAACATATTCGTGATGCACCATGTCGTGAATTCGTTTAATGCAGTTTGAAGCTTCATCCTGACAATTTCAGGAATTATTTCAGAGATGTACATAACTAAACCATCAGCGTAAAGGTCATGGTTCAGTTTGGGTAAGGTGATTTTCTACATCAAAAATGTAGTAAATGAACAGAAGTGGTCCCAGGATTGAGCCCTGGGGCACACCGAATTTTATTTCTTATGGGTTTTTTTAAGAGTTCCAGGTTTGTTTGTTTTAATGATAACTTGACCATTCAGCGTCCCTCAATTTATATTTTATTACGGTGCTTGTAAAATGAAACAAATAACATCAACGATTTTCAGTTTATTCATACTTGAGATTTACAAATTACATCAATATACTTTTCCATAAACCCTGGGATTTTCACAGAAAACATCCTCACTGATATACGTACTTATATCGTCAATATACCAAATTATTGGGACTTAACGAAAATTCCCTAGAGCTATTCACTTTGTGAATATTCTTCATCCCTCAAGTACAGCATGCGCATAAATATATCCCACACTTCAATTGTATCATAAGGGCAATCAAGGTTGTATGGCATCTGGTTCCACTCATTCACGATGCTTGTCAGCCGTACCTCGGAGAAAAGCATTTATTCGTCCCTCGAAATAAGTCGTCGCTTTCATGTCCGAATAAATTGACAAGTAAGTGTAATATAATGTTATCGAATTTCCAGCGATGCTATTGTGTAAATTCAAGGACGCCTGCAATTGACTTTCAGATAAAACCAAAAACACCGAGCTAAAGATCAAGATATAATATACCGCTTCTGTTTCCAGTCACACAAAATTAAAATCAGGAGAAAAAGAAGTAGCATTTGTACAAGGAAAGGGATACTCACTTAGATGAGGACCTAGCGCACGAGTCAGACAAACAGGTTTGTCATTGATGTATGGATTTTTTACAAGTTGATGTGTAAGCGTGAGGAAATCAGAGCATGACAAGAATAGTCTTCGTCCCTCCCTCCTCGCACTAGTTCTCACCCAAAGAATTTAGTATACCAACGAAAGAACACTTTGTGCTTACATTTTTAGTATTCCTGACAATTATATACTCTCAAAATTTCATCCTTGCTCCTAGCGAGACAAATTCATTTGCCTCACTGACAATATGCAATGTACAGGGTTTGTAATGTAAATATGGAAGCCACATCAGCAAGGTGTTCTGATTACAGTTGACGCAATTCATTGTTATTTAGCTACAGAATGTGATTTTGAAACGGAAAATAAGTTTGTAAATCTTTCCTATTTCATGATAGCAAGGTCGCAGCGGGAAGTATCAAGTGAACACTTACTCCGTTTTTATCAGCGGGTCAACCCCCTTTGTAAGCCATTCAACTGATAAAATGGAGATAAAGTGTTCTATAAAATCAACGTATACCAGTGGTGTTGACTTAAAGAATGTTCACACACTTTAATTCTTGCCATCTACTTATCACTTACATGTATAAAATAACGTCTGACATTAATTTTAGATGAAGGACGTACATGGCAGTATATATAATTTTAACGGAAGAAAAGAATGGCTTTTCGAGACCTCATTTGAATAAGTTATATCGAGACTAGAAACGTGTAAAAACTTTATATACATAGGATGGGAAGACAGAACATAGGAAAGTTAATGATAATCATACACAGATTCTGTTCAGTTATAAGCCAGTCAATGTTATGATTTGGTTACTCTAGTATCCATTACTTTTTTGCTGTTAAGATTATCTCATTAGAACCAACCAGATCATGGAGTAAGTGATCCGTTCCGTAATATCATCAATTATATTACGTAAACAGCATTGGGTAATAAACCATAATGTACATGCAGTTTTAGGTGCATACGTGACTACCATGTCAAATACGCCCTCGCTGGATAAGAAATAAACACATGGAAAAGTCTGTGACTTAAAGACACACCTCCATTAGAATTATACCTAGTAGGAGGACTTGGGATCCACTGCGCACTGCAATCATCGTTAAATTCAATTAATTATATAGGTCGTCTTAGCTTGTAATTAACGTCCTACTGTGTAGGAACAACAAATATATATCATCCACTAAAAAACATTCCCTAAGTTGTATAAATACATCTATTTCTCCAGTGTCCTACATTGAAATTCATTTGCTATTGAGAAATAATTCTAGATGACACTCTAGGCTCTGTAAAACAGTAATCTAATAAGATATGCCAATGACTTAAAAATTAACCAGAAAGAGGTGTCAGTTCATCTACAGTACTGATATGGCATAGCTGCAGTCTGTGTCCACTTGTGAATGAATATAACAGTATGTCACTAGAACAATAGATTTAGAATTATTTTTAAAAAAAACTAAAGCAAGAAAATACACATACAACAATTCAATTCCATCAAATCCTATCCCCATTCGTATACCCAATTTATACATTGGGTTTCTCCACATGAAAAACGGTGACATTCAAGCCTCACAAAGCCCATCATCGGTACTATCCTATCATCATCACCTTTTTCATTATTCAATTGATGTCAAATTTAACTGAAGTTAAAACTGATCTAGCGGCTCCAAATCACTATAAAAAACCTCGATTTTTCATCAGACGTATAAAACTATTTGTATCGAAGCCCTGGGTTATTATTGAGATTAGGGCATGCTGGTAGATTTAATTTTGAACGTTTTAAAATACTGTATATTCCATTTAACTTCTACTATACAACATAAAGTCAACAGTAACCTTGGGATAATTTCAATAAGTGTGTAAATCAAAATGATAATAATTACGTTATAGATGCACCTACATTTTCCTAACATAGTCAATGTATAGTGAAACATCCTCAAGTAACAATTATACCTTTAACAACCACACGAATAAAACTTTGGCATTACTGAACATAGAATCAATTACAAGACAGACTTTGCATATTTACTCTAAGTAATATCACTAAGACTACCTCAACAACACACCCTCTTTTGCCGTTGTTTGTTCCGATTTAGATCCATCTAGTTTCCCTGAGTCTTTCCCATCGGGTACACATTCAGTTGTGTGAAATTGGGGTGTCCCCGTTTTGTTAACAGCTGTTTCTGATGGTTGAGTATCGTTGTCCACAGTTTCGTTCTCAGTTTGTTTACCTTTCTCCTCCGTTACTATCTCCTCGGCTTCTGCCCCCGAAGACGCCCGGTTTTTAACGGGTGATTTCTTGGGACAAAACCTTGTGCCGGAGGTGGACTTTCGGGCAGTCTGTTTGTGCGTTTCACAGTTGGTACTGGCGGTGGAGGCGAGCACAGGTTTGTTGATATTCTTCTTGAGACGCTGTATCGTCGACACCAGCCTCGAGGTGGCGTTGGCGGTGGTGGCAGCGGTCGCCATCTCCATGGCTCCTGACACAAGATCCTCAGCGCTGGCGAGTGTGGACTTGGACTCCTCCGCCTGCTTATCCTTGTCGGCAATGTCGACCACGGTGACGTTGGGCGGCGGCTCTTCGTCCATATGGTCCAACACAATCACCTCACTGTCCACCAGGGTGCTATGGAAACCATTGAGCCTCGTTTTGGAGTAGTGGCAACTTCCGGCGATCGGGTAGCGAACCGAGGCTGTGTAACTCTCGTCGATGGTGACGTCAGTGTCCGAGTCACTGTCAGAGGAGCTGAAGCCATTGATTGCCCGTGCTCTTCTGGATTTCCCATTGCTCATGCGGGTCTTGGTTTTTTCGTAGGACGCCTTGGTGAAGCTGCCGTCACTGTCCGTCATGATGCCGTCCGTGTCGTTGATCTCGGACTCGGAGTCACCGTGATAGCCATCACCCTCCTCGCCGAAGAACCTCCTGACGCCCATACTGACGATGTCGTCGTCTTCATCTTCTGCCGTCAGGTCAATAACCTCCTGTACCTTGCTACTGGAGGTGGACGGTTGAGGTTCAGCTGGCAATCCATCATCTTCGTCAGACATGGACTCAGGCACCTCTCCAGGCACCTCCCCTTCTTCGTCACTGTCTAACATTATGACGTCATCGTCGTCATCATCGTCATCAGCAGCAGCTTTGTCCAAAACAGCCTTTGACGTTTTGCTACTGACCACGAGGCCAATTGGAGCGGTGGGCTCCTTCTCTTCCTCTATAGATATAGAATTGTCACTCGATTCTAGAACCGCTTCTTGTTTTTTGGGAGAGTCTAATACTTCTTTACCTAAATCGTTATGGTTTTCGTGTGGCTTACTACAATGAGATGTGCTACTCTTTTGTTTTTCCGTTTGATTTGCATTGCTGTCAGTGTTTTCCTCTTCAACGTCTGACAGTTTCTGTCCGTTTTGGCACTTTGAGCTATTTTCCTCCCCGTTTTCACAACCACCCAAGTCTTTCCGCTCCTCTACTGTGATGTCATCGTAATCCTCTGCACAGCAGTCAGAAAGGTCAATATCACTTGCGTAAGACACGTGAGATCCGTACGAACCGTCCTTAAAGGGTTTGAATATTTCGCGGGCAGAACGGACCTCCGTATCTTCCTCCTCTTCCACATCACTGAAGAGTTCCTCAGAATGGTCATGTGACCCCCCGCCAACGCCATTCATAATGGGCTTCGCAATTTCACTGCTCGTTTTGGGGACAGATTCTGGACGCTCAGTCGAGTCGGGAGTGGAGTTTGAGACTTTACTAGCGAGAGGCTTCTTAGGAGTTACGTCAAAGTCACTGGCCACCAGATCCATGGCACTGGCATTGCTTCGCTGACTGCCGACATAACTAGAATCGGCCTCAGCATCGGTGCCTGCCCGTCCGTCCACAAATGGCTGTGAGCTTGGTTCGTCTGTGCTTTGACTGGCGTCCCATTTCAGGGACAACTCATCCGAAGCTTCCTTCTCGGCGTCCTCCTTTCCTTGGGACCGTTTTTGTTTTTTCGGTTTCCTAGGCGAGTCATCGAAGACGAGGTCTGAGTCCGTGGACTGACCTGAAAGCAAAAATATAGACATGTTATAAATCCAATGTATTTTGTTTATTCATAAGTTTGTTTATTCAGAAAAGTTCACAGACGGTTACACTGTAGCACCGACGATCTTCCAGCATTCAGTCGCACAGGACAATAGTATGACGATCGCCACTAAATGTTGCTTTCGCTGTGATATAATCCTCATGGGTGCCACGGAATGAAATACCATCAATCAACAACCAAAGATCGATTTAGCTGGGTCGCCCTGTGTTTGAAAAATATCTTGAGCATAGAAATCGAATAATTATATCTGATATCAATGAAAATGTTTTCTTTGTGGATAAGGATTTCAAATATATATTTCATCACGGACTTGATTTTATTATTCAGAAGTTGTGACATGGTGCGCCACATCTGTATTCATACATGCGATATTAACATGCTGTCCCATTAATTACAGTACTAGCGCCTTCGGCGACATGAGAACTGACAGCTCCCTAGCGGATGACCAGGGAACCAGCGTATAGGTGGTGGGGGCCTCAGTTCTGAAGGACGCTGCTATGTTCGATTTCAGCATGATTTAGGGACCAGCAAAACTTGCACCATTATAAGATGGCATTCGGTTTAACACCCGCCATCAGAATGAGGAGTAGGGGCAAGGGCCTGTGTGGAAGAACGGCTATATAGCCGAATTCGGTGATTGTGAAACACAAATATTCCCTAATAAAGATTGCCCCCCCCCCCCCAAAAAAAAGGAAGTCACACATTTGTCTCAGGCAAAGGGGATCACAAAACTACAGCATTAAATTGTGTTTTCAAGACTACTAGTAATAATTCGTAAGTTTAAAGGTACACCCAGATATAGACCTATAAAAAAGAACAACAGGTTTGGGTTTTTCTGCACACGAGAATCTCACTCTCGTGGTCTTTCATTCTCCATTCACAGGTGTAGTTCTGTCTGTCTCTATGTAGGGGAACAACTCCAAGCAGATCCTGTCGAAATCGTGCCTTTTTATATATGGTAGGTAACTAGTTAAGAGTCAAGAATTATCGGCCGCTAAATCAAGCAAACCAAACCAAGATAACTTAGAGAGTAACTTACTATTATTCAAAGGCCGCTTCTGAGGCGGTCGCTGCTTTCCAAGCAGCCGCGGTTTGGATGGAGTCGACGGTGGTTTGCTGACTGAAGCTAACTTCAGGAAATTATTCAACCGATCTTGTATCTGCCAACGGACAAAGACTATTTTAGGATGCAATCTTATCTTGAATATATCAATCAGATATGAAAGAAAAATATTATGTGCTGCACATGTTATCGCAATGGTTAATTAACCTTTATTCTCGTGAACCTAAATAATGTTACCAAAATTATATCGAAAATATTTGTATAACGAAAATCACCACCTCAGTTCGCAATGCTAGAGCCATGGACACTGTACTTTATGAACTGGAAGCCGCCTATAGATAACAGTGTGAGGGTGTGGTTTCTCAGTGCCACACAGGCTGCACTGCCACCTTGTGGCTGGAAGTGTGGACTAAAATATCCTAACATGCTGTTACAAATGCCATCCAGTTTTACATTAATGTAAAAATACATAATATCGAGATAGAACCACAAGTCAAAGTGTTCCAGAAAGGTGTTGAAATCTGTAATACATCGTGTATAAATAATAGGCTTGGATCTTTTTTTAATTTTTTAATCAAGTGTTAATTTGCATATATGATAACTATAATGTAAGGTGTCATAAGGCTGAGAGGTTTTGTAAGATTTAATGTCAGTCTTCTTGTTTTTTGTTACCAGACTAGTGACACTCCTCTGCAGGCCTGCTGAAAGTCTTCCAGCTATCCTGGACCCCCACTCCTAATCAGGCGTACACTATTTGCTGTTCCCTGCTTGTGTTGCTTTTTATCCTTTTTTTTTTTTACTTTATTAATCTTTAATAAAGTCTGGGAATCTACTGTCTCAGTACTTTCCCTAAATGTGACAACGTCATATGCCTTCATACAGCCAAACTTTAAGATGCCTTAAGAGTCCGATTTGGATGAAACCATGACCCCTCACCCCCTCTGCAATTTGTGACAGTGCCCCTTACCTGTAAACCACTGGGTTAGCCTGCACGCTATCTGATCTAAATATAGCCGCAGATAGCACCCACAACAGTGTGATGTCACTGTTGTGAAGGGCGGTTGTTATGCTCGGTGTTCTTTATGACACCGTTTACCTGGAGATCGCATAGCAACGGTTTGGATTTGATGACTAATTGACATTTTCAAGGTACCATCGGTGATGACAGAAGAGCTTTCACCTCGTTCTCTAAATCAAGATTTCAAGTCAGTTAATACTAATGATATTATATTATGCCAGACCACAGTCTCAGATACTGTCAGTCTGCAGATCTTGGGGATAAATCCCTAGAGACTTGAATGATTCACATATATATTCTCAAGTCTATTAGAGTATTGCTGTTGAAGTCAACACACGCCCATGAAGGTCAACCCAAAATATTGATACAACATAGAAAAAAATGAGGTCATTTTTTTGTATTTTGTTTCTGCTGACATGCAACGTCCAGGAGCCCTTATGTCCTTCCTTTCTTTCTTAATTGTCAGTACCTCCCAATGTGTCAATTTTTTCAGACACTTCGTTGACCTTTTCACTATGCTGCAAAGCACCAAATATACACCTTGAAATATACCACTGCAGTACCATTTTTACCCCATGTAGTATGTTGGCACTTTTCACTAAAAACAATTCATTCAAAAATAACAATTACTTAAATTTCGGAAATGTTGCGTCAAGGTATTATAATGTACTATGCCTGGGAATGCCTTCAGGCATCACAATGTACTAGTTCCGGGAATGCCTCCAGATAATCATAGCGTAGCTAAAGGGTTAAGGACAGTTAGTCCATTAAAGGTTACTTGGATGGGCAGGTTGGTTCTTTTCTCATTTATTTGTATATAGTTGTGCAAAAGCCATGTACACTGTCCATGTTAAAATTTAGTCCGATGTGGTGGCATTTAAAAAAAAAAAATTCCACCAATTGTTTCAGCTGTGTAACACTTTTATTTTTTTTATTTACCGCTACATAGTCTTTTACATTCGTGTGAACTGACCTGTTTCGGCGTGTGGCCCATGGGGATGACGTTGGGGAAGACGCGGCGTGGATTGAGGTAGGTGACTACGTCTCGCACCTCGCTGTACGATGAATGGAAGGAGTAGCAGGCACGCAGATTGTGCGGGTTCGTCTTCTTAGCCGCCACGATGATTTCGTCTATACCCACGTGCTGCGTGAACCACATGGTGGAGACAGTGATCCTCTTCACGTGCAGCGGCCCTTTGCCGTCCGACGTTCGCCCACAGGGAAGTTGAGACTGACGCCGTTTCACCTGCGTCATAATGACATGAGGAACATTAAATAAGGTCATTGATGTCCTCGAAATTCTATTCGGAAACCTATTACTTAAAAGTCTATTTTCAGGTCGCAGAAATTTAGGAAACCGGCTCCACTTAAGCCTATAAAACATCGACATTATATTTCTGATTTATCCCAACCAGTGAATCGATGAGAATCGCAACTACAATGTCGATGTCTTATACCTGTAAGGCTTCAAAATTCCAATTCTTCCCGATCACACCTCTTCTCTTTATAAGCTAATAAAACGACCCGTTTATGATCAAAGAGAGCGGCCGATGATAACCCTTTACAGACAATAATGCAAAGATTGACAACTTCTCTTCTATCTAAAATATTGGAAAACTTGTTTTCAGATCTATTATCGCTCGACTTTCCTACAAATCGTTACATTATACTTGTATATGGAATAGAGGGAAACTATGTTCCAGTGAGCAAAAGTTCAAAGTTACAAGGTGAGGACCGGAAAAATTACTGCCAAAGGCGTCAGCCGTGGGCAGTAATTTTTCCAGTCCACACCGAGTAACTTTGACTTTTGCTTACCGGTACTTGGTTTCCCTATTCCTATATACCTTCGAATATTGATAAAAATGGTTATTTCTTTACCTATGATAGCCCCAAGAAAAATGGCCATCCTTATCGAGTAACTGCAACAGCTATGTTTTCGTCCTGGCGCTCTTTATATCACGTGGTCAGCCCGAGACGAAAACATCAGCCCGGTACGAAAACATCAGCCTCACTACATAACTCATAATTACTGCACCCCCGCAGCGGTATGTAACTATAGAGTGTTCAGAAATGGGTATATAGGAATATGTACCATTGCTATCTAAACGGCCTGCTAAGAATCGGTTACAGTCTGTGAATTGCGTACATCAATAGTCTTAAGATCATTACCCCCAGACTAGTAATGATCGGGAAAAGTAATACAAGGATGTCTAAGTTCAGGGAAATCCCTGAAATCAGGGTTTTTCTAAAACACAGTAATATAGTACTCACTACTCAAAAACCTCAATAGAACCTGTGTATGTCAGCCCTATATTGTTCCAGGAACCCCATATACCATGATTTCCCTTTAAATATGTGCATTATTACTTCCATGATTTTCAGGGTTTTCCCTGAGAAGCTTCCCATTGATAATGCATGGATGAAAATCCCTGAAATCCCTGAAGCCCTTGCACTGTTACCATACAAACCACTTTGAATGCATTGGTAACACCAGGAACCAGCTTAATACTACAATGCACATATTTGGTTTAAAATCAATAGGACATGGATGGTAGGGCTCTGCTTGGAGATCATAGACTGTAGTACCAGTTCTAATCACCAGTTTTCATGTCTTTGAGTTCCCAGTAAACATTGTAGTCTGGTGGGGGAGGGGGCAGTTTGTCCCAGCAAATAATTTCAGGGATTTTCCTCAAGGGCTGCTGACATCCATGGTAATACAATCAGGTCAGTGAAGTGCATACATCGACAATTCTATCGCCGATTCTCATGGACCTGAGGGATCTGTCTCACAAAGGGTAATCGGGCAGTCAGCATGTCAATTTCTTATAGGCATTAAAATACCAATAGCTCGATTCAGCAGTCTCATTTGTGCTATGAAGTCAGTGGGTCGAATAGAGGCAATAGAAACCATTGCACTCAATCAAGTAGGCATATTCTATGTCGTGCAGGCGGACACGTTTAATTAATATGGATGTACATGGGTATGTGTATGTACGGATATGGTCGCATTCTAGATTTGTGTCAGTGGGGCAGGACCATTCCATGCTGCCCATAATCTCTGCAGATGATCAATATGTGCCTAATTACTAAGTTATTATTGGTAGAAAATGGGTTTTCGTTATGATTCTTTTTTTTCAAGGTAGCATCAGCAAAGGACACATACATTGCCTCGTCTTACTCTTCGTTATGATTCATTAGTTGTGGTATAAAATCTAACTTTTGAATTACAAAACTATCCCAAATATATCCTCCACCTTCCTATAACCTATGTGATTATCGCAACAAACAGTGTTATTTATTCTTCATCTACAATTGCTAAGTTTAGACCTTACCTCAATCCATTTACACGCGTGGAGCTGAGTGGAGTTCCCATCGATGGTTCCGAAGTCCGGCAGAGCTTTCACCCTTTTACACTGCTCAAATTTCCTCCTGCTTAAGTGGATCTAAAAAAATGACAGGGTTTTGGATGGTCAGACTTTTAGTTGAACAAAACTGGACTTATCCTCTACGTGTAGATGATATATAGATACGTATACGAAAGCCCTGATAAAGGCAATAACCGCCTAAACGTTGATAAACTAAAAACTACCATCCTGTAACTCACAACAAACACAATAAAAGCCACTTCAACCAAACCTGGTGGACTCGTGGTTATTTTGTAATTCAAATATTCAAAACACATTTAAATACGTATAGTTATCAAACATCGGACATCATTCAAATACCAGAATCAATATGAATCGACGAATAATGAACTCAGATCCCAAACCAACATTCCCCACTGGATTAACTCACATACCTTAGTGTTAAAATGTTGCGCTAACTCTACAAAGAGGTGCTCGTAACCGAGAGCAGCTCGATGATGGATGAGCACCACGTGGTTGGGACTGAGCGCCGTCCAGCTCTGCACCACTTTGATGATGGCTTCGGTGCAGTCTTCACGGCTCGGGATGTAGAAGGCCTCTGGCACGCAGAACGTTGTGTCTATATACAGACTGTCGATCGGTTTTGGACTGCAAGATTCCGACAGAGTTATCTTACAGGTGGTGTCTCTTGGAAAAGTGACGAGGTTTACGTCTATGCATTATAGATCAGTGCATTGGGCTTTTCTTAAAGTTATATATTATTTCCTTCCACAACGGTGATTAACGTGAAGTTGGTTAGTATTATATACATGTAGTAATAAAAGCGCACGTACTTTCCAAAACATATATCATTAAACAAAAATAAATGTGTTCTGCCTATAGATAGGTACATGCTAAAAATACACCAACCTGGTTCCTGATTTGAGGCACTCGACTCGGGGGATATCTCCACGGGCCAACCTGAAGTCGCCTGTATATAGCGCCGTGCCCTCGGAGCCTTCGAAGAGGAACCTGAGAAAAAAACCACGACCACACGTAACTATAGTGACGATCAGTTATCATCCCCTATGTCGCATGGTAATCAAGCAATACTAGTAACGTGTAAGAAAATCGTTGTTAAAACATGATTCGAATCAAAGGGATGCCTCCCAATGACTGAAGACACAGTTCAAATTAAATTGTTGTGTCCTGAATCTGTTTGGGTTTTTTTTCATAAAAAATGATTTATTGAAAATTTGTGTTTATATGCCTTTGCATGTACATGTACTTTTATAGTATGGATATTGCTGTTACAAGGTATACCTACATCACAGAGCCTGGACAGTGTCCCGCGGGGATCATCGTAACCGTCACATCGTACTTCACCTACAAACAATATAAGTTATTTAGAGTCATGTCACTATTACAGATGGGTGGCATTATGCTGTCATTACTTATACACTGGGTAATCATTGACCGTATGCTGAAATATTCGGTTCAGTGTACGATGATTTGAAACAAAAGTGTGTTTTCCTCTAGTTATAGATTAAGAAATAGCTCCCAACGGATTTTTTTTCAATTTACAGAAATTCTTTAATCGATCGCCTTCTACGTGAAGATGATCATCAACTTTCTATGGATTAAAGAAATAATATCAAGGAAAACATTTATGATAAACTATGTTGGAATGTAACAAAAATTGTGGCCATACCTTTCCTGTCGCTGCATCAGGCACGGGAATCGTAAAAGGCACTTCTAACTCATGCACAACCTGCAGTTAGAAGAACCATGTCACACAGTAGTACAATGAACACCAAAGCACGTTTTCCTTCAGAACCACTTAAATAAATGTAAGTTTGGATAATTATCAATTCATAATCACTATGGGCCATGATAGCACTGTCAATAAAGCATAACACAGCAAACTCTAGCAGAACAGTGTGATAACGTAACGTTCTTGAGAAATGTTAAATTCTCGCCGTTGCTGCACATACCAGTGATTTGGCCAACCCTGTAAACCGGTCGTCGGCCAGCAGCAGGTCCCGTGTCACATCTGAGCAGTACAGTTTAATATGGGAACTGCAAAAATAAATACACAGAAAAAATTACATTAGCATTATCTCCTACAATTATTTTATTCCGATCAGTCTCGCTCATCTTCCTGAAACTGCTTAATATGATATAACTGCAACCTTCTTAATCTGTTGTCTCTTGTTAGAAAATAGTTGATTGTGGACTAGATCAAAGTCCGTTTAGATCCGACAAGAAACTGACATATTTTAAACAGCAGCAGTTATAGGATTATTCCTATGCATTACTGTTATTGTAGAGTCTCGTATATTATTTACTACATTATTTCAAAATGTGAAATATTTGGCTATCGTAGATTGAGTATTATACATGTATAACAGCTTTACAGTACTGGGTTCTCAGCCTCTTCAGGTCTTTTAAATCGAATGATTGGTATTTTTTATGCAGGGAAGAAGTAGCAGGAAGCTCTGGTTATCTGTATAATACTATTCATCTAGTTTTACATATAGATAAAAATATAAATCTCTAATAATAGAATACTAACTTTGACTGAAGTCGATATATAAGATTCCTAGACGAAAGGCCGACCATGTGATCTGTTGGAAAACAATCAAAATAATGGGCATTACTAGGAGAAAGGATTCAATTTAACAGTGCATGCTCTACGGAACAAACAATCTATCCAAAGTATCAAAATTCTACATGAGAGATCAAAATAGAACATTGGGTCTTTTCTTAATACAGCAAGTTATCATTACCAGGATATCAGCGAGAAAATACGGAAAATAGTGACGTCTTGGATTAAACACTTACAGATGTAAGAAAATAAGTCTAAATGTCTCGTCGCATTCCGATTCAGTCTTAAAATATGTATATAAACAATGCTCCTACAGATTAAACCGATTCACTGTGCTAGTGTCTTTTGGAATGTCGACTTACATCACCATAGTAAAACAAAGTGAAAACCTGATAGGCTGCCAGGCGCAACAAGATCGCCAAAGAAGCTATAACTAACAAATCGTTCAAGTTCTTCAGAAAGGCAAGGACACCACACATTTGGGAGAGCTTTGGTCCGGTTTTGTAGCTCAGAAATCTAGAAAACAATTTGGGTTCCCAATGCTCAAATAGTTGTTCCTCCGAGGCTGTTCTATGTATGATGAGGTTCTAGCCCCACACATCTTTATAACATAACTGACTAATGTTATGTTTCCTGATTCAATATGTCGATTTTGATTTCTAGATATAAAGAGATTCTGGGGGATGAGCCTGAAAGGTTTCAATTCAAACGCAACGATATATTTGACTTCAAACTTGTCCCAACCCCTGCGGATTGAGACTCCCTCAACATTTACACCCACAACCAAGCACACTGGCATAAGTCGTTAACCTAAGATCTGGATTCTTATCTTATTTTTGTGTTATCTGCAACAACGTGGTGAAACCAACGAAGTACCTTATCTTTTCCGTTACATGAGACTCCTTCAGTCTTTGTGAAATGCATACACAAATGGCTTACACATTTACATTTGTGACAACACCTATAGATTCATGCGAAGTTATCTACAATATATGCAAATTGTGATGATATGAGGGATTTATCACGTAATGCAGCAGTTTGTTATAATATGGCCGTAAAATATTATCCCTTTTTAATACTAAAACAGATGATGCTATTGATGGCCAGAAATTCAACACAGCAGTCAATAATGGGCATCTAAACTGTGTTTCAATCTTCTTTCTTGATTCCGAACTTGGAGTTAAAACAGATCATGTACCAAGAATGTCGTTTTCTGTATAATATGACTTAATTTCTAAGCATTTAAAATAAATAAATTCACTTTATATAAAATTAAGTATTTGAGTATAACTTTGTTATCTTACTTTCTCCTTTAGTTCACGTTTCTCTAAATCATTTTAATTCACAAATCAATAAATTCAATCTCATTATAAACAAACGTCCCTGAAACTAATATTTTGATTTGATTTCATTAGAGAATTATGTATACTGCATTACTTTGTATGCTCTATAATGTTATATAAAGTAAATTTTGTCATCGCATGTGACAGGTCTTTTGATGCCATATTTACAAACCAAGTAGCAGAGAGCAATTATAACCCAAATAGAAGAAAAAAGAGGGAGTGACACACGGTATAGGCTAGACGGCATATATCTATCAGGATTTCTGTGTTGCAGTTGAAGCTTCGGCACAATTAGCTGTGTTTTTATGCGTTCACTTTAACTGATACGTCCTTCTGTATAATTGGTTCCTGATTAAGTCGACGTCATAGTCTAGTTCAGTATCAGATATCTAGATTACTGTCATCAACAGACAAAACACCTATCAGTATCGGTACTGGGCATTGTATTGCAATGACGTGCACGCCTCTCCGATTCCTTGAAACACTAGTTACCTAAATTTTAACATAACGATGACATCTCCAAATGAGATTCATTTGTCTACAGTCTTGTTCGGACATATTTAAACAATTGAGATGATCTATATATATCAGGAATGGCATTGAGGCCTGGGTGAACAGGAGGAAAATATCCAAACCCCGATCACCGTTTCATTCCCCGAATCAGCGTGACATACAAAATAATACATGTGTTAAAACACTTATCAGAATAGGCAAACTATTTTCAGTTGTGGGGGGGGGGGGGGAGGGTTAACAAGATATAACCCGATATAACATGAAAACTGACATCGCTGATATATGCAACTGTGCAGACTTGTTTGGCATTCATATAACATTTACTCTAGTTATCTTTGTTAGACTTGGATGAAGTTCATGGTTCAACCAAATTTTTCATTATACAACATTACTTGTATTCTTGCATTTTTTTCATAATAAAATCTTGCATTTTTTTCATAATAAAACCATTCTGTTAAGTCGAATATTATTTAAAAACTGTAAAGATAACATTGATTTATTTGTCGTCCAGCTTTTTTAAAAGTTTTCATTTATTGTCTTGATCATTATTGATGGTCTCTACTGGTGGTAAAGCCTAGGCACTAGATTCAATATCTAAGTTATACATCACATATGATGTAACCATTATTATTATATACTTATGCATGAAGTCACGGACCACACTAAATGGTGCTGGGGGATTCATTAGTAACAAACATATTGCACGATACGCAGTGTAGCTTTGTACCCATATACAGATTGCGTGCTTTGAGCCTTAGTACAGTGTGTTTTGAGCTTATTATAGCATGCTTTCAGATAACTACAGCATGCTTTGAAAAAATAATACCTTCTGATTGGCTGAGAGGCCGGAAGCACCGATCTGGGCAGAGAATCTAAAAATGGCAGACGCCCTCACTTCTCGAGTTTTGAAGTGCCTGACAAGCCCCCCTGAATGAGTTATCATGCATACATATCAAATATTGAGGTATCTAACGTGTGGCATTCATGTGATACCTTTTAGATATAGCTTAGATATACAAAATCTACCATTATCAACAAGGACAATTGCTGAGCAAGCGACACACAGATGTCAATAAATGGCAGCACCACTGTCAAGTTGGCATAACTTGGCTGCAAGTGTTGGTATTGATCGGTTTCACATATTTAAGCTATTTTAATGGTATCACTTGCATACCCAATGTAAGATACCTTGATATTTTCTAAATACACATGTTATCAACATGGACACTCGCTGAGTGGGCGACACACAGATGTCAACAAAATAGACTGCATTAGTGTGACGTCATTCTACTCGCTGAGAGCAGCGTTTCCCTATGCTCTGGGAAATCCTGATAATGACGTCAATGATGGCACCACTGTCAGCCGGCTGAACTTGGTGGCAAGTGTTGTTATTGGTTGATATAGCATATTTAAGCTATTTGAACAAAATCAGGTGAACGCCCCATGTTGGATACCTAAATATTTGGTCTATACACACGATAACTTGTTCCAGGGCGCTTGTCAAATGCCTTGAAACTAATGAATCGAGAAAATATATAAATGAGCGTCACTCTCCTAATCATAGTCTCTGTAGGTAGCTTGAAGGCTGAGCAACCCTAACCTCGGCTTGGCGAGTGCATTTGACTTCTGAATTAATCTTGTGATGTACTTATCACACTGGTTGAGAGTGGCAGTGTCAACAGAGTCAAGTTTCAGTCACTTTTGGCAAATTATAAACAATCTGAGGTATATGATAACAAAAAAAAACATAGTGATTACACCAATATGGTGATACTTATTCGAGGTGTTGGCAATAAATCATCCAGTACAAATTTGTGGAATGACTTTTGAATGATTTATCGTCGACTACGAGAATAAGTATCACCATATTGGCGTGATCACTATGTTTTTACTTAATATTCATTATATCTAAAATCTCCTAATCATAGTCTCTGTAGGTAGCTTGAAGGCTGAGTGACCCCAACCTCAGCTCGGCGAGTGCATTTGACTTCTGAATTAATCTTGTGATGTACTTATCACACTGGTTGAGAGTGACAATGTCAACAGAGTCAAGTTTCAGTCAGTTTTGGCAAATTATAAACAATCTGAGGTATATGATAACAAAAAAAACCATAGTGATGACACCAATATGGTGATACTTATTCGAGGTGTCGGCAATAAATCGTCCAGAACGAGTTCGTGGAACGAGTTCTGCACGATTTATCGTCGACTACGAGAATAAGTATCACCGTATTGGCGTAATCAATGTGTTTTTACTTAACATTCATTATATCTAAAATACTCCCACTCTTAATTCATATTCGCATTAATAGAATATAAAAGTCCCTTAATAGGCCTACAGATTCGCGGACGACTGAACCCGGCAAAACTGAACAAGTATAATGCTTGATAAAAAAAAATATACAAGATGTTAAAATATGTCAAAATATGTCAAAAAGATCGCACAAAGTGATAGCCTAATTGGTAGATTTTTCATTATAGATTTATTCTAGTTATCATGGACCTGAATTTGACACTAAGAAATGTGTTAGGGCCAAAGGCAAAGCTGGCAACCCCAAGGCCTGCAATGCCATTGGGGTTTCGGGTATGGCATCACTGCACGAGCCAAACATGCTCTTTTGAAACCACATCATGCCACGACGTTTGCCTAAGTTTTACCTTGTTACCCCAACTCACATTATCATAAAGCTAAGGGGAAAGGGAGAAGTTCAGAAATTTCGCTGCGCAAGGAAAACTACGTAGATTATAGCCGAGTCTCACCAAATTCACATGCGAGAGTCCGGCCCAAACGAGACTGCTGTACAATCAACTCACCTTCATGTTTGTGGGATAGAAAATACACTGTTGATCCCAAGTTTTCCCCATCAAATCTGTCTAGAGAAATATCAACATATTCTCTCATCAGTCCACAAAAGCTACTCATGCTGGCTATGTGGTTGTAGCAGAAAATATCCGCCAGCTGTGGTGTAAAAAGACGAAAAATATCATCACAGGTCCAACGTCCCTTCCTACGACTCCATTCTTTTCTCGGGAAACCCCTCCAGTTTGATTGGCGGTCTATGGCTCTGACGTCATAGGGGAAATCCGTCTCACTTTGTAGTTCGCACTCGATCGTACAGGGGGCAAAATAGTTGTCATTCAGTTATCACTTTTACCGCTAGTCGGAGTGACGAGCGTGACGTTTATATGGTACATGAACAGGAGGCCTACACACAGTGTGAATATATGGATAAGGCTCACGAAAAGTACACCATTGGTGTCCCAATTCTATGCTATCTGGTACCTATTTCAGACTACTTCTTAACAGATCCACATAATTATTATTGCATCAATTAATGTTTCCCATAAATCAGTACAACTGGGCAGTATTCCTGAATAGAAAAATCATCATTTTGGGCACGGACCTATTCTCCGATCCGGCCTGGAAGTAGGTGGCGCTACGAACCGCCTTGGCGGCCATTTTGGAGACACACATCCGCAGTGCTAAGCCTATGGGCCGTTCGGACGTCCATTTATGATACTTTTTAAAGTGTGAGGATGTTTTAAGTACCCCTGAAGAATTTCTCCTGACAAAATCAGACTTCCCTTGCAATTTCAGATCAAATGAGTATCTGGTAGCCCCAGTTAAGGCTGTAAACGCGATGTCAGCAAATCGTCGAAACAAGCGATTTTCTTCGAGTTGGCACATTTAAATTATATCTGAATAATGTAAATAATCCTAATTCAATTATTACATTATAGGATGCACATGAGACGGTTGATTAATATAGTTTTTCGCCATTTTAGACTCTGACAGCGCTTTGTATTCACCAGGCAAGATGGCGGATTGATCCGTTGTCAGGTGAATTTACATATTTTGGAGGGTATTTTGAACCGGAAGTGTCCATCCGGATCGGAGAATACTCTATAATAGAAGTCCGTGTTTTGGGTAAATCTATGTACCGTATTTTTCAAAACGAAATTAAAACCCATGACATTTTTCTGAAATTTGAGTGTGATGGTCTCTAAGCATTTTACTGCACACATGGGGATCACTGTGCTAGTTTTTGAGTTAGAGCTCAATGTTATGACTATTTTGTAAAAGAGTATATAGAAATTCTAAGAAGTTTCTTCTTGCATAGTAAAACCCATGTCAATTTTTTTTAAACTTACAGAGAATATAGTAGATGTATAGTACTACCCATTTATGTTTCAAAAATCACCAGCATTGTTTTTGAAAGGATTGAAGAAAACCATATTTTTCAGTACATTTTCTATTCAGATCAAAGAAATGTAAATCAGACTATAATACCTATCATAATTGGAAAAAAACCTGGAGAGAAGAAACCCATTAAATTAGAATGAATCTCAAGAAACAACTTTTGACTGATAATTGACAACATTTAGAAATCACCAGGTGGCGCCACTATGAATTGTAGGATAAGCCTTTCATGTGACCTTAATTGTCATTGGTTAGGACGAAACATGTATTTATCATCAAGAGTTAAAAAAAGATAAAATGAATTTTGTTCATGTCTCGAATACTTACATTCTGTGAAGGTCTGATCTATGTCGATCAATAATTTCCCATATAATTACCAAAAATCCTAATGATTTTCTAGATCTTAGAAAATAACAAGACCTTTGATAATAGTGCAGTTTTATTTCGGACTCAACAAAACAAAGCAAAACTTGTGGCTTCGAGTTGTATATTTGAAGGGTCATAATCCGTTACATAGGTCATTCTCATAGAACCAGTGCAAGTAGGATTTTTTTGGGGAAAAAAGAAATTTGGGAGGAGGTTAAAAATTATTATTTGGTGCTAATCTCTACTGGGTGGGGCAACTTTCCCTGAAAAACTATTAGTTAAATATTATAAATGTGCCCACGGTGCACCTTATAACATATGTATATGAAAAAGCGGTCTTGCAGCGAGACCGGGCACCCGAAATTAATGTAACTAATAGCAAACCAATAAATTTTCATTATGATATAATTTGAATCGTTTATAATATGAAAATTCAGTGGTGTTAGTGAATTTATGGGTTTTTCAATGGCTAAATTTCAATTTTACATACCCTACATACCAAAATAAGAATTTTTTTACTTTTAGAAATGAGATTTATAGCAATTTCTAATATAACGATGACTGTGGATAACAGGAAAAAAAATTATTTAGATAAATCAACTCCAGTATCTTATACCTTAATAGATACACTTTCATAGGAATTATTGCAAAAAGTTTCTAATTTTTTTTATATTGCTCTAAATCTTCATAAAAAATATATAGCAAAACGGTCACTCTGCAAGATACGGTCACGCTGCAAGACCCTTTTATACTTCAATGTAATTTTCTTTATAATTTGGAATATTTTTTGCTGATGATAATATTTCAACGATAAACTATACTGTCCCTCTACCTTACTGCCCCTTTACAATACTGCCCCGCTACCATACTGTCCTTCCACCATCCTGCCTATCTACGATACTGTCCCTTTACCATATTGCCCCTCTACTATACTTCCCCTCTACAATACTGAACCTCCACCATACTGCCCCTCAACCATACTGCCTCTCCACAATATACTACCCCTCTACAATACTGCCCCGCTTCAATACTGCCCCTCCACCATACTGGCCCTCCACCATACTACCCCTCAATCATACTGCCCCTCCACCATACAGCCCCCCCCCCCCCCCCACCATACTGCCCCTCTACTGTACTGTCCTTCTACAATACTGCCTCTCCACCATACTGGCCATCTACTATACTGCCCCTCCACCATAGTTCCCCTCTACCATACTGCCCCTCCACACTACTACCCCTCCACCATACTGCCCATCTACTATACTGTCCTTCTACAATACTGCCTCTCCACCATACTAGCCATCTACTATACTGCCCCTCCACCATAGTACCCCTCTACCATACTACCCCTCCACCATACTACCCCTCAATCATACTGCCCCTCCACCATACAGCCCCTCCACCATTCTACCCCTCTACTATACTGTCCTTCTACAATACTGCCTCTCCACCATACTGGCCATCTACTATACTGCCCCTCCACCATACGGCCCCTCCACCATACTGCCCATCTACTATACTGCCCCTCCACCATACTGCCCCTTTACCATACTGCCCCTCTACTACACTGTCCCTCCCCTATACTGCCCCTTAACCATACTGTCCCTCGGCAATACTTCAAAAATGCTGCCCTTAATCCATACTGCCCTTAAACTATACTGCCCCTCAACTTTACTGACCCAAACCATACTGCCCCTGATAGGGGTACTATAGTGGCAGTATGATTTAAGGGCAGTATCATTTAGGAGCAGTATGCTGAGGGGCAGTATCATTTAGGGGTCATTCATAAAGTATGTACACAGCAAGGGGGGGGGGGGGGGTGCGGGGGTGGACCTAATGCTTACAAAAGCATATGAGGTGGGGGAGGGAGGGTTGAAGGCTTGATATTCCTATGCATATGCAATATCAATGAAAATGTCTTGTATAAATGTGTGTGTGTAGCTGTGTATTTAGGTAGGTGGGTGTGTATTAATTTATATCAGGAGTGTTGTTAGATGAGCAGCCAGCGAGATGGGGAGGTTGATGGGGGGGTTGCTAAGTAGGTTCGTGGATAGGCCTATTGCATCATATTGCCCTTGCCATACTGCCTCGCACCATATTGGCTCTCATCTTACTGCCCCTCAAAGACCCTCAGCTTTACTGCTCCTCCACAATACTGCCCCTGAATCAAATTGCATAAAACCATACTGCCCCTCACTATACTGTCCCGAAGCTATGCTGTCCCTGGACCATACTGCCCCTAAACCACGCTGCTCCTCAAACATTCTGTTGCTCAACCATACTGCTCCTTACTACACTGCCTCTCACCCATACGACTCCTTGAGCATGCTGTTCCTCACCATACTGTCCCTTAACCATACTGCCTCTCACAAAAATTGCTCCTGAATCATACTGCCCTGCCACTATACTGCCCCTTAACCATACTGCCCATAAACCATACTGCTCCTCACCATAGAACTCCTCAACCACACTGCCCCTCAACCATATTGCCCCTAAATCACAATGTCCCTCACTATTGTACCCCTATGAGGGGCAATATAGTTAGGGCCAGTATAGTTCGGGGCAGTAAGATTCAGGGGCAGTATGGTCTAAGGGCAGTATGGATTAAGGACAGCATGGTAGAGCTGCAGTATGGATTAAGGACAGCATGGTAGAGATGCAGTATGGATTAAGGGGAATATCATTGAGAGGCAGTATGGTAGAGGTGGAGTATAGTGTAAGGGCAGTATGGCTGAGAGGCAGTATTGTTGAGGGGCAGTATGGAGGTTGAAGGAAAGTATGGGTGAGGGGTAGTATGGTTGAAGGGTAGTATGGGTGGGGAGCAGTATGCGTGAGGGGCAGTATTGTAGAGGGACAGTATGGTAAAGGGGCAGTATGGTAGAGGGGCAGTATTGTGGAGGGACAGTATGGTGAAGGGGTAGTATGGTTGAGGACCAGTATGGTGGAGGGACAGTATTGTAGAGGGACATTATGGTAAAGGGGCAGTATGGTGGAGGGGCAGTATTGTGGAGAGGCAGTATTCGGGAGTGGCAGTATGGTGGAGGGGCAGTATGGTAGAGGGGCAGTATGGTGGAGGGCCAGTATGGTGGAGGGGAAGTATGGTGGAGGGACAGTATTGTAGAGGGGCACTATGGTGGAGGTACAGTATTGTAGAGGGGCAGCAAGGTAGAGGAACAGTATAGTAGATAGGCAGTATGGTGGAGGGACAGTATGGTAGAGGGGCAGTATTGTAGAGGGGCAGTAAGCGGAGGGGCAGTATGTTGGAGGGGCAGTGTGGTGGAAGGGCAGTATGGGGGAGGGACAGTATATCAGAGGGGCAGTATGGTGGAGGGGCAGTATGTGGAGGGGCAGTCTGGTTGAGGGCAAATATGTTAGGATCAATTCCTAATAAGATTGTACCGTTTGAAATGTTTAATAATAGGAAAAAGTGGCATTGTAATGGTAAAAACCACTCTTGAAGAGGCAGCCATCATTTGGGGCCTCTAAATACCATTTTCGCCATATATAAAATTATTATTAAGTACAATAGTGCTGAATTTTGTATTATTTGCTAGTAGGCATGTTAGGAGCAATTCAGAAAAAAATTGTACCATTCAAAACTTGAATAAAACTTAAAATGGCACTTTATTGGTAAAAACCACTCTGTAAGAGACAACCATCACTTGGAGCCACTAAATACTATTATCACCATACAAAAAATTAATAACACGTAAAATAATGCTGAATTTTGTAGTATTTGCTCATATGCATGTTAGGATCAATTCAAAATTCAAAGATTTTACTGGTTGAAAATTGAATAATAAGAAAAAGTAGCATTTTAATGGTAAAAAACACTCTATAAGACATAGCATGATAAGGGTGGTCACGTAGCAAGAGATATCAATGCTCAGAAAATTATCAGTTTGCAGCTTTTATTCAATATTTTGCTTTAACAAAGATTTTTTTTATTGTTGTTTCCCAATAAAAGTACTCACAGTTCTAAATAACTATGACAGTTTGATTAGTTAAATAGCATAATTTAAAGAATTATTGCAAGATAACTGGATTTCTCTTGAATACATGAAAATACAGCCAAAAACTGGGATGAAGTATGAATAACAAATAAAGTAAAATGGAAGAGTTTGGTTTTGGTTAAACAGTTTATTTTTTTTTATAAAAATGTATTTCTTGCCACTATCTAGTCAAAAGTAGTATTTATTAAAGTTTATTTATTACCCATAGTTAATAAAGAACGTTTGAATCACCCGGTCACGCTGCAAGCTAAGCAGTTTCACCAACCTTTTCGATCAGATGATTAAACTCAGATTATTATTTTCTAGACACGATTAGTTTTTGTAGGCATATCTATTCATCATATTGACAAAAACTCAGATGGATAAATGGGGTGGGGGAAAGTAGGGATAAAAATGGGGAAAAAGATAAAAAATGAAACTAGCCCTGAAGGAGGCTGCAGAAAATGTTTCCTCATATAGTAATTAGGCCATAAGGCCAAGTAACTAAGGGAATGATCAATATTAAGGGGAAATAGAATTAGCTTTATGGTATTATTTCAAAAACCCAGACTTCATAGGCTGGTCTCCCAGTCCAAAGTTCGGCCACAGGCAGGATTTATTGCTCTGATAACATAGCATCCAGGGAACTGGAGGTGCGGGAAGGGGGATGGGTAAAAGGAAGTGTAAAGCTATAGGGAGTGGCTGTGGTTACACTTTACAGGCATTTTAGGGATTGGAAATCGTGATGTTTTTCTTCCTGAATAGGATCTGCATGTGTTTATTGAATAGGATATTGAAAAGGATATGGGGCTATAAGTAGCTAAAATATAACATACAGTCCATAGTGTTTTAACTTCCCATTTTTTAAATTTCTGCAAAAATGCTTAAGCTGTAAAACAATATAAACTACTTTTGGTAATCTATAGATAGAATAATGTTATGTCTATGAATTTTACTTCTGTATTCTAATATTCTTAAACTATATATTCAGATGTGATATTTCTCACTGTAACCCCCTTAGAATATTCTGAATTGGTCATTTTAATATTCTAGATTGGGCCAAAGGTCAGATGTATGACATGATATGATAGTAAACCTGCAGTTGTGTTTTTTCTATTTACATAAAATTAATATAACATTTTTGGCAAATGTTAAAGGACATTGTCAAAGGTCACCAGGAGCAGCTAATGTAGGGCCTAAGGGTTCTTGATCTAATCTATGATTTTTGATTAAAACATAACTATTGTAGAACAGAATCACATTCTCTCTATAATTGGCTATTGATTTATATTCAAAGAAAATGATTTTCAGATCAAGGTGACTTATACAGTACAGTTGTTGGATTTGAACCCACACTTTGGATTGAGAAAGCAAGCTGACCTATTTCGGTAAACTAGATAATAGATCTATGTAGGTCATGATGTGTGGGAGAGCTTGTGAGCAGTTACCTCTAATCTGACTGTAGAAGTACCACGCTTGAAACTGTAGGTAAGCCCAGTCGCAAGATACATGCAAATATGTATGCGAACCACTCCCTTTTTGATACATTTAAAATACATTTAAAGAATTCAATTTTTCATTAAATAAAATGATATTGGTTGCCATGTCAACCAAAAAAGTAAAAGACAGACTACAGATAGATTCTACTTATCATATGAGAATAGAATCCTAGGCTTCAAAAGAATCTAACAAGACAGCACAAAATAATGAACTTCCAAACTTGACATGCTTCTTTACTAGATAACCCCATGGGAGACAATTCCTCTCTTGCTAGATATTGGATGAAAATTTTGTGTTGAGTATTTCAGTTTCTTTAGCAAACTGAGGCTCCAAAGTGGTGTGCATCATCAGAGAATTTTCCCAACTTAGTATCCTGACCATTATGGCAAAGATATTTGACAGTGTTATCAAATGACTGCCATTTCCTTGAAAAACTGTTAAGAAATTCAATTTGTGGTCAAAAACAATTGAAATGGTTGCCATGGCAACTGAAAAATGTAAAAAAACAGACTACAGATAGAATTTACATTTCATATAAGAATAGAATCCCAAGTTTGAAAAGAATCTAACACAGCATTATGAAATAACAAACTTCCAAACTAAACACATATTTTTATCAGATAACCCCATGGGAGGCTGGTAAGGAAAGGGTTAAGCAATATGGCACCACCTGAGGATATTTTAGCTTGCCAATTAAATGTATCTGGATACATTTAATCAGTGGCAGACTGCAGTTTCACACTCTCAATTCTTCAGTGGTCAACTCATGAAAAAGAGGGCCTTTCCCTATGTGATGATGATTTCTACCATAACCCTATTCACACATATAGGAATACCACCAGTTTTTCTATTGGAAATATGTACTCAGCTGTAGCTTAGGAAGGGATTATCTTCAGGTTTCAAAATCGAAAAAAGTTTTGCGCCTGCTGGATTGTCTCCGCTTTCCCGGTGGCGTGTGTGGGACAGATTCGTGCTGCAGATTGCACGTCTTTACATTGATTTATCTTCAGGTTTCTCTGTGAGATAGAAATCATACTCCCTCAACCAATGAAGTAAATGCTGGGCAATAAGGTGGAAATGGTCTGTTGATGGGGTTGATGATTGTGCACTAGGTGAAGTATCAATAGCTTTTCAGTGATCTAGTAAATCAGGAGTTTTGTCTCATGTAATATCTTCCACTAAATTAATGGTGTATTACAGAAGCTTAGTCAAAGATGTAATAACTGTTGTGTTATGCTAAATAAGACAAAAAGGGGGGGGGTCGGAAAGTGTGACATAATATTTTGGGGAGTGGTATGAAATGTGTGACAAAGTGTGGCAGGGGGAGGGGGGGGGGTTCCTAAAAATGCCCTAAAAAAGCGTGACATAATTTATGGATGGCCCCTAGGGTGACTTCAGGACTAGTGAGCATATTTAATTCAGACTGAAGTTTCTATTACATTTAGAAGAGAAAGCATATATCCTGATGACAGTGAACAACTCACCTTAATTTTTGGTAATTCTCTGTATATTTAGGGGTTGTCCATAAATGAGGTCACACTTTTTAAGAATCCCACCCCCTGTTATATTCCATCACACATCCCCCCCCCCCCCAAAAAAAAAAACACAAAAAAAAACCAAACAAACAACCAAATAGAAATATATTAGAATTATGTCACACTTTCTGACCCCCCCCCCCCCCCCAATTTCTTTTTATGCACTAGATAACAGTTATTACATCTTCAACGAAGCTAATGTAATTACACTATTACTTTATAGGGAGATATTACATAAGATAAAACTTCTGATTTCATGGATCAATGAAAAACTATTGAAACTTTACTATAATTAACTGTAGCAGTTGTCACTTTAAACCAACAAGTCATATGCAATGCTGAGGTTTTTATCAAGCATAAGTCCATTGTGCTTGCACACCCTTGATTGGGATCCCTGGGATTTCTAATCTCAGACTAGTATGCTCTGCTGAGCTACCTTCTTCCTCATTGTGGTACTCCACATCTTCCACCTTCATGTATATGATAAAACACATTCATGAGCTCCCTTGCAGCATTTCAACCTGCCTAGAAAATGGGTTCTGTACAAAGTGAGAGGGGATGGAAGTGGCACTTGGGAATTTATCCTTGTGCATTATCATCAACCTCATAACATAGCATTTCCACCTGACGACTGCTCAGCATTGGGTGCACCCTCCATTGGTTGGGGGAGAGCAATTTCTATCACACATAGAAGCCTATAGAAAATCCCTTCCTAAGCTACAGCTGAATATATATTTCCAATAGATACACCGGCAGAGGTCCCATGTGCGCAAATATAGGGTTATGGTAATAATAATCATCATTGAAGGAAAGGTCTTTTTTCATGAATGGTGGCCACTGAAGGTTCCAGAATGTGAACCTGTAGGCTGCCACCGATTAAATGTTCCCAGATAGATTTAATTGGTGAGCCAAACTGTCATCAGGTGGGGCCGAATTGCTTAATGTTGCAGTGAGAAATCATTGACATGAAATTGTTTACCCCTATTCAGCAGGTGGTGCTAACTAAAGCCGCGGGCATCAGCAAAACACTTTTTAATAGAAGACTTTTTTACCATGTTAATAGAAGATTAACCTTAATAGAAATTCTGAGATCCATGTGTATTTGGTATCAAATCAAAGCTTTTGATATCAAGGATGCATTCAACATGATATTATGTGTATCTAGGAGCTCGCCAAACCGTGGTATTCATATCTCTCTTCATACTGCCTACCCAATAGTTCTGTGCTACCACCTATTGTGATCGGAACATTTTTTTATACTTAGAACTCAACTGTCAAATTTGGTTAAACATTTTGTATTTGTTTTCATATCACACACAGTAAAATAAGCGAGATAGTAGGAGTTTAGAGGGAGAGTGCAAGATAGGACCTAGATAAATATGTCTGAAGCCCATTTTCAGATAACACCTCAAAAGCCATCTTTGACCCAGCAAAATTAAAGAAATGTCCTCGTCATATTTTTCATGGCTCGGTGATGAGAAACAAGTATGTTGGTATTTTTTTGCGTGGCCTAAATTTCATAATCAGACAAAATCATCAGGGGAAACTATGACATTGGGCATTTTGCATCCCTGACAGAAACCTGTCCTCACTATTCAGGGAAAGGGAACTCTTTCAAGTGTTCAACGCTGTCTACTCTTACACTTAACCACTTGTAGCATAAATATATATGAGTACTGACTTTCCTTGATGTGGACAATCCCCCATTTGGCTGCCTTTTTCCAGAGTTGTTTAACTTTTTTTAGTAGGTTTCTGTAGTCAGCTCTCACAGTATATCCATCCATAAGCATTTATGATCCTACTTTTCCCAATACCTTTACAGCATGGGCAAAGTTGCCTCTAAGGTCTCTGGATTAGGATATTTAATTATCTGTACAAAAGAACTGTGAAACAGTGAATATGAATTAACAATATGAGATGACGCATGTTTTGTCATACAATTCCAGACTCCCCACCCCACCCCACCCCCCCCCCCCCCGCCCTCTGATTTTTCACACTTTTCAATCTACCCCCCCCCCCCCCCGCCTCTTCCACCCCCTATGTGTGCCATCATTTATAACTTAAATAAGTCTATGTGTCAATAAAATGCTTAATGACCTCAGCAACAGTTGACTATGGGCTCAGGTATTGAATGCCGATAGCACTTATTTGATGGTAAGAATATCTTGGTATTCTGGGATTTGATTCAATCTAGGTGGACATTATCCTGGTTACTTTAACCATTATTCCACCTTCTGTAGTTCTGGGGTGACTAATATGTTTATGATAAATGAGCCTGAAATGTGGTAATCATGCCTTTCCCTTTTGGCTAAGCCTGCCAAATGGATGATTTTGTATTTGAGAAAAGGAGATAGTAGGCCTATATGATAGGTCTGTAACTGTTGTCATGGCATCCTCAGTCTCTCCTACAGACCGCTTGGAGGCGCGCAGGGCTACCCTGAGCCTGCCTCAGCCGCCAGACTCCAACAGGCATTCCTTTAGGAACGAACGACACCGTCTGGTGTTAGTTAGCCGTACTACGGGCTGTGGTATTCTCAGATAACGTTTCTGGTGAATAGACAAATGCGGATGGAGGAGGGGGGGGGGGGGTATCTTACCATGGCACTGTATTTTGCCTTGATTTCATGCAGAATGTAAATTACTTAGATAATGATTTCAACCAAAATATTCAGATGAGAGACCTAGAGCCACCAGAAAGGGGTAGTACCCCTTATCAGACAACTCAGAACAAATGGCACTACATATCATCGATCAGTTGAATACATGGGAGCACAATATTGGAATAGTATGCCACCTATAACTAGAATGGCAGCTTGCTAAGGAATAGGATACCACCAGAATGAAAATAGCCACCTGCATGCCTACGATGATTTGTTGGTTCATCCCTAGAAATATCCTGACATGATTCTTTATGTTATTAGATCTAGAAGTCTGGAAATCAAAGGATGAAATTGTTTTATATAGCTGATGAAATGTACAAAAAAAAAGGCAAATATGTTGTAGGCTCTACCATTTTTTTATTCATACGTTGAAACATGCTAAATAAAGTATACCTCACTTAATACTGGTATGGGAAATGGGCGGAGTTAAAAAAAACCCGCAGGCTTTATTGAGCAAGAAACTTGAATTCTAATGATCATGTTGTATGTGGATATTTTTCCTATCACGGATATATGGATAGAAAGTTGTAGAGATTGTCATAAATCATGTTTATACATGAGCTTGCAAATCCTTAAGTGAGACTAACACATAAATTAACTAACTATCCTTGGATCTTTGATGCGTGACAGAAAAGGTATGCATATGAGGTGATTGCAAACACTGATTGTGTAATCACTATAACATGATACCATCTACCGTATACTATAGACTTACACCAATAACGATACATGCACCCCCCCCCCCCACCCCCCCCAATAATTGACTGAAAATGTCATTTATATCATGGTGTTGATAAAATGGAGGAGAAAAAAAATCATCATCGGGATTAATTCTAAACGCCAACTGTACTTATTCTTGATAATTATTGTAAATGGGTGACAATGGGGTGTCAAGACACGCAGCTACGGCTGATTGGACGCGGGAGATGTAGGTCGCGCCACCTGTTGTCACCAGACGTAACTATGCATGATCCGGCAGCAGCTGTCAACTGGGTCGGTACTTCCGGTTTGTGTAGCGCTGCGCTGCTGGACGTTCAGACTGAAACACTTCGTCCAGTGGCAGGCGCCCTCGGAGTGGTTGCACAGCGATCTTTTGGATGTACATACGCTGTGCACCATCTCCTTTAAATCGACCAGACGATTTGGGATTACGGTGATCAGTCGTGACTGAATTCAGCCTTCAATTTTAGTACAAGGAATACAATCACAACGCTTGGGGCACGGAAACGTTACGGCCCCAGCCCCTCGGAGGGCCGCGGTCGCTGCCATCGGCAAAGTGCTGCTGATCTTCAGATTTTGGGGGCATTGGGAGCTTTAAGACGCCAAAATGAATGAATCGCCATCAGCCTTTCTCCACATTGGGGACATTGTGTCCTTATTTGCTGAGGGAAATGTGGCTGGATTTATTTCAACTCTTGGGTGAGTGTTATGTCTTTTGCAGCGCGTTTTAACACTGGCACTGAACAGTCGGTCTGTGATCACAAGCTGGGCAGCGAGTCCTGTGACTGACACGGTATCTGACAGTTGCCGTGATTGTGTAAACACTGGCACTAGCCCAGGACCTGAACCACTGCGCTATCACAGTTTGCAAACTTGACAGTGCAACAACAGAAAGTATGAAACTTACAACTAATATTTTGCTATTTGATATAGCACTACATAGTTTGCACATCCACCCGAATTAGTGATGATCTAAGACTATATATATACCGATTACCGGTACTTATAATAAGTTCTAGATCTAGATCTAGATCTTATTCTAATCTACAGACAAAACAGTCAAGTATAGGAATCTATATTTTTTCGCGAGTAAGATTAATAAAAGTTGGCTTGATGTATGATTTGATGTACGTGAATAATATCAAGTAGGCATATCTGATATTTGGTCTCAAACGTTTGGAGCTAGTTAAACATAGATGTCTATTAATTTACTAACCACATGACTAAAGCCGTCAAGGACTTTTGAATGAATAAATATACGGAACTATAATGATGACCACGAATTCATGCATACTTTGTTCAATGAGATATTGACTTACTTTTTCAGGTTGGTTGATGACCGTTGTGTTGTCCAGCCGGACGCAGGCGATCTCACCAACCCACCCAAAAAGTTTCGAGGTAAGACATCTTATTTACTTATTATCTATTGTTATAAAACCTTAGTTATAGGGACATAGGCTAGTATTAAAATGGTATCATATATTCGGTTACGAAAACAACGTATTTCTGAAAAAATCCTGCCTAAAGCAGGCGTGTGTACTGACAACAGTTTGAACATTATGTCTTGTGCAGTAGAACCCCGCGTAAGCGGCCACCCTCCGTTCCGGGCCAAAGTGACCGCTTACGCGAGGTGGTCTCATACACGGGGTTGAAATAAACATCTAATAGAGGGATCCGTTCCGAGCAAAGATGTCCGTTAACGCGGGGTCCTCGCTTACGCGGGGTGCCCGTTAAGCGGGGTTCTACTGTATATATACGTGTCCCCTTGATAATACTCATTACCAATAAAAATATTACCTCAAAGGAAATGTAGATCTATGTACAAATGAATTTTCATCTTTGATACACTCAGGCACGGATTGTTTGCACTCACAAGAACCGATTGTCTTCACACCCACTCAGGCCGGTATGGCTGGACCGACAAGCATGTACGGGACCTATCATTTACGAAGGTCCTTCAATACCTGTTTATGGTGTGGACCTAAGAGCCAAAATAACAGGTGGGGTCGGTTTGCTTCCAGGTGTTACAGATTACTCCCACTCAGCTGGCTGAGTGCCCCATCCCCGCCCTGGCCCGTGACCTCTACGTATCCCCCACTGAGTAGTAGTACATTATCGTGTTTGTGAGTTATTGCTCAGCAGCACTACGGAACTGCTCATCGCTGTGGGGAGTATGTAGGCTAGACTTTCACCCGGCCTCATGCGCAACATTTATTGTCGGTGTGGGGAGTAATGCTGTAAACATGGTTTTATGTTGCGTTGTGCGTATTGCCTCGTTGCTACAGTTACATATGTACGGTACTTGACTCAATATAAATTTATAAAGTGTCCATTATTAATTCTAGTTTAGAAGAGATAGAAGTAAGTGTAAAAAAAGCCACAACTTGATGTTCCAGAAACAAAGTATTTTTAAATAATTAGCTGGTCACAAGGTAGACATCAGATATCTGGCATCAGATATTTGGACCTGTAGAGGAGATAGATCTAATTAACCTAATAGTTCAATTCAGTAGACTTGTGGAAAGTCTACAGTGAGACCATGTAAGACCAGGAACCCACCAACCCTGATAACGATCCCGATAGGCTTTCCGACTGGAGTTGAAGAATTCCTGTCAGGAACACTTTCCAATCATAGCGGTGGACACCATTTAACCCCAGCTGGACCCTGATTATAAATGCTTTTCATAGTCCTTACATCTCTGATCTGGATTCAACATGTTTTATATCAATCACGAAGCGTTCCAATCGGAATGTGCCATGTATAACGATAGTGTTCCAGATTCATTCCCGACAGAAATCAAGTCATAGTGTATGCTAATGAAGGTGAAGGTCACTGGGATGCTACACTGGTACGGTATTGGTAACTTATCAGGATCTAATTAGGAACCTCAAAACCTTGGTCTGCTTTTATTTTACCCTGATTAGAGTTCCTGATAAGAATTTTACCGGAGTTCATCAGGGTTTATCAGGAAAATCTATTTTCAGGGTCTATAAGGAACCATATCAGCATTGGTGGGTGCCGCCTCTAAGATTATGGGGTCCAGTCTAAGTTGAATCGGGATCTGTGGCATAAGCTGGCTTCCACTACTAAGATTGGGAAGCAATCCAGACAAGAATTATTCAATTCCTGTCAGGAATAGTCAGGAACACTATCCGGTACCTTATCGGGGTGGGTGGGTCTTGTTGTCTTGTTGGTCTTGTTGGATGGGTCATTTGTTATCGGGGTCCAATTGGGATCTGTCGGGAACCTTATCAGAGTTAGTGGGTGCAGACTCTGAAGTATGTCAGATATTCCGTGTATATATATTATGAAGATTTACATAAGAATCCCATTCACTGTAACTAGCTTTATTATCTGATATACACTCAAAAAATTGATAATCTATCACGCTGTAGTGTAAATCATTGTATATGACATTAAATTGGTGACATCTATGTCCAAGAAGGGATATGGTTAGGTAGTTGTATATACTGTATCGGTCACTATTACCTTTTCCGTAAATTTGTGGCTGAAGCCATCATTCAGTGGCGTTTCAAGGATAGACAAATATTGTTGCAGCAGGCCTTGGGTAACCTAGGGTAGTCAGTTAAGATTGCACTGTCTATATTTTAAGATTTAATCACGGATCTGAACCAAAGCCTTTTCAAATTACCTCTCAGAGGCTCTCACACAAACCCAACAAAAAAGAGAGCAGACAGAAAACGAGGGAATTTTGAATAGAAGTAAAAGACTTCATGGAATTATGTCTGATACCAATATATTATGTAATTGTCAGTTTGGTTTTCAACCAGATCTTGGCACTAATGTTGCTGTATTTATCCTTGTAAATGACCTATATCACCATTGAGATGATTCTCTTACCACTGCTTGTGTCAAGTTGGATAGTAGGGGTGTTTAAGCTAAGCAAGATACGAGACGTAATAACTATTGATGCAGCTCGCCAAGTGTATCTGTTGACCATACTGGTGATCATGGACTGTTGTGGCTTTTTGAATCTATCACACAAAAAACTGTCATAATCAAGGTCTACATCATAGTACATGTGGTTCGGGGCAGGATAATATGAGGGCAGTCTGTCAATGAATTGCATTCAGTGTGACATGCAAAACCAATAGATCACCAATGGAAGAAACAGTTGTTGAAACAGATGTTTAAAAGGCTGAAAACACCTAATTTTGTCTATGTCAATGAATGAACCACTCAAAGTGGCGACTCTATCAAACAAATCATGAAAAGACCAAAACAAGTTTCTTCCAGCAGGGGCCGTTATGGGAGTCAATTTGTGGGAAAACAAACCTGTTCTATATCAGAGTTTGGACAAAGTGGCTCATTTCAAAAAGGTTATTTGACTTTCTTGCCGTTTGTACAGGGTGAACTGTAAATTGTTAATTATTCATTCATACATTACTCATCATATCAATCTTCACCTTGCCTCCCTTCTTGCCCCCATCCCCACAGCTGCTTCTTTAAGCATATTTTTTGATGAGATTTTGATGTGTACATCAAATTACTCTAATTTTATCGAGTAAGCTCGAGAAAAAACTTCAGTATTTGAGAGAGAGCCTAATAATCCAAATCAAGAAATGGATTATCCTGACTATGGTGGATTATCGACTGTGCACACCTGGATCACAGGGTGTGGCGGAATGGATTATGGAGATGGCTATGTCACATGCATTGTTTGGAACTCTACCGCGAGAGCACACCCAGCGTCAATACTGAGGGTCTCTACATGTTATTACAGGGAGTTACTGAGCTACAGGACAATGAGACGTGGTTCAGGGTACCATATTTAGCTAAATGCAGAAGAGACTCCCTCTCCTTTATGAAGGCCCTCAGTAATTGGACACTTCAGACTCCTTTAAAGTAACACTGAAAAAACTTTATGAATCTTAGTCGTTGTTTCCCGGGTTTATTTATGAATGCTTGTTGCTCATGGACACAAGAAGTACGTGACTGAAATAAAATCGAAATGGTCTCTGCCAGTTAATGTGACCAGAGAAAATAATATTCATGAGCGGTGATTACCCAATATCTATGCTATTCTACTAAGTGCAAAATTCAATAATGTGCTCATTGTAATATAATCATATGGAAAATTAAATGTTGATTGATACCTTTTTATTGGCAATACACTTTTTTGAAATATGCCCTAAGTTAGTTACCACCATGTCCTTGATAATAATACCTTTTCTCTGCCATTTACGCTTACATGTGTTTATATCTACATGGTTAGTGTGGTTTATGTATCATTACAAAAAGTAATTGACTGACATACACTCCAAGCATGCATAGATCCTGCACTCTATTATATTTGTGTTCCGACCTGCCTGTTTGGGGCAAGATGTGCCCCGTATGCCAATATTTTATATATCCTAATTTGAAGCATGTTTTATCTATTTATGAGAGAGATATACACATATCGCAGAGTAAATATACACTTATAATTCCTGTCATATGAGGTGTCAAATCAGGCGTAGTCTCTGTAACTACTTTCTAGAGTGATGAACATATCATGTGTTGAAGGGTTTTGTTTTGTCAACAAGACATGTGTGCTCTTTCGAAGTGACAGTCTCATCAACCGTGGATTCACACTATACAGTGGATTAGAGCTGAAGGAGAAACAGCTGGATTGTCCGTGAAGCTCATTTTACACTTACAGTTTCCCCAACTCATTATATATCAGTGATTTAGCTTTTACATCTGTTTGACAGATCCACTGTCGTGATGACCGAATATATGACGTGATCATGTTGGGGCAGAGATTAGTTAGCCAAGCACCACGAAAGATCTATGGGGACACTGCTACAGACCACGGCAAATACATAAAATTGGGTTGGGTCTTGGACAAATTGCTGCGCAACATGCCTGATTAACTGGATTACTGTAGAAGTCCTAGGATAATCTGGATGTATGTGGCAGACCGAGATGAAGGGGATTTCATGACAATACAGTTAAAGTTTATCACAACAAAAGTTATGTAGCAATTGACCCCTCTATAGAATGAAAGATGTCAGGGTTAGTGGATGGTTGGTATCGAGGCCTCGTGTTGTGATATTTTCAAACCAATTATTGGGAGCTGTGCATACGGCCCGGATGGTCCAAAGTAGGACAGATTAAGAACACAACCAATATTGATATGCGTTATCTCTCCTGCACTTACACGCTGTACACAAGAAGGTTGATCGGTCCAGTGAAGTAATGCTTGCAGGGGGTCTCACATACACACCTCCCTGTCCTGTAACACCTTAATGGGTTCTCTAACAGGAACACATTTAAGATCAATTTTGGCACGAGACCAGCCCATGGGTCACGTGCTGTTTTAAAGTTTCCCTGTGTTACACAGGATGCCAGTTTTCAATGTTTTCATTGAAATTCATGGTTTTATTTTCAGAATAAAAAGATAATTCCTCACGTGATATTGATGTACCAACTGCTAAATTACTCAATTCAAACAAAGTCCATGATCTTCCACTGACCCTCCCTACTGACCCATGTAAAAACTTGAGCTTCCCCTTGATTTCCCTCTGTAATGCATATGAATGCTTAAACCCTGTAATGCAAGAAGAAATATTTCAATGTTTTTTTCTGACCCCAACTGGCAACCCTGTAACAGTGTATGGGTCCGGTGAGAGTGAGATCCAAGGACCTGGCTCACATCCCTACCCCTAACCTGCCCAACGACTTCCACACCCCATTATCTACAAAGACGGGTTTTTTTTAGCTCCAGAGGTGATGTGGGTTGCGGAACGTCCAAATATAGGAGGTTATGTATATGTAAATGGGAGGGTTGGGGGAGGAGGTGGGGGAAGAGCATTGCTGGCTGTATACTATATTGTGTCAGGTCCCACAGCCGCCCAACGACCTTTGTCTGCTATTATTAGCGTTTGCTCCTGCACTTTACCTGACCAGTGTACCTGAGGTTGGTCTCATATAGACGAGCGACAAGCCCAGTAGATGGGGTGCAGCCACCTTTCACCTCAGGCACGCCAGAAACGTTTCCCTTTACCCGCCAGTTTTGTGTTGTTTACTGTCTATACACATGCATGTATTCTTTACGAAACAAAATACACACATTACTGGCCTTCGTGATAGGGGACCATTATATTCTGTTCCATGTGGCCTTTATGTGCTCATTGGATGAACGGAGCTATTGGTTTTACTCGGATGATTATTTTTGAAGTTTGTGAAAAAAAATTCCATGATCTTGTGTGATTTACAACTACTCCAGGGGTATTCATCGTAACACCATGATGAATGTTGTTGTTACCGTTATGAATTCATCCATAAATATATAAGATATAGTAATAATATGCCCGAGACAAGTGTTACCATTTCTTTCAGGGCATTTGCACAACTATACAAAGAAATAAGAAAAAAACAACCTGCCAACCCAAGTAACCTTTAATGGGCTAGAGAGCCTTAAAGATGGAGATAAAGGGTCCCAGTTGTTGCCTGTTAGCAGAGACAAAATACAAAAAAGATTTACCCCAATTGTTTGAATATTGTATCAATCTATTTTATGAACTCAAATGGAATGAATAAATTCTGAAAGGAATAAAGAAAAATACGCTCGGTATAGGTAATTGATGAGTCATCGATAATTGACAAGTCTTCACATTTTTGAAATCAGATATTTGATTTTAGATTCGCGGAGAAGTAAAGATGAAGCCATTCGTAAACTTTTAAATCTCTGCAAGTTCAGTACCTAACACTTCTACGAACCCAAAATGAAAATGAGATTAAATTAGGAACAACAAAGGTGTTCCATATTTCTAGGAATCATTACGACGTCGACACCTATCACTCAAAACCTTACGTAGACACTCTTAGTTAGCAATTCTGTTATATTCTAATCGTTGCGTATATTTCATTACAGGTAGTCGCAGACACTATTAGTAAGGGAAATTACTTTTTGACATAACTCTTCCTGTGGTAAAGTATTGACGAGCTTCCACCAGGTGCAACATTGCCGCACCTGCTTTAATAATTGCTGCCTGTGAGTCGTGCAGACAATCGTAGGTGGTCTCCTGGTCAACTCCGTCCGTCCGTCCGTCCGTCCGTCCGTCCGTCCGTCCGTCCGTCCGTCCGTCCGTCCGTCCCTCCGTCCGTCCGTCCGTCCGTCCGTCCGTCCGTCCGTCCGTCCGTCCGTCCGTCCGTCCGTCCGTCCGTCCGTCCCTCCCTCCCTCCCTCCCTCCCTCCCTCCCTCCCTCCCTCCCTCCCTCCCTCCCTCCCTCCCTCCCTCCCTCCCTCCCTCCCTCCCTCCCTCCCTCCCTCCCTCCCTCCCTCCCTCCCTCCCTCCCTCCCCCCCTCCCTCCCTCCCTCCCTCCCTCCCTCCCTCCCTCCCTCCCTCCCTTATGCTTAACCGGTGCTACATTCCTGCCCCTGATATAAATAGGATTCATCCATAGCCCCCAAACAATGACACACCGTTCCTATTGAGGTAGAAAAAACACCGGAGTCGTAGCAAACAATCTGCAGTTTAATTAAATTAATCAGGGGAACGGCAATAATGACGGTGCAACTTAAATGCATAGTTCAGTCACTTGGATGACCAAAACACCAATGGTGCACCTTCATATACTGTCTAGCGATTTATAGGTTTACCCTTTAACGTATATTTTTATCTGTTGGATGACCCAGTAAATGGACAGCTTTGCACTGAGATAATGTACTTTTTCCTTTCACATCCAATCATTTGAATTGATATTTTAGTGCAAAAGATGCATTGAAATATTTTTGTGGTTCACAAACGAGTGCCCCACTGAAGCGACGTGAAAATCGCACCCGTTTTATGGGGCCCATAAAAGGCCCGCCGGTGCTGCTATTCATGATCCCAAGTGTGACGGATCCATTGCACTCAATTGCAAGGAAAACCGAGGGTATGCCGCACTGGTGCAATGGAATTATCTCAATGCTTCAAATTCCACCTCTGTTTAGAGCGTTGGCTATTTTCATAACTTTTATTTAAATTGAGCTTTGTCTCAGTCAACAAACAAACTCTGATATGATTATAAATGTTGAAAGTAGGTCAGAAATCGAGGTACTGTGACAGGTTCTAGCATGCTATCGGTGTCAAGTGCCAACTCCACTAAGGCAACTGAATTTGTATAATAATTTGATGAGACAATGCGAAAGCATGCGACCGCACCAACATATGCAAAAATATTACAAGGGTTTGATATTGCCTCTTTTGATGCCATGTCCATTCGAATTCGTATGAGACTTACGACTCCCAAGCAACCACCATGCGAATACCTGATCCACTGAAGTGAATTTTGCTGCGATTATTTATGTGACCGGGCAAACGTGTGCGACCGCTAAATTCGCCTTAGTGGATTTGCCGCTTTAGATCTACAATAACGGCCATAGTCTGCCTTCTTCATAGCTTTCACACTTCATGAAACCTGGCACATTAGTAGAGGCGATCAAGTATACTGAATATTGACTCGTAGAGGAGAGGGTTTTACAGGCATGTTCTATAGAAAGTACACCATACTTGTGCAACAATTTCTTTTTAAAATAATGTTTATTTCTCAAATCTGTTACAAAGGAATAGTTCTTCCATGGAGAACTGTGTTTACAATATCTGAGTTGATTACATCGATGTGGGGTTGTTGTAGATGAGATAGGGTAAGGAGGGGGGGGGGTGTGGGTCTTACTTTATGAACATTTCAAGATGTGCGATGCAACGGAATCGTTGCATCGCACATATGTGCAAGCCTTGTCCCACTGGTGAGATTGTATGCGATGCGGTAAGCGCCGCCGTTTTATGACCCTTGCCCTCAATTTTTTTTTACCTTTTATTGACTTGCGACGATCGCATCGCTTGGAAGTATTTCAGTTTCACCAATGCCTGAACCTGTGTAAAATATGATTACAGTACTGTCGAAGTGTCTGAGGTACAATTCCGTAAAATTGGTGACAATGTATCTTCAGTATCGGTTTTCATAGGGCGTAAACCTGGGAGGTTTAGCAAATATATTGTTGTTTTGTTCTAAGTCATCAAGCCGCAGGTACTAGGAAAACTTTATTCAATTAAAGAAGAAGATTTATGTAACAAACAAACCTCTTGGTGCAGCTGATGCTACTATTAAATACTCAGTCAAAACAAAATAAAAGCATCAAGCAGCTCATTCCGACCCATTGTTTATAGAATAACTGTGTTGTAAACTCCAGTTGCCACCTGGTGTTGTCGGTGTATCACACCTCCTGTCATGGATGACAGGTGTGTATTCAACCAAGTAGATTCTCAGTTTTGACCTGTGTATTTTACTGGCTGAAATATTTGTCATGAATCTTGGTATTGGACAAGGCATATGACTTTGTTACACAGATGAGGAAACAACTAGAGACTATAACGTCCCAGGTTGTCAAATTTCTGACATCTCGAGGAAGAGGGGTCCCAACTGTGTCCTTCCCTCACAATCATTGTCTAGTTCTAGACATAGTCATATAATAGACAATTTAAATCAAACGCTAAGTTTCGTGATTGACTAATCAACACGCGAAGCTATTATTGTGATTTAAATGCCTGACAAGTCCAGGCAGGGTTTTCCTCCGGTCTTGTTTACGGCCTCACAAAATCAGACGTCCCGCCTTTAAAAACCCGGTCCCGTTCGGAAATCACGTGACGACACACAGGTGAATCGCAATTAATAGCAAAAATAACCTCACCTTTCTAATTGAGCAATGTCGCCCCACCCTTCAAAACATTGCTTAAAAGGTCGGCCCTAGTTTATCCTGCTTGAAAATCGGCATTCCTTTCCACTGACGAACTCCCATGAAGAACTGAATACTGTTTTGAGAATATTCCGCGATAAAAGGAAATATGGGGACGACAGTCAGCTCCTAATAAATCACCATAGATAGAGTATATATAGAAATTAAGTGCTGTAGCGATTGGCTCCAGTTTAAAACATCACGAATCGCCACTGATTGCATTTTATAATTGGCGTTGGTTTCCGAACGCTCCATTGAGTGCCCAGGTGGTCACGGGGTTGGTCCCGAAGAGACCCGACAAGGGTAATGCAATTACCCCGCGCTCCAAATGCCTCACCCAGTCTCTTACCAATAGACCGGAGCCTTGTCTCCCTGCTATTCCTAGATCCTTTTAGCTTAAGGGTCAGACGTTTGCAAAACCTGGCACAGTTTTATCAGTAATCCCATTACAATTCACTCCTTTTAGGAGGGATAGGGGAGAGACGGGGTGATGTGTGGTTATTTGTAGGGTCTATGTGTCTGACAGTAGTCGTGTAATAATGTGGTCCAGTTCAGCCTTATCGATGTGGGTCTCATTGATCCCGTCTAATGTCTGTCCGGTTTCTCTAAGGATGATCGAAGGCGACCCAGATGACACAGAGCGCAAGATGGCTGACGCTCCTTGTAGAGAACTGCTTACCGACGGGTCTTTTTGTGGGATATTCCCTTTAATTTTTTTTTAAAATTTTGCACAAAAAATAGTACAAATAATTGTCCGCTCAGCATACTCCTGGTGTCTATGAGGTTATCTGATGCATTCAACCAGCGAGCATAGTGATTGTCATGTCATTTTGTTTTAGATGTGGTTTCTCAGCTGAATTTATTTTTTCCTAAATCATTGGAGACACCCCAGCCACCCTTCACAGATGGTGATGATGAGTCGTTTCTAGACCAGGGTTATATCATTATCATAGGCCAGTAGGAGCACGTCATCCATAATCCCCCTCCCAGGCTCGTGTCTGCTCTCTCTCAAACTGTAGAAATGTCATCATCAATTCCAGGAATTTTACAAAGATGCGCAGAACTCTGTTTTTCTGCGCTACAGTATTTTTCTGTCACTGAACCTAACTCAGTTATGACTGTCCACTGGTGTGAATTCCATTCTGAAATAACAGAAACAAAAGTCCCATCATCATTATATGAATTCCATCAAATCCTAATTTGAATTTCGATTATCTTCTCTTAATGATCCTCTTTTAACGTTTTGTTGCAGATTGTCTATTCAAAATGTGCCCCATGAACCGATATTCTGCACAGAAGCAGTTTTGGAAGGCGATGAAACAGAGCGGTACAACAAACACAGACGGCGTGCTCCTCAAGAAGCTTCACGTGAGTACCTCATTTACTTCTCATCTGGTCGCACACTGGAGACCACAGTGAGTGGTGCAGTAGGATATTAATTAGCAATTTGCCCCTTTCTTCTGGTATTGATTGGTCACATTTCAGAATCCAATTGTGTATTGAGGCAGGAGGTGATACGAAAAAGGGGCTCTAGTTTTGTGTTGATTGTAATGTTTGAAAGGGGATCAAATCACGGCTTAACAACTCTATCTGTCATTGTTGATATATTTTCCATAAGGCTACACTGATACTCCGCTAAACTATAGATTTATATGTTGATGATATTATCTTCAAACGACCGATTTCAGCCAAGGTTATAAATAGCTAACAGTACAAAAGATATGAATTGAGTCTTTAGAGTTTAGTACAATGGAGTGCTCTCATGGGAGAAATAAATGCCATTTGCTTTGCTGTAGGAGGTTTACACTGGGATTTTGATATTTTAAGACAATACCGTCAATTAACCTTTACATTAACTTTTGATCTGATGAAAATATCGCGAATCGGCTTTAAATTCTATTTCTAGTCATTATCATCATTTTTTTGTTATATAACGTATGCAGGTTAGACGAGATTATGACGAGACTGGGCAAGTTACATAATGATCAGCTTAAATGGCATAGTGTTAGTTACTAAATTACTTATCAGAAATTGTTCGTTATAATATTTTGATTATAATATTTAAAGAACGAGGGGGAAAGCACTTCTAAAGTCAACCGATGCCTAAAATAAAAAAAAAAAAAATTTTGATTATAGGGTGTCAAGATGGTCAATGTTCTTCTGAGATCTAACATGGGTAAACTTTGGCATAATACTGTCGAGCTGCTTCCGATGGCTGGAATGAACCCCTAACGTGATTCTTCGAATCTCCCTTTTCCATAGACCAAAAACTGATTAACGTGATAAATCAGTGTGGCTTGATGCCCAATTATCAAACCTAATGCAAAGCATTTGAAGTTCTAAGAGGATCCGCTTTTTAGAATTGGTAATCATTTCAATTAATGTAAGGATAATAACAATGAATGGCATTTCCTTGTAATACCAAATTTCTTTTAGAATTATATTAGTAAATATGGACACTGTTTTCTAAACGAATCATGTTTGAATGTTCAACATGGGAATTCCTGTGACAGTATTTCTGTATTAATGTGCGGCAGTGACTGAACTTTATGTGCAAGTAGTATATACAATTATGCATATCCAGAGAGTGGTAATCGACGGCGGGTCAAGGTGCACTGTCATCGTTATCAGTACCTTAATTTCCACTTTTTGACTGATAGTTACAGCGTAGAAAATAAGATAACTAACATTCAACCCTTACTCGTATTTCTCACCCCACGCCATAAATAATACGTAGTGTTGTAAATGGTGCAGCGAACAAGATGGAGCACCCATTTTCCTATAGCTCACACCTGAAAAAAATAGGGAGGAGATGTATAAGCCTGTTCAGTTTCTATACAACACGCTTTGTGAAAGACTCCCCATAGATTTACGTGGGTTCAATACATAGCGCTAACCTAGCTCACTTAGCAACTGCTGGTATAAGTTAAAGCCGGTTTGTACGCACAATTGATTAATTACCATCCTTTAGTATAAGCATATAAGTCTCTTATAGGCCTGAATATATGAATCTCAAGTGTTGTGCAGATAGACAGCTTATAATCAATACACAAAAGTGGGAAATATATTAACCAATCTTAACAACGCTGATTATAGAAATTATTTATAGACAGAAGCATCATGTGAACCTATAAATAATGACGTCAATCTCTTTTTATGGTGATGAATGCCAAAAAAATAACGCTGTCAGTTTGGGAATTATTAAAAAAACACAATTGTCAATGAACAGTCAAAAATAACCCATATAACATGCAGTAGCAGCATTTATGGCTGATGGCCGCATTGTAACAGAGACTAATATTTCACGTATATCTAATTATCCGCAAACACCAAGGGATCGATATCATAATGAGTGGACCTGGAGGTATTGATTTATCAGCTGCTGCCAAGTGGATTTAGATAGTACTATCCCTAATCCTCTCCGAGAAGGTGATAAATAACAAGCCTGATGTAGGAGTATATTGCACGGTTAAACGTTTGTTTTCTTACATGTGGTACATCGAGTAACGCTTTCTGTGTGGCTTCACACCTTGTCCGTCAGTCGGTACTTTTTTCATAGTTGATTATCTGGTTTATGATTCCAGAATCAGATTTATTGCTCTCAACAGCAATTTATGTTGGGTTATTAAAGTATATCCGTTGGGAAGGTAAAAATAATGAAAAAAGTAACCCACTCTGAAAACAATGATAAAAAACAAGTCCGGTCTAAAAACAAATGAGTTGAATTGAAATTTTTGTATGTTTGATCAAATTTGTTGAATATCTAGATCATGGGCGAGGGAGACTTGGCGATGTCTTCAGCATATCTGAACAATATTTTAAGCACCTCACCAATGACCTTCTTACTCAGGGGCCCGTATGGCGCAAGGCATTAAGTCTACCAGTGTCACCCGGACATGAAGGCACGCGATCTACGTCAGCATGCCTTCAGGGAAGGTGAGCACGGAAGTCGTGGTGAAACTTAAAAAAAAGTCTATTCTAAAAGAACCATAGAGAATAACGAGGACAATGGTAAGAATGAAGAATGAAAAGGATATACACAAATGGTTGTAGACATATACCGTGTAAGCCTGCCTATACATCCATGGAAGAACGCCTATTTTATTAAGGCTAATGTGCGCCGTTCTTGGCGTTACAAAAACACATATGAAAGACATTACGTTCGTTAAGATTCCAAGGCGCCTCCAATCAGAACTGCTGGTGAATGGCAGAGGGTGTGTGGAGGCAAGGGGGCTATGTGAGATGATGTAGTTTTAATCAGGGAAGCTTTATTCTATGTAAGGCGTACAGTTGTGGAAAAGGCCAGGAAATTCTACTGATTACCAGGACACACTTCCCAATTTGGCCTGATTCGTGGGCGCTGGCTCCAGCCTTGACATTGATCGATTACCTTCGAGGTCAAAATATGTTTTGCAGTATCCAGTACTTAAATTAGGTGTCCTGACTTTCATGAATCTTTAAGTTCGCCGATGGTAGTACTGAAATATTCTGCGATGTTGTAAGGCATGTTTTGTGACCAGTATATTGCCCGGGTTCAATTAATTTAGTTCGATGGGCGAAATATATCGATCCACAGAAAGGTCATCAGCATTAAGGCTTACATTATTACCCCTGACCCTGGGGCTTACTTAACGGAAGAGTATCCGTAATTCAATCATGATTAATGCTCGCAGCACTGGTAACCTAATGGGACCACACGGTTTACCCGAGATGTTGGCAATTGTGTATGATCAATATAGAGCATGGTTTGCGAATGTGTAGAGAGTTGCGTCCGGACGGTTCATTAGTAGCTCATCAGTGGGTACTACCTACACTGTTCTGTACATAAGTACCTCTTAGTTTGTCAGGAGGTCTCCTGAGAATGCCCATATATCTTTCCCAGCTGCACTACAAAAGATGGTATATCTGAACATATACATGTATGTAACTCAACTCTGTTTACATTATGACCAGCAACCAGTGTACACCTCACTCATAAGTATCTTTCATGGTCATCGTGGGGAAATCTTTTGATTTTGATAAAAGAAAACGTGAAGCCTGGGCTGACATAGTTAAATTAAAGTCCACTCCCTGCCATCACTGCACGGGTTTGGTAATAAACACCAGGTTACTACATGTATATGCTCTGTCCCTTTACATTCACCAGAATCTGTGTAAATTTATCCTGGCTCCATGCAATAAGGTTGAAAGCATTTAAAAGAGGATAATTTTCCTAATGTGGATTTGGGTTACTCTCCAAAGATAGAAGCGGCAGGAAAAACACAGAAAAAAACCATGTCATATAATTTGTTTGCGACAAGGGAAGTTTGAGTAATTTCCAGGAAGAAACCCCGGGGGGTGGGTGGCTGGAGGACTCACGGCTGCCGTGTCGCTCCGGGGAGTGGGGTGTGTGGTATCACGATGAGGGCTTGGCACGCTAATAATACTTGCGTCTGAACAACAGGTTACTATATATGCAGTCCCCTTACCATTCACAACAGACGGTCTGTAGAACCTCAGCGCTTTCTTATATTCCATACGCTGATGAGAGCCGCGAGACAATCCGATTATCACCGATGACTAACAGGATTGCTTTAGATGTAAATGTACCGTTGGGTGGGAAGGAGGATATATCCCCAGTAGCCATATTCAAACCTTCAGCGTTGTGATTTACTATTAAGTAAGCAATATATCCTCGTATTATTGAATTCTAATGACCTTGTCTTCATAACTCTGTGCTACTTATATTAGATTATATTCATGAATCTCCATATTGAATGATGAACTAAGGATTCGCCGAAAACCATTCGTCACTCACAGTGATCGGGGAAAGCCACCCCTTCCAATTAGAAGTTGTATTATAGAGTTCTACTACTACATATACTCGTATGTCAAAGTGACCCTTACTAATAACTCTAGATTGTGTGCTTGCATATCGTTATCTACCAACATCTATCTAGACAGGGTTGAAATAAATGAGGCATCTCGACCATAGGTCAAGTACTCACTAATATCACAGGTCACAAGTGTCGCACCACGTGCACTTGTTTGATGAAGACTTTATCTTGAGATAACTCAGGGTCAGATTTTTATTCAGAGTCTATTTGAACTCCAAATCGCCGCTCACGGTCCACCTAAATCTTAACTACAAAGTGAATATTTGATATTCCTAAATAGATTATATCCCAAACACACTGGTAGAACTGGGATTTGAATTAGATATAGTCATGCAAAATTGACGCATTTACTAGGTGTGTACATGTAAGCATACATATTTACACAGGCGAGGATCTATCTACATGCAACAAAATGTACGTAGAAATATCAATAAGGAAGACATTTTTAACAAATGAAGTGCCCATAGAGAGGCTTACTTATATTCATCATATGTTTATGTATTCTATATCTGTATTATATGTACAATGCATATCAATGAATTACTAGGCTCGGGCGAGTCTTAAATTCTTATCTTATACAAGTACGGTATCGACACACAGCATTAGACATACTTGAGCCTTGTCATGCTATGTTAGGCCTGTGTCATAATGTAATATATATACGTATGCAACCCCCTCCCCGCCCCAGCTCTAGTTTTGAGTGTTTATATTGACTGTCAGCAGAGACATATTTCGTTAGCCAGGAAATGAACATTGATAATAAAACATGCGATAAGACTTCTATGGTTACGAGAAACAATCTAATCGAATATACCTAAGCTGCCAATATGATATTAACATCGGGAACTTGGTCACGCAACACCTTCCAAGTGACAATCTGTAGAAGCTTTATAGATAGAAAGGTCATTTCGCTTATAACGTAAATGGATGCATAGAATGGTAAAACTATGATAACCGTGTTCTCGTGTTACAAATTAGAATGTAGTATTGGTCAGGATTGAATGACGCTGGTAAGGTTCTACATGTAGCAGTTAGAAGGCTTCCCTGACAAGATACTTGTATATAAGAGTCTCATTAAATGATGCCTTATACTTTCCATCTCCACCAAATCTGAGGTAATTGAGAAGCAGAACCTTTTTAGACCATTAGTAAGAATGGTATAGAAACGGGTCTGAATTTATGGCTTCAATATTTAGGGGATATGTCTTTGCCAGTAATAAAATTGATTAAAAAAAAGACAACTCAATTTGATGAAGATGCTAACATCTGTTGGGTGCCCAAATTAATAGGTTTTCTCAAAATGTCGGTGGGGCCCCTTGCGCCGACTTGATTAGAGAATGAGATGGCAACCTTTGGTCGGCAATGCCCCATGCCGTCTACCTGGCCTTTCAGCATGAAGCTAATTAAAGGTTGGTGGTGACTGGGGCGGGCGGGTGCGTGATGACATTAGAGCACTGCCGGCCCGGGTGCCGTCAGTCGCCGTGCAGATGCTCAGCGCATCCCCGGGGCGATGATGTCGTGGGAGGCTGGAGTCAGAGCGTAGTGTAAGCCTAGTGGTGGGTATTAAATACGTCAGGTGTGGATCACTAAACTCCAGGCCCATTCCAGGTGAGCGGCAATGCACACCTGGTCAGTCCTGGCTTTGGTGGCGCACCTGAGGCAGGTGAAACAACTGACATCTCGCCTGGTCAAACTAGCAATTTTAGCGAAAGTAGAAACTTTACACTGAATTTCTTGAAGCAACTGTTCATTTTTGGTAATAGTAGCAGTTTTGGGGAAGCTATAACAGTTTGTATTAGTAACGGATGTTTTCTAGGTGGTGTAGCTTACAACCTTTTTATATGATGGTGATATCTTACGATGATTTCTCGCACGATTTCTCGCACCTAATGATGGTCTCACCGCGTGGTGACCTCATATAGCCTTTACATCTCATGACATTCACAGGCAGTGATGGTTTTAGCGTGGGAAGTTCTCAATCTATAAGGTACGTTTAACATTTTATGTACGTCATAAGTTGTATGCGCGATATGACAGGATTGCGTGTTAGTATATTGACAGTGTACATCAAGGATCCTCCTGATTTGTGATCAACTTTGTTAACGTTATAGACCCTATTGAGGTATCCCAGAATTCAGTCTGTTTACAGATCCCGGTGTTCGCTGGTTCCCGACGTTGTATGGTGATAGACCCTTGACCCGTAACCCAGAATTAATGCATTTTAACAGTTTTCATGAATATTCAAATGGGAAATCCGATGTCAGAAATGGAACTTTCAGCTATTTCTACATATAAATCCGAAATTATATTCAGATTCTTCAAATATAAATGTGAAAACTGTGGTTCATGTTGTCTTGGTGTGCCCAGCCAGCCGCGAGCGGAACTTGTATTTACCCTGGGTGATAATGGGGAGTTTAGTAACCTCTGGAGGGCGCATAGTATACAGTCATTTTTCACCATCTTCTTTTGGTTCGCAGTCATGATATCATTGTACCTGATACCATGAATATTCGGTATGCTATGCTGATATCAAGGTCCTGTTCTAAATGTTCGTATAGGGAATAAGTAACTAAAACTAAGAGACACATTAAAAAGAAACAAACAACTAAATATGTGCAACAGGATCACACGCAGACATAGGAAGGTGTCATGTGTTGGTGTTAAAAAATCTTAAATTATTTTAGAAGTCTTTTCCAAGACCATTTAGTGTATACATTATGCTTGTTTACAACGATAAATCATAATAAGACATCATTATCACCTCATATATGCTAACAGACGTTCAGGGTCACTTGTTTTGCCCTTGACATTTAATTATATGTTTTGCGGCAGTTGAGAGATGATCTTAGAACTATATCTATATATAGCGATGTAACTCTAATGTAGCCATACGTTAGACATAAAAAAATTATTTTCATAGTACAGTAAAACCCCGCTTCTGGGACACCTCGCTTAAAGGAACACCCCGCTTAAGGAGACGATTTGCTCGGTACAGAAATTTTCATATAGTTTATTTTAACCCCGCTTAAGGGAAACCCTGCTTAAGAGACACTCTGCTTAAGGGATCGATATGCTCGGAACGGAGGGTGTCCCCTTAAAGCGGGGTTTTACTGTATTAAAGATCTGATAAAGTTTAGTGATCTCTCCGACATTTCACCCAAGCCGAGCGTCTTGAGTCCCTCTCCCTTCGAAATCAGGCATTTCCTCCATGACAAAATAATTGCCAGGCTGCTGTCTACGCCGGAGGCAAACAGTTTATTCACCAAGCAATTAGTGTCAACTCAAGTTAGAAGCCAAGAACATTGTGGACACTGGTCGGAGACAGCAGAGTCTCTTCAAATTTTGCCTGGTCAGCACCAACGCTCGCCACTTATTCATATTACACTACAGAATAGACTAAGGTGCCGTCCCCTGCCGAAATTCCAAGTCATTTAATAATAGCCATGCCTGGCCTTGTGTTGAACATTGCGGTTAGATCCTGGTCCCGTCAGATACTTGTGGGGCCACTCTGGCCACCGCGTTGCCTTAATTTCCTGTAGGAATAAAATCGAGCCGGTCTGATTTAATAATTAGCGGATTGATCGGGTCTGAATGTCAGCATAAAGCCTGCTCCTTGCTAATCTCCCCTCTGACACAAGGCCACAGTCAACGCTGGACCACCGCCGATTGGCTTTCCTCGTGTGAGGTGCTCCTTTGTGCTACTATAAACCTACGTTGTCCAGTGTTTCTCGAAAATAACACGGGGCCGCTGCGCCGCCCGACACTGTAGCTTCGTATAAAACCACAGCGGAGCGAGCAAATCATGCACGGACAGAGTATAATCATGTACGTAGACTCTACAATGATTGTTCCCCACTAAGGAGACCAAGCTTTGATTGGCGTCTACAGCTTTTGGTGCCGCTTTTCATTGTCATAAATTAACTAGACTTCACAGCAGTCCCGCCTCGACCCTTTCTCGCCAGAGTGGCATTATATGGGTAATTGTGGTTAAGTAGCAAGTGGTCCTTGTTTTAGCAGATGCATTGACACTGTTTCCCAAGAATATAATTACCTAAACGTTGTCCAACCACAGGTGTTGAAGTCGTGCTTAATTTGTACGGCATGCCTTGCTCTTTATACACGAAGCAGTTGTGCCAAAGCTTTCAACCAGCAATTATTAGGACTGTTCTCTAAACAATTACAGATCCTTTGTTCCTGTTATTTCAAGGGAAACCACTACTGATAGTGTTATCTTTCTCACACCTCTCTTATCAGTACTTTGTTGACTGACTTTGGTGCTGATAGCAAGGTCATCCCTGCCAAGACATCACTTATCGATTAGGACTGTGAGTAGTGATTGTATCGAGTGGTAGACATCTCGCACTGCGTAACACCCTCCTCCTGTCGTCAACCCTCCATCACCTCCTCACACCCACACCCTGGTCCACTCCTCCAGGCGTGCGGGTGCATCTGGGTGCGGCGTGAGGGTACTGGAGACGCGCCAGAATGCTCGGTTTCCAGGTCTCACATCAGTAGTTCCAACCATTTGGTAGGGTTAGCGGGTGTGTTGGGGCCTCTGGACTACAGTTGGTGGAGGTGGCAGATTCCCTGGCTAACGTCAATTCTATAATGCCAGAAAATCCATCAGTCTTGCCTCCTAACCTCCATCTGGCACGATCCGCATCTATAGATGTTCCTACTTCTCAAACATAACCTGTGACAGTTATATGAGCCTAGAAGATGCTGTGGTTTAAAAACTCTACAATACCTTATTTCGGGGTCCTACCTCCTTATTCCTTGGCCACAGACTATCAAATGTTGGGTGTCCCTAATTAGTAATAATATACATGTATTTTGAAGCAGTTGCATCCTCTCAAAGAGGCTTATCAAATCAGATACTGCATGCTTGGACTATATTGTTATAGAAATACAGCCTAGACACGGTTTCTATTTATCTATCACTTTATGTATAATAGTAGTGTTTCTATAAGTGTAGTAATAGATTGACGTTATAGTACAGCAAACCCAGTAACTTTCACCGAGTAGGCAGCTCCTTTTCCCATTTACATGTATGTAATTGAAAGCATGTTTGCCCATATGGTTTCTGTTCTGCTTTGTAATATTGGATTCAGTGAAACCGTTTTCGTTCTCTCATTCTATAGTGCGAGTCCCTAGGCCAGTTCGTACTCATTAACTCGCCTACGTATAATGGTATATTCATAGACGTGCTATGGCATATGCCTTCCTTTCACATTTACGTTATTACAGACCTACCTGTGAATTCTGAAGGGTATACAACAAGCAAGATCAGATCATCGTGGTATAGAATTAATTAGGATGAGGAATAATTTGAGAATGACATAGGTTACTCTACTGAGTGCAATTGTAAGAATAGAAACAAAATCTTCGTTCATGGCACACTAGATTATAATTATTTGTTAAATAGGTTTCAATACGTGTATTGCAAATACCAAGTAACACTGTTATGCTAGGTATCAAAATAGACAAATATTACTCGGTCCCCATTCCAGATGCCTCCTAGCAGGTACTTGAGTGAGCTGCTCTAACTGGAGGGCAAACATGGCCACCATTTGCAGTACCCCGCCCAACGTGGCCTACTACTCCGGTGAACCACTCTACGTCGACGTGAGATTAGATGCGCAGGCTGAGCGTTACAGCCTCGTTTTGTGCTCGGTAACCACTCGCTACCACGCCATTAGGCCTCGAAAAGCCTCCGAGAAATGGATGCTAACAATACCACATTGCAACCTCCATTATCGCTCACTTCCTTTACCTCGAGGTGTTTGATCACAGGCGTCAGTGCGCAGACTCGTAGATCACAGTGGTGTCTCTAGCTTGTGGCACCGCTGCTACTATTAACTTGTTTTAGAGGGATATTTATTGGCAGGTTGACTATGGCTTTACCACAACCGAAAAAGAACCCGCAGTAATTTACCCAAATGCAGTGGGTAATGTGTGGTTGGGAATGGATGTGAAGGGCACTGTTTCTAGTTGTGTACACCAGGCCTCTTATCAAAGATTATCTTCAAGGACCTGGCAAGTAGACCAGGCAAGCCTCAGGACAAGTTCTGACTGATTGAATATCTACCAGCGCGATAAAGACCAATAAGTTTACCCAATCAATATTCGAGATAAAGTGTGTGTACAGATGTCTTCAATTGGGAAGCACTGTGGGAAAAAGACACGACTTGTGTATTTATATGCCGCAAAATTGGATAGAAGAGATTGGACCCCTAGATCATACGTTATAGCATACTGAATATTGAGTGTTATCCCATTCAATCTGTTAATGGTTTTCTGGTTTCCGCCAGCGGTAATTGTAATCTAGTTTACTTGTACCTTCCACTCGTTGCAAATCATTAGGATTTGTGAACACTCCCCTAGTTCTTCGCAATGAAGCACAGTCATACTGTTATCTTTTATGCCAACAGAAGCCTGTATTTCAGCTTGTGTAATCGATTCACGTGCTTCACTGAATGGGGGCCAATAGGCTAAAATGATACCATAGATGTTCCTTTCCATACCTGAAGACTATCAATGAGGAAGCCAAGTAACATGGGACTTAGGGAGCGCCATTTTCTTTTGGCCGGATTCCTAAATGAACAATTTAAGCCGTGGCGGAATACACTTCCATGCACATCCGATGGTAAAAAGATTCCTAATTGAACTTTTCGTGATCGTTTCACTCTAGATTAATTCGTATTCTGGTTGTAAATGCTTGTCGTGTAGTGGATCTTCTTGCAGTCCATTAAAACATGGAGGATTCAAAATGATATTGACACCATTGACCTCCATCTCTGCAATGGAAGTGGGAATTTCAGTGTAGATGAAATAACAACTTTACTCGATGAATACAGTTGTAAAATCTGATTTTAGGAACGGGCCCCTGGCGTTTGTAATATCCATTTTGAGCGGCGTTTTGTCGTCTGCGTCGTCTCAGAGAGATAGTGGCGGGAAAGGTCGCGCTGTGCATTGCAGATCGCGGGGAACTGCTGTTGACATTGATGGGTCCTGACTGTCCTCCTTTGGGGTAAGCTTCTTCAGTGACTACCCCCCTTCTCTCTGGTGGATTACATCCTGCCTGCAGGCAATGGAGGTGAAGTAGTATTTAGCCGGGCTACCGTACAAAGTCAGTGAGTCTGCACGGAACGAGGCAGGAATTAACGGTGGAACGAGCTGCCATCAGGCCCTTTATGCAGATACGTAATCTATCACTGATATTTATTTGGATAAGGATAAAAGACAGAAATAGCTACCTATATAAAGAGAAGTTCACAAGCATCAGATTTCATTTTAAGTAGGGCGAGATATTTTCCCCATCGTCTTTATAAAAACCAACGTTACAAAAAGGCATTTGATGTATAGTTTAACCGCAATAGAATGATATCCTATTATTACCCGAATGCCGGGAAGAACGGTTGTAAAATCGAACGCAATAAATTTCTTTTTGCAAAAAAGGAAGTTCCTCTTCGATATTTTTGGGTTTCTACCAAATCTTCAGTTTGATTAAACTCTTTGATTCCATTAAGCGAGTTTTGTTACCTCATCAGCGACCAAGAATGGTATTCACATTATCCCCAGAGCATTTTGGATCTTGATTTTTTTCTCGAATGGTTTTGCCTTTGAAAATAAGTTAATTAAGTTGCAGAGCTCACGGCATGTGATTCACACCATGAAGATTCGACTTCGATTTTTCAAGGAAATACAAGAGTGTCGAACCGTTTATCATTATCTCTGTTCCATATGGAGTTCGTATTCCAGAATATAGGTCTCGTCAGCCAAGCTGTCTAGCTATACACCTTGTGTATTGTAGAGATCACTAACCCAAATCTTTATGGTTTGTGTCACTGGAGGTGTGTATAATATCTAAATGTCCCAAATATATTTTTTGTGTGTTCCCTCTGGAGCGAAGTTTTATCTGCAGTGGAGGATATGACCATCAGAACTAACATTGTTCTGCTTTTTACAATTTGATCTAAACTTTTCTCTGGTGAAGGTGTATGTTTTACCGAAATATGTCGGGCTTTACACCAATCTTTGATGCCTCCTTATCATTTCACTAAAGAAAACTAGTCTAGTTCGGTTTAGAAGGAATATCTTGTAGAGTTAATTTTTCTATTTGAGTGACGAGAGAGTGTTTATGTAGCCACGTCCGATCACACCCATCTGTAGCCTGAAGAGAAGCACACATCCCTGAGCAGGCGGCCAAGTCTGGACCCTCTCAGCTGGGCACGTACAGTGATTGGGGAGGTAGAGTCAGCAGTCTCAGCAGGAGCAAAATAAACCCTAGCATAAACATTACTTTAGTGTTAGAGACAGGCCCAAGACCTTTGGTCAGCGCAACGTTTAATTGATATTTCTCCCGGATATTAGTGTCGCTCACTGTCCGCTACAATTCATTGAGCTACTAGCTCTTCATCCCCAGAACATATTCATTTGCACTGACGTGAATATAAGAAACGCTTTGACATGGTCTTCAAGATGAACTCAAGGAAGGAAGATTATAATTCATTGCAATTCACAGCGGAAGGATATATTCTCATACCTCATAGAAGTTTTTTTTCATATGTGTATGAAATCGAATTTCATCAACAGCAACAAAATCTATATCAGTCATACGATAAATTTCTATACACCCAGTGAAACAGTAGCTAATGGTTCGGAAGGCTGTATTTTCGCCTGCAACATCCCCCGCCCCCGTAACTCGAACAGTTGTGCCCCTATGTGTATTAAGCTACTAAATTGTTTCAACGTGAGTCAACTGTGTCAACTAACTATATAGAGGTATCGTTCCGCTGACTTTCAGTGACCACATTTCCTGATCGAGAAATGTCAGAAAATTGCGCTCGATTATTAAACTTGTATTGCGATGGTACCTGCACCAAGGTCGACACGTAGATAGTTCCTCACGATGAGCTACACAAGATATATAAATATTGTTTCGTTGCAATCCAAAATCGGTTTATGTGCGTGATAATAAGCATGTCTAAATGAATTATCTAAACATTGATATTTCTTGTACCAGCGGTTACCTCATGAGGAAAGTTTCATATTAAATGTTGATGTTTTACCTCACCATTTTTCTTCCTCATCAACATAGAGACAACCCAGATGTGATAAACTTTGACACAGTATAGTAGGTTGACGACTGAAGCGATTATCTCTTATATCAAAAAGAAATTGAAATATCGACACCAGAGAATTTTCTCTTCCAGCGGACCGAGCACAAAACTAGCAATGTAGACAGCTGATGGCAGAAGGGGCCCTAACTGAACTATGTAACACAGAACTAGGAGCAAATAGAATGTTTATCATTGATGAATGAGCGTGCAATTATACATGAATAACAATTAAAAGGTTTGGGTTACATTCAGTCTATGGATAGTTTTTTGTAACCCAATGGAACCCAGTCAACCTGCTATGTCTACAACCACCTGAGTCTAGGATCCAACAATATCAAGGTCAAGCACCAGTGGGTTAATGAGGTATTTCAGTCTCTAGTGATTGGTCATGGTCAGCTGAGCATGCTTCTAAGTCCCTGAGACACTGGTACCCTGCTCCTTTCACTCTATCACAGTGGATAGCACGCAGATAGTGAAGGGATAGTTTTCTGGCAGCACGCTGAAAGTGTATATATGTGTCCACTCTAACCTCTAGCACGCTCTAATAAAAGTCACCCACATGGCAAGTCTGTTAGTACGTATACATATATCAATGCCACATATATATGTATCATATCCATGCAGGTCAGATATAAATGTCGATTCCTGCAGTGTCATTCATGAAGATATCACATATCTGTGGGGTATTTAGGTAGATGTAACGTACATTTAACTTGGATAGATTTGTGTTGTACCGTAACAGATGGCAACGTTTGTGTATTAGCTGAAGGACCCTCCTTCGTGGTGAGCATTAGTAACAGTCTGGCCGGTCCAGGGTCAGACCCTGGAAGCGTTACCCTTCCTGGTACGTGTATACATGAGCCATCCCATCTTATGTATGCCGACGGAATATCTAGACTCTGTACACTTTTTGGTATGATACATCTTCCTCATGATGCAGAATAATGAAGTGAGAAAAGATATGATCTCACGTCTATTCAGATACTTAGGTACGGTTCGGAACGTGTTTCAAGCCTGTTCTATTTACTTATACTGCATTATGTTTTGGTGTTGGGTAAATTATGATGCAAATAATTATATTATCTAGTCCAATATGGACCTATCTACATATCATATATCTTACTTGACATATGGAGTATTGCTCCTGAGACTGTACTGAGAACTCTTGTACTTATTTAAAAAAAAACACAAAGGAAGACCATCCTCGTGATAATTTGTGTGTAATAAAAAAAACTGATACAAGGATAAGAGGAGTAAAAAGACAGGTAAATTTAGTGGAGACCACATACTAGAGCGACAGAATTAAACTGGAAGTGTATTATGTTTCAAATATTACGTTAGGATCACATGAAACAAAAATCTTTTTCGTATCAATTTATGTTCCTCAAATTATCAAAATAAATGGGGAAGCCCCTCTGTGCAATGTTTATATCAATATGGGTCAATTCTATTATTCTTCGATTACAGAAGTGAATTTAGCGTAGTTTGTTTGATATGATACACTGGTTCATGTGCTTATCAACATATTAAAGCCTAGTGTAGGCAGATATGGTATCAAACCAGTCCGTATGAAGCAAGAATAACACAGGCCTATTTATGTGCAGTTCCTGAGAGATAGAACTGCATAATGTATCTATAGAGTGTAACGATGTGACCACCATTGGATGACCTCAATGACTCCGTAATGATGACAAAAGATTGATAGTAATAATTAAAGTTAAATAGAGGTATTATATACGTTGTATTATCTGAAGTGTTCTTAGTTTATCCCTGATCAAACTAGCTCAAGTGTGGATACATGACAGTAGTGATGCTTCCAAACACGCATTCATCGTATCATATGTTGTTTTTTATTTGTTTTTTTAAGGCTCGAAGTGTACACACCCATAGCCATATTTTAAGATCTCGTATGTTCTTTTTTGTTGTTGTTGTTGTTGTTAAGTGTTAGGAACTATATTAGCCATCATAATTCAGATAGTCCTATATATGCATGTATGTGACGCAGCATAAATAACACTATATGAATAGCTATCATTTTGAAATAATGAGAATGAGGTTATATTCATAATGCTGGTGCATTCATGGTTTAAAACAGCTAAGAATTCCTTCACAGTGACAGAGGATTTGGTTTACAACCAGTGTCGTCTATCTATAACGACAATGGGAAGAACACCTCCATTGTTCTATGAAACATGTCTAGTAGACCAGAATGCCTTGCACTGGGACAGAATCTTCTTTTTCTCACCGACCTAACTATTTTCCACGGCACATATAATGTGTACATATACATTCATTGCAACCCCACAGCCCATATATTACGCGAGTTTGGCACTGTGGAAGCTCTTTTACTTGGCCCGCTGCCAGGTAGCATGCCGCGGTCGACAGTTAACTCCACTACTGTTCCTAAACCAATCCTGAGAAGTTTTATACGTAAAGAGAAATCTCAGTTATTGGCGAATTTGTATCTTAAATCACCAGAGCGGAGGCGAATTGCATCGAGTAGCGTCTTACCTATCAATTTCCAATAATATACAGTCCATATGACTGTTCAATAGAATATCTTATGACGTCTGGTTTGAAACTGATTGGAGATATCTCTGAGAGCTGGTTTTAGGAACCGGGCCGTGATATGCGTCGTGGTCCCTGGTCGCGGAGAGAGTGAACATGTGGACCAGCACTGGGTTACGACCACCGCGAGTAATATCCCTGCCTCACTACTCTCTCCGTGTTTACCGTGTCCGGACCTCACTTTCATCTTTACCAAACACCACTGCCCTAGGGCCACTAGCACTATGATACTTATTTTCCTGTGCCCCTGGATTTCCACCGCCAGATAGGATTATCCGCACAGCAGTTCATGCCGTATACCAGCCGTTTTCATATACCCAAGAGTTTCTATAGAGGAAACCTATGAAAGTTTAGGGTCAGAGCTCGTATCCCATCGAGTTTGAATCGCGTAGTAATTCACAAGGCGAAGCCGCGCGAATTACATAGCAATTCAAATGAGATGGGATTGACCTCTGACCCATAACTTTAATAGGTTTCTGAATTTATCTCACGCTTCACATTGACTAATGGGCTAACATTTTGTGACATAATCCCCCATTGAATCTTATTCCTAAATATCTCATGGGCGTTGAATAATGTTAAGTCTATGGAGAAAAAGGGGTTAGATGAATCATCGAAACTCATGTAAGATTATGGTGAATTGGATACAACAGATTTCCATGTCTATTTCATTTGTACAGGCATGATATGGTGAATTTAAGTGTTAGTCAATGCTATTTATCTAATCGCCGTAGCCGTATCAATGGTTATGAATGGCGCGATGTCACGAGAAGGCAGTTAATTGATATTTGTTTTCGTCTTAACTTTTGGCATTTGGTCCTGTAAGATCACATGAGAATACAAATCATACTTTTAGCACAAAACAATTACCGTGCAAATCATTCATCGTTATGTAGTTATGTAGTTTTCTTTGCGGTTTGTCTCTTGATTTATTGAATGACATTAGTGATGGGTAATTTCCTCCGATTAGTATCATCTACTTTTCCTCTTTGCAAGACAATTTGTCAAAATTCGGGTTATTATGTACAGGCATATCCAGGCTTCCTGGCATGTGGTTTGGTAATATGTAACTAGAGGGCGTTTCTATCGGCCGCCTACCGGGTTGGAACACAATTCCGCTATGTGCTATGGTAAAAAGAAATGAAAGATATCGATAAAACGTTAACTGATCTATTTTCGTGATGGTGTCCTATTTAATTTGGTGTCTGATATGTATAGATACAAATTCATCAATCCACAATTTCGGTGCTTATACATAAAGGTATTCCAATGCAAATAAAAACGGTGACTTCATAGTCGAAACATTTAAAGACCAATCATCAAACCAATTAAAGAAATTATTCTGTTTTTGGGGTCCCATTTTGTGGGTGTCAAAGTTTTCGGATATCCCATTTAGGGCAAGTTATCTTTAATAGAAACATTTTGAAACGGATGTAGTTTGCATAGACTCCAAGTCAGTTCAAAAAGTAAACTCTCAGACTCCTTACTTACCCAGCAGCAGCAGAGTCGGGGAGCTCCTACATGCTTCTTTTCGTCGGTACACAGACTAATAGTTTCCCTAATTGCCCGGACAGGAAGATGCTGCATTTCTGTGAGTGATTTTCTGGTTTTTTTTTAACACAGGCAGGTTCGCTGTGTTGGTATCTGTATGGTTCTTTAGTGCCAGCCATGTTTTTATCCCTGTAGCTGTAAATAGCTGGTGGTGAGAGTGAAGAGGGTTAAATGGCACACAGCAGTACCCCAGTTCGCTTCCAACTAAAATACGATGTATCTGAGTGACTTATTGCTATTCAGGAAACTAAGTTATTCTCACAATAACAAAAGTCGTTTAATATTTCACCATAGGATAAAGAGGGATCCATCAAAGTAACCACAGCCGACTCCTATTAGAAAAACCGGAGAACACCCTATGAAGAATTCAGTAATATCCGATATATCGACGGTTAAACCTTACCAGTAATGGATGAGCCGCTGAAAAGAACACTTGTTTGTCAGTATTAGATATAATTGGGAAGAGCCTGTCCCATCCTTGCACAAAACTATATTGCAAAACTTGATTTTAACCAGCGTAAGGCGGCCTCAATGGGATCGTATCGCTTGTGATGCTAGGTTAAAAACAGTGGTTTTCATACACAACAGACACATTATTTTCTCATCCCCAGCTGCATCACAATTCAACCGCAGTAGTAGTATCAAACCCTACACACTTTCATCATCATTTTGAACTTACCTTTGAGTCCATCCGCCGACAAAAACTCCCAGCTAACTACCAGGCTAGCGGGCAAAACACATACAAAATAACATATTCTTTATATGACCTAGACTACCTTGCTAGGACCGTGTGTTTTGTAGCACCTTTTAACTTGACACCTGAAGAGACACATGTTGAAACTGTGTTATCTGTGATAACCATTCACAGAAAACCCATAAGTTAACCCATATTGTTGACACCCTGCTTAACTGCTGAGTAACTTGCCCCCCAACATCGCTACCATGGCTTTGTTGATACTGTGACTTCATGTCACTAGGCGAAAATTCGATGATGACAGCGCAGCCGACTTTCCTTGAAATCGGCACTCACACGGTAGCGTCCATGGTATGCAGAGAGGCCTAGCCTCGTTCCGCCAAGATATAGTGAATTGTGGTTATTCAGTTTGTTGATCAAACTGGAGTGGAGTCATCCATGTTCTGGGCTTAGAAGTTCTAAAAATATCTGGCAATTTCAGTGGTCTGGCATAATTTGCAATGTGAGAGTAGAATATTTAAAACAAATTGTGTCCATATTCATTGAGAAGATATTCCACATTTTTGATTAGGTTGTAGTTTCCAGTTCAGTCTAGCCACGTCCTAAATCTGACATTTTTAATTAGGTGAAAATAGTTTCTCTGCGGTCACATTTTGAGCGCATTTCCTCGCTCGGATACATTGTAATAGTAGAAGTAGGATCATAGAGATTCGCTTTCGATTTGCACGCACAGTTCCTTTGCTATTTCCTGAACAATTGTATGTATGCATACACCCTGGATACTACCGCTGATGTGGATTCGAAAAATAAAGCTGGCTCAGAGTGTAGAATACTTTATGACGGTTTTGTTAGTTTTACACTCTTCCACTGGAAATGAAAATAACATTGGCTCCTGGTTCATAACAAGCATGTAATGTTTCTGGTGCTATCTACTAAGGCGAATTTCTTGCGAATTTGCGTTCGCACGCGTTCACCCGGAGTTCGCCCAGTCTCATGAATAGTCGCAGCATAATTCGCTTTAGTGGATTAGGCGTTCGCTTGACTTTCGCATGAGAGTCGCATGTCTCATGCGAATTCTCATGAACAAGAGACCAGTATGCGACAATATTAAAACCATTTAATGTTGTCGCATTTGTTTCTCACGTTCGCACGTATTCGCATTGTAGTATAGTCTCATGCCATCGTACGAGAATTCTCATGTGAATTGAGTCACCTTAGTGGATCTGGCACTTCAGACACCAGCGTGGTACAGATAGGTGAGATGGTTAATATGTGACGTACAATCTGTCACATGCCTACTGCTATGGCTACACAGACACATATCGTCAGTTCACAGGAGCCCTCCTCTCACTCCAGATGACGCCTAAGTATGTGGGACGCAACCTGTTCACATAAAGACGCCCAGGAGGTATGTGTTTGGTCAGACCTGTGTGTTCAGGCAGAAGGACTGCAAATCTGTTTTAGTCTCTTCAGTTTCAGACAGATGTCTCCTCGCTATAAAGACGCGCTACTTTCACAGAGGGATACTCACTGGAAGCGGCACTGCCAGACCAGTACCACTGCCAAACACCCCATGTTCTCTCACGCTCCCTTACAGCGAAGTAGAGTGGTCTGAATAAAATAACCTTTAAGATATTTAAAATAAAATACCCCAGACTCATTGCTATTCTCGTAGGTCATCACACATTTTCAGCTCAATAGTAAATGGGCGTTAATCCGTTGATTATTCACTGACAAGCCACTAAATATCTTGTATATCGATATACACGTGAAGAGCGCAATACCGAATACTTTAGCCTGAAGGTAAGCTCTATACGAAGGGAGTTATCATTTTCCTGTCGGATATCAAGTTTAGTAAAATGCAACAAATCAATTAGCAACAAAGTGCACATTTCTCCTGTTCATCCTTTCTACAAACGAACAACGTGTTTTTGTATTCCATGTGAGTGCGCCAGCTACCGCTGGCAACTGAAGCAAACGCACCACTATTTCTTAGCCTGAATGTAGTATCAGAGTGCAGACGACATCCAACTAACTATACAGACACGCTACTGCCATGATGAAGTTTTCTGATATCCTACTGCCAGAATGGCCGCATATAACCTTACAGATACCACACCTTCATAGTGAAGTCTCAGGGAGAGCGAGTAATCCCAAGGTTGTCAGACTTTGTTGATTTCAGTCCCACTGCAGCCACTTATCTCCTTCACCCCTAGCAGTGGTAGATTTACTGCTATATCAAAGGCCAATCCTTCTCATACCATGTCTATGTGGTGTGGGAAGTTAAAGAACTCTCACCTCTGTAACTGTGTAGGGGTGGGATTTCTATCTAAATTCATGACATAGATTCAATCAACACCCTTGTGGTGTGATAGAACCTTGGGAAAGTCTGGTGAGAACCTGCAATGGTTAACTGGACGTTTAATCAAACCAAAAACCATAAAAACAAGCGAGACAAAGAGCCTGTCATCCCATCCTTCTAATAGTAATATAACCATACAGATGCTCAATCGCCACGATGCAGTTACACGGTATCTGGACGATACGCTTGGTAGCGAGCATGCTTCTTTTTCAGTGGGTGACCGAGGACCATACACCTTTTTTCGAATTAATGTCCAAACTCTGTCGAAAATTGACATAGGAACTTCAAATAAAGGTCATTAGATAGCTAAAGATGTGCGGAAAACAGTTTGTAAGTGTCCAATTTACAAAGTGTATCGTCCAATGCGTGCTGGCTACCAAGCACATTGTCCAGTATTCAGTTACACAACCATTCATATATCGCACTACTTCTGTTGCTTCACACAGCGATATAGATACACTATTGTTGTGATATCACACTATCATTAACACATGCCGCAGTTAGCTATTCTGATGCTCTACCACTCTAATAACGTCCCACAGTCACTTCGATGTCTGACTGCCATACCGGTGTCCCATACATGTTTAACACTACCCCACAAACCTCTGTTTCTTTTTTTTTCAATCAGTTTTTATTTTTCTTTTGTTCACATTATTCGTTGCAGTTTTTGGTCCTTATACAATCTTAAATCTTTTCAACGTTTTCAAACAAACACAGTAAACAATTCCAAACAATGATTCGTAATGATGTGGTCATGCTATTGCTCCTTTTTTTTTTTTTTAGATTTTCTATCTACAGTGACCTATGTATATCTTTTCTCAGATCTAACATTTTTCTTTTCACCCTGAAATTAGTTGCCACCCTTATATTCATACTTACTAACATTAATCCATTGTATCAGTGTTATCTTATCAGCATCAAGTTACGGTATGCCAGAAATCGACTATCAGAATTGATTTTTGCTCTCTTCTGGTTTCCTGGCCAGATGCTTTGTGAAATACAAAGGACACATCTTAATCTTAGACAAAGAGCTGACAGCAGTGCAGAAAGGCTCCTTTCTGTGCCCTCCTACAGTGTGGTGGTATAATACTGGAGCACTAATGTATAGTGTCAGGCTGTATTCCTCACAATTATGACTAGTCATTTGCTTTCGATCACCTGGCAACAGAAAGTAGGTCCTAGAATAGATTTGTTCAACTGCTGAAACATGCAATAAATCTCTCGTAGGATAATAGGAAACAAGCACCCACATTCATATGGCCACAAATCCCTAGGATGTTATAACTCAGATGTGTTGTTTGAAATACCGTGTTTTCTTAAAGGTATTTACATTAAATCATTCAAAGGTGATTCTCTTATGTAAGGGTCGATATTTACTAGAATGTATCCTTTCCATTAGTAATTCAATGATATTGGAACATATGTGAGGAAAGTTTTTGGCCATTCTCGGAAATAAGAATGAAAGGGAAGAATTTCAGAGATGGCTTTCCCAAAAACCGAACGATCAAATCTATATAATTGCATGGGAAACCCTCTCGTTACTGTGTTTCGAAATCTGACAATTAGTGTATATTTTTATAAGGCATGTGCAAAATTTGGATCAGTTGGTACTACTCTGTATGTTCAAATTTTCTATGACATGCCCCAGTGGTATTGCACATGTAGATAGCTGAGTTGGGTGGGTAGGGTGACATATGGCTAGAGTAGTGGGAAAGGGGCTCTAATTACAGCATATAGTGTCGACCCTCTGCTGTAATCACGGGAGGAGTAGCTAAAAGGCTGTTGGGGAAGCTGGCCACTAAGCTGCGGTATACATAGTACACCAATTTCTTTTCCATACTAGCATCTCTATCTCAGTAGACTGAGCTATCTCCCTGGGTTGCTGAAATGATCTCTGTTTTAGAAGCTTTTGCTTATCGGAGCATAGTTCTATAACGTTTTAAATCGGATTACAATAATACGTTTATTATATGCCTATTCCTGTCCTGCGGAAGGCGCTCACCCGCCAAAACGTCGACCAGAATGGAATAAAAGTATGATTGTCATAATCTGGACTGGACAACTATCATTTACGGTGAGTCTAGAGTGTGGCAGGCTTCCTATCATCTTTTGAAAAGTACGTGAATATTCTCGTACCAAGATGTGCATTCTCAGCGCCATGCCTCTCCTACGATATAAATCGTCGATCCAGAAGTGTATAGAGGGTGGAACATTGCCAGAGGAACTGGATGGGGTCCATTAGGGAGGAATGGCTTCAGGATGTTCAGTGTTTCGAAGTCAAACCTGGCTCTTTGAGATAACATCTACTTTCTTGTTGGCAGGGAATTCGGGTATGGCCTATCTATTCTAAGAATATATATATTCTGGCAAGATAACCTTGCCACTCTTTCACAACATTATCTCAGCGAGATGGGTACAGCCACTCTTCTCCATCATCCCCAGCAGTGGTAGATTTACTGCTATATCAAAGGCCAATCCTTCTCATAGCATACCTACGTGGTGTGGGAAGTAAAAGAACCCTCACCTCGGTAAATGTGTAGGAGTGAGATTTCTAAATTCATTACATAGATTCAATCACCACCCTTGCAGTGTAAAAGAACCGGGAAACAGTCTAGTAAGAACCTGTAATTGTTAACTGGACGTTAAATCAAACCAACCAGCCAGCGAGATGGCTTACGAAGGTAGGTTGCAATGCTTCCAGCAGAACATTGCGTTAAGTTTATTTGAATGTAATGTTTCTTTAAGAAGAACAAATAATACAGTGATCGATTTTTCTACTATAATGGAGGGGTCTTGCTGTTTGTTAGTATTGGTCCTAGATATTTTCTTTATGACGCCTCTGGTTAGCAGGCAATCTTTACAGAAGAACATTTGGAACACATTGCATTGGGGAATAACCACCCATACACCAGTAGCTAGTTCCACCGGCTCAAGCCATAGGTAGAATACCCGATTGATTACTAAATTCATCACATGCCCATATTCAAACGTTCTAAATAATTCTCTCGGGGAAAGGTTCTGCAAGATCATTAGGTCACACCTGAGGTTTTTTCAGTGTCTCATATTGAGCCAACCCAAGAAGTACTGAATAAAGTGTGGAGCTTACTCGCATCTGACTCGAGTAACGTGTCAATGATTGCATGATTTCAGAAACTTTAAAAGGTCTGACAACAAGACCCCGAAACTCGGACCAAATAACCGATTGTCCTTCGCGTCACACCCATTGTTTTCATTCACCTGCTGTACTTTGTATTATCAACAATAGGTCTAGACTATAAAAATAGTGCCAACGGCACTTGTGCCAATATAACACGTGCAGGGAAGTATAGCTGTGTTTCCAGTATGAATAAAAGAACTGACAATATATATGTTGCACCGCTGCCAGATATTTTGGAGACTTACATTAGATTATCCTGACTTTATAAATACTCTTCATTCACAAGGTCCATGCGTTGGTTACATATCTACTGTTAATAGTTGCAACCTAATGGTCAGTGATTAACAGAGTGTACAATGTGTCCAAGTTATGTCAGATAACACAAGTTAACCACTCAGAGGTGGAGTTCCGGAAGAAATCACGTTATGGGCTTTATGTTATGTTTTGATAAACCGGAAATAGTATAATCACAAAATGTTGGTATAGTATTATAAACATTTAGATGTCAAACGTATATCCGCGTTAGCTCAACTATCGCTATGAGTAGCCCAGATAATACTGCCTTACAGATTGTCAAGTCACGTCTATCCCTTCACTATGACTAGGAGGATAATAGATGACTGACGTTATCCACACACTAACTGATGGTCACCAGAAATTCTTCTTATTCCTAAAATAATAAGAAGAGAAGATTGATGGATTAGATACGATAATGAGAAGAATGAACGCAATAGACAGCCTCTAGTAGGTTTCTGAGAAATTCTAAATCTGATTTCCTGTCGCTGTATTGGCACCGTGACCATTCTGGGAAGCTGAATGGTTTCGTCCAATGAGCTACGCAAGTCGCAACTAAGTCTCAGCTGGGCAGACTTTGAGTCTAATTCTGACAGCCGATAGCCAAACGTCTCCTATTGAAACCGCAAAGGAAGCTCTCTGCATCGTGTTGTGAGTCTAGACGGTAACATAGTCACAATGCCGGAATCTCTCTGAATGAAACGTGCACGGTCTGTGATCAAGACAAATAGCAAGACCAACTGGAACGTGGATGAAAGGAAAAAGCTCATCAAGCAGAATTGTATTAAGTGAGAACCTCTCATAAGTACTTTCCCCCAGCAGTGGTAGATTTACTGTTATATCAAAGGCCGATCCTTCTCACATCATGTCTATGTGGTGTGGGAAGTAAAAGAACTCTCACCTCGGTAAAAGTGTAGGGGTGAGATTTAGACCAATCAGATTGTCTCTTACAAAATTCATATGAAAAGCGCAGTGGGGAGTAAACATAAATTGTCAAGTTACTCGATAAGGTTGGATCTGGCTTCAGGTTTGATGGTGGATGAGCAAATAACGCTAATCATCGTTATTAAACCACATTTGAAGGTATATAGGAATAGGGAAACCAAGTACCAGTGAAAGGAACATAGTTTCCCTCTATTATTATCATTGTGACAAATCATTATTATATTCACTCAGAGGTCATGCTATCCCCAAAACCAAAGTGATTAATTGCTGCAGCAAGTCTCATTATAGATTGTCGAAAGATTTGGATACATGTACTTTAGCTTTTAAGATTTTGGTAATATTTTTTCTCCAAGTGATAAAAAGGCTCATCTCAGGTCAACGTGCACTGAGCATTTCCGAGATAATTGGGCACACATTTATTATGATATTCTGAAACAATATTTTCCTATGTGAGTTGAGACCATGCAAATAACCAGTAACTAGGGGTAACTAGTTCTCTAGTACATGATAGGAAATATATGTTATAAAGACGTTGATTGAGTTCACGACGCATACAGTTAGGTTTGAATATGGCCCCTTATAGTAGTTATCAACGGAATAAATCCAAAGCAGTTAGTTAGGAATCCCATCCGGTGGTGAAATTTACCACAAAGATAGTCAGGTGTTATTTACGTAACACGTCACCAGGTAAAGTGATGGGTGACATTAGGTCACCGCCGTCTGTCGCAGTCCAAAGTTTTCACAATAGGCCTTTTTCCACTGGCCGGCGATGCGCCTTATCTACATGGTTACGCAATACATGCGGCCAAACATAGACCCGGCAACGTATTCTTTAGCTTTGGAGAACTGAGTGTATATGCATTATACGTTTGTAAAACCATGTTTAGAATATGTTTAGAGACACTACATTTATTGCATCGTATTCTATGGTGTTCCAGCTATAATTCGGTAGGTTTGATATATATTTTCTCCAAGAAATACTTAACTTATCGTTTAGATGAGCTCCTTTATAGCACACATACCAACAGCTTTGCATATGAAATTCAACCAATATATCTTACCTTTGATCCCATTAGGAATGTCATATACATATTCATACATATAGATAATATACATGTGTATGTAGTGTAAATATATGTATACATGTATATATAGATATATACTCATGTAATGCTTTATGAACTCATTATACATCTCTCTTGCATATTGCTGTATGAGATTACAAAGATTAGTGATCAAAGATATTTTGCCTCAAATTTCTTTATTATAAGCGAGTTTTTGTACAATAATAATTTATGGATGGTAACTGGGAATAGGCAAATTGAATTGAGAAGATTTAAAACGGGTCATCATTACGAGTCATTACGGTTCGAGTTCTTAAAACAAGTCAAGTTCGTTACGGGGCGAGTTCTCTAGTATTCCAATAAGCAATGTCTGAAAACTGAGACAGTAATCAAATCTGAAGTTTGGACAACCTGTCTTGGTTTTGAGAGTGTCCTAACTTGTTCTAAAATTCCTATCTGGAAGAAAACAACACATGCTCTCATACCCGCCACTCACACCCTATGTTTGAAAGCCTAGGCGTGCAGTCGGACAGCGCAATGTTTAGCCGAACGGCCGCGTTGCCATGGAACATGACCGCATGGCGGCGCTGAACGGAAAACTGCTATTGCTATAATTGTGACCAATAGTTATCTATTAACCCATTACAGGCGGGGGACTGTGGCAGACTCATCTGGGTCGGTACAGGTATCAGGGTTGGGTATTTATAAGTACATGCATATATAACGCTGGGGGCCGGGCCTATTGTCCGAACCCAGATTCTTTTTTTATCACATGATGTGACACTTAATGCCTCATTTTATTTTTATCTATATAATGTTGAATATCACCTTGTAAGCATATTCTCTGCGGGTTTTATGTTTATTGATCCATTCTTTCTTGATAAAATAATAATATAGTTAATATTGTAAATGGTGCATCAAGGCATCATTCGCCCTATGCTGGGGAATGCCTCAAGGCATCTTTCGCTTTCAACTGGGGATTGCCTCAAGGCATCACTCGCGCTGAATGGGTTAGAAATTTCAAATTTCTTTAAATTTCAAGGAATAATGATGCTGACCCTACCTTGCTAAACTGACCAGATATAGAAAAAAAATGTGATATAAATCCGAAAGTGCTGTATACAAGAATTACACCATGGACCATTATTGGCGTGGTACTTTGTGAATCATAGGGAGGACAAGAGAAGAGAGTCAAAATTTCTAAAGGTCCCAAGACATATTTCGGCAACAGAAGTTAGCCCTCTACCAGGGAGTCCGCAGCTGTGCGCTTAATGTGTATAGCATCCATGTAGAAAAACCCATCCTTCTTTGCATCTGAGGTTGACATTCTTCATCTTCACAACCGCGACAGGTAGGACATAGAGTGTCTGATTTACTGCGATGTGAGTGGCAGGCTGAGCAGCTCAGAGAAGCTCGACCGTCTTGCACAGGGCATGGGTGAGATTAAAGACGGAAGTCATGTATTACGGTCTGCTTGATTTGAATAGCATGCCGAGGAAAACTTCTCTATACATCATCAATATTCTTCATGAAAATAATTCATTCATCTAATTGATTCACCTTATGAAAAATAGCATTCCACCTAAATGGAGGCAAAAAACACCTCTCGATACAACGAAATATCCATGATGCCATTTGTAGGGATACCGGTTCTCAGGTTATTTAGGTTTTTTCTTAGCTTTAGATGCACTTCTAGATTTCAGCAAATATATAAGATTATATGATGTTTACCAGAACCTACAGTGCCCAAGTCTCCTCGTAGCTCTTTCTTGAAGACATTAATTATCATTGAGTGTCAATTAGTCTCTTGTTGATAAGTGGCGATGTTTGCCAGGTTAGTCAAGGCGGCAAATTCTGGGGCCTGTTGAATGTCACTGTTATGTCGCAGCTTTAATGTCGTTGTTCGTAAACAATGTGTAAAAAGAAAAATCCCTCGGGTTCTAATATCTGTGATATCAATATTTAGCACATACATATATAGATCTACATTGGTCATTTTGAAGTGAAACTTCTTTCATCTATGAACACTGTCAGTCCCTTAGGAAATCTCGAACTCCATGTTTGTGTAGAAATAAATCTAATTGACTGACAAATGATGAAGATTAGGGACGTGGCCTTAATATTTATATTACAAGAAGTAATAATGAATGATATACCAGAATAACATGACTATGAGTCACAAGACCACATCAACATCTAGAACTGCTTATTTTGAATTTTTTTTAAAAGTTATCTCTGTCAAACGCTGAAAATATTTAATAAATATGTAGTGGGGTATTGTACTGTTATGTGTTGTAATGTACTGTCCTGTAATGTAATGTATATTTCCTTATGTAATGGCTTGACTTGCATGTAGACGTTATTATCTGCGGCAGTGGAGCACAATGAACTGAGCGTATCAAGATCACAAATACAGATAGACACTAATAATAGACTGTGAACACAGAGTCAGAAGACCTGTGGGAATCATAAGTAATAACTAGACATTATAGTAGCTGCAAGGCAAATAATGTATTGTTTCGTCTTCTTTTTCTTACTGTAGTTGGATTGGTTTATGGAAGAGCGTCCTGATTGGATGAATGTACTTACTCCCTATTTTCCTGAATAATAAAAAACAATCTCCCTGTGCCATAACAACTGTATTTAAATACACAACGCCTGATGCTACACATAGAGTGAAGGGAGACTATAGTATGATGAAAACATGTACGATATTGTCCCTGGTCCATTCAGTGCGTTGTACATGTATTTCATTCATCTACTTTAGTATGCATCCTATGCCCTCTGGACATTGATCTTGCCGCAATCTTAAAACAAATTGTATTAAGGATTATTTAGGTCTACCGGGAAAATGATTCTCGTATTACCACGACAATACAGTACTCGAGTGACCCTGGCAACATATCTTTTTATCTTCAATACTCGACGATGCCTGACGTTTTGGATGGCTATTATTTACCGAGTATTTAAAAAGCGAACTTGTGTGTGGACCATCAGTCACTTCTGGAAGTTGACAAAATGTTTACGGGCTCCCAACAGGAAGGGGCAATTATCGGGCGCCGAGACCCGCCTAACCAGTTTAGATTCTCTATTCATTTGCTGTCATCTCTCGGAAGGCTTTTACTGGAGCCCAGCCTGGGGCATAGGTGAATTTGATTAAGAAGGTGTTGAAACGAGGAATCGCACTTCTCATTAAAAGCATTACGAATCTCATTATGCAGTTGAGATGGGGGGAAAATGGAGGGCGTTGGGAAGTGGAATGGGAAGGGGGACACTGTTGATATGATGTTCGTCATCAATAATAAACTACGTATTACAGCGATATCCTGATATTGAGATCGATGTCATGTAAACCCGACTCCACTTGGATTACACCGTCCCTGTTATCCTATACATTGATTTTTTTGGGTAATATTTTGCATTTTATGCCTGAATGAAAAAAAATTACTTGTGAGAGCAGGCTCCTTACTTACAGATAACTTACTTTACCGTAAAAGATCCTTCTTTTCTTTACAGATTACCATAGTAGAATTCAACGCATAGCTCCGCAGTGAAACACTCACCTTCTTTGATCTTCCTAAATAGCTAATAACGTCAGTGTTATCATTCTTCGGGTCTTGCCTAAAATATGTCCATAATGGGATATCCTTGATCGATGTGATGTCCCTGGGGACGCTCACCCTTGCAGAAACAGTTAATCTTTTCGTCCCTGTGGCCTGCTAATTATATTTTACTTGAAGACATCACTATGATACATACCTCCGATGACACCCGTCAAGCAAGCCAGAAACGGCCATGCCGCGTGACGTAGTAGTGCACCTTAGCGGCGGGCCAGAGGAACTCGTGTATTATCATTGATATTTACGTGCGCCCTCGTGCCCTTTGAAGTCCGCCGACTGGAGATGAGGTCCTGACCGGAAAAAGAGACATTGTTGCTCGCTCGTCAGCGGCGTCTCCCGCCAGGGGGCTTCCTTTCTCTTCCAGCGTGCTGCACACAGTGGGAGTAGCTTTCAGTCAGTGATACACAATAAGAAGTTCCAATCATCGTCCAGATATCACTATAGGGGATTATCCGCAGACTATGGTATCAGTCGACTATGGTGTGCGGCTTTATCCTATAGCTGTTGATAAGACTAGAGTGGATGTTGTGAATATCCTGACAGCGATTTAGGTGTTTTTTTGTGTGTGACAAATTTACTTTGTTATAACCCAACCCTGGGCATAAAAAGGTATTTTACACAGCAGATCAGCTCCTGTTCAACTGAACATGAATGGGCATAATGGAAACGATGCAGTAAGCGTTTAAAATCGCTGTGCAGGAAACTGCAAGAGGACTACATTAGCGTGTTATCTCCTGCACGCAAATTACCACTTAGGAGTCGTATTTCAATGAGCAATGCATCCAGAGGATAAGATAAAATAAGGAAATATTTTACTGTGCAGATTTTATAAAGAATAAATATGGTTGTCCTTTGATGTCGCTGGTGTAACATCGTACGACTTGTATACAGGGGGTTGAATTCTGTACTCACAGGAGTAGAGGCATCCCTTGGAAATGGAGCACTATAAAATGTGAGTGCCTCAGGGTCTGGATGTAGCATGGGAACACTTGGACCTTTGTAATATGACCATTTATTATGTGGTCCCTGATGAAGGCAGACCGCCGAAACAAGTAGGACTACACATGATAAGTGAAGTAAGAAACCGAATGTAACAATGATTGTAAAATTGATAAAAATTGGGAAAACAACACAACGCTTGGGCATTCTTGGTCAATGGCTTCAACAACATCGTTGTTATATGAATGTGATATGTAAATACAGTACAAGTCTGTCGAACTTGATTCTATTTTCGAAATCGATATATAGACTACTTAAATGTCTCAGATCTAACACTATAAAATCAAATCCGGTTATGTATAGCTAAACCTGGGGAAAGACCAAGTTGAAAAGAAGCCACCTTTAACGATACAGTTTTCCGGTTTGGGTTTTTATTTCATAGCGTGAAGTCAGGCAGACGGTAAATACCCATGTGCTTAATTCAGTCTAATCCCCGTTCCCCTGAACACCGCCACCTCCATCACTAAACTACTCATCAGCGTTAAAGCCATGCCCCCAAGCGCAGACTGGTCTAATTCAGCGTTGATCAAGTTATAGCAATATGCTTCCCCTTCTGGGCGGGCAGGACTGTATGAATTAACGTAACATTATTACACCAGAAAAAAACACATGTCGATCGAATCAACTGAATTGTGAATATCAAAATGGAAACCGCCATGTATTTGATTATATACTGAGAAGACAAAGCCCCATGGCAAACATATTGCTTCATCAAACAGTATATCCCACACAGAATATGGACAGATACAGACCACGTATGACATTTGGGACCGTCCCCAAACGACTGACTGGCCCAGGAATCTGTATCCCCGCCAGCAGGGATGATGTAGGTGGAGGGGTAGCCATAGGATGGAGGGACTGAATCCAGACTACCTGATGGACTAACCATCACAGACTGACCCTCATGGACTTCACCCTCATGGACAACCCAATATGCACCCCTCACGAACCCCTCATGAAGTGTCCCTTACTGACTTCTCCACATAGACTGCCCTTCGCAGACTGCCCGTCACAGATGTCTCCTCAATGAGTGGCTGTCACAGACTGACTCTACGGATTGTCTGTCACAGACTGCCCATCACAGACTGCCATCACACACTGCCTATCACAGACTGTCCATTATGGACTGCCACAGGTTGCTCTTCAGTTTCTATGGTCATAAACGGATAGATCAACAAAAGTACCAATTTGTATGAATGACCATCTCCAAAAACCAAAATAGCTTTTCTGTAATCCAAAACTCCACGTCTCCACTTCCCCTAAAAGGGATAAGGCAAGCAAATCACATATTTAGCCATCAGAATCTTTGCCCAAACATAGTATCATCTACAGTGACAGTGACTGATGAATTGATTCAGACTGGTTTTATGAACTGCTCCGTCTCTTATTTTTACATATAAAGCCCAATATACATCTACCGATTCAGGATTGAACGATTAGTTCCCAAATCGTGTGGGAGTCGGTGAACTTGTCCAAGTCGAATTACGTAATACCCCGGCCCGTGTCGGCCACCCAATCAGGGGCCATTCACCAACGTTCCGTCGTCGGCGACTGGATTTATCAACATGTCGATAAACCTTTGGCGACCGATTTAGGAACATCGAGCCACAAAGTTCTTGTCTTCGACAAAAGAACATCTCCAGGAGGGGGTGACACTAATCGTTGGCTGACCCTTGCCTAGCTGTCCTACATCTACCGACTGGGGCCGACTCTGTTAGGATACCTCGCCTGAGACAAATTACCGTTCCTTTGTCGCCGACAAAGGTATATCAATGTTCCGAAATCGGTAGACGTGTATTGAGCTGGCCATGCACCAAAGTAGTAGTATATACAAAAGGGGATCAGTATCAGGGAGATGGGGCACATGTTGTTTGAGTCAGTAACAGGTTTAAAACCATGGCAGCGACTTAATCCATATTCACGTCGAGATGAGAAGTTTAAAAAACAGATTGGATCAGAAATATGATCCTGGACATGTCTCAAAAACATGGCAATTTCACTTTTTTTCCCCTGTTTATTTCAATTTTCAGGTGATGTACACTTTCCCATCACAATACATAGATGAGCTTTTTGTCTGCCACGTTCTTTCCAGTACACGCTACTCATCGTAATCTATCAAATCTTCATAGGAATATACTTTTTTAATCGAGAGTAGTTTTTATACTCAATTCATATGTCAGATACAGATACTTATTTCTTCAATAAACGGGTGTCACGCTTTCGTAGGAATTCTATATGATAATCAATCATTCTAATTACTTTGCATTCATAAGTAGCTTTGAATCGAGACCCAGGCCGCATTAACTCATTGCTCTACATGACTTCCACAGGTGTCCATCCGATTGTTTGCGCGGAGATGAGGACTTGGTGACATTAACTCGGGGAGAGGGGTCTGTAGGCGGAAATTGCCGCTATAAATATGCCGCTGGAGGCGCCCACATCGGCATGCAGGTGCCCGTGCCAGTGAAAAACGCGTGACTGTCTTTCCTCCAGGCCCGCGTCGTATAATGCCAATGACAGGAAGACGTGACCACGTTAGACGATTCACAGCCACGTCCACGGACGGCGCTATTAACGCCCGTGATTGCTTTAATTGAACTAAAATAGTCCCACCACATTAACAATCGTTTAAGGCAGCGCACCATGAAATCAACAATTTGCATTTTTTTGGCCCAGATTTGAATTTATACTTAGAGATGATTCATTTCCCCCATTATAATTGACAATGATGTTGATGGGTTAAATGGTAATTACAGAATGGGGGTGTTGGGGGGGGGGGGGGGGAAACCCCCACTATGCTGTATGACAATAACATGCCGATTGTTACCACTGGTATGAATTCCCGTCTTAATCGCTTGCTTCCCACGTAATCTCCGCGACCCAGAACCAATACCTTCCTCGGCCAGTGACTGTTTTACTTTCTAGGCTCGTGGACACTGGTTGGCTGATAATTGCATGGTAGATGGATCTTGTTTTGTAAAGGTCACATTTCCAGGCTTCTGTTCTTTCCGTACCCACCAAGAGCGCGCTTTTGATGAGTCACGTGGCCTGTATCTGCCATTAGTCTCCTCTCAGACGCTTTTTCAATATTCAAGAAATGTGAAGCAAAGCAGAAGTACATTACTTTGGTTAATACCATAGGTTAGTAGGCACTTGACGGAATAGATTAATAATACTTGCAAGCTACAATGGGCGATTTTTTTACTATTCGAGCTTTTGCTCTCTGAATCCGACCGTCTAATCAGGCTCATCCACCCGTACTGATAATTTCCTAATAAAACAATGCTGTTTTTATTAGGACGTCTATTGGACAAATACTGAAGGCTCAGAGGCAGTGATGAATGTATTGATCCATTGCGACGCTTGGTCCTTGCCAAAGACTGTCTTGCCATTGCACTGAATTGATCATACTTCACCCTATCTTCAGCATCACACTGAACCTAGATTTCAACATATGTACTATAGGTAGTATTTAAATTACGCCGATGTTCCGATTCGTTAAGTATCCTCATTATGACTTGTCGGTAATCAACCTAATCTCAACACCGACCACCCAGCTTGAAGGACACTCTTGTTGTTTTTTTCATATCTTTGTTATCAATGAATTAATCAGCTGTAGTAGCCTAACTGCCACTTTATTGTAGCAAAGATCAGCATTGCATCTAGCTTTTGACAGTAATATCAAAACAGGATGTTCCATAGTAGGCATATGCTATGTTATCGTCTATCCTTATTCGCAACAAAACTTGTTTCTCATCACTGTGCACATCAGCAAAAACGTTTTTAGGAAGACTTTTTATAAAATGAGATTAATCTTTGTGTGGAAGAGTGACTTTGTAACCTGTCGAATACAAATGACGAATACAAAAAAACAACTTGATAGAAATTATGAATTGTATGTGTATTTGGTATCAAATTAAAGCTTCTGATGTCAGCGATGCATTCACCGTGGTATTATGTGTATCTAGGGATACCAAAACCATCTCTCGTCATACTGCCTACACAAGCAGTAGTCCCATGCTACCGCCTGCCTGAATCCCATTTTATGACACTTCAAAAGCCATATTTTCATGGATTGGTGTTTTAGTTGCCTAAGTTACACATGACGTTATCGTGAGCGCACATGGTTAAAAACCATTTATAATGATTGAATAACATACAATAGAACTTTTTCCACAGGCCGGTGTCTCACCTTATCTGCCTGGTTATGCAATGCCTGCAGCTAAACAAACACCTGGCAACATATTCTTTAGCGTTGGATAACTGAGAATAATACGTTTATAATATATTTGTGCGAATTCATCCTGTGAGATGGGCCTCCGCCGTCGACTCTTCGCGAGTCCGAGTGGGCGGTATCATTCTGACAGAAAAGCAGCCCTGTCATCCTACACGTTTATAATATATGTTTGAATTACCTCCAGACAATGATTGCATCGTATTCTATGCTACTCCAGCTGCACATGAATATTGCACCAATTTTACTTCAGATATGATTTAGATAATACAGAAACACCACAGGCAGGCTGCACAATAATTAGCAGACTTTGCCACCATGTGCCGATCTTTATCTATGAAGAAAACCGAGACAATTACCAATTCTAAAGTCTAGACAGACCAGACTCCTTGATACAATGTCTTAGCTTGTTCCAGTTGTTATATCGTTAAAAAAACAATAGTCGTGCAATCACACTCACCGTTCACATTCTAGGTTTGAGTGCTGTGTGTCTTGATGGGCATGAGGCCGGACTCGGCCTTGTTTGTCCGAGCGGTCGCGTAAGTGCACAACGCACCGTCAGCCAGGGCTGAACGGCAACACCTGTATTGCGTTTAATAGGTGACAGTAGCTGTTGTTCAGGTGAGAAAGGAATATTGTCTGGCTACCCGGTGATAGAAGGAACGTGATAACAGTGAACGGGAATGTATCATTCTGTCCATACAAATGTAACGGTTTGTATCTAAAAAAGAATCTTTTTTAGATATGAACAGGAGGCATGGCCTCGTATGAGGACACTGATGTCTAGCACCGTAGAAAACACTGTATGTGAGGTCCTGTCGTCACACCATTCATATTACGATAAGAAGGTGATAGTGCGGTCGTTAGAATAGAGCCGTCAACATGTACTATGCGAAAAATATTGTCGATCTCATACAACATTTTGTCACATCCTTATCTTTGTTTCATGGGCTGTGTAAAGCATCATAAAGCATCATAGAATATGTGATGTAAGATAATGATAACCGCACACAGCTTGTGACGCCAGAAGAGGTGAGCCCTAGATCAAGGGTGAGTTTCTAAGCTCCTCAGTGCTCACCTCCTAGTGCAAATTGTGGTAAACATTATGAAATAAGGCCCTTTTAGTGGTACAGCAGAGGCCGGTATATTTTCATTGATTATTTACTGCATGTACTGGTAATGTCTGCACCAGAAAGTGACGCCTAATAACTACTGCTATAGGGCGTGGCATTAAGTACTTGCCGTCTTCGATTGGGGCCTTTTGATGAGCCTTGTTATGTCCCTCGTCTTCATGCCCAAACCCCATCTCTTGATGTGCCTTTCTATGTGTACACAAACTAGGTATAGGGGCACTTCCTGAATTAAGTTCGCAAATATTCCTTGCTCTGTGTCAGCCTGCGCTGTGTGTCAGCCTGCGGTGAGCAGGTCAATCTGGGTAAAATTCACAGAGTTAATGACTTGAGTGCATGCACTGAGCAGGGATTTAAGATTTTTTGAGTGGTATTATCTTTAGCTAAGACTACCAATCGGATCTGTGTGTCTGTCTGTGTGTCTGTCTGTGTGTCTGTCTGTCTGTGTGTCTGTCTGTGTGTCTGTCTGTGTGTCTGTCTGTGTGTCTGTCTGTCTGTCTGTCTGTCTGTCTGTCTGTCTGTCTGTCTGTCTGTCTGTCTGTCTGTCTGTCTGTCTGTCTGTCTGTCTGTCTGTCTGTCTGTCTGTCTGTCTGTCTGTCTGTCTGTCTGTCTGTCTGTCTGTCTGTCTGTCTGTCTGTCTGTCTGCAGTAGAACCCCGCCTAACGGACACCCCGCGTAAGCAGACACCATTGCTCGGAACGGATCCCTCTATTAGATTTTTATTTTAACCCCGCGTAACCAACCAACGAGTATAGACCCGTTCCTCCAACCTAATCATCAAACCCCCGACCCCCAAGTGTAACGAATATACCAATAGAAAGTTCTCGTTTTTGTGGAACACGCTTAGTTGCTCTCTGGAAGATATTCAGAAAAAAAGATGTGACACAATTTTTTATAAGTTATTATCATTTAACAGAATAACAAATAGTTATAGAATTCGGAACAGTGAACATGAATACCCTTTGACGGCTGGCCACCTTCTCCCAAAATCTTCTAGTAAAAAGTTGCAATGGCAACTTTAGCACCATCTTCGGTCTACGAATGTAAATATTTGTTCCTGTCAACAGATCAAAGAAAGCGTGGGATCAGAATTTGTATGAGTGACTGCGTCCATAACTTCGTTATACGACGAAACGTAACTGTCAGTAACCTCGTAGCGTAACCGGTAAACGGCAAACACTTAACGAACGTAGCCTGGAGCTGATGTCTTATGGCACTGCGGGTGGTGGCAATGTTACATCAGCTGCTTGAAACTACCGTAGGATAAACGCTTAGTAAGCAATACCGTTAGTTGTTTGCTCGACACTAGGATGTCCAATTAACATTTTCGTTCAATGAATAACCGCAGGAACAAGCCATAGAGTATAAAGTGAATGGTAGGGAAAATATTTTTCGGAGAATGTTACAAACAACTTGGTTATAGAAATAGGGAAAAGGAAGGCATAAGATAATTATAGAATCAGGGAAAAGGAAAGGGAAGGTTTGCCATTTACCTCAAGGTATCTCGTGGTAGTATCCTGGCTGTGTGTGCCTCACACAGAGAGGTTCTGTCGTTTAAACCACATTCATTCTGGTTGGTGCCCCGGGTGATTCAACTCCTGTTCGTAATTAGCCAATTACGGATAATGAAGTTTCGAATTAGTTGAAGCCTTTGCAAACCAACTTATTTATATTACTCAATGCGATTTCTTGCGATCTTCTGAGTTAGGTTTATTGAATGCTTCCTAATTTCCCGTTACATATTGAACACTTTTGTAGCAATCATATGCAAGAAACTAGTTGAAATACGAATCATATTGATGTTCCATTGACTGTAGGTGAATAAACAATACATAACTCTCAATTCTTAATTGTCTGGCGCTTCCAGTTTAATGTCAAATACATGCTATCCACACCCTTAAAGGAAATTACCACCCATCTCAATAGTCTTGAAAGGCACTTAAAAAGATAGAATCGCCCTATTCTTAGCACCTTTAATAAGAGGTCTGTGAAAAACGAGGCACAAGACCGTCGGTAAAAGAAACTATTTTGCCATCTAGGCTAACTTCTAGACGGTGGTCGGCTCCAGGGTCTGTTAGTAACCAAGGTAACCGATTTGTGCTGTAGCCTCGCTCATCCCCCAGGGTCTGATCTAAGATAGGGTGAGTTGGTAAATAGTGAATATTGATCGTCACAAAGAGATGGACCAGCTAATACGGGGGAGGATTTTGGACCAAGGCCACTGATATTCACCTCCATTTCGAATCTAATGTATATATATATATATATGTATATATGTGTGTGTGTGTGTGTGTGTATATATATCTATATCGTCCAATTTAGTATGACTTTGAGACCAAGCCATGTGCTTGCTATATTTTTCAAACATATATTATGTAATCCTTAGGCCAAGACAGGAAAACAAGAGACCAGACAGAGTCTACGGACGTCTAGAGCATACCGTAGGTCTAGAGCATACCGTAGACCTTTCTGATACAGAATCCCACAGGGCTATGATAGAATGCTAACTTATGTCTCTTCTAGAAAATCCTATATGAATGAAGAATCACTGACCAAGATCTGAAAAGGTGTAACTGACCTGGTTGCGGACCGGTCACACCAAACTGACACATGGACACCTTCTGAAAGGTGAATTAGCACCCATATGCCAGACATGCCAAACACAATTGAGCATTTAACATCTCATGCTCCATTGTCAGGTAACAAAAAAAACCCAGGAAAATCTCCTGAAGAATACAACATCAATTCGCAGTGCCTTCCACAGCACTGGTAGAAAAGAGCTCATTGAATTCCTAAGAGAATCCAAGATATTTGAACAGGTATAAGTAACCCGTAGCCTGGACATCCAGGCGCACCACCCTATTTAAGGAATAGGGAAAAGAAGAAAAGTTCTTAAGCCATTGTAAAGTCTGGGAAGAGAAATTCTAAACTGACTGGACGTAAAATCAACCAAACCAAACCAAACCAAACCAAACCAAACCAAACACCAAGTGTTAAATGGTGGAGATGATTATTGCCACAGTGCCTGTTTATTGGTCAATGGCTATGGACTAGAGAGAACATCCCAGGGACCTGTTTCACTAGTTTTGTGACATGTCTAGATCATAAGTGGCGTCTAGATGGTGTGTCTGGTTTCATAAGAACTAGACATTAGACTTTGTTTTGTTCGTTCTTGCTTGCACTGTTGGTGCCACTTTTCATGTCTGTCCAACACTTTTGTCACAAAACTAGTGAAACAGGTCCATGACGTGTAGATTTGTCCAATTCTTATGTTTGGGGTCTGTTTTTACCCAAGGGCAGTTACTTGTGTTGTCACGAAACTAGACAACCCCAATGTCTGTATCAGGGTTCGTACAGAGCCTGGAAAACCTGGAAAAGCCTGGAATTATCCTTTTGGGTTTTCCAGGCCTGGAAAAGCCTGGAATTATCAAAGAAAGCCTGGAAAAACCTGGTAGAGCCTGGAGAATTTAGTTTTGCATAAAAACTAGTTTTAGTCTACGAAATTCTGGTCAATATTAGCCTTCCTTAATTACAGCACTTGATTGCCTTTGAAATTTCAGTGACTTGGATTAAATAGTTCCAAACATCCTTTATTTAAACATGTATAACTAATTGCTAATAATATAGCATGGATTTGATTATTTGTCCTCCTATTCAAAAGTGGTAAAGAAAAATAAAATTTTGAAATATCTGTCCCAAAGCAATGAAATTCCACAGGTAGTAAGGAAGATGAAGAAAATTTTAACTGAATTTGGTGAGGAATCCGACATGTCTTTAAAACCAGTGGCCAGATGTGCCTGGAAAAAAATATATTTGAGCCTGGAAAAGCCTGGAAAAAGCCTGGAATTTTATAGGGCCATCTATGTACGAACCCTGCTGTATGGTGTCACAGACATGTCACGAGACTATTGAAACAGGTCCCTGGACAGGTTATTGAGACGAGGTGATATCTGTCCGATCTATAGTGCGGACGTGTTTGAAATTATTATCACATTGAGGACATCTGCAGACGAGACAGAACAGGGGTGATACACGGACATCAAAGACATATCAGGGAGCTGTTTCAAAACCATAGACTTAAACCCACGTTTTGAAACAGCTCCCAGACTACAAAGCTGCTCTGGTCTAAACGTCCGTCTATCAAGAGCTTTACATAAGAAACTACTACTTCTTGTGGTTATCCAGTTCCCATGTCAGAGTGCTTTTAGTACCTCGTTGGCCGACCTAAAGGTGGACGACAAGTCAATCACTTCTTACCTAATATGAGACAGACAATGGTGCCGTGACCAGTCTGGGATCATGAGTGTGATGCAAGACGTGGCGGGAAGCGGACCACATTGATCTGGACCAATCGATAAGTAAATAATATCAAAGTGAAGGGTAATCGTAGAATAAACACGTCTATATTTACCTAAAACCACATTGTAACATCGGTAGTCTTATATCTACTAACTGAACCTGCCACCGAGGCGAAATGTAGATATTAGCATTAACGTCGAGGGAATGGAATAGGTCGGAGAGTGCTGCTGAGTATCTTAGTCAACGCTCCCATGTGGGTCGTCTGTCTTGTAGGAATCTAAATATGACTCGAGTTCCAAATGTCCCGCACGATTAAATGCCAATTTAAGCTGTCACATCTAAAATTGGCTCTGAATCGTGAAATGAAAACTTTTCCATTTCTCGGGTAATGGACAAGATTAGCCATACCTTTTATCAAGTGCTTCCGTTCGCTTGATACTCGCATATACATATATATTCATTTTTGGTACTTCTATTTCGATTTGAAGTGTAGGAGGCAAATAGAATTTGATGACAGTTACAACTGTCTTTCGCTGAGTACCATACGGTTAATAATCGATTAAAAAAGGTTTTAATTGGTGTCTCTTGTGAGTCATGCGATATGTCATGTACGTGAGTCCTCAGCAGGCTGAGTAACACGTAATGACAAAATGATAATGAAACAGAGAAAAACAGAAGTAAATACAAATAACTTAACTGTATTTTGTTTATGTTCTGGCCAGAACACGCCTGTTTGTTAGATGCAAGGGACGTCTACACATTAGTGTTTGGATTATTGCCACACGAGAGGCTTATTCGTAATTAGTGGTTTTAGTCCTAGTGCTTTTTTTTAAAGTGAACTAATTATACTTAGGTTGTTATCATGGGTGATAAAAGGTTTGTTATACGCGACTATAAAAGGACAATAATGCATTTGTTAATTTTAAGGAGATTATTTAGAACGCCCATTATCTACACTTTAAATAGAGATGAAGCAAACATACATATTCACATGTAGTTTAAAAGCCTTCCACGATAATCGCTGTCACACGAGGATACCATCGTAATTCTAGATGCACTATTACCTTCGAACACCAACTATTAATCGGGAACATGCTCCTTAAAATGTCACGTTCGATGCTTCATTACCTGACATGATGTCTGCACGAAAATGCATATCGTGTGGCTATTACCAGCCATTTATGAAAAGTTCTCGCATTACACGCAGCTGGTTGTGCAAGACCCTATTTGGTGGAGATCTGGATGAGAGAAATATGCGAAATAGAATGCATCAGAACCATGGCGTGGGACATTTTAAATAACTTAAAATTAACAGTGCAAGCTAAAGTGGTAACGTGTTACATCACTAAAAGGTAGTAATATGCAGGTAAAATTATAGGTCTCTAGAGGACATTTGACCATACTATGGTTTATTACAAATTGGAGTTTGTCCACAGAGTAAATGTCTTCTGTATGTTATTACAACTTTGAAATCAAGTATTCAGATAACTATTTTAGTTCCTAGTAAGCAAGCTGATGTATTAAAGCTAATATATCATAGCCTCTTTTGTGTTCGAAAAATATTGGTGTGCTTCAGTAAATCTATGGGGAATGGAATGGCATTTCGTGTTCACATTGTCTTAGACATGCGAGAATCAAGCCTTTAAATTCAAGGCATGCGTTATGGTGAAGGTGATGTGGGTAAATTATTCACACTGTAGACATCCCCGATACCTGCCAGATCCATCGTACTATGCGAAATACGCCCAAGTCCTTTTTTTTTCAGCGTAATCGTCTCTGTGGAACCCGACATAACCTTTCTTAGGTTGTTCAGCCCTGGATGAGCCGCATGAACCCATGCAAGCTGACCCACCCTCCTCGGGGCTTCCCGACCACATGTTATCTGTATATGGGTTGCTTGATACTATATATAATAATAGACAGCTACGAGCAGCAATCTCTTGTATAAGATAATCCGTCCACCAGCTTCACCTTATACTAGCAGACAATAGGCTGCCTGACACAATACCAACTAGCAGCGGGTTAGCCCTGTATTAACCGAGTACAAGAGGCTTACCCGTCTATTAGCTAAATATAAGATACTCAGCCCTATGTCAGGTAATTACGAAATTCTCATCCCTGTGTCCCTGTGTTACCAACTAGATGTTTGCCCCCATATTGGCTGACTACGAGGTACTCGTCCCAATACGAGCTCGTGACTAGATGCTTGTTCCTGTATTAGTTGACTGTAGTATTTTTGGCCCTTTATCAGCTAACAACGAGCTGCCCAAGTTAATTTTAGCTCATTTCCAACCGTTTGACCCTATTTTAAGTGACTGCCGCTCAGTTTTATTTGCTGCCTGACCGAACTGCTTGACACTATATTATCCATCTACAAGGTGTTAGGCCCTGACAGAACTGTTTGACGTGACATTAGCTGGCTAGACGTTGCTCAGCCCTATGAGCGAACTACGAGATGTTTGTCCTTATATTAAATACTTGACCCAAAATCAGATTCAACCATATATTAACTATAAGCATCTTGAATTTCCATTAGATGGTTATTTGCTGGTGTAGCCAGTTTCAGCTAACTTGCTGCTCGAGCATATTAGCTGACTACGGACGGCTCGGTCCTATATTAGCTTACTATATTATGCTCAACACCGTGTTACCTATCTGCTATGGTACCTTGGTGAGTTTTGTGATGTTGTAATAGTTGACATCTCGAAACGCCGTGTTTTCTAGAGCGTCACCCGACTGTCCACATGTGTAGTTGTGACGCGTGCCCTGGGACGTATTCAGTTCTGGTAGCATTCTGATAGCACAGAGCCGAAGTGAGAGGGCTTTAAACGACCGGCGTTTTGAGACTAGCGGAAATTAGACTCTAAGACCTGGATCAGCCACCCGAGGAAGTATCAGGCCCTGCATCCTAGATACGTAATAGAACCGACACCCCGACCCCACACCATCCATCACCATTATATATATCATATAACAAAATCATATCAGGCATCTTCATAAATTTTCTAAATTTGTAACATCGCAACCAAACACCAAAATCCTATAATAATTGTTTTTAATGATTTCGCCACTTTAAGGGAGCATCACCAGTTGGTTGGACGTCGCCTTGTTTTCCCTGAAAATCCTATTATAACAAAACACTTAAATGTTTGCAGTTTATCCTATGTATCGTTTCCTGATGTACATGTTTAAAACTTATATCCATTTCTGTTTCGTATATTTCAGGTAAGTACAATGACCTGTCAAGATATGGATAGTGTGTAGGCGGCACGTAAGTGTAATCTACTCTTTTTTCCGCGTAAAAAAAGGGCGCCATCCTTGGCAGTTAAGGTCACCTGTGTACCGGTGTTTACTTATTTATGAACTGCTGGGCATCGGGTTTCAGCAGCACAACAGTGCTGTGAGTAGGAGGGAGCTGCTCGATGCTCGTGCTCGACGGACGACGATTGCCACTTGTCCCGATAAGGCCCAGGCCCATCTGATTGCAGATTACGTTTTGAAAAGAATTGAGAAGTTCTTCATTTGAAATTTCCATTTTATTGATTGTCGTTTGCCCAAACATCTCCAGTCGTGGGTGGGTGGTGGGGATGTTGGAATCGATTGTTTTGGCGACGCGTGGGCTCACTGGGGGTTGTTAGGATATTAGTTGTGATGCCGCGTTATTTCGCCTGATTTTGATCTGATTCCCTCTACCGTTGATAGAAAGTAAGCTTAATCCACAATTCTTTCTCATGCCTGGCAGAGAGGCTCCGCCATTGATAGAATCCATTTGACTGTTACAATATTCCCGATATCTATCGATTAGCTTCCCTCGAGCAACCGTATTTTAAGAGGTTATGAATCGATATTACATGATGTTTTCAAAAGTAAGGATAACAGTTCTCCTGTCGAACCATATTCCTGTTAGGGGCCATCCATAAAGTACGAACGCACTGAGGGAGGGGGGGAGGAGGTCAAACATTTCGGAAAGTTGGCTTATGCTCCTTCTTTGTTCTATTGCGTACAAAATTAGGAGGGGGTGGGGATAAAAAAAAATCAGAAATTCTGCGTACGTACCTATCGATGGCCCCATAAAAGAGAACCTCCAATCGCCTATTGACGATGAGGAGAGCTGACACAACTTCTAGAATCCCGATGATCCTATTTGAGTTGCATGCATAGGACCTGCTCGATAACTCCGCCTGGAGTTAGTTAGATCCATCCTTGTAGAATACAGACCTTGCTCACCTGCAGGAATAAGATATTGATGTATTTATTCGAAAAGGTAAAAAAAAAAACATGAGGAAATGGGCTGGCAGTGTGTCTGGCTGCTTCGCCATATCTCATACAAGTGTTTCTCTCAGTCTTAAGAAGAAGGTGTGGGTGATTGATAGACTCCAGCAGGTGTCAACACTGTCTGGTGCGATGCGATGAAGGCAGGTGCAACTGGTGCCCACCTTACCAGCTAACATAAATAACCTTCTCAATAGAGGAATTCACGTGACGAAAGGTCCATGGTTGGCCCTGAGAATATGGACCTGGTTTCTTTATTTTTACACGATGGCTAGTTGGGGTTACCAATTGAATATTCCTCAGGGAAATGTTGGAGGCTCTTTACATCAATGGAATCATGGGTGAATCATTACATTTACTGAATGAATAGTTAAGTTCTGTGCATCAGTGATATGGAGGATACGATGACCAAAAAAAAGGGAGATCATGTATAACTACTAGTAGTTAATTGGCATATCAATTACAACTATCAATGAAAAAACGTCGATTTCTTTACATTTATCAACTGATTAGCAGGGTTCTGTACGGCCACCTTTCTGGCCGATGGGCCTGACTTTCAAACGTCGTTGATTCCCATCCCTCCTCGCCCTCCTACTTCCATTCCCCTGACCCTTTGCGCGTAATTACACAATATACGGATATGGTATGGGGTGTGTGTTTATGCAGTGTTATACCATTCTGTTAAGTTGACCCGCCAACACCCACAAAAACTGTGTTGCTTTAACCTGTGCCTCTTTGATCACTGAAACGGCTGGCGGGAATGAGGCACCTAGAGCGGGATGATCTATCAGTTCCAGGCCACGAGTTGCTGCCCTACCCGTGCAGCCACGTTAATGGGAGGCCCGAGCTACTCACACATCACTGCCAAACGCGGGGACAGCAGGCTGAGCAGCTCACCAGGCCCGGTCCGGCGATAAAAGCCGTGCCTCCGGTAATGTATAGTGTGGTTAGGAAGGGGAGCCGGTGCCCCGTCTGCTACTGGCGAGACCCCAACTTCCTCCTACATGCCCTCTGGCGGCCTCAGCCTTGTGGAAAGGGTTATAGATCATTTCACCTAGAACCCCCCGATAGGGCACTTTGTACAGGGCAACCCATCCACTCATAATTCGGTTTGGAATCGGGAAAAGGTGCACAAATGAGTTTATAAGAGCTTTGGGAATCGGTCCTACGTCAGAGATTTACCGGATAACGCCAACAGTTAGTGGCTCGATTTGAACCAGGGACGTTTATAACCTCCACGAGAAATATAACCAGTGTCGGACAGAACCAGTCCTGGTCGCAGATAAACATCTATTTATAGTTAAGACACTGAGAGCATCTTCCTCTCTATACCAGGTCCGCCTCTTGACACCGGGCTTTGGTGTTAGCAGCCTAGTGTGGGGCAATCCTATTACATATCTGATATCTAACCAGATACACAATGCACAGAGTAAATTATTTGGTCAAGAAACATTTCTAGGGTAAATATTTTGAATATGATATTGGACTCTACAAAAGTATTAGTATTCTCAAAAGCCATAGTTGGACAACTAAAATGAGAATGATGTAAAGCCGGCTTGCATTTCTTCTCTCCTCAGAGAGTGGTTCGTAAATCGCTCTGAGTAGCTCCCGTCGGCAGCGCCCTCTATGGAGTGTTTACGCGGGTTCCCGCCGGAGGAGATGGTGTGAACACGGCCTGTGATAGTGCCGAGAGTCCCGTAATGTGCGGTGCTTGTAGACAGCGTAAACAGGGCTCAGCGCACGCGCACCTGCCCGACTGGTAGCGTCCAGGACCAGCTCCTCCCACCTTCCTGCACGTGCCCGCTGACAGCCACATATTAAACTTTTAAACACCCGCCGGTGCGCAGACACTCACGTCTCTCCAGAGACTACCTGCCTAGCTAGCTCCTCAAGTACCACCGGGGCATCACTGGGCGGCACAGATTTCTGTTCGATATCAAATGTGCACCAAGACTACGAGTAAAACTCAGCTCATTGCTGGAATTCTCGTATTTATAGGGTAGGGTGCTTCATGAAATTGTTGGAGTGTCGAGGTATTCTTGAGTGATATTAGTAGAGCCTGCGTTGTGACACCTGTGATTCTCTGGTATGTCAGCCTCCGTCAGTTCTACATAGCTAGCAGCTCAGAAAAGCAACCGAGATATCAACAGATATCCGAGATGTGTATTCCACAACCTGAAATGCTGCACCCCTCCCTTTCAGGTCTCTGGTACTCCTTCTGGATTTGATTAAGGGCGCACTTTTTAAATCAATTCGGTTATTCTTTGTGTATTCTAAGTGAATTACCAAATATAAAACACATTTTATGAAAATTCGATTCATTACTGATCATTAATGCTAGGTTTACACCATCACCCCGGCAGTCCCGGCAAAGGAGTTAATGAGAAACCTAACTCGACTTGTAGGTTCTTAGTGGTCGTATCTGGACTTGGATGTGAATCCTAACTGGACCTGACAGGTCTTGGCTGCCGAGAGCTTGCCGGGAAGAACTTCTGACTCAAAAAATCTGCCACGGCAGTCCCGCAGTCCCCCGTGGCGTTTGAGTGTGGTGACTGCCCTAACTGGTCTCAACTGGACTTGGGAGGTCCTAGGTCGTCGGGATTGAGAATCTGAAGTCGACTTGGATTACGGATAGCATTAGGCCTATGGGGACGTAGGTCGTCCTAGGTCGTCAGGATGTTCATTGAACTTCCAACAGTCACAGCAGAGAATAAAATGAATAATAGACATGCTAACCACCGGAGAAGTTGAACAACTGTAAACGGGTGTGAACAGGAAAGTTTTATGAATGATTTCTTTTTTTCAATTTCTTTTATCAAAACCATTCACTTTTGTGATAGATAGTGAATTATGGGAAGGAAATAAAGTATTTCATATCATATATATATATATATATACGTAGGCTTCTCTGTGGAATCCCAACAGATTTGGTCGGGAAGTGCTTTAAATCGGCGTAAGGCCACTTATGTTGACAGGAAACAGTGGTAATAGGGCCTGAGTCGTCAGGCGCGGCAATCTTAACTCGACCTAACTCGTCTTAGGTCTAAAGGATATTTGGGGCCGAGTGGAGAAAAATCAATAAAAATACCATGAAAGTCCTATCTGGTTGGGACTGTCCTAAGTCGACCTATCTTGACGGGAAACTTCCGTAAACCGTCGGGGTGAGATCCTAAGTTGTCTTAAATCGTCTTGGCCATACCCTGTCCATACCCTAGCCGGACGACTTAGGTCGAGTTAGGTCCACCTACGACAGTCTCAACTCAACGTGGTGGGGCTTAAGTCGACGGGATGTAGGGGCCAAGCGGGCAATTACCATAAAAACGGGATAAAAGTCCCCAAGTCGAGTTACGATTCTTTTGTCGGGACTGCCGGGGTGATAGTGTAAACCTAGTATTATATCAGGAAAAATCATGGTATGTATAGATATTTCAAATCGAATCCATATGAAGACATTTTCACCACACAGCTATTTTTCATGGGAAATAGACATGGTAAAAATAGAATAGATTGCTCTACACACTCAGCCGTAATTGGTCTGACTATACGTGGGAAGAAGAAGCAGTAGAAAGGCAGGACGTCATTCTCTGTGTTTCTGCACCAATCAGAAGAGATACATCATAATGCTTTATCCCCAGAATTACCACTGTGTGCGTCATCGGAGCGTTTTGAATCGATATCAGAATGTAATAGTGGCATTAAACTGCCAATAGTGGACATCAAGTGGGAGCATCGCTTTTAAAAAAGAAGAGTCAATTTGTGCCTTGTGGAAGTAGGCAGATATAATTCCCAACCATTGGAGCAATGCAATGTAGCTAAGTAACGCTTTCCCACCAGAAGCTTGGTGGTGGCTGTTCCCTACTAAGGGGGACGGAGAATCTGCATGGAGAGTGTTGGGCACAGTCTAGCAGCCCGTCACTTCTCTAATCTATCCTGATTTAGACGCCCGGACAGAGAACTATCATTATCTGCAACTGGATCTTTCATGTCATCATCTGGGAGAGGGGATCGGCGCGCGCACACGGATATGGCAGTGTACGCCGCCTGTTACCATAGGAACCTGAGGCGCAAACCGGATGGAAAGTGACACGTCAATGACGTGGCGGACGGTGACGTAGGCCGTTGTCGTCCTCCACGCTATTCGTGACGCGTCGCGTGCAGTAGAAATACGACAAGTAATTTACTAGCAATTCTCACGGCATGACCAGAGCTGGCCTGGCTTTGGCTAATTTTACAGTCTCTCTGTAAGCTTTAAAGTTAGGTTTGCATGTATTAGTTAGAGTAAAACGTACCATCTATAGCATAAGCTAGATATTCTTTAACACAAAGCCAATATCAACAATAAAGGTCATACTATATAGAGGTCTATTCTATAAGAAGGGTATGAAGGCAATGTGGTATGATAGAAGTCACGTGTTGGATAATTTTGCTACTCTCCCACGTTTGTGATAGCATATCACAATACTGAAACATCTGCACTATAAAAGTCTGTGGTTGTACTTTGCCAATACCTCTATTCTTAGGATAGATCCACGGTACCTAATATTTCATGGTAATAAAATACGTATCATTGGTGGAGAACCCAGGGTACGTTTCGGTAATAGCTCACCATTGTATTCAATATGCTGAGAACATTAGATACTCATTGACTTTCACAGTTTCAGGTATGTTAATGTAGCATGAGTAAATGTAGCTGTAAATGTCGCTAACTAATGTCTCGGCACGTTAGAACCATGATTTCACGTCACTACTTATCCCCAAAATGTGTAAATATGGAAGTCATCTACTGCATTTTCTAGTTTTAACTCAGATGTACGGACAGGACCTGAGTACATGCAAATGCCTTCTTAACCATTTATGGAGGCATGAAGCTGGAGGCAGTTATGATTACGTGGCTGTAATCTTGAATTATAGGTTTTAAGCATTATGTGCCCGTCCTCTACCGGGACAAACTGCCACTAGCGCCTGTCCTTACGGGAGAAGCACGATGGCAGACACTCGTCCTTAAAGGGTTAGGGCAGAGAAATGTGTCGACTTGAACAAAATGCACCTAGTTAGCTGGTACAGGTAGTTATGTCGCATTTACACAGATAGCAGCCATAACAGTGTTCCTAAATTTATCTTCCTGGTCCCAGGGATGCGCTCATGGAAGACGGAAATGCGCCATTGCCATAGATTACCGGTACACCGATTAGGCTGAGAATGTGCGGGGTTTTAGCTTTGAATTGTTGGTGCTTACAGCGGAGAACGGTCCAGGCGGCCCGCGTAGATAATGTTAGAACGAGCGCTGTGTCACATAGCAGGGAAACTAACTATACATCAATGTTTTAGTGTTGTTGATCCAGAACTAATTGACCGCAATGAGCTGCAGAATGTCTTCATTACATTCAGTAATAGCTCAAATGAACGGTATCAACTACTCTATCGACGCGTTGATTGAGAAATGATATGAGGAAAATATGTAACACTTAATATTGAGTTAAAGTCCTCACTGCGATAAGTAAAGTGCTGACGGCAGATATTGAGATAAAGAGTATCACTTCTGACCTCTATCTTTTATTATCCACCGAATACAAAGTGCCCATAGAAAACACATAGGCAGCGTGTATGGACATACCCTGCGCATACGGATATGTTGTATGCTCCGGGTGGCGCATACGGGAAAATAGTGCGTATGGAAAAATAGTGCGTGACTAAAATGAACTAGTATCGACATGTTACTTGTGCAGAAAACGTGGATAATAAATACAATATAGACTGGTTTCAGATAAAAGCGTTTGTATGCTCCTCGGAGTTGACTCTACGCAATATCCTCGCATGTGCTCGGATATTACTGCGCGTCAACTCCTCGGAGCATACGCCCGCTTGTATCTGAAACCAGTCAATATTGTCTATGTATTCCCTCCCTTACACGCCCCATTGGTAAGGGTAGATAACGGGAGAGGTGTTACCGGGTCCGCCTCTATGTCACGTCGACTTTCCTTCAGGGAGATTCAGGGGCGGCTGTGTGTTTGTCAGACGTTACTCCAGATGAAATCGCCGCCTTCTTTAAAAGTCACACTCCGTGGACATGTCTGAGGAGCAGCTCGTTAAATGCTCTCTGGATTTCGAGCAGCTCGCGCCTGTCTAGATTAAAGATGGCGGTGTGAGATCTCGAGGCAAATACCACTAGCACGTCCCTGTGAGTGATACCCGGCGTGGGTTAAGAAGACCGTAATGACGAGCCCTGTCAGATGTTGCTGCACTTCCCTGACGCAGGCGTCCTCTTGAAAGACCCCTTCAAAGACTGACGACGCCTGGGCAGACAAAAGTTGGACAGATTCTGCTCCCGCTAAGTTTCTCGGAATCGCAAGAATTTGTATGCTTGGCTGGAACCATGTTTCATACAAGGCACATGATTTCTGTCCCCGGCTACGTATTATTTGTGCCAAGCAGTCAGGATATAGATATCATATATTTCTGCTTCTGGATTGCTATCTTTAGAATATTGTACAAGAAATAAGGTCCTGGTTGGTAATTTAGTTTTCGTATGAGATAGAAAGGAACAAACCTCATTTGATGTGAGAACACATAGAACTTCAAATAAGGGGGAGGGAACTACATGCAAAGCAAAATGGAAGGCGAACTATTTGATTCCTGGAAGTGGTTCACTTGACTGTGTCGTGCTTACATTATTGACTCTCCTGCATTGCTTCTTGAAAAACAAAGTCACGCAAACGCAGATCCACGTGGCGTGGCTGCTCGGAGCAGCACTCGTGTGTCTTGGGTTCATGTCATCGCATACCATATAACTTTGCTACATTCACCTACAGAGACCGTTATGTCACATGCTATGAACCTGGTCACGATGCCACTCCACTTGTATTTGCATACTGGTCTGTGCCCTTCAGGTCCCTTGTATAACTTTACTATACTTAGCTACACTTCCACCACAGCAGTGGGTCAGTATACATGTTTACGAATAGTGAGTTGAGAATGTTGCAGACTCTTCAGTCATACAGAAATCAACACATCCCATGTCCCGTTAGAATAAATGCCATTTATATAAGTTGTAATCCTTCATATATCTCCCCAAGAAATGTTTTCTCTCATGCCAAGCGTACTTGCATTGCAAAGCATTATTAGCCTCGTTTCTAAACCAATCGCTGCGTCTGACTGGTAGATGAGGCATGGCATCATTTCACATGCAACCCCTTTTTAAAGATTTTCACTCACATGCTTTTCAGCTGTACTTTCACATTTCGAAAGGCACCAATTATCAATACATTGAGTTATATGCAGGACATCTTAGTTTCTATCACTTCTCGCCTTTCTTAGATAGATTTTCAAGGACATCAAGCAGCAGACTCTCCCTGCCTCCTCCTCGACGTCTGAGTTTGAAGTCCGTTAGGGCTAGCATGCAAAGTTACCAACTGCGTCAACCTTTCAGAAAGAGGAATTCATCAAAAATTAATACATCGTTAGTTATATTAAAATACATGTATAGAGAATTCTGCAGCTTAAGGTAAAATATCCTACCGTGAAATAGTATGGAGATTATGAAAAGTATATATCTAATGACTGCACAGAGAATAAACAACATTTTAAAATAGAGGGAACCTAAGATAAAATGACCGCAGAAATTGGCCTTTGTCAGTCGTAGAAAATCAGTTCGTATGTGTCAGTTTACACCTGCCAGTTGACTCCAGAGTTTGCTCGTCAAGTAGAGTGGCTTGTTATATAACTAACCGTGATTAAAATCGTCTGAGAATTCCACTTACTCGAGTGTCTAACCATGAAGAATTTGATGATAGTACAATGTACCTGGAAGAAAACCCATGCCTCAACCTCTGTTACCTTACCTGCTGTCTGCACAGCACGTCGTCGGCATACTTCTTCCAGCCGATTCCCTCGGGACGGAATAAGTATGAAAGGTTAATGAGGTCCATGACTCATAATTAGTCGTGACTGTGGTGTAGTCTCCGTCCTGGGGATCCATAATGCACTACCGTTGTGGGCGTACTGTATAGAATCCCTTGAGAAGCAGTGTGGAGAACGTAAACCTGATACAGGCATCGGCTTTGTAACGCTTTAAGAGCTTTGTGGTCACCTTTCGTCCTTTGAAACCAACTACGAATAGAAAGTCATAGTATCCACATGTACAGCCACATTCCTGGTCGTAGTTCCCTGTGAGATGATCACATTAGGATTTCTTTTTGATTTTTTAAGGAATATTGCCAATGATAACATACATGTTTCTGATTAAATTTCCCTCCTTATTTCAATATTTCATGAGAATTAACTAGGGCCATCTAAATACTTCATGATCAACCAGATGGCCTTTTCCTTTTTATTGATTACATATATCTGTTAGGGTTAAGTTCACTTCGCCATAGTATAGGTATTCGGTTTTATTCTGTACAATTGGATCGCAATACACACATTACTTATATCAGTATAGGTCATGTTTATAGACATTAGAGGAACTATTATGTGTTGGACGATGATCCGCTCTATGATAAATATTTAATTGCACATGCACTTCATGGAGGAGGAGGACAGCCTCCAGATAATACCTTAACGATAGATAACGCTTTTGGCTGCGTTTGATGTGCCTTTTGTTATGGAAACTGGCCAACTGCAGGTTTTTTACAATATCATATTTCACATTGTATTAATAATAAACCTTTGCATATAGTTCTTTTTCTTGAGAAAACGCTGGTGAAGCCATCATATGCATACAATAAGCTTAGAATATCAAGAGACGTCACGAGTTTGAGTCTGAGTTTATTTATGCCACGCATTTTATTGGCTCCGTAATTTCACGAGTCGAAGACGAGTGACATTACGGAGCCAACAAAATGCGTGGCATAAATGAGCTCAAACTCGAACGAGTGGCGTCTAGATTTTATCCTAACCCGTTTCCATATTTTTCCAGTATCAGAAATTAGTGGCATAAACAACACTTTATGTCACGCCCGTGAAATAAGAAATCCCATGTTAAGCATATGACGTTTTTTATTAGGGGTAGGATAATGAATATTGCTTGAACACCCATAAATATTTCGTTATCGTAAATTTTGTGTGTCATACCTAACAGCTTGCATACTGTGCATGACACAAACACTAGCATATCCTGACACATGACCACTACCTTCCTGTATGCTGAAGCGGTATATGGTGGGCCTTTACATCAGACCGGTGTGTGGGTGGACTGCAGTACCATCGGGGTCGTCCTCCTGGGACTTTATTATCAGACAACACAGGGACATGTCCACTATAGGCGACACACAGGAGGAGAAAAACAACTGCGACAGGTGACCACACGTGCATGCTGTCCCTTTCTCCGCACTCCGTGAGGCTTTGGTCAGATCAAACAGAAGGGGGTTGGAAACAGATAGGTGTCTGTCATTTGAGTTGGCACAAGGGCATTTCTAATAATAGCCATTTTTTGTTTTTAAGGTCAGACGAAGGCCATCTGAAAATACAAATGCCTATGTATGGAATATCAGACACAGACACATATCATATGACTATATCTTAGATGTGTTTATTCATTTCTGTGTGAAAATAGGTACAGTTCTGTCAATGAATGATATATATATATATATATATATATATATATATATATATATATATATATATATATATATATATATATATATATAATATATATATATATACTGGTAGCTGTTCTAAGAGGGTGGAGAACAGAGCGATACAAACCGTTAATATGAAGAGGATTGATAATGAATGGGGCCAATAATAGGTACACTATAACTATATCTGTATTATGGTCTGCTCTCAATGTATTACGTTAATAAATTCTCTATCTCGTATATATATGTCTAGTGTGTAGGTGATGGAGAGTAAACTGAGTCTTTATCTTGCTATCCTTTAAAACGAGAGGCAATAAACAACTCCTACCTACACCCACCGTCCATCCACCACATCGACCACGATGGCCTTCCAGTGATCATACATGAGCTTTAAGAGGTCATCGGTCACAGGGCGCCAGACTAACGCGCATCACGTTAATGCACGTCAAGATGGCAGCCACCCACGTCATCCCCTATGGGTGATAGTAGTGAATGGAGTACGTAACTCGCGAGCGGTTAACTGAAGGGTCATGATAGATAAGTATTGGTCGATCACTAGAGATGTTTGGGTATTGCCATACGAGTGTGCCTATGAAATTGATATTTGTACACTCCATTCATCAGATATGACATTATATTGATTGTCGATTTCATAAACATTGGCAGGTCGCATTTAAATCCTTTTTGGCTTGTAGTAATCCAGGTTCTAAATAATACTGGCAAATTTTCTCTGAGACTGACGATAAAATTGATTAAAAGTGGTCCATATTGTGTCTGGTATGCAGACCAATTTTGCCCTCACAGTATATTGTACCTGACAGGTTCCAGATTTTACTAAGCACTATGCATGAAATTATATAAAGGGTCGTGATAAGTTATAAAATATTTGAAGCCTAATACCCCGTGAAGGACGACTATGTACTCTTCCACAAGCTTGTTGTTAACCATACTACTTTGACAACCAATACCGATGTGGTCACTACTATATTATCTGTTTAGTAATTGAAGTTGAAATTATTGTACCTCTTGTGACTGAAAGATACGCTCAGAAAGCCTATGCCTATGTATCCCTCAGGATAAATAAAGTTTTAAAATATATATATATATTTCCGCTAAAAAAATCATGAATCATGTTTTTTCTGTTCTCTGCTCTGTAGGACCTGTATGTTTTGTATTAATAGTTAAGTATGTTTTGTATTAATAGTTGTTCCAGGAGTTTATTGGATTTTTCTTTATATTTAACTGAGGCTAGTTTCGAAAGTACAGTGACATTTCCACCTCCCACCCCTGTAAATGTGCAATACAACAGAGAAACCGGCATCGTTAACTATTAAGATAAGAGTGCTCATGTCAGAAAGGGTAAGAAAATTAAGCTTATCCTTTATAGCTCAGATCAGTGGAACATCCCTGATAGACTGGTGGTTGTTTGTAGCGGGACCATATCATAGATATCTGACTTGAGATGGGATCATGTCATCTGGAGTAGTCGCTCTGCTGTTGAGATACATGTATGCGATGGATCGGAGCATGTCGCCGGGATCTAGGTTATCAACAGTCGTGTCGATCTCTGATAAGGCACTTCGGACCGGGCAGGCCTGGCCATGGTATTCACGAGCTGGCCCTGTGATAAATACACATGTTTTACATGGCGACGTGCCGACATTGTTTCGCCAACTTCACAGCATTTTGCGCGGGATGACCACACATGGGGGTATTCGTCCAGGTTTGGAACACCTGGCGCATTGGCGCAGGACTTAGTTTGTAGGGGCCCGTTTAATGATCTAGGATGGTATATGTCGACCCTTTTTTATGCTATAGAGACCCAGGAGAGATGTAGGTCAACACTTATGGACAACCTTATAGACGGGAAATACTGTCTTAGTGAACAGTCTTGAATATTATTAAACGATAACCCTTGTATGAGTTACAGAAAACGGTTTTCTTGTACGACCCTAGATTATCAAACCGGCCCCAGATTTGCCAGTTCTCAGGCTGTTTCTTTTCTGAGTTCTGCAAATATCCATTTATTTTTATAAATGTCATGATGCATAGTTTTTTATATTAAATACTTTGTAGCTAACAAATGCCTATAATCTTACAATCGGTCCACGTGTGGCAGACTGGCCTTGGCCTTCAGACCTATCAGTCCCTACACCCTTCCCTGCATGTGTATGCCCCAGGGGTCTGCAGCCGCCGGCATCAGCCCGGTTGTGTATTGAAACTGTCGTAGGGTTTTACAGCAGAGCGGTCGGGGACCTCCAGACAGATTCTTTGCTATGGTATGAAACAAAACCACTGTAAGGAGTATCTCGGCGAGCTCTGTCAAACTGGATCTACTGAGGCGTAAACACAGTTATTATTCTTAATCATACTTCCAAAAATGAGTTTGATATGAAATGAATCGACCGTTATAAATGCTCGATATTAAACAATTTAGTTGTTTGATAATCATCGTATATCGTGAGCGATAATATATGACTGTCTATACATGTCATTTTTTTGCAAGGAATGCACAATAGTAATGTCACAGAATACAGCGAACTAAGACGATGAGGTGCATTCTCTATTCAATCCTCGACGTGGCAGTTTGTTATTTTTGTTGGAAACTAAAGGCTAACTCACAAACACCCGGGTAATACCCGGAGATGGGGCTGTGCCATCGGCGATCATTACTCCACAAGAATAGATCAGGAAGCAGTCTAGACGTGATACGTAATCTGCGAATCAATACAGCTACTTATTAAATCAAAGTGGCTATTAGATGGAAGAAGAAGGCCAGCTTTACATCCCTTGAGGAAATCAGCACTATCCTTAAAGTGGAATTACTGTCTTTCTACAGGAACTCTCTTTATGCAACTTATTGAAGTTTCAGTGGCCACCAGCATGGCCTCAGTCCATTGATTATCAGCAGAATATAGGTTTTCCCCTATGATCGTTCTTAAAGAGGCCGCTCGCAGATGTTCCGGTGAGGAACAATCCAAAATAAAGACGATGACGCCAGGAATACATTTATTGATATTCCAGTGACAAATTATTGTTTTTATTCATTTCGCCATTGAAGGTTGAATGCCAGAACTCTTGGCCTGATTGTAATTTGAATGAGCAAGTCCTATGTGACAGATTTGGTGTAAGGAACATTCCACGGTTTCTAGTTTATTTTCAAATGAAAAGAAAACAACACTAAAACAATATGACGGCCCTGCCAAAATGGTCGTCATCTTATGATTCAATGAAATCCAGTGACTGGACACAACTACCCGTCCAAAGAATGAAGAACATTATACATACATCCGTGTAGAATCCCGAATTGGAAAGCGTTGCCCATTTACTACTAGTGAACGTAGACAAACGCAATTGCGCTGAGTCTTCTTCCTGTCATTCAATGAATAACACTCGGTATAGGATGATTTGTTGTAACATGGGCGGTGTAATTGTCGATATAGAATATAAACAGTTCGTAATTGAATGTTACTATTTCGTTAATCAATCGGTTACTGTAGCTTAGTATTGCCGGTGATATCAGGCGGATGTCCCGTCTTTTGAGGACTAGGCTAAAGCAGTTTGTATATAGAACTGCATCGAGAATCGTATTTATACACAATACTCCACGAGTTTGGATAGGCCCAAATTAGATTGTCATCGAGGTGAAGCTGAGTAACGATTAAGGCACAACCAAACGAGTGGAGTCTTGTTTATTTTACGATTCAAGTGAGATTCTGTATTTATCTCACTCCTTTCTATGACATTACATATCATTGAAATTTCAGAATGATTAGAATATACTTAGCAAATTCATATGAAGTCATCTCAAATTTACTACGCCACGACCGTGGCGTAGTATTGTCACTTTACGGGGGTGATTGTTGAGGGTTTTTTCTAATGTTATTCCTATGGCTAAACTTGTACCAGGGGTGAGATAAAGATTAGTACCATCTTTTAGTCGTCTTGGCTTTATAAGAAGAAACACATAATGTAGTAGATGTTTAGACCTCTAAAGATTAAGTAATGTCGAACTTGATAATTGTATGTTGTAAATAGTTTTCCTCAGTCAACAACCTCCAGAGCTTTGAATACCCAAAATCCTGTATGTGCGACCACCGATTCAAAGTGAGCCAATTGAGGGAAGTAGTTTCACGTGCGGAAATCGGGAATCAAACGTGGACGCTTCTACTACTATGTGCAATGCAGCTGAGTAACTCCCCCTGTGTGATATTGTCACCTGACTGGTCAAATTGCTCGGCTGGATGTAAGTTGAACCTCTCCTCTAGCTGGACTCAGATTGCATGACCTATTGTCGACACTGGCCGTGGTATTCGCCCGTTGATATGCGATCTAGCGTGCAGCTCCCGGGCATTCCGCCAGCCATGTGATTGCATTCCTGTATCTCTTCCTGTTTTGCAGAGATTCCGGTATGTTGAATGATATGAACGTCATACTTGTGAGCTTTTGAAATTTTGAAATTCATTTTTATTTCCACTTTTAAGATAGTTACAAATTACCATCAAAGTGATGCTCTTCCCTGTATCTTTCATTCTCTCATATACATTGTATAATTTATTAGTACAGAAAAAAAGAAGACAAAGACATCAGCAATGAAATAGTTATGTACTTCAAAACAAAAATAATAAATGTATACATCTCTTGATTATCATAGAAATATTTTCATTGGACTAAAATCTTCAAATATATCCTTTGATTGGCATGCCATAAAATCAATCAGGACACTATACTATATTCTATTCGCTAGAATCCTTTTTGAAGGGTAGTCAGAAAATGTCCTATACTCGTCCACTTCTTTATTATACTAAGGCAAATACCTCGGGAAATTAAGCAGACGTGGAATAGATATATGACTTTGCCGTTGTCAGCTCCATCTTGTCAAGACCGCTTCAGGGGATATGCAGCCTCACACTTTGTATGCAGTGCTCGACAGCAGCGGACACTTTGTCTGTATCAAATATCGCAGGGCATATTGATTTAACGCTAACATTAGAGCAGTGGTCATATTCTATATTGAAATGCAGAGAAAGTTTGAAGTCAACAATAAGATACTATTACTTTCTGATCTGACATCGGGGTGAGAAACAACTTATGTGTTCCTTGAGGTAAATCCAGAAAGATATTGACAAAACGTATAAATTTTATAATCATTTTACCGGATGATAACTACGCAGTTTCTCCTGTCAAATTTTCTTCTTGAACGCAGAACGTCCTATATCATCTTCACCGTCTAATGTGTTTATCATAAGTAAGATCCGCGAGGAACTTTGCGAACCCTAACGCACCAAAGGAGGGCAACTTGAGGGATGTGGGGGGAAGCTGGATAATAGTATTAGATTGGTTTGCACTTAGGAATCTGTCATATTTATTGACCAGAAAAGCTCTGACTATTACATTACTCAGTAAATGGCCAGTCATCTCTCGGTACAGTCTGAAACAATTTGTTCTCAGTATGTAGGCAGCAGAAACTGAGTAAGACTGGATTCTAGACTATTCAATAAAGAATTGAAGAGAGCTTTCTCAACGCCACTAAGATATCCCATCTAAGTAACCACAGTGGTCCTTTGTGTCCTTCATTTCTCATTAAGTCTAAGATCCTTTTGGTGTTCGATGAAGGGAACTCCCATCGCTCGCCAAAAAACAGATCAACGAAAAGGGGAAGTGGAGGCAAGTTGACGCTCCCCATTCTGATGAGGTCGTCTTTTTAGCGGCGTCTTGTTTACGAGTGTGGGATGCCGGTAACACACACTTCATCCTAACAGGAAGTAACGTCAGAGACCGGAAATGGAATGACCGAGCGAGGGTAGATGCACAACAAAAGTAATCATTGAAGAAGATGATTGAAGGTTGTAGGAACGATCAGTTTTCACAACCTTGGAACCGTCTTCTGTATAGCTGATTCTAAATGAATTTCAAGCCTTTTTTCTACCTTACGCCCCAGGGCTACTCCGTATTGTATTAAGCCGTGATTCCTCGAGTTCTTTCTCAAGGAGGTCATTTAGAGTGAATTCTTGTGAAATATTTTGCCAGAACATCTATGTTTCTCTTCCCTGTGACATATACTGTCGTCTGCCATGTATTGCTCTTTTATGACGATCCTGTCATTTTGAAATGTAAAATAGAATAAATATATAAAATAAAGTAGTATTGCGTGTTGGAATTTTGCCCGTTGATTACAGGGTTCATGATGTCGGCGGCGTAGTTCCTATAGTCTTAATGAAAATGTTTAGACTACAATACTTTATCATCTAGGAATATACTTCTGATGGTAAACATGTTGGTTTTCGCATTTAGACTAAGATTTTCCTCGACACACAAGTGATTCTAGTTCAAAGGCGTAGCAAGTCGGCATGATGTGGTACATCATATCCCCAGCCACAACCACAAACTGAGATGAATGTGCTTCATATGGGTCGTATATCTTCGGACCTCCCAGCAACTCTTCCCCTAAATTATTTGCAAGTGGCAACACACCTGTGGGCATCTGGCCCGTGTAGGTGGATTTTTTTAATCATAGCAGGTTGTGTAGTTCATGTTGTCGTCGCATGGTGATAGGATCGCGTACAGCGCCATGGAAACAGCCGGGATTGGCTGTGCGCAGTGACATCAGGGATAGGCTTGCATTTCTCGCATTTCGGTGCACCGATAGCATACCAATGTGAAGCCGATGGAAACCAACGCATCGTATGTACGAAATTACTACCGGAAACAAATTATGAGGGCACTTATCACTTGCACAATGTACCTGCAACATATTCTCCACTAAAGATAGTAGGTTGAGCATTACAACCATCTCTGAGATCATCCAGATGTTCTATATGAAATGGATTTCTTTCCGGGTCGTTTATTAGAATAAATGCTGGCATAGTTATTACAATATTATTAGGTTGTCTCCTTAAAAATGAAATTCATATCATTAAGTCTCAAGGCTTTTACCTCTGATATATCGTTTAGATTGTAATTTGGAGTGTAACTAGCTTCTGGATATAAGTAGAGACTTAGGGAAAAGGCAATGAACAATGATATTGAAAAACTGAGTCATGTCCATACGGGAATTAGAGGAGATGAAACATAGCTGACACTGCAATCATATACAGAAGCAGACCCTTTACAATAATGTGCAATATGTATACATGTGCCTCTTTTCTAAGCCTTAGGGTGACAGGACCGGGAACTCACGAAGATTGTAATTGTTGAACAGGCTTTTGGATCAAAAATGATAGGAAGATTCTCAACTAGGGATTAATGTGCCATTCTAGTCCTTTCCTTTATTTTCATTGTTGAATCCCGTGAATTACATGTTTGAAGCAGCCAGCCGTTTGACAAGGGATGGGGATGAGAGTGAATAATCCAAGCCAGTAGAACGGCACGTCAATCTGAAACGATACGCTATGCCGTCGGAGAAGGAAAAAAAAGGTGCGGTATGATTGGTTGTACACAAGGGTCAGTGCGTCCGCTGTCCATGCTGGTCGTGGATATAGTCAGGGTCGCGCGATAAGGTGTCTCAGGGAGACTGTCAGGTACGCTGCGGCTTGATTAAATTGCTGACGTTGCTCGTACTGTCGTCTCGGTCCCTCAGCTGCCCTTTCTTTCGCTGCCGCCCTTGTAGGGTCGCGTTTCCCCGTCCGATACCTCTCCTCGACTGACTGCCCGTTATGGCTAACGCGCCGCCGGCTCCGCGTCTCAGCCCTCTCCATTGGGCGTGCGATGATGTTGCCATAGGAACGAGTAGTGACAACATTGGCCGCTAACTCACGTGCTCCAGGTGATGGCGTGCACACGCTATTCCACCAACACACACGATGTAGCAAGATTTGGCCCGATTTGGTTGTCTTGCTAGATCGGGCTAGGATTGAATCATCACGTGCCTGTTTGTCGCGATGTGTCTGGAGGTGTCGCGGTGGTGGAGCACCAAAATATACATCCGACACCACTCGCCAACGTTTTGAGACAAGTGAGGTACGACACATTGCGACACAGTAAGACACTACAAGACATACCAAGATATACCACGGCAAATCCATCCTGTTGGTGGAATCGGCCCTTAATGCTTTATCGTTATAGCAGGACCTATATCTGGTCTTCCAAGTCCGTGATTATAGTTAGGAAAACGAGGCACATTCACTTTTAATCACAACCGATGCTACCTTATATAAAAATGATTCTTTATCATTATAGGTGCTGCTCTAACGTGTCAGTGATCAAATGTAGCAGAAGGCAGCATATGCGTAGATTGGTTAGGAAGGAGAGTGCGCCATTGTGCACATTATGAGAAACCTGTACACATTATCCCCTTTAAAACTGCAATGTCAGCAGTTTCGAACAGTTGCGTTTATGCACATAATTGATCCAAAAGCAAATACTATTGAAATAGTGCATGGGTATACGTAGAAATGGGAAATTGTGTACATAGAAGAGAGGAAACTGAGATATCAATATCAGGCTGCAGATCGCTATCATTGGCCGCACTTTAAGAATTCTCCTTTGTATGCGCATCACTGAGGGTTTAATGGTGCCCAGAAGGGATTTATTCAAATGTAAAGAAATTAAGACTTTTAGTAGAAACTGATGCAGGAAAACCCCGCTTAATGGTACACCCTCCGTTCCGGGCAAATTGTTCCCTTACGCGGGGTGCTCCCTTAACCTGGGTTTTCAGTCTGTGAATGGTTAGATTATGTAGAATATTATTAAGTAGTATATAATATCTATACAGGTGATACTATGGTGTAGAGTAACTGTTATAATCACACAGACACCCCACAGATGCCTACATGACGCCTACGAGGGCCTTTTGAGGCCGTTGCCTAGTGTCTGATTGTTTCGAACCAGTCTATCCGCCACACATACACACTATAAACAATCAAGATAATCTGGAGTGTTGTCCCCACACCTCCCCCTTATCTGATAAGGTCTCCCTTCAAAATAACTATCCTTTTACGCGGGGTGTCCCCTGACGCGGTGTGTCCCGGAAGCGGGGTTTTACTGTACTTAAAAACTGCAAAAGCTGAATAGCTATATAGAAGTCGCCATTTTATAAAGGTACCATGTACTAATATAAATCAAATGCTGACATCAATTTTACCTGAATTAGAAGAAAAATACATAATAACCAGAATCAATACTAATAAACCTAACATGAAACAACAGGTGGTGAACATGGTTAGAACGTGATATAGATAGATAAAGAACAAGCATCAGATTGTGACATCTAATAGACGTTCATTCGATGTATATCCAATTCTTTGCTTGTGATCATCAACCCAACGATTTTATATATGAGCGATTGATTTGTTTCCGTAAGATGCCAGAGAATACCGAGTCGACTGCTGGTTACTGATTGGTCGGATCAAGAGTGAGTGTTGTAAATGATATATAGACAATGATTTTCCAATACTAAAGGATATAATACGAGGAATTGAAATTTATATTCATATGGTAATTTTTATTCAGAAAATGAGGCACATGTACTCCGCGAAAGGTGCCTCTACGGAGAGTTAACATGAATTGTTCTCTGCATAGAAACAACATGGCAACCACGTATTGGTAAGATAGATATGAAAGTTGTCGTCAGGATATTGGTTTTCTAGTTCTTCTGTTATGGTGAATTACCTCAGTAAATCAGGGATGTAAACTGATGTTTTCCCTCTCGAAATTCTCATCAGGCTCCATATTGCTGGATGAAACTGTCAGAAAGCAGGGTCTAGTTACATATTTATTGGTTACTAAAATGTTTTGATATTTAAGTAGCTGATCTCAATCCTCGCTTATAGATTAAGAACATTTTTTTAAACAATTGTTTATACTGGCGGTACTACCCGTTTTACATTATATTCCATAACATTTTCATTTATTGTAGTCATAGGAACAACACACATATACAAAGTAGCTAGTAATGTAGAAGAACGAAAAACCATGAGGCAGTTAAGTTGATTTGAAGGCATTTTATTATTAACCGACGTTTCGGATAAGGTTGTCCTTTATGAAGGTTAGCAATCTTTGTGAGAATCGTCGCTTAGGTTCGCACTATATACAAAATTTGATGCGCTCTAGGACACTTTTACCATCTCCATTGATGAATGTAATGATATTTTTTTTAAACAATTTTTATTGAGAGAAAATTGTGCGTACAATCATGAAAGTTGATAGGATATGAACTTGTGGTTGCAGATTATCCCAGAGTTTAATATGATTTAACAAGTTTTCGTAAAAGGTATATTGAGGCACATTTTGCCTGATTGCTATAGCATCACATGATCTTGTACTTTTCTATTTAACTACGTGCATATGTCGATCTTTACTAAGCTCATACATGTAACAGTTAATGTGAAAATCCCATCTGTCAACAACATAATTTAACTGATTTGTTTTGATAATGTATTTTCATTACAATTTGATCTTTTTGCAGCTTAAGTTTGTACTGCTCTTTGATTTTTTCCTTCTAAAGCAAATGTTTACCGGAAATATATATTCAATGTCAGCTTTAGTGGCGCCCATGTGCATGGTTTTTATTTGTGTCTATGCCAGGGATACGGGTCGCATACTTTGAGACTGGTGTGAACAGGCAGGGAAATCTCCGGTTTGCACATCCAGGGTATCTTCTCCCCTTCGCATGAACACAATCAGCAAAGCGGGCAAAAATGACCCTACAAAATTTTTTTAAAAATAAGAACAAACTGGTAGAAGCACGTGTTAGAGTAATAAAAAGATATACATGTATATGTGAATAAATTGATGAATGAGAAAAGAAAACTTGCTGTGCTCACAGTAAACATCTAAAAAGATTGTCAAAGGGTATGAGTGGTTGGCCGTGTCTTGTACGCATACTGGGCCAGACGCATAAACTCGGCCAGAACATGTGGATGTCGTCTGCTTTTGATTCAAGAGAGTCAGGACAGCTTATTGCTGACGCATCGCTTCAGAAATGTCGCGCAGTGACCACTATTCAAGGGACTGGGTTGGTGGGGGATGTGTTCTATCTATTTGTCGCTTTAATCATAAGGTTTCTGGTCGTTTCCCAGGAGAATATCTCCTCTTTTCATTCGTACCTGAGCCAAAAGATAACCTATCTTCGTAGTTCATGTGTTAATGTTGATGTCATCTATCAAATAGTTATTAAGGATATCTCAGATATTCGTGAAATATGCTCCAGGGTTTTTCCTTGGGCTCTCTTATGCACACCTTTTTTTATTGAAAAAAAATGTATACTCCACTTCGTAAAGTGAGGTTAAAATTTCTCTTATGCACACCCCTACCTTTTTATTAATGATACGACCGCCCTTGCACCCAATAAAAAATGGCAAACATCTGTTCGACATCATTTTTCCGGCCCTCGTGTGTTCAACAATTTAAGATATGATTCTCATGGCAGTTGTGATTAGCAAATGTATTCTAGGCTTGAATATGATTCTGATAATTTCCTTTTTCATTTACAGCATGCAGCTGAGCTGGAGAAGAAGCAAAATGTGTCAGAGAACAAGAAACTGCTGGGAAGCATCATTCAATACGGCTCTGTGGTTCAGGTGAGCAAACAACGTCACCCGCCTTCGTTTACTGAGCAGCTCACTGAGTAGCTCGCAGCTCTTCTTGATATCTTACTAACCTTTTCCCCTCCGGAGCGTATCATCTTTCATGTGCCACAAGAGAGTGTGTGATGGATTGTTACATTACTGTTCAGATGCTCTAGGAAGGAAATCCTTTCTCTCCTTTCTTTATTCTAATATTTGATACTCCATTAGAATAACATTTATTAAAGGATTTTATATTTCAGGGTGATGTTACATATTCTATATATTCTTAATGGGTAGCTCATGATGTTTGATTTATAATGAGAAGCTAGTGACGAGTAGATGATTGTGGCTAGTTCAGGATGTTTAGAGGAAAGTAGTTCATAGTGAGTGGCCCATTATAAATGACTCATTACTATTGACTCAGGGTGAGTAGCTCATTTTGAGTGCCTCATTCTGATTATGGTTTAGCAAAAGGTAGAGCGATGTTATTCTAGATGAGGCTAACGAGTTCCTAACTTCAAACCCACCCTTTCTATACTCATGCCAGTCGCCTTAATATGATCATAGGAAGCTGTTTCCTTACAAAAATTCTGCCTAAATATTAATGCTCTAGAGTCTGACTCATATTCAGGAGTGGGAACTTACATATGTTTGACCTATGTGATCACAGAGTGACATGCAAAGCGTACCCAGTGTTGTGACACGAGGCAATTCTGCTAACGGAAAGTGAGATTAGGGTTCTAGGCACGATAGAGTGCGTAGGGCGAGTCCTAAACGTTAGCCCAGTTCGTCAGTAGCGAGGTACTATTTACAGCAGAGATTAGACTGGCTCCAGTCCCAGCATCATATGGCTACCCTCCTTGCTGGGATACAGGGACTGGTACAATCGGTAATGGTGTTGGATTTCTGGTGCTGTTTAGCTTCAGTATTCCCAACACTCTCCATACAGTTATCATAGCTACTGGTCAGGATATCTGCTGGGAGGTTGATACCCTCTCACTTTTATCTCAATCGAGTCACAGTCAGGAGCAGGCGAAATTTATTGGTATGACAACATAGGTGGCCAGGGAACTGGAGGAGGGGAGGGGGGGGGGGGGGTAGGAGGAGGTGTAGGGTTACAGGGAGGGGCTTGGGCCATAAACAGGAGATTCTGTTCCTACTGGACAAGTCTTTGATTCATAGGCCAGTCAGAGAAAGATACATACTAAAATGAACTTTATACTGATTTTGATTAATCATTTAATGTTCATAATCAAAGACTTGTGCAAGTCTAAGCAGAGATATTCTAAGGAGGAACACTCTCCTTGCATCTCCTTGCACGTGTTGATGGTGTAGATTATCCTTTGTGCTTCAGATGTCTTGCTCTAAAAGATTGTTGCACAGCATTTTCCTAACTCTGACGATGAGAGTGTATCGTCTTGTTTTCTAGTTGGGGTTTTAAGTCATCTGTCGAAAAAGCAGCAAATTGTCTGTATGTAAATGATACAAAATTTAGAGTTCTCATTGGTAGTAGATGCTCTGGTTATTGACGAGATATGATGACTAAAAAAATAAGTAGATGAATACAAAATAAATGAATCAAATTAAATAATCACATGAGATCTGTAGACATTTTGAATAATTTTAGCATTCATGCCAGAATCCTGAGTTGACACACCCTGCGCCTCTTACTTACCATATCCCTCTCACACATGGTCGATGGATCAGGATAATCCTCAGATAAACTGGTGCTAATCTGTGATCTGCTAATCTATTAACTCTTTACAAGGACAGATAGAGTGAAGGATTATCTTCGACATTGCTCTGACACTGCCAGCCTTGGACCAGTTAATGATGTATTGGTTGTCACGTAATTAATTTAGGCTTTAGGGACCTTTAAGAGTGTTCGATTCTGTGTGGGGTCCATACAAAACACCATGTTTGTTGTCAGTGTAGTTTTGGTTGTCAATTGTCGGCAAACTCATCGCATTCATGTTCCTTCAGTCACAATTCCAATATTTGTGATATGCTATGGACCCCAAACTTGAAAAAAAAGATCGAGAGTTGAGTGCAAACGAGAAGAAGGTTTTATGATGCCCCTTGTATTTTCAGTGTGCGCCTCTGGTAGGCCAATGGTCCTTTTTTTATAAATAAACTTTATTGTACCTCTCATTTTATACGAATTCTTCCGATACAAATTCAAAATTCCGATATTGGTTCTTAATCTTTTATTTCACAACAGTGAAAGTGTCCTGCCACTGCTGAACAGCGGTTAACGGAGACATCTGTTCTTAGTCCGTCTTTTTGGATTCGGTATACTTCTGTTCATGAGGGAATTGAGTCACCTGTTCCTAATCTAACTAAATCCCATCTTATTTCTATATCAAGCGCCATATCTCGAAAAATCAGGTAGCGTTTTTAATGGAACGCGGCCAGAATTTATTTAGACTATGAGAGCCTACGCAATCCTCATAAGAAATCATTAGTGTCTCTCCTAACCAGGAAGGATAATGAAGGAAGGCTGAAGCAACGCCTCGTTAAACTGTGAAAACTTGTATGAAAACACGATTGAAATTTGTGTGTCCTCTTCAATAGACGAGGTACCAGTTTGTTTTTATGACATCCTCCTGTAGGGATATCGGAAGGCTCGTCTGTTGCTTTTCTAGATTAACCGGTAGAATTATCCAATAGATATTGTATAAGTAGTCAACATGGAATACTACTCTATTGTATTGAGATTAGGAGTTGTATACTACATGTATATGGAAACATGGTTAATTAGCCTGAATGAAATCTGTTCCGTGTTGATTTGGACGGAAGTATTCATCGAGTTCGAAGTCGGGCGCACAAAACAACAAGGAACAAATGTAATTCGGACACACTTTCTATAAGTACTTGGAAATCATTAAACACCATTTTAAAACAAGTTACGTGTACGCAGTGCATGGACTTATAGTTCATGCACAGTGTGCTGAGTGAAATCGGTACAGATGACCAGTAGGCTAGGTGTGAGACATTCGCACACAGGCATATAGTAATAGATGGGATAGTTTTCAGTTTATCACTACTTAGATACGTATGTCATGAATAAAGACAACCCTCAAGAAAGATCTATGATTTTCCCGAGATTTGCAGATCGTCCCGATTCCGACATTCCAACATAAATTCCAGGTCTCCATCATTATATATATATAAGTGATTGTGTATTATTTGAATTGGAATTATTCTCTTTAATACTACTGCAGTTGCTACATCTCAAGTCTAACAAGTACCTGACAGTCAACAAGCGCCTGCCTGCACTTCTGGAGAAAAACGCCATGAGGGTGACATTGGACTCATCCGGCAACGAGGGATCTTGGTTCTACATCGTGCCTTTCTACAAGCTTCGTTCCGCCGGAGACAATGTAAGAACACGTTCTCCCTTTTCAATCAGACATGATTCAAATGTTGCAACTCGAAGGAAATCGGTTGTTTCAACGATTTGTTGGCATCACATTTTTGTTCTTAACTGAGGCATGACATAATCATTTGATCTAGAGAGTATGATTTTGTAAAGGGAGAGAAAAAAAGATGCTGATTGGAATGTTTTTGATATATTCAACCACTTTCCAGGAACTGTGTCATATAGTTAATTTACACTAGCTTACACTAAATTTCACATTAATTCAAGTGTGTCCAACCAAGATCCTTGCTCAAGTTCTCTCAGATAGCTGTTATGATGTAATAGACATGTCCTTTCATACTTCAAGATTTTGTATTGAATATTCATTTTGAAGCCAATGCCTTCAGATTACTAACACTGTAGCACACAAATTATCCCAGCATACCAAAGATGTTTAAGTGCTGGTGTATGTTGGTGAGCACCTCCAAAATATGACTTTTGGGATGAGCTCATCTCTTCTGTTCCTCCTGTAGGTGGTGGTTGGAGACAAAGTTGTACTTAATCCTGTGAATGCGGGTCAGCCCCTACACGCCAGTAACTACGACCTTATCGACAATCCGGGCTGTAAAGAGGTGGGTTATTATATTCTATGTTTCTTTTGGCAAGCATATATGGTTGGAGAAATAGTGTACTATCGATTAGAAAATCTATTTCTCAAATTTTAAGGTTCAGTAATTGTTTGTCAGTCCAAGTTATTTTTGATAGAAATATAGGCATATAATATATGGTATGGTAGAGAATATTTTAACAACTTTCCTTTCTGCCCTGCTTACATCATACTTTTGTAATTGTTTGAGATACATACTGTCTTTTTAAAATTTACCCAGGTGAACTCTGTCAACTCTAATACATGTTGGAAAATCAACCTATTTATGGACCACAAAGAAAACCAAGAAGACATCTTGAAAGGTGTAAGTAAATGCTATCGTCTCGTTATACATAGGATTAATCAGGGTATATTTGATTCCCCGAATAAGTTTGAATGCATTCTTGGTTGGCAATGACAAGTCGTCGTTAATGTTTATTTATGATCTAGTTAACAATTTTCTCTGTTTGTCGTATTTAGCCAAGAAAGACTCTATTAGGAAGTTCCATATTGAAGCAGAAGACAATCCTACTAGAAATAGTTGGATTATTTTCACGACATAACGTATTGCAAACTGCCTTGGTCAGTCCACAAATGTATTATAGGCAGGATTTGCTAATTATATTTGTTGCGTGCCTTTCTAAATTGCCATCTGTTCTAACAGGGGGATGTTGTTCGCATGTTCCATGCTGAGCAAGAGAAATTCTTGACGGGCGATGAATACAAAAAGAAGCAGTACGTCTTCTTGCGAACGACAGGACGGACATCTGCAACCGCTGCCACAAGCTCAAAAGCTTTGTGGGAAGTCGAGGTGAGGTTATCTTTTCTTTATGTCACGTCCCTGTGATTGGAATGGTAATGTATTCGTGATACGTAAGGTTGAGATTGACCCATCCAATTATTATAAAATTCCATTGAGCATTACGGTATTTTATGGCCATTTTCATGTGTTGCAGTAATATCAGGGACATTACTATGTGAAAATAGTGGAACAAACGTTATATTATTGATTGGAATGGTAATGTATTCGTGATACGTAAGGTTGAGATTGACCCATCCAATTATTTTAAAATTCCATTGAGTATTACAGTATTTTATGGCCAATTTCATGTGTTACAGTAATATCAGGGACATTACTATGTGAAAATAGTGGAACAAACGTTATATTATTGAAATATTTAAAAGATAAGGACAGAATGTATGGTAGGTGTTCTAGACGAGGACAAGAGACATAGGAGACTCTTACAGACTATTTGCTATCTTCTAGCCCACCTTAGCATTTCAGCCTTCGTTCTGTATGTTTTCGCATTGTCACAAGCTCTATGGTTGCCTTTCAGGTGGTGCATCATGACCCATGTAGGGGAGGTGCTGGCCAATGGAATAGTCTTTTCCGATTCAAGCACCTCGCCACGGGGCAGTACCTCGCAGCAGAGGTGAGTGAGCATGCCTTTTATCATGCATCTTCCATCTCTGTAAAAGCCATACCGGCTGTGCAGTGCCATCTATAGGGCACATAGATATCGTGCTATAGAAGCGGCCATCTTGCCCCCGACGCCATCCCATACATCTGGCAAGTCAATAAAAACCAGCCGAAAGGCTGTTGGCTTTGCCACTTTATTGGAAAACGGATGTATACATGTATTACGACAGAATGATGTATCTACAAAAAGGAAAATGGACCACTAAAGAATTTATTCACCAAAAAAAAGGTGGCGGGACCAATTATCAGCGGATTATTTATAAAATGTATTTCGGGACTTGCCATGGATGAATTTTAGGCTCGTCTTAATAGTATCTACAGGTTATAACAACTGATAACAGTGGTTGCCCTCACGGTCTGACATGTTGCTAGTTCACTGAATACTCTTGTCGTGACAGGTTGATGGTGATCCAACCCCAGACGTGATGCGGAACAAGCTGCGTGGAGCACCAGGAGCGGCCGTCTACGCACTCGTCTCCGTGCCACATGCTCACGACATCGCATCCATCTTCGAGCTCGACCCAACAACTATGATCAGAGGCGATTCACTGGTACCCAGGTAAGTCTACTTTTTTTACATTGTTGACTAGATGTCAAGCTCATGAACTCCGTAGACAACCAGAAATTAGCTTACACTAATTGTATGAAGTAGATCAAACACGACTCGCTTTTCACATGCCTGTACATATATATATATATGTATATGAATAAACGCTCCTTTTTATCAAACAAACATGAAAGACGGCTGAAGCATGTTGCAACTTTGTCGCCATGTATAGAGTTCCTTTTTCTCACGGCTTCGTGGGAATGGACCATCACTTGGTATGCAGGAGATGTAGACATATCACCACACAATGAAGACAGCATACACTATAACAGGAATGAGAGTCTAACAATCTGTAGGATCAACTCTGTATAAGGTGTCATACTCAAATTAGGTATTTGGAGGTGCAAACATTCCTTTTTTTGTAAATCTCTTTATTAATAGATAAATTGGAAGATGCAGGTGTAGATTTCCAACCCAAATATCCCAGTCAGAATAACAAAGAAAGTCTAGTAACAATGTAGAAATTGAAAGATATCATAATTCACTATACATTTGTAATGTACATGTGTAATGTACATTTATATACGCACATGTATTTATATAGGTATATATTCTCAAAATATTCTCGTCAATAACAGATGAATGAAAGCAGGTATGAAAATGTAGGCATTTTTGTGCAATGGAACAGCAAATTCTCTATACTGACGGTCATATGATAACAGAAAATACATCACATAACTGATAAGGATTCTTCCTAAAGGTATCTTGTTATGGCGAAATGTACCAAATGATATCTCTTCCACTTTAAAACAATACATAATCTCTAGGTATTCTAGTATAATTCAATGTACAGTTAGATTTGACAGGAAATTATAATTTCCTCATAAAACGGAACAGTTTAGATACAATTAAGGTATATATGTATACCGATTTAAACATGTTATAGCAAATGACAAATATGGTCCATGTCCGTGATTGAATGCACCCAGCCTATTATACATTTCTTACTTAGGGTTCAGTTGTATTTTTAAGTCTAGACATCCAGATCAATGGAAACAACTCATGATACCTCCAAACACCTAATTTCGGTTCGACCCATCTCATTTTATAATATAACAGATTTCTGCTGATATGCACGCGAAGGGAGACAGAGAGCGCTGTCCCCGTACATGCTTGTCGCACTTTGAAGCTTTGATAAACCTGATGGCTTTTGCTTTTTGATCGACGCGTTTTCCTTAAACTAGAGCCCAGAGTGGGTAAGTGACTCTCAGTATCGGTGTCTCGTCGTTCAGTAGCAGATCTAGGGTATCTTTCGGCCGCCGTGTCGCGGTTTTCTGTCCCAAGAGTCCCACAACGTACAGTGTGGTCCACGCACTAGAGAAGGAGGACAAGGATTAGCCACCACTACAACACCGTGGCAGCACTATAGTTAACTCCTAAGGCATCAGTAGTCCCAGCATTTAACATGATCCCCGCCCGTAACGCCCCCTGTCCGTCTCCTCACTCAATTACCAAAATAGAGGCATTTTTTGTAGAGTAAAATGATATGGTCCCCCGGTAAAGGATGATGTGTTTAGTGAGTATCCATTTATATAACCATGTCAACGTTGCGATCGGATGATGTCTAATAGCATCATCAAACAGTGCCCCCTAAAGTGTTGGTCTTTTATTTTGACCAGATTTATATACTTGGGTGAAAATGTGACCAAACGCATTTCCACAGAAGTACCCATGGTTCTTTTTCATTAAATATCTAACGCTCAGTTAGTATTCCTTAAAATCATCACATCTTGAGATCATATTTCATACTCTGATACGCTGTTTGAAACTATCGACTGTCAAACAACTACGCTTTGCTTCAATTAGTCTCCCTTTCATCATTCACTTATAAAAGTTTATACCTGGAACCTCTTATTTCTCCAGAATTTTGAATAGAGACTAGCCCTTTCAAAACATGTTTGTGTTTTATCATGTCTGTGGATACTCAGTTATGTGGACTACAAGTAAAACACCACTGCACCTTATGCAAAAATCTCTAAGGAAGCACTGACATAAGACTAGGAATTCACCTAGTCAGACGTGTTGCACCATTACAGTATCCACACCCATATATATTTCATAAACTAGTCTCTTACAAATATCAAATAGAGCTCCTAGAAACGTGTCACGCACCGGTCTCGGAATTATTCGACGATTGCCTCATGGAAAAACTCTAAATGTTCTTTCATATTTCAATCAATATCTAGGATAAATTTCATGTGCTAATTTCTATTGCCCTTATATATTTCAAAGTTTTTAATCCCCATCAAGATGCATGGATCTATTAAACTGCTCAGTGTAATGGTGATTAATAGCTAGATAACCATACATGCCTTGGCCAACCTCCTTTGATAAACTGCTCATTTCGACCTTATTCTGTTATATTATCTTTCCCACATTTCATCTGCAGCCTGGCCTCTGTATAACCGTGGTTATTTCATCCTTTTCATTACAGGGCAGTACGGGTCCTTAATTTGTACTTATTCGATATGATTAGATGTCCTAAGTAGTATTTGTGTAAACGGCATGAATTAACACAATAGAAGACATTTTCCTTCCATTGCGGAATGTTACATCCATTGGTAAATGTTTTAAGAGTAAATTTAACAATACACTAGAATTATCGATTCATAAAGATACCCTATGGGTATTGCTGTTAGACTAAAAGATATCGGTCACACCCTTGTTTAAATCATGTTGCTGGTGATCAAGATGCCATTTTATATAGATAGATATTCAGGTATGTGTGACCATGAAGTAAACCTCAATTTAATGTAGAGATGATACAATTGTATAATAGAAAGTTCCTGTTTAAGTTTTTGAAATACTGCTCGTCAGGTGTTATAGAAAGCGGACACATTTTGATTAATTCCTTTTTACTTCATCCACAGATCGTCATTTGTACGATTACGACATTTATGTACCAATTCCTGGGTGCATAGTACAAGTGTCCCTATAGACAAGGAAGAGGATAAACCCATCATGTCCAAGGTACGTTTAAAGGTCTATGTTCAGCATTGAAATCTCTCGAAATTTCAGATGATGCAGCCACATGATCGATCACTCCTAATTCTAGATTATTATCTTACTGAGCTCTGAATGTTAGTCTTTTGTATTACATGATTTCCTTGTTAAAGCACTGTCTTTATCTGTCGTTCACTTTTTAATGAATATTTCGGTGAATCAAAGGTGGGATGTGCTGCAATTAAAGAAGACAAAGAGGCCTTCGCTATCGTACCTGTCTCTCCGCAAGAAGTTCGTGATCTGGACTTTGCTAATGATGCAAGTAAAGTTCTAGCTGACGTGGCCAATAAGTTGGAGAAAGGATCCATTACACAAAATGAGCGCAGGTTTGTGTGCAGAGACGTTTCTTTACTGTTCATATAAAATCTGTATATACTTAGTGTGTCAGGGGTGTCCCGTAGTACATATAAGATTACCAACATATATCTGCGATTACAATTTGACCACATACGTTCTCTCTATTGCTCAATTCAGGATGGATCTTGTGCATACTATTTAATACAGATATATTTAATTAGTAGCATTGGGCAATGTCTGTACTTTATCCTTTGGGGTTGATCCCTCAGAAATTTCCCAGTCTTTTCAAACTAGTAATATATTTCATTCGGTTAAAGAGATACATAGGTAACAAGGAACGTTCAATAGATATATAGCCAAAGGGCATAGCATAATGTCTGGTTCAATAACATATCTAAGGTATTCCCCTTTAGATAATTCGAGAGATTTGATATTTCTAACCATATGCTTTATTAAGTTAAACGGTTGCCTATATGCCAAAGAATTGGAATTTTTGCTAGCCCATGATGAGGTTATTGTGTGAAGGCCAACTATATTTTTTATATGTGATGGTGTCATGTTAATATACTGTCGTGTCACACCATCTGACGTTCGCTGATTCTACTTCATCCTGGGGATGTACATAGAAGGTATGATAGAGCAACACTGATTAGACAAACTCCCTCTCATCTCTCAGGCTGTGTCTGTGAATGACCTCTCAACTCTAGCTTTTCTGAACTCCTTCAGAGTGAAATTCTCTTTGCTAACCCTGACTAATATAATACCCTAGGCGAATGAACATGTCCAAATAGGGTATATTTGATATAGAGAGCATTGAAAAAGGAAATGGATGAATACTGTCCATATACAAAGTATTAGGCGTGTCCAGAGTAGTTTGGTATAGTCATTGCATGATAAATGTAATATATATACAGAGAAGCTGCTAGATAATTATATTTTAAAAACATCCTCAACCACATCTGACCTCGACATAAATACAACATATAGAGAATCACAAAACAGAGAGACCTCACAAAACTTACATAAATTCCTCATTTCACGATTTAGGAATACATAAATACTTTAAAGGGCACATTCGATAAGAAGCCTCGTTTTTGCGGATAGAAATTTTGCCTTGATTCATGGAAGCCTAAATCATGTACACTAAATGTGTTGAAAATGAGAGTCATATTAGGCTGCTATTGATATTTGCGCGTGTGTGTGTATGAGATATTGACGAAAAGGACTTTGATATCTTTAATAGTCGACATTTGATAGGTTCCACCCCAACTAATCTCTCTCCTGTACTCCATTTAATAGTAGTCTGCACAAGTAAGTATAACCATCGAGTGGAGTCGTATGTTTACCTACGTTACAAATAGACATGGAATGGCGTAGTTTATTGTCCTGAGATCAGACACCTTATTTCCGTTACCTTTTTCGTTGCAGTATTTTTTTTTCGAGACGGTGAACGAGTGATATAAGTTTCATACCAGCTCGTTTCACACCTAATTTTGGCCTATTTCTAATGGCTTCCTTCTAAATGTGGACCAGCTTTCTTAGGTTTTGAAAATGTTAATAACTTAAAAACATTCTGCTTATATTCAGGGGTGTGTTTCATTCAAATTCAAGCACCTAGATATGTTTTCTTTGCTATGCAAAAGCGTTTATTGAGGAACTGTTACTATACAAAGATTACCCCGATTACAACCAACAACCAGTAATTACCACCATATATGTCCATATTTAGTATGTGAAAATTATGAAACCCAATATACTGTTGCCGCATTTTAGAGATTGGTTTGTTTGAGATACTTTAATGGCCATATGCGGTACGACGTACCCATTCTCAAAGCTGCTATCTGCTGCTTTACTGAGCGCTTATTGAGACATCCGTGGCCTCTTTGCTCTATCTGTGGTTGTAATGATGGTAATCCAGCATACAGTCTGTACCTGTAACATGATTTCTTACCTGTATTCTTTTGTTATTCAGTTCCTTTATCCCTTACATTTGGCTTAAATATTGTTTTGATATAGTAGGATAGTTATCTGGTTATACTGAATTTTGTAGTGTGAGAAGAGGTTTACTAGAGGTAAACCACAAACTAATAGAGGTAGTAGTTATTGTATAGGTTGAAACGTATGCTATTGAAGGTAGAATAGTTAATTAGATATCTTTGATGTCACTAACCAAACCTGACATGAGTGACATATATTTGTCAATGATTATGGTGGAATTCCGGCATTTTGCACTGCATATTTAGAAGATAACACAAAATCTTTATGCCAATTGGTGTGACAGTTTTTCCCTAAGTTGATCAGTTGAATTTTGAGAAGGCAATGCTCAGATCTTCAGTTCTAATTGTGCACTTACATTTACTCCAGTTGCTGACTCTTTTCTTAGCGTTGTAGTTGATACTTCGTACTAGCTAGCTTAAGTCTAAAACTGGGTTAGAACCTAACCTCCAACAAACCGCTTTAGACACTGACTTGTGTTAGAAAAAAAGGATATCATGACCCATATGAACGGATCTTTGGATCCTGATGACATATAGTTTGTATATAGTTATATCATTTAGTTAAGTTGTTATAGCTACATGCAAACTGATGCTTGTAAGTAAATGTTTGACCCAGAGGGCCAGCTCAAATTGGTTCAACCCTGACGGCCTCTGTAGATTTGAGGCCATGTTTTAAAAAAAATCACTCCATGGTGTATCACGCCTATCATGCTATCGTTGGTTTCACAGCGTATTTGGCACGGATTGGATTTTGTTTTAATGTCTTTTTCTCTCGGTATTTAGAGGTGTATTAGCGTAGTCTGATGTCTATGAGATAATCATGTTACAATGCTGGTTTGACTTAATTGGCAAATATTTTATTGATTAAGTATCATATTTAATGTCTTTCAAACAAGAACTGTACAATATTGACAAAAGCGCATAGTTATTCTAGTCGATTATTAAACACAAACTCTGCCGTCTTATCCACCAAATTAGATCATACCATTTTTACGAATGTAGATATAAGAAGTAAAGTGTCTGCAAACCTATTTCTGCATAGAATAGGCAACAACTCCATAGGTTATTTTTTAAATGCATACTATTGCGTTTCGATATTCGTTGTAGGTTCGTAACACAGCTTCTTACCGACGTGATCTGTTTCGTGGCGGAGGTTGAGAACACTGTTGCGGACCCATTGGAGATCACTGTAGCCAAGCCTGACAGAGAGAGGCAAAAACTGTTACGAGAACAGAATATCCTTAAACAGGTAAATACAATACAGGAATCTATGGTTCAACTATACAGGAATTGGGAGCACTAGTATGGTTCTATAGATAACATATGTTTGCAATGTGTACTAAAGTAAGAGAATAGATGGAATATCATAACTAAGACTAGATTGATAAGATCATAATTATGGTCGTAGTTATCATCGAAATCAATTCTAGATATGTACAAATGATATCTTTCAAACACGACTCCAGTCCACTAGTTGCTGGGGCTACATAGAGGTTACACCGATTTGAAAAATTAAATGTTTTTTCGAAATCTAAATGGGCCTCATCATTTCCTGTCCTCTTCATATTTGAACTATGTGATTGAGCACATGACTTATCAATGTAATTATTTCAGGTTATCAGATGCGTAAGCAAATTAGGTCATGAGGTATATAAAGTCTCAGATTTTGTTCTTTTTGAAAATTTTTATGTTATATTACTTGTTTGCAATTTGTTGATAATTGAAATAATAAGTTCCTTGTTTAGATCTGTTTCAAAATTCAGTATGTGTATCGTCTTTTGTACTTAGGACATTCACATTTCGTTTGCTCAGGTATTCAAGATCCTTCAAGCACCCTTCCAGGATAATGGGGACGGCCCAATGTTACGTATGGAGGAACTCTCTGATCAGCGACATGCACCCTTCAGACATATATGTAGGCTCTGCTACCGAATCCTTAAACTCTCACAGCAAAACTACAGGAAAAACCAGGTCAGTTTCATTATCCATCTTTTTGGCCAGTCACTCCGAAACAAGTGGCATGGTGATTATTGCAGAAAAAGAGAAATACTTAGATGAAATTACAACCTTTCAGAATGGCCCTATTGTTAGGAAGAAATTCTTGGGGAAAATGTAAACCTATCAATAGCGGATGGACGATTGGTCTTTAGGTTATGGCTATAACCTACTGCAGTACACCAGCTTGTAGAGTCACTAAGCGACCTGACCACATTTTTGCCTTTTATAGCTAACTAAGTACAGATAGGAATATAATTTCCGTTTGGACAGAAGGTTTCATGGTGGTACAATGCCTTACAGTTTTGATATTTAGTATTTTGGTATGGATTAAAAAAAAATAGTGAATTCAGTTTGGGGGGGACTATTGTAGTCACAGATCCATTTTAAAAAATGGGGGGGGGGGGGGAATCCCCTACGGCCAATTCCTCCGAATAAGGAGGATATGCACGAAGGACAATGACTTCCTACAGAATGCACTCTTGAAGGCACTCCATTTGAAAGCCAGGGGATATCCACCCAAGCTTATAGCAGAGAGTCTGATACAGGCATAGCTGTTGCCAGAGCTTGAACCTCATCTACTGCATAACATGCAGAAAATGTAAGAAACAATATGTGGGGCAAATGAAGCGTCGACTCATGGATAGATTCCAACAGCACTTCTATCGAATTCAATACAATATGGTGGAAACCGACATGGGATTCCACTTCAACACCGATGGCCACGAGGGACTATCGGAAGTAATGATACATGTCATAGACTTTATACATCGGTCTCCACACTCGGAGGCTGCTAACACTCTGTGAAATCGCATTGAAAGGAACTGGATATTCAGACTGAAAACCAAATCCCATTTGGTCTAAACCTAATAGATGCACCCAACTATTAGTTACCAACATACACCATCCGCCATCCCTCCATGGGTCGCAGCCCAATTGCCTCATGTGCTCTGAGCTTATAAATTCCAAGGGTTTGGAATTCGGCGAGGGTGAGAGGGAGGATAAAGGATAGAAGCATACAACCCTGATATGATAATATCCTGAGATTGATAGGCTGTCTAGACTTCTATTGATAGTGATGCCGTTTTCTCTTCCTTTTTTAGGAATACATCGCCAAGCAATTCCCCTTCATGCAGAAACAGATAGGTTATGATGTTTTGGCAGAGGACACCATTACAGCTCTTCTTCACAACAACCGCAAACTGCTTGAAAAGCACATCACAGGGTCAGAGATTGAGACCTTCGTCAGCCTTGTTCGGCAGAATCGTGAGCCAAGGTAGGTCAAACTCATTCATAGCATTGTGATCACTGATTTTATTTCTCCGTTGAAGTTAACAGCATAAAGTCTTTCAAAAGTAGAAAGTAATTTTATAATTCATGCCTTATCCTTTACTCTGTGTTATAGGAAATAAACTGAATGTATTGTATATTTAAGACAGGTTTACAAAAATGATTCGAGAGTAATGGATTCTTGTGTCTAGAGTTATTTTCTATTTGTATTTTGCACATAAGGAATGTTAAAAACATCACATGATTGGTATTTTCTGGTTTTATCAGGTAATTGCATTTTCCTGTTCCACTCTGTGTGTGATTGTGTGCGCCTTTCCCTTTGGTGTACTCCTATTATCGAAAGTGAAAAGCGCAGCGAGTCTGGATTAAAAGTGACTTGTGCTCCTGATATCTAAAAAAGGGATGTCGGCAATATTCAAATTTCAACTTCACTTCTGTTAATATTGAACCCATTTATCACCTCTTGTACCGATCACATTTCTGACATTGAAAACAAGTTGCGCATACATTCACATTCTTGGTATAAAACTGAAACAAATCTATCTGAACCATATATATATATATCGCTTTCATGTTCGCATTGTGTTTCTTAAGAACAAATAAGCGCAATGCGAACGCTAATTCGCAATGTTATTTTTAACTACTTCAATGTAATTATTTCGTGCCTCTCTCTGTTTCCTTATTCATCCAAAAGCGAAAGGAGGTAATCCATTGACACACACTGCTGCTTTTAACACTCATCAATTGATGACTTTTCAGAGGACTTCAGTTTCGTGATATTCCGTTATTATCCTTTATAGTATGTACTTCAGTACCAGTTTGTATGAGTCTTTCACAATCTGAGACCCTCAAAAAAACACATCGCCAAAAAATCTGAAATTTTGATAATTTTCTTCCCCTTTTCATGACCCTCCACCCCAGATTTACTGCAAGTTCAAAAACAATTTATCTCTGGGAAGTGTTTTAAATCCAGCAATAACGAACGTCTTATTCTGTTTTGCTGTTTTATCAAATAAAGTCTGCTAAGATCTAAGATCTATGTCAATGTATATTGGCATGAATATCTGAATTTGGCCATTAGTCATGAAGTTCTGAACAATTATGAACATCTAGATACCAATGACAAAAAAAGAGGGGATCACTTATTTTTTTATTTCAGTGTACTTACTGTAGGGTGCATTTCTTAATTAGACTTTTGATATGACGTTAGCCTTAGTGTTTTTTAACTTTGTTTTGATAGCACTTTAATAAACTTGCTACTTTGATAGACACCAGAATTAAAAGCCAAGTGTTTTGCTTAGAATCGCGATTCTATTTTTGAAGATAGGAATATGATGTATACCATTTGTCCTCAGTCTTGATTTATTTCAAGCTTGAGTTCTGCACTACTTCGGGGGCACGTTGTAGGCGTGTTTACCGCTGCTCTGGTATCTGGTAGATCAGTTAAAGTCGACACAGGTTTTCATTCCAGTTATTTCTATTCACATTCATTTAGCACAGTCCTGCTTCTGCACGTCGATGTGATAAACAACTGTAAATGTTGCATCCTTTGAAACATGTCCTTAAACCAACTTTATTTTTACTAATCTAATATCATTCATGTATGCATCTTCTGGGAGTCCTCACAGATGAAATATTTGCAGTGTCTATATAACACCACTTTCATTATGAAGTATGGACAACTATAACCCACGGCAAAATATGCACACTTACTGATCATGTCAAAGTTGTATTTTGCGGGTTATGATATTGTAACTCGTTATATATATTCATGTATATAGGCAAAGAGATTAAATCAATCAACTGGTCACTTGATGTCAATGTATCAATTGAGATATCACTAATAATGAACTTGATATTAGTGATACTTTGTTACCATATTAAATGATCTACAAAAAAATAGTTTTGTCTATCAAAATTTCATGGGTTATCCTATTAAAAGTAAATCCGGCTCTGTATATTCTATAGCAGTTACAAAGGAATTTAGCGTATGATCTTTCCTGAAAACTTGAATGTAAGTCTGAATGTTGTCATCATCAGGATTTAATTAAAAGGAGGCCATGATGTAGACTTATGGTTGATGAAATTATTGATACGACTTTTTTTTCGGAATATGTCACTTAATGAATATCACTAACAAAAGCAAAACTGTAGGAAATGATTAAATTCACTTGCTAAATGTTGCTCCAATATTTGCTGCTCCAGTATGCTATGGTATGGGTAATCAATTTTGATAGTTCACCTAATCCCATATTGTAAAACCCATAATTTCAAACGTAAAAACTGCGACACAGTTGTTCATGGGAAAATAAATCTGATGCTTCCTTTAGAATTTGAGAAGGGCAAAAAAAAGGTTACACATTGAAAATGTATGACCAGGAAAATTGAGATTTTGTTCAAAGCATCAACATTTTGATCCCATGTATGGCTGATTTATTTGAGTGAAACATTGCAAAGAGATATGCACCAATTCACACAAAATTGTGCTCAATATATGTACCATTAACCTGACCACAGAACACAGCAGTTGATTGAAGATCTTGCCTCCACCTTAAGTTGTTGGTGTTTTGTGTGCGTCCAACTGTGACATCAATGTTCTCTTTTTCCCCAACACTTAAAGTACAACTGATTCTCGAAACTACAAAAGGAACTACTCTTCTGCAAAACTTCACTCCTTTCTCCACGGGTGAATCCCTTATATATTTCCGTGAGACACCAGGCTGTTTTCTTCCTGCAGAAATGTAGCCATCCTTAAATGATCTGTACCATTCAGGTCTTGTGCACAGTATTCTTCATAGAGCCTAGGATCAGCAAGTTACTCGCCGTTTCTGAGAGTGCCAGATGTGATAGCTGTATTAGTCGTATAATTATCCATCCTCTATAAATCGATTCAACACATGTATTTGTCATATAGAATATTATAGAGCATCGCATCTATAGATTAGATGCTGATGATGTAATGTGTATCATATCAAAATGAAGTTACATTAGTCTGCTATATGAATAACCATACTCTTTGATTATGACATATAGCATAGAATAGTTTTAGATTTTCATCAAAGTTTAACATTCTCCTAAATACTGTCATCCCTAATTTGTAGGTTCCACGAACTGCTCAGTATAAAATCAGATTTCTGAGATTACAGTTTCAGTTGATTATTGCAGTGTGGAAGGAATCGTTTTATTCCTTTATCTATGGTCATACCTAATTTTTTTTACATTTACTGTAATTACATTACATTATTATGCATTATATACAAACGACAGAGATGTTTAGCTCTCATCTTTTACATGGATCACCTGGAGACATGATAGAACATCCAAACTCTATATTTTCAACCTATCTTTATTAACGTTGAAAATTTATTTAAACACGTTGATTTCAAAGGAAGTTGATGTATGTTATATGGAATTTATTTATATATGTGTTCATATGTAAATATATGTTATTGAGATATAGAAATATATCTAGACTTTCTATTCTGTATAGAACTTTGATTATAAATATGTTTATGATTAGGGTGTTATTACATACACTTGTCCTGATTGTCCTTTATTAATGTCTTGCTAATAAATAATTTTCTATACTCTGTGTATCATGTCGAAAATAAATGTTCAACCCTTCTCTATCTGCCTGTGTATCTGTCGAGTATATAAATAATCTCCTTTCTATCTGCAAATCCTAAATCCTTGACCCAATATTCTATTCTCTATTTGTACTTGTAAAACATACTTATGCCCATGTCCTGTCTTCAGTGTAAACCATAAAGTGAATGAACGCAATAGCATTGACAGAGCGCGCATTGTTTCCTTGAATATTTTACGACGTTGCTGTCAATGTGCTGCCTTGTTTTTGCAGGTTTCTGGATTATCTCTCCGACTTGTGCGTGTCCAACAAGGTGGCGATCCCCGTGACACAAGAGCTAATATGCAAGTCGGTGCTTTCCAAACAGAACCAAGATATCCTGATCGAAACAAGGTTTGTGCCAGCTTTCAGTACAGGAATGCAAGTCTTTTGATTACTTTCTGGTGTTTAAAGCCATAAGACATCGAAACGCCAACTGTGCCCGATTCTGCATTTGCACAACGGATCCGTCGGGTCTGTGAGAATCCGCGTCAATCGGGTCGATGTATGCACTTCACCGACACCATTTTATTGCTTTTCCAGACGCGTCAGGCATTACTACCATGTCATATATGACCGACACAGAACCAGAAGGCTTTAGAATTATAGGAAGCACCCTGTGTTACTCTTGATACATACATCACAATGACCTGCATCATTGTGTGTGACATTCAACAAATAATTTAACAAGAGTGCTGAACTACCACCGTTCACAAATACCTTTATGAATATCTTGAGAGGCAACGAAATAAACCTATTACATATTGAACATGGATTATTTTTATTCTACTCATACCCAAATGATTCAGACTCTTTAGTTATAGAATGACTTACATCTACTAATCTTATATTGTTTGGATATTCTTGATTCTAATTTAGTTGTAGAAAACAAGAGCAAAGAAATCAACCGGTAAGTGGGTTTTAACTTCACACCCTGTTCCTTGCAGACTGGTGCGAACCCAAGTTGAGGTAGAGATGGAGGTGGAACAACAAGAAGAAGGCGTGCCACCTGAGCCCATCATCACCATCGAGGAGGAGGAAGAGGTGGTTCTCTTCTGGGACTCGGGTGTTAAGAGCAAGAGTATCCGAGAACTGGCCATGGGTGCGGTCGAGAAGATCAAGGAGGACCTTGAGGTGCTAGAGTACTACAGGTGTGTATTATATCAGAGTGGTCGAATAATTTTGTATGTATTGGGAAAAAAGGGTTTGTGATAAAGTAGCTACAACAGCTAAAATTGAACGTTTTGATTATCAATAAAATCCCATAGATACATGATGCTATAATATTAAGTTAGTATCTCTTATTTAAATCAGCCCATTTAACCTGTAGGGGTCTGATCAGTCGAGCGGTGGTGTGTTCTTACTCGCCGTAGGAACTACTTTCTCCGTAGTCCTAAGGCAATGCTACCTTAGGACACTCCGAAAGAGTTCCTAGGCTTCGCAAGAACCTTAATTCTCCTTCATACTTTTACCAAGGTAAGTATTCGTATAATTACCTATTCGCTTTACACTAGAGTGCTGATCCTCGCTGTGTGGTGATTCTGGTGGGCCCGTGCATGGAAGTGCTATGGGTTAGCCCGGAGTGCGTAACTTGGTATGTATATAAGACAGGGTCCGCAGTGAGTCAACAGGTTACGCTGTGCGTTCCTCTGTGAAGGGCGAACTGCTTGGAGCCTCACATAAAGGTAGTAGGTTTTTCCGAACCATGTCAGTGGTTGAATAAGGGAGCTTGCTTCGGCTTGCTGGCTTATTCCCCCTGCTTTACTTGATATTCCAGTGTCAAGAAAGAAAGAAAGGTATATCATTAAATATTGTTTACCTTAGTTCCGGAGTGAAGAGTGTTGTTTTGTGAAGAGGGATCTGTAAAAGCCATCAGACTCATTCAAACCGAGTATCATCCGAACCAACCTATGTAAAACTACATAGCGTAGCATAGTCTCACCGCCAGGATAGATAGAATCTAATCTATGGGTAAACACCCGGAAAGCTAGAGCCGGCGACCGCTACAAACCTAAAGTATAGACATGGGCGGGTTTGCCTTTTTCATGGATACTGTAATCTAGAGTACAATGTCTATGCTTTTGTCATTCAACTACCTATTGGCAAATCCATTAAGCATATAAAACACGAATGAGGAGGAGGAACATGTGATAGGAGGGGGAAATCTTATGTCTTCAATCTTGTGGGCAAGTCGGAACTTTGAATACGAAAGGATTGCAAAGAAGCTCTATGGGATATGTGTGAAGCAGTCAACAAGTCATTGTAATCGTTACCCGCTTTTACCTAAAATAAAAAAGTTTCCCGTATCTTTACTGTATCAAGCTGCATCTCGTTTCAGACACCAGTTGAACCTGTTCTCTCATATGTGTCTGGATCGGCAGTACCTGGCCATTAACATCTTGTCGCCACAGCTTGACATTGACCTGATTCTAAGGTAAGATACTTCTGTAGGAACTAATAATGCCTAATCTGCATCAGTCTGCAACTTTCAACATAAAGGTGAATTTTTATGAACCAATAGTGCCTTTTATCCTATTATCTAGCACCATATCTACTTAGAAATGTAATGATAACCACAGCAGTCTGATAACAGTTAATTAAAATCAATGGACGTTAAATTAATGAAACCAAACTTGCCATAAATATCCGCGGTAATGAAAAATAAGAATGAGCTCTTTGTTTTGTGCAGTAGCTCTCCATATCAAAATGTAGCGGGTTTGAAAGCTTTCCTGAACACATCAAACGCAAGCAAATAATGTTGCTCATGTCAAATGTATCATTAACATTTACATTTTTTCTCTTGTTTTTTTGGTAAATGATAGAATGTAAAACATTATCCCACTACTTACTTTCTGTCAAGAGGAGTTAAAGCATGTTTGCAAGGTACATTTAAATTTTGATATAGAGAGCGGGGGTGGACCGAAGTTTGCTGGATGGTTGAGTGAGTAAATTTCATAAGATGTTCTGCTGATTTTTGTGTTGATACCAGGTGTATGTCAGACGAGATGCTGCCGTATGAACTGCGTGCCTCCTTCTGCCGCCTCATGCTGCACATGCACGTGGATCGAGATCCCCAAGAGACAGTGACCCCGGTCAAGTATGCGCGCCTCTGGTCGGAAATCCCATCCGTCATCTCCATCGTTGAGTGAGTCTTGTTTCTACTTCACGCTTCCAGGCGTTAATAATCCCTGTGACGCAGCTTACCCATAGATACATTTTTGTAACTGCTGGTAATAGCTTACTGGCTTAACATGCATGGCGGGTAGTATTTACTATTTTATGAATTCAGAATAGGGATTGGTCAAACAAGGAAGATATAGAAATATTATTTGATTTATGTTGTTGTAAAAGAACTCCATGCCTGTGTTCATCCTTTACATTTGTGTACTTTTTGTAGTAACTTAGTGATATAGATATTGATTGTTCGCAAAGTGAACGTATGTTTACATTACAGATATGAGGACACATTGCTTCAGCAACTGTACGTGGTTAAGGAGTGATCATTAAATGATTTCCCACCTAATATGATTTATTTCGATACATTCGCTTCCTCCCTGCCCGAGAAGGTTTCTCCGTTTGGATGAGACCTTTGTCAGTCTAACTTACGTGTTATAATCAGTTCTTTAACCGTTGTCTTGCTCGAGGCTAATCAGAAACTATACAAGTGAGCTTCTCACACGACATACTCACATTTAGCAAGGCGTGTCTGCCGTTCAGCATTAACTCCATGGGGACAGGTTTATTCTAGAGATAATGTGGAGATACTTCACGTCAAATGCTCATCTAGGCCTTCCGCACCAGGTGCTTTGTGCACCCCTCACATAACATTTCTGTAAGCCCTTTTCTTTAAGGGCTAGAGTTCTCACCGGTCTGAAAGCTTAGAGAAAACACCTAGTGGCTAAAGTGGGCAATATAGTGAGGTTTTAGCAAAAAAAAAAATTTCTGGATAAGAACTGCCGATCCCAAACCCACACCCCCAAGGGGAAGCGGAAGGGGATCTAGTTCAATAGACAGAGAAAAATCTCTACACTAGGTTTTAGCAAAATCTGCCTGTGCAGAACTGGTTGTATCTTTGCTGAAATCTAAAAAAAAGAAATTGTCACCAGAGGTCCTTGTTTTTTTTCTCACAGGTTATAAGCAATAGATAGTAGGAAATTTCTCAGCTTAGAGGAATCCGATACCTTTTATAGAAAAAGCTTTAATCGAGCCGGAGAGAAGTTGTGAAATTAGTGGTTCCTACCTAACATATGGTGTGTAACATAAAGAAATACAACCGTGGGTAGGGCACCTCGGAGGCCTTGCATGGCGCGTGTTTATGCATTTAACCTCATTAAACTTCACTAATCCTTGACATGCAATAGGATATCTATAAGGGATACAATTTGGAATAGATCGGACCACAAGAGTAAGTCAATGATATTATGCGTTTCCAATTTTTTATTAAAGAATAGGATCCTTCAAGTAAGATGTATTTGCTACTAATATGTTGGATCAACAACTTTTCTGTGTAGCACTATCTGAAAGACTGTCACTTTGTTATGTTACTTGTGATATCTGTGTGCCTTTTTGAGTGCGTTTCCTCAAAAAGCTATTAACTATTAATTATCATTTAATATGACCTGCAAAGGCTGTGTCAGTAACATTTTGGAGTCACATTATATAAGGACAAAACTGTGGAGAAGTGTATATATTTTTGGTGCCAGGAAGATAGATATTATTCTAATCCTCTACAGTCTAAGGAACCCTGCACATATTCATTACATTGACGGGAATCCAGGAAATAACTTGTTTTAATATATCTATACCCTTTAATTTGAGCACAATTATTAAGATTTAATCTTTATGAGTTCCTACAATATAATCAGTTATCACATGTTGAACTAGTTACTAGTGTTCCAAAATGGGGCTGAAAAGTTGTAGTTTGTTAAGAAAGGGATTACCGATTGAGGTCTTTCAAAATAAGTATAGCTATGTTCTAAGTGCCACAATGGCTGTGCTTAATTGAGTTATTTGATAATTTGTACTCACATTTGGCAAAAGTTAGAAGTCAAATTCGATTGAAAGATTATCCTTAAGTAGTAGATCAAGTTTTGTAGTTAAGTTTGATTATGATAAAAGACAATGATTCTTGTGATTACTACCTATTCAGAACCAAGACAAATCCTGTTATCCTGAGATGCAATTTCTTCATTTTATACGTTTTTGGATAGACATGCAGGTCAATCCATATGACAAGTTTAATAGTAACACCTGGTCTGAAATATACACATGGTAATGCCATCAGTGATGGAATGCATCTCAGTTTCTGTCTTTGAAATTCAATTCATAATTTCACCAAGAGAGTCACTTTCATTTCCTTCGCTGAGAGTGTTTTGCTTTATTCGTTCTATGCAGCAGATGCATTGGTCCATATTTCTCTTAATTGTTATTTAGGGGGTAAAAACACGTTTGGTAATAACTGTTTCGGTTTCATTTCAGCTATGAATCCAACAAGACAAAAGATCCAGTCAAAGAGGCAGTGAAGCCCAAGTTTGCAAACACGATCCTGTTTGTCGAGGATTACTTGTGTAATGTCGTCAACAACTCGTGGGCATTTGCTGATAAAGAACAGAACAAACTCACTTTCGAGGTAAGAATTTGATGCAGTATGTCGATTGTAATAGTTAGGTCATAAGCTGTGCCAGATCGGCCTGTTTTTAGAGAATATAATCTACCTTATCAAGTTTACTTGCATAGCATTGGTTTAAGTGATTTCTAAATGTAACAATCAAATAGTCACGAAAGGAATGTATTTCTCCTATTATACTGATTTTATTTTACAATGGGTAACTTATTTTCCAGCTTATATATTGTGATGCTTTTTTTTTATATTACATGCAGGGATGCAAGTTTGCCGACAATTGACGGAAATCAGAAATTTCTGCATCTTGTAATATGATCATTAACAGAGTATGAAAATCATTAAATGAAACTAAATTCCAAGAAATTCTGGCAGCAGGCTTTCACCGACGGCGTATAAACCTCCAGTCAGTACTTTGGCGGCAGTTAAACGCGCCAAGGGCCATTGACACTGCCGTCAGAGTTCCGTCAAGTGCCGAAATTTTGTTTGACGGCACGGGGCGGGGGGCGCCCCCCCCCCCCCCCCCCCCTGAATACACCCCATTTTTTAATTTTTTTTCCCCATTTCCGACTTTTTCATCAGTCCCGACTTTCATCCCTGTACATGTTATGTTGAGTTATATATGTACCTTAGTTTGATTTGATTGTATTTTCACTTTTGTTGTATTTGACTTAAAGATGAGTCCACAGCCTAGTTTGGATCATTCAGTGAGTAAAATGTGGTGGTGAAAGTTAAGGTCACCCGGTAGGAGTTATAGTTCGCAATTTAATTAGGCAATGTTTAATTGTAGATTGTATGACCATCTCCGAATTTTATAGATGTAGACGAACAGTGTTTTATGCAGTATGGTAAGGATATTTTCCAAAACATATTGCACAAAAAATATCCCCGTTACAGGATCAGTTTTAAACCCAGTAAAGCTTGGTTTATAATGGTACTATGTCGGTCATCATACCATATAACCATTACTATCTCATTAGATATTTTTAGAAACAGCAGAGATGAGATGGGGAGGGGGTATTCATCTTCAGACACAATTCACGCTGTAAAAACCCAAAAGTAGCTTCTTAAACTTAATAATACGTGGCACATACACTTCTTAACACAGCCGATGTTTAAAAAAAAAGAGAAAAAAAGTAGCTTCTTGGCAAAGGGAAAGGCTAGAGGAGGTGCATCCAAGTACGACACTCCAGCCGACTTGAGCGATATTTCACTTCAAAAATGATAATTTATATTGTAAATAACGATTTAAAGGCTTCAGTAACAATAGCAGCAATACACCCCACGGTTGGCCCCTCTTCTTAGAATATCCCCTCGTTTTTATTCGGTCACAAATAAAGTAAAAACTTCGGTATTTCTCCTGAAGGACCATATTCCGTTACAGAGACATTGTTTACATATCTTCACTGTAGTATTCTGCTGATGGGTAGATCTTGGTGTATCAGCCATCCTCAGACGCCCGACCATTGTAGTCAAAGTCAAAAGTAGATAATTTCATGTACATGTACTTTCCTCTAAGTGTTTCCCTGTAACATGTATTTGATGAAAAAGTGTCAGCACATTAGAAAGCGGACGAAAGGATAATGAAATAATTGACGACACAAAAAGGGAATGATGGTAGGGATTAACTAAATCGCTCGGAGCGCGAGTTAACCGTATGCCACATATTCACCTAGTGTGTTCCACAAAACCCTGTTCACAGTATGTTAGGTAAATACGTGTATGCTATCAGGAATAGTAACGATAATCTTAAGGGACAAACCGTTTTATACACCTATAGATCAAAATTATGTGTAGATCCACTTAGTTTCCCTAAATATGCATGAACACTCTGTTGTAGAATATTTATACCCGATATTGATTTTTTTTGGTAAAGAAAAGTATAATCACAAGCTCATGATCGCTGCAATAATTACTTTTACATGTGTATCAGAAATCTTTATTTTCATATATTTCAGTTATCCTAGGAAGCTTTACTTTTTTTTATTCAAGTACTCATTATGTGGTAGATTTTGATTTTACTTATTTTTGCGTATATTGAGGGGTGCCTTCACTTTTGGAGGTTCATTACTACAAACAGGTAATAGAGGCCAAATATAGATATCGGTGAGCGTGAGACTAACGTTGACATACTTTTGTTCTCTGGCAGGTTGTAAAGCTGGCTCGTCACCTGATCTACTTTGGATTCTACAGTTTCTCTGACCTTCTTCGTCTCACTAAAACACTCCTGTCCATCCTGGACTGTGTTCCTGAAAACGCAATCACCGCTACCACCACTATTGATCGTAAGTACATATACTTCTTTATCTTCACCATATGCTGGCCAACATGCCTTTATAGATACCCCAAATCTGTTACTCTCTCTCATTCAGAATTGTATAAATTCATTAATGATATCTGAGAAATTGATGATGATGTGATTGCCCTTCATTCAAAACTCTGTCTTTTTCTTCACACATGCTACTCAGCGCAAAGTGGGGGTAGGTAGCTCACTCTACCAGTGTTCTTGTACCCTAACCAATTTTAGATTATCGTTTCCCATATGAATATTTGCCGAACCCGGGAAAATTCAAAAGGCGGTTTTTTAATAAAATTAAACAATTTTTACACATATGTGAGTGATTTATGCAATTGAAAAAGTAAAGTAACTCTTATTTTACAGCAGAATATTCCATGCTCAGAAAATGGCTCAGTGTATGTCTTGAAGTAATGTCAAGTGCAGAAGTGTAAAAATTGTATCTAGGCCATACGGTTGTGAACAAGTATGATCACGTTATAACCTGCTATTGTCAGTTAAATTCTCTCAGGTTCTAGAAATTTGTTCCTTTTCTGAAGGAATGCAAACTCTTATTCAGATTAGGCTTTTGTCAACACATTTCTGTTATTTCCTCGCCTCCCTTGGAAACAGAGACCAAAGAGCCAGGTGGAACATTATTTTCTTTTTGCTGTACTTGTAGGCTACGTTTGTGTTATTTTATGTCAAAGTTCACTATTCATGACTCCCTTGCATGTAATTATTGAGTGTTTTTATATGTTATGATTTGTCCCTTTTTCGTTTCCCACTGACCAGATTGATATTGCGTTCATAACAAAACAATGTATTTACTACGAGGTGGCTTACTCTGACGTGTCATAGCCATATCTAATTAATTCATAACAAAACAAGGGCAGGGTCACACTTACCCAGTATCAAACATTGGCTCGCTTTTGCTTCTTACCCGAGCTCAAATAACAGATCCACGTATAAAATTATTTATTTGGCTCATTTTGGTTTCACATAAAAAAAGTCAAATGAGACGGTAGATCATCAACTGAATATGCATTTCATAGAGTTTTCGAAAATACATCTTGAATCTTTTTGCGACTGATATGAATTATGGTCCGTTTTTAGTTCTCGTTAAATTGGAATGTTGGGTCATTGATAGGATACATATTGTTTCTACACTGATATAGCTCCCCCTCTCTGTGTAAAAGTAGTTAGTTCATTTTAAGGTCAATATTTGCATTGGATAGTGAATGTTTGACCTTTGTAGAATTTATGAATGATAGAAATTGATTTTTGTGTCTCAGTGTATGCTTGATACTGTCTACATAGAGTGTAAACAGAGCTCTTTCTAACGAATTTTGCTGAACAGGCGCTGATTTGATTTGCTTATGTAATAAAAAGACTATTTTCATGGTATATTTTATCATTTTGATATGAATAACACTATATTGCCTTTTGATATAAATGTTTTATTAAATATCATCCTAATACGCCTACGATATCTTTGAACAGGCAGCTAATTGTGTTCCTGTGGGTCATGAATACCAGTATAATTCCCCTGGAGACATTTGTTAGTCTTCTCTTGTAGTGCGAACGTGTGAATGTAGATGTGGTTTCTGTCCCGTTTAATTGTTTGTGTAATTGGTGTTAAATGTATTTTTTCACTCCATCCTACTGCCCCTGTTCTATTTATGACGCCAGGGTGTTGATAATGACATGCCATCTTATATAATTTGATAGGACGATTTAAAGTCAAATAGAGTATGGTAGTTATTAAACAATGCAGTACGGTGAGGTAGATTGAGGTAGAAATTGTACTCTGAGATGAAGCTCAGTAGACTCACTAAACAATGGTGAAGATAAAGGGGCATGATATTTTCCAGACGAATCAATATCCTCAGCCTTACCTTCTGTATCTATATCCACGTCTCTTCTGGTTCCTAAAATGATTTACAGTAAAATGCATCAAACCACTCGAGGTTCATATCACACACAATTGTGACTGAGATTTAATTAGGCATACTGACTTACTCGTTAAAGTATTTACTTAAATATACCCGTTCACTGTCACACGCCTAGGCCACTCGTTGTATCTCAGGTGTGCATGTTGGTTGAGACCGTGTTTTACACGTTGCAGCGCGGACCGGGGTCCTGCGGGGGATCGGCAACATGGGAGCCGCCGTCACCAACATGGTGATGCGCTCTCAGCAAGACGGCACGACGCCGACCGACAAGGTTTCCATCGTGGACGTGGTCAAACAGGCCACGTCCATGACCACCAAGAAGAAAGACAGCGGCGAAGAAGACGTACTGGTCATGGATACCAAGTTAAAAATCATAGAAATTCTTCAGGTATTTGTTAGCTGCAAGGAGATAGAACTATTTTTTTACACACTAACATTGATATCACTGATTCACGAATCGATTGCTAATTTCACAAAAGGTTTTGTGTTTTTATTATGGCTTCTTAGATGATATATAAAAGTACATTTTCTATTTGACGTATTTAAAGGACCATTTGAATTAATGTCTATTTTAAAGGGTCCTAATGCTTATGTTGGGGTACGTGAACTACTTCTAAGCATCTTTTTCGGGCTGATCTTGCCAAGTTGAAAAATGGTTACTTCTAAGCGTTACTTGGTGTGTCTTTAAAACTCTTGCAGGTGCAGATATTCTTGTTACTTGAATTTTTTTCCAACAGGTACACGCTTACCCGTGCCCCAATTCTTATATTGTCTCTAACAGTTCCTGGTCTTTGGGATTCTTTCAGTTTATCCTCAACGTGAGGCTCGACTACCGCATCTCATGCCTGCTCTCCATCTTTAAGAGAGAGTTTGACGAGAATAACGCAGCTCGCACCACAGATGGTAATTTGAACGCTGAAATTACAGATTGAGATTGCTTTGTTCAGATTGCACCCAGCGCCCAACCAATCCAGACAGCTGCGATATTTGCTCCAACAGAAGCAGTTCTACTCAGTAGATTTTTGCATTTGAGTTGTAGACCCACTAATGCTAATACCCAGGGGACTGAATGGGGTGCACAACTCTTGACAAGAGGGCGTAGTTTTTATGCACAGACACTACTATATTGCTCCTCCTTCGACGCATCCCTTATCAAGTGTTGAGCAAAAGCATGCGTCCCACTCGATGTCTTTTACTCACGCTTCATTTCTTTATGCTTGTATTTGGAAAAAACAAATTACCTGAATGTTTTAAGCATTAACGACAAATTTTTACTCTTTACTCTGTAAGAACCTCCGATCTGTGGTTGCATAAGTTACAGCTATAACATAGATAAATGGCACGTATATAATTACTCAACTTATAGGGAATGTCTTTAATTATTACTATCCGATGCTTTCTAGGCAATCTTAATTGTCACTCACTAAACACTCATGCTTCCATAGTGTAGTAGGAAACCACTTAAGGAATCATTTTATTGCACCGTATATTCATTACATAACAGAATGCATCATATCTCACATGAGAAGAAAAACAAATATATTTGGTGATATGTTGTTAAAGAAGGACTAAATGACACCAACTATATCGTTTGTTTTGCGAATTCTAAAACCAACCTGCCTCTCATGAGATGAAGCCTCATCTCGCTTCTCCGCACGACATTCTGTACATTTTGAATGTTAGGTTACTCAGATATCACATACAATATGAGCATTTCTATGCGCCACACGTTAAATGTACGAGATATTATTTTACTCTACAAAGGAAGGCATGATAAGAAAATCCAAACATTGTATGGTTCTTCAACACCATTAGATTGCACGTGTTTAATTGAGAATCTACTAACTCCTATAGAAAAGTTACAAAATAAAAGATAAAAACACATCACATTAACGGCACTATAGTGATTACAGTTGCCTCGCTTTCTAAGCGGAAATCCAGTCTACTAAATGCAGTGAACTGTAGTGTTCATTCCTTATCGAACCATGATCAATGAAGAGAATGGTAATGTTTCCCTGCATGTCTGCTGCAATGCTGGATAAACGTCACGCTAACTGTTAAAAGGCCACTAATGATAGACTAACTGGTTTACTTGTCTTTTCTGTACAAAGATCTGGAATGGGATTTCCACCAGGGTATCGTTGGTTCCTATTAATGTATTCCCACTAATACGCCATCAGAGTCGATCCACTCATTGTTCACGTTGTTTTCATTTTACGAATGGCAATAGATAGTTCGGTGCTTAGATAGATTACTAGTTAGAAGTCCCGCCATTTTCTTATCCTCATTTGCTTGGCCTACTCCGAGTCGACTGATTTGGTTGCATTTCTTTTCATTTAGGATAGGCATGCTAACACTATCTTCCACTTTCAGTTTTGTGTTGCTTAAACTAACTATTGAATCCTCTTTGAATCCTTCTGTTCTTGCCCCAAAGATGATGAAGAGACAGAAAACGGTAGCAATGGCAAAGGTATCATGGAACGCTTTGTTTTGGATTACAGAAATCAAATCGTAAGCAGAAGCCAATCAACTAAAGATACAGAACAGATTACATATTCTAAATGAGTGTCCTGGAAATGCATGAAATCTCTTTGGAGAATCAATTCGAAATATCAATGTTAAATTTATATTCTTGTGTTTTGGGGGTTATTATACCTTTTGCTTGACTGGCTTCTGACTTAATGATGAACAACACGTATAGACAATACGACATAGATGAAAACCTGATTAGACAGCGCCCCAGCACACGAACGGAGCACTGACACAACTCACTCACTATCCAACACCAGATTCAGATTCGCTGATACAAGAATCCTGCTCTATGTGACGGCTGCACTTCATCTTGGACCACGATAATATATATCTGTAAAAACAAAGCCCTTATCCTGGCGCCTCAGCTACCCTCCCCCGAGGGCAGACCGTTCTGGGAGTGTCCATCACCTTTGTCCTAGCTGGCTGCTCTAATAGCGCCATGGTATTTGTACTCTTTTCAGTTTATTCTGAATGTGAGGCTTGACTACCGCATAGCCTGGCTGCTTTCAGTCTTCAAAAGAGACCATGATGAGTCGGACCCTGTGGCTGATGGTCAGGGTGATCTTCTAGCTTGCATGCTCCTCATCCTTGCCCCACCTACCAACCCTCCTCCTGTGGGGTGGTGGCCCCTGTGCCTATTCCATCAACGTCGTCTCATCTATAACACACAATTTACCCATCTCGTCTCCTAGTAAATTTTTGGGGGGAGGGGACAGCTGTACAAGAAAAAAATGCATTTTATACGGTAATGCTTAGATAGTTAGCCCCTTAAGAATAAAATATATGGGTAAGAATTTCATATGCTCATAGAATTCCAATGATGTCTACTTCATTTTCATCAGTCCCGCTTTCCTTGAGGTTTCTCTTATTCCATTCATTACCTAGCTTCTTTTTCATCATGTCAAGTCTACCTTCTATTGCTTTGTCTCTCCTTAGACAAAATGTACGCACGATTTAAATGCATAGACTTAATTCATAATAGCAGTTACTTAAGTGTACTTGTGTGTACATACACATTATATATCCGTGTCCTCCCACGACTGTGTTGCAAGCACCTTTGAATGCTGCCATATCACGCCTCTGAAAAGAAATGGCAGTAGATTTCACATAAACTGACGTATCAGATTTATAACTTAAGTATCAGATTTACTGGCTAACATGTATGCAAGATTTGTTTTCGCGACAAATGATATCAATAGACCTTAAACGAATCTATGCAACAAATATCCCTGTAGAGATTTCTTTTCTAAATGATGGCCTTTGTAGCTATACTCGTGTTAATTCCTAAAGCTTTAAGGTAGCTTGTTACCTTTTTAATTTGCTCTTTGAGAAGTGTGGCGAGCGAGCATGAAACTACCATTGAAATGTCTATACACTGGATGTATAGAATTACTAACAGTACTACGTGTGACCTGATGGCAACATTGTGTTAGCTCTATAGCTTAGTTTTCGTTGTTCTTCATTGTTCTTCTGACTTCACACATTCTAATAACAAAACGGATCATTAACCTCATGTAGTTTTACCGATTAATAAGCACCAGTATGTTAGTTATACTTATATACTCTGCATAATATACCCTGCTACCCATACTCTGCATAATATACCCTTTTACACCTACTAATACTGTAAATCAATAGTGAAATTACATAACTGACATAATCTCAAGTACCTAACAGTCCACAGTTATACCATAGATTGTTGGCATATTAGCCATTTAGGGAAACACAAATTATGTAATTTAACATTAATAAGAATTAGTCCCAAATTCAAATATAATTCCTTTTAAACACGTTCTAATTGATACAGCATCTATGGGAAATAACGCAGAATGATTATGTAGTATTATATTTCATATCAGTATTTCAATATGACTATTTTCATTGAAGGTCTGGATCTTGAGAGCATTGGTGCGCAGGCTGAGGATATTTTCGGCGGAAGGTAATATTCAAATAATTTTCTTCTCAGGTGTTGACGAGTTTCACTGAATGAATGCTTAACATAAAGAAACATTACAAAATCCAGACACGTGTTATATGACGTAAGAATTATGCATCACTTTACAGTGCCTTAAACAGGATATGCCAAGTGGTTAGTGAAAAAGTATATTTACCAAAGCAGTTATATATTTGCCAAGAATGTTTCATAGATCTGAACTATGAGCCAAATATATGTTCATAGATTTGTTCAAAATATGAAAAAAATTGATAAATCAAGGTTGTATGAAAGAATTCCATATTAGCTAAAGTTGTATCATTTTGGATTACCAGAGGCGAGGACCCGTAAGTTGACATGGAACCCAGTGTGGTCGACTATATAACTCATATTTTCTACTCTGACTATTTATAACCTGCCATAAACTTCTCATAAGAGGGCGTCTGATTCACTTCAAGAAATATGGTACCCTCGAGAAATTCCCCAAGTAGTCTTATGACTCGCTTTTAGAATGATACTTTATAGACAACATGTACCTTATGATAATTTATCAGATGCCCTCAGTATTAATGTAACTTATACAGCATTTTTCCTCTGTCAGAAATAGTGTCTCGTGACTCATGTATCAGCTCTGTTGTCCTCAAGCTGTCTGTGCCTAAACCATTTTTGAACTGTCAAGCTTCGATTTGAAATAGCATGCCCTTCAGATGACTATTCAAGGACATTCCATGAATAGTCATACTATAGACAGAGCAGTATTTGATAGAAAGGATTTCAGATTAGGTTCCTTGATTTAAACTTCAGTACTGTCCTATGAGATATCCATGCCAAGATATTTCTTTCGAAATTTATATTAGTGTTGTGCTGATACTACCTTTAGTTTCTGTTATACTACTTACTACATTGCAGTTTTATGTTGACGTTTGACTTTAGATGTAGTCCTGAACGTGGATGTCCGATACTTACACCTAACGGCCAAACTCCGTTTGATGTTGTCTGTACTAGATATATTTGTATCTTAGACTGACCCCATCCCCAAACCATGTAACTTGGGTATCCCTTACTGGGTCCATTTGCCTTCAGTACATGACATAGACCATCCAAAAGTAATAACTCCATGATTGAATATTGTCTTTTTTTTTAGCAACCCTTCCCATTCCCAGCACCACGACCCAAGTCCTACACTGCCTGTCCGTCAAGACCCAAGACCCCACCCACCTGCAGTCAATCAGACATCAAAGACCAATCACAACAAACACCCACACACAGCTTCCTCAGTAGTATCTCCTGCCAAGAGAAATCTCACAGAGAAATGTGCTGCAAAGGGTACCCTACCAGCCAAGCTGAATATAGTTAGTGACGACCATAGTCAGCAGATAGTGTCCCAAATGATATATGTCATGGGCAGTAAGCTTTCGCCCCTTGAACCAGATTCTCCTGCTGTGAGGAAGTTACTGCAGTCTGCTTTCAGTTACACATGGCATCCTCCTTCAGAACAGCAGCAGAAATGTAATCTTGAGGTGGCCCTAGACAGGACCGGGGGCAGAGTGAGGACAGTGAGAAGGGTAAAAATCTCACAGAAATTCGCTACGCCGAGGACTCCGTCCATCCACCGCGCACACTACGAGCGGGTTGTTCTCTCACACACAGAGATACTGGAGTCGCTCCAGGGCAGGGCAGAAGGCTTTGTTTCAGGAGCGGATGCGCTGAACTATCCTCTGGATATTTGTTCCGACCTAGTCTTGGAGAGTGACATCGACGAAACGTCATGTGATCCTATCTTCATATACCCTCTTCAGAAAGATTCATCTGCGCAAACGACACAGACGGAGTCTGTAGTCGAATTGAAGCTTCCAGATAGAAATACATTAAGGGACGCATCAGAACACAAGGCAGACACCGAAGAGCTACAGATAATGCCAAAAGATGGCAGTACAATGGGTTTAAGTGATGAGAAGGCACGGAAACAGGAGGATCTCACAGACAACAGCAATTGCGCCAGAGGGTCAACAAGCCAGAGTTACCTCACAAACGGTCATTCCAGAGAAGGAAACCTTCATCAACCGGTTTCTCCAAGCTTTAGTGACCTGCAGTGTAACGGTAATGAAGGGACCTCCCTTGCCTCACTACTAGAAGAGAGCCTGGTCAGAAATTGCCATTTTGAAGACCAGATGGATCCCGATGAGGATACATATACAGTGCACTGTAGCGACAACCATAGTGCAGACGCGCTAGAAGCTTCTGTTGGCAACAAACAAAGCGATGCCCAAGGAGATGAGGTCAACGAAGGAACAAATTGTGGACAATACGAAGTGTTAGGAGATCAGGAGAGTGGTCATAATAGTCCCAACGGCTTAAAGACAAGCACAATACCGAAAGGTGATACATCAGTAGGTGGTAATCATCCACAATCTCCATCATCTCTTGAGCTTCGGGAAATGAATGTAGCCTTTCAAGAGAGCGGCAGGTCAGAGAATGAAAGCTTCAACAGAAAATCAACCACGAAACAAGATCCAAGACGCACTATGTTGCCTGCGAGCCCTCACAGCCCTGTTCTTGAAGGGTGTACTTCTAAGCTAAGTGATAACACTCGGCCCGCGCTGTCTCTGGGATCGTTAAGCGACGCTGTCGTGGCAGACGACATTGGACCACCAGACTGTGACATTAATGCTAACAGAACCACTATCCCTGATTCCAAAACACCTGAACTCAATGCACAAACATTCCCTTGCAGTGCGGCCCTCAACCTAAACGCAGCCACCAATATGACCGAAGCTGGCCTTATGCAAGGTTTAGCGTCCACGACATTTGCAATCATTCCTAGCGCACTGCGCAAGAGGTAGGCAACCGGTAGCCTTTATCAAATCGGGGCGTATAAACGCATGGTGGCTTAAGTCTGTATAATAATATTCAACTGGTCAATTGCAAGTCAGCCAAATGAAAATCCAATCACGAATGGTGTCGGGAGATTGACATGGGAGTCGGATCTGCAGATCTCTCACAAGCCATGATTTCTGTGCGCCATAGCACTAATGTTTGTCACCTCTTTAAGCTAACGCCGTGTCTTGGTGTTGTCAAGAAGTCAGTTGAATGGCTTACAGTGTATATTGCTTCTTTAATAAGACCGTCAGCATGAAGGATTGTAGAGTGAACAAGTACTTTATCGTTAACTCAGTTGATATGATAAGAATTGGAGGATTTTAAATGGGAGTCGTGGTTTAATCTAGTTGGTTTTAGGACAAGCAAAGATTCGTTTATGGAAATTGGAAAAAAAAGGAATCTAAAGATTAAAGCTGTTATAGTCTAGTCAAGGAAAATGTTTGGTTTTACTGCATGTCCACAAAGAATTATTAGCTGTGGTGACGGGGCATCTCAATGTGCCACTAAAAAGACCTTTTTCTTAAAATTAGTCGTTTAGGATCTGAAGTATTAGATGGAATCGAAAGTGTGGTATAAAACTGACTCTTTAAGTACAAACCCCTCGGTATACAAAATCTGCGATGGGTTCGAGTATTATAAAGGTCGGGTTGTATTGCATAGTTTAGGTTTGTATTACGGAATGCGAATTTATTAGTTTTACAAACGATGGATGTTACTAACGGCATGACATTTACGTATCACAGTGTTCTTATTGATAATATGATGGATTATTCCATCAATGTTCTTATTCTTTATTTTCGTTTTCCCTCGTTCATGAAATTAATGTTCCTTTTATTGTCCGTTCTTCCATAGACACTGTCCGATTAAATACATGAGCTCACATTTTAACTAACATCACAGGCACAACACCCATTGGTTACTTTAGACATTGAAAGGTTCCTTCACACAAAACACCTTACCTTGAATAACATTTTACCGGAAGAATCACAAATCGACTATCTGTATCATACACGGTGGTGGGAAAAAGTCGATATAAAGCATTTAATATCAGTAATATTTTCGATTATATTTTGATAAATATTTTTACCTTCAGTTCAAGAATATTAATACTTATTATGATTTCATTGATATTCTAAACTTACAGTAGATTTTCGCCATACAAATTTATGAAAACCTATGTAATCCCAAATTGTGTTGTAAACCTTCCTTCAGGCAAGTGTTCCTGGAACACTTATGTATATTTCTATATTGTAAGTTTGTGTGTGCATTCTTTTTTATATACTTTTGATATTTAGGGCCGCATGACAACACGGAGGTAGTCTGGGTAAGGCCTACTGAAAAGAAAGGGTGGAGATGAATATTGAGTGATCTAGTCTATGTTTTGTCTCACTTCAGCGCCGAAACTGCCGAACTTGATCTGGACGGCCAGGGAGGCCGTATGTTCCTTCGAGTTTTGCTGAACCTCGTAATGCACAACTACCCAGCGCTTGTGTCTGGAGCACTGCAACTACTTTTCAGACACTTCTCCCAGCGCCAAGAAGTACTAGGGGCATTTAAGCAAGTATGTGTATGAAATATAGGACTTACGCCTTAATTATGTGAATTTTCAAGCATCTAGTATGCGTTTTAGTTTAATACCGACTGCAGTAGGTGTATACCAAGTGTTAATGAAATCACTGAATTTTTTCAGGTCCAACTTCTTGTGTCAGAGAGTGATGTGGAGAACTACAAACAAATCAAAACAGACTTAGACGATCTACGTTTGCTAGTGGAAAAGTCAGAGCTGTGGGTCTTTAAGGCGAAGTCCGACTCCGGGAAGAAAAAGAAGAAAGATAAAGACTCCCCAGAGGATGATAAGGTAATAATCATAATAACATTTTCATCGGTACACCATACATAGAGTTTTGATCTGAGTAGTAATTTAATTACCAGTTCTCAATTGTAAATGGGGTTGGGGGGAGGGGGGGAGGGGTGGTTACTAAGAGGTCTTCTAGCCACGTGTCACAGATTTGAAAATGACATCTTGACATTAGAGTAAATGATAGTTGCTTACTGCTTTTCTCAGATAATGACATATTTAGTGTTCATGGTAATATGAATAAACCTGCTTTTTTTGTTCGTTTCCCTGCCTCACGTATAGAAAAAGGTGAGTATTTTGTATGTTCAGACCGAGTGTCTTGTTATCTATATACATATATATATATATATATATATATATATATATATATATATATATATATATATATATATATATATATATATATATATATATATATATATATGTTCCTTAATTATCCTAAATCTCGTGCTATATATATATAGATAGATCAATTCGATTCGAGGCTACTGCTAGAAACTTATTCTACTCTTCGACACTTTACGTTTTATTAGCGGTTGGACGTTTGGCCTTGTAGGTTATGGCTATAGCGAACTTTAGTACACCTGCTTGTTGAGTCACTAGGTGATCTGACCACAATTTTACCTTCTAAAGCTAACTAAGTATAGATAGAAATATGATTTTTGTTTTGGACAGAAGTTTTATGGTGTTTCAATGCCTTACATCGTTATTATTAGCAGGTGGACGGTTGGTCTTTAGGTTATGGCGATAGCCTACTGTAGTACACTGCTTGTAGAGTTACTAGACATCCTGACCACACTTTTGCTTTTTAAAGCTCACTAAGTACAGATAGGAATATGATTTCTGTTTTGGACAGAAGGTTTTATGGTGGTACAATACAGTTTTAATATTTAGTATTTTGGCATGGATTAGAAAAGAAAAGTGAATTCAGTTTGGGGGGACTTTTGTAGTCATAGGTCTGTTTTTAAGAACTCCTTTATGGACATATTTCTACCCCTTAAACTGGTTGAATCATAATATGATCTGCCTCATTTGAAAGAGAATGAAAAACAGTAGGTGGTAGGAAGTAGAATTTTCTAAGTAGATTCTATATTTACCAAGATATTCAAGTATTTATTAAAAGTGGGTGTGGGGGGATTTGGGGTGAAATGGGCATACTCAAACAGATGTTTCCTCAATATTGATTTATATTCAGCATTAGTGTAACATCAGTGGCACTGACAGTTGCTTACACAATAGGAAGTGTCACTATTTAGGTGAAATGTCTATTTGATGTGCTATTCATGTATTTTTGCCAAATCTCAAAATGGGATGGGGGAGACAGCAGATGTATGAGAGGATAGTTTATTCAGCATATTTACACACAAATAGAAGTCAAAATGGTTCATAACTTTGTTCTAGGAATCAGTCAAGACCCATTCAAATGATATTGGTTTATGAAATTATTTGCAATATCATTTATTACCAGCTATTGGTTCGACCTACTTTATTGGTTTACAGCGGAACAAAGTTTTTCTCCTAGTTTGAGCCACATGGTCAGAGGAACAGGTCTGTGTGAAGGTGTCACCATGAGGCAGTTTGGAAGGCCCTGTTGATTGCCAATTGAAATCGCCCTCAGGTAGCTAAATATAGGTGTGCACTGATCCATGAACAATTGAAATCATAGAGGAGTAGGCCTTTAAATATCCGATGAATGCAAGCCCTTCCCTATTCATGGATTCCCTCCCTCCCTCCCTCCCTCCCTCCCTCCCTCCCTCCCTCCCTCCCTCCCTCCCTCCCTCCCTCCCTCCCTCCCTCCCTCCCTCCCTCCCTCCCTCCCTCCCTCCCTCCCTCCCTCCCGGGGGGTATTCCTTGTTATCATAGTAATTAATTACTGTCAGACATTTGAACTGTATTGAGTTTTAAATGTGTCAACCTACTAATTTGGTCTTTTAAGGCTAATATTTTTATCTTTAAAATGCACACTTAGCTCTCGTTCAGCATAGTCAGAAAAGTCGTCCAGTTCTATGGTCAAGTCAGAGAACTAGAGAACCCTCTAGGCCCATAGATCATGTCTCGTTGTTTCCCTCAACTGTATCACAGGACATTGTAAAATGGTTTATTCAATATAGAATATGAAAAAAGTTTGTCAAAATTTCTATTTCTACCTTACCACCCCGCCTTGCACACAGACAAGAGGCCTGCCATGTGAACTTGCCGATTAAACCTCATAGGTCAGCTCCTGCCTCCCTTCCCCTTTAGGGATTATTATGAATCGCCTGACCCATATCATTGCAAAGCCTCTATATTAATGTTATTTTCTGTTGATAATTTTCAACATGTCTTAAGCTACTTGTATTGAAAATCTTGTTGTTGATACCTCAAACCATCGATAGTCAGTACTTGTCAATTAGTTGTCTGCTCATTCGTTAACACCGGGTTAAGATACAACTTGTTCACCTTATTCAGTTTTTTAATGTTATGGTGTCACCTGTTTATCCTACTTGTATTGAGTTGTCCATCCGCTCATTTGGGCTTTGAAAGGCCAATAATTCTACTTTAAAATGCACAATTTGCTCCTGTTTGATAGGGTGACAAAAAGGACAAGGAGAAAAAGGAAAAGAAGGATAAAAAGAAAGTGGCACCAACAAGCATCGTAAGTATTGCTTGCTAGTACTGTAAAGCCCTGCTGCCAGGACACCTGCTTAAGGGGGTGTTCCACTGGCCCGACGGTAGCCGATTCTGTAGCCAGACAATCGCCGATCATTATCGCATGCCCTAGAATTTCTCAAATCTTTGAAAATGGTCATTTATTAAACTATAATTATCAGAATTAAATAAATTACAATACGTGAGCTTCCTCTACAGGGCCCAGGAACAATTGATCGGGTGAGGAATCGGCCTGGTGGAGCACACCCTTTAGGGGGATACCCCGCATAAAGAGACAATTTGCTGAAAGCTGAAATATTTCCCTCTATGAAGAGTTTTCAACCCCAATTTTAACCAAAAGATCTGAGATGTGACTTTTTATGTTACTATCCCCTTTGCCATCTGTATTCAAAGTTTAATGCCACTGTAGTAACAAAGCTATTCCTCCATAGGGGCTGACGGGTGAAGGATCTGCTATAGAACTTGACATGGGTCCTCCAATGAGTGCGGACGCCATACGTAACTACAAGACAATCAAAGAGATCCTGGAGCGACTGATGCGGCTCTGTGTCAACGACGTGGGAGGCGAGAAGAAGCCCAAGCGACACGAGCAGCGACTCCTACGCAACATGGGCGCGCACGCCGTCGTGCTGGAACTACTGCAGATTCCTTATGAAAAGGTACCGATGGAAATCAGCAAAAAAAATTTGATGATTTATCAATTCACCAAGGCATTATTTTATTGGCTCAAGAGAACACTCATTGTAATAAATTTGGTCTTTTGTTTTAATATTGTTAGTCTTGGGACAAGTGTTCTGTTTATAAATTTTTCTGTAATATTTTCAACCTACTTATCTACATGAAAAACTATATGAAAGGATAGAATTTGGAAGCTACCCAATAATATAATGAATTTTGTATTACGGCCAGAATAATAATGGTCTGTAACTGTTTGCGTCTTATTAAACTCGTATTATGATCTTCTGGTTTGGATTCATTAACGTTGTACACCAGACAAGTGCCTTCAATGAATCTGTTAACTTCATAGCTATGGATACTTTTCATAACCGAAAATCCCTTGTGACCCAATATTTAAGATAGGAATATACACAACACATTTTAGAAATGAGAACTAATAGAAATTTCTGAATTTAAAGGATTTTTCTATTTCTGTCTGCTACAGAATGAGGATATCAGAATGCATGAGCTGCTGCGGCTTGCCCACGAGTTCCTGCAAAGCTTCTGCCTCGGCAACCATTCCAACCAGGTGCTGCTACACAAAAACCTAGACCTCTTCCTTCAGCCAGGGGTAAGTTTGCGACAAATTTCCCATAGGCCAATCGTGATATATTTTGATGGTTCCCTTTTTTTTTCTTTTCTTTTAAAGAAATGGTTCCCTTGCATTGACTAAGAATTATATCAACTAGGTTTAGAATAAAGAGTCCATTTTGATAAGACAAGATAACCCTGGGGCTCCAAACGGTAGGGCACTCATCGGGGTATGAATGTGGGATTGTGTGAGCTATATTCTCAAATCTGTCAAATATAAATCTTTCTAAAACTCGCTACTTTTGTTTGAACCTTAAGTTAATCTAGAATAAACCGGCGGTAACTGCCTCGTGATTTATAATATTTACTAATTCCTCGACACTCCCAGCTTTGATGACTCTGTACTGTATCTAAGTTGTTGACTATAGTCATACATCCACCGCAACAGATATAATTACTCACATTGGTAAACATTTAATTCATTTTTCTTTTTAAAATTTATAAACATTTCCTTATATGTGCGTCTATCGGTGTATATGTGTGCAGTTTGAGCGTGTGGCATACACAAGATGACATTGTGTTGTTTACCTCTCTGACACAGCTTCTGGAGACGGAGACGGCCAGGTCCATCTTCCAGGACAACATCCAGCTGTGTAACGAGGTGACGGAGCGCGTCGTGCAGCACTTCGTGCACTGCATCGAGACGCATGGCCGCCACGTGCAGTACCTGCGCTTTCTGCAGACTATTGTCAAGTCAGAGGGCCAGTACATCCGCAAGTGCCAGGACACCGTAATGGCTGAGGTGGGTACCATTTCTGCGTTGCATTGCTTGTTCAGGAGGGGGGCCATTTTATGTATGAGTAGGCAGGAATTTTGTGTTTCCCTTTTCATCGACAGAAATTCAGTATTGTACAGTCATGAGACTTGGTACAGATTATCCAACATTGCTCAAAGTTACAGGAATGGAGGGGAGAGATTATCAGGATCATCAAACAGTGGATTCGTGGTGTTTTTGGTTCGTGTAAACCATGTACTGGTTAGTCTGTACATTAGGCTCTCTGGAATCGTACCTTGATGGTTTGATGCTTGGCGGCTTGGAGGATGTAACCAAAGAATGTCCCAAGGAGCAATCCCGTGGTTTATTTGTCTTCCTCCAAGGTGTCACCTCCAGGATTCCCAATCAGAATTGATGTAATGGAAGATCTGTAACTAATATCCAGGCTTTGCCCACAGCTGCATATGAACCCCACAACAACATACCTTTTCTTCTCGCGTTTGACCCATTTCTACCACTTTTTCTTTGCTGCTTTCATGTATAACCTATTCTAAGGGACAAATATCAACCACAAGCAAGGCAACACAACTATGTGTGAATATGTCAGTGTTGGGCGGCCATCCAGACAAGGTGGATCTGAAGTAGGACTACTGACGTCATCATTCTGAATATAGGTCTGAACAGATCGACGCCAAATGAGAACTGTAAAACTCCAGCTGATTGGTTACTTCTACAGAACCATTCGGAGTATCGTCTTTTACCCTTTCACCTCCTCTAATAAAAAATTACAGGAATTGAGTAGAAAACGTGCGTCCAGTGCGTACCCTTTTGTAGCTTTCTTTACTGCAGTAGTCTCTCGCATGTCTTCTCCTTTTCCAAGCGAATATTTTGCATTCACGCAGGAATGCATGCCCTTCCCTCCTCCACTTTCTTTACCAACTAATCCAATAACCTGCCTTTTTCTACCCTCGAACATTCCGGTAACTCTTTGAAAATAAGATATAGTCCAACATATATACTTTACTTATAACGTCAGTATGAATGTCATATCTAATTAGTAGGTTGATCAGGATATGACCAAGAAATAATGTATTCACAAGATAAATCTTTTTACATAAAGAACAAATACTTTGAATACCAGTCGTGAATGGCTGCAATAATCAAAATTAACCTATTGAAGGATTAATGTGATTAATATGTACTCGTTACAGTTTGAACTTGATACAATTATTTTACCATTTGCACTTTCCCATTAACCAATGAACGACACCATTGGTGCATGATTAGAATAAACCAAAATAGTTATCCCCGCTCTCTTCGTTATATACCAATACGTCTGAACAAATAATAGGTTTCTTATATTGATTGATTACTTCCAATCGAATCATATTCAGATAACTGATGTTAGATATTCTCAGAATAGCTGAAAATAGATTATCAGGAAAATGTTCTACTGCAAAAAGGATATCTGGGATCAATTATACCAAGCTGATGTGTTTTTGGTGCGCGCAAGAGTGTTGGATATTTAACCAAATAACATAATTTAAGACAGCATATAATAAATAATGCTTCTATTGTGCAATTCTTTTGCAGAATGACGAAGTTGGTGTCTGATTGTAACTATAGTTATTGTCAAAAGATATTGTTGTAGGAGTTCCAGCTCCACATATTTGTGACCAGTATTTGAGTTCTCCTACCCTTAGATGTTCAGTGTTTATTTTATGCTTTTGATACACGATAGCACTTGGAAACGCATCTTGTGCAAAAGAAAACTGCTGATACAAAATTGTAACGTTCGCATGGTACTTTGAAATAAAAAAGATTATTTATATATCCTGCAGCCAATCAGCCTTGCACCAGCGTCCTTAGTCAAATTTCAAATCCAACAAAGAAATTATTTAGTGTCTTGTTAATAAACGAATGTTGATTTTAAACTTAGAATGCCTAGGTGGTTATTTATAATTGTAGGCCATTACTTTTGCCGATGGACATATGAACCCGAGCCCCAAACCCTGAAACAATGTAGTGCTATGAGAATGTTCTACTCCATTATTTGATGGTACCTGCATCCCACCTAGATAAAAATGATATCTATAATATGAAATAAAAATCTATAGAATCTTTGATAATGTAGTTCCTTCCCATTGTTTCATATGTATATTTATTTTTTCTCAACCAAAATTACATGTTTTTGTCGTTTTCAAAATACTATCACATTTGTCTGAAGAATCCTCGGATCTGAATATTATCTCTCAGAGGACTATTCCTGTATGGTTATCTTATTACCTGTGATCTGATGACAGTATGTTGCACGCCGATTCATATAAGAGGCACTATGAAAATTTAACTACGAACAACCCTGCCTTGTCTTTCCTTGTGATTTTCAAAGGGAATGTGAAAAAAAGGCTGGAGAAATTTACAGTTAGAATCTGCTAGTAGAAATACCAAAGCAACACACTGAACAAGGTTACAAAATGTCTTAAAAAGTGGGTTATTGCATGATGACTCCAGAGTGATGAGATGGTGATATTTGTAAGGTGTGTATCTTGTAAATTGTGGTGATTGTCAACCAGTTTCTGTGAAGATATGAACAACCTTTACCAGTAATCTACTCTTTTCGCTCAACCTCGGGCTAACTAATAGCTAGTTTTTATAAGTATAAGGCTACTTAACGTGTATCTCTATAGATATTTACAGATTATATCAACTAATTTAATATTGAGTCACCTAGACTAATTAATGTTAACTAATTCCAATGTCTTACCTTTCACAGAGTTACCCGACACTCCCCAGTAACTAACCAGTTATCTTGCCCGTTTATCAAGCATACCGTTTAGAGAAAAGTGCCTTATTTTGTTCCACGAATTCATTAGTTTTTATTGTACTTGATTTTGAATTTCAAACCCCCGTTCTGCATTCCCTCCACATACGTAGCACGACTTTCCCTTTAAAAGCACACATAATATGATATCTTCCCTTCCCCTTTCTGTTTTTTGTATTTGGTACTCTAGTAGTCCTGCTTTGCTGATCAATCTATTTCTCTCGGCAGCCCAAAGTCATATACAACAGGAAAGCCCAAGATATGGTTATGGCGTCGGTCAGTATCATATATTGATAGATAAAATTCGGTGTAAATACATGTCTCTTCGATAAGATTTCTTCAGTTTGTTCGTCCTTTGTTGTGTCTGTTGCGTCAATATGTGCGTATTGGGCGTTAAGGAGGCCCATCTAGAAGCGACCAGACACGGGGGCCGCGTGTTACCCTACTGCACCTGAATCTCGTTTGTATTTGGTATTAGTTCAGCTTCCACAATGACAGTGACCAATCTAGCATTGCCTCAATCCATCAGTGCATATTTCCAGTACAAACCCCACACTCGGTGATGGAATCTCTATGGACAGCTGTGTTGTTTTCCCGCCATACATATGGTTGCCATGGTGACATAGGTAAAAGAGGAGTGATATCACATGAAGCCAAACACATGACGTGTATATATAGTCCACTTGCTTCGGCCCGATTTATAATCAGGGGACGACAATAAAAATTATCTGAAGATTTCCCTAGGGTAGGTATCATTTGATACCTCAGAGGTAAAGTGTTAGATAGTTTAATATATGGTGACCCATATGGTCATAAGTCGTCAGAAATGCTCTTGACTTATGAGACCTCTAAGAATGTCATGGGTGTAGCTTTTTGACTAACTAGCAAATGAAAACTGTTGGATTCAATAAATATTTATGAGAATTGCAGTCTGTGAACTGGTAGAACGATTTACTTTACAATGGAAATTTAACACACTCAATCTACGATGATTTCATATTTAATACAATATTCTATTGGTATATCAATATCAAAAGACACAGTGTGCCATCAGAAGTTTTCAAAATAGTGTAGATGAACGCGTCTATCTAAATTAGGTGCCAGGGTAGATTATGGACTTTCAACTGAAACTTTGCTCGTGCTGTGTTAAATGAGGAATCTTATGACCTCCATTAAAAGTGTATCATGGTGAAGCACAGCAGGTCACTAATTTTCTGTTCAAGCTGGCTGCCTTCAGCCCTTAATATTACTGCTAACATAAGGTACCGTCAAGCGACATTCTGAAACAAGAAAATCTGCCATAATTACAATCCCGAGCTTAGATTACCAGGGGCTCAAGCTAAATTCAAACCCAGGCCCGGATGATAAGTTGTTCGTTTTAGACTACTTAAAGTTTACCCTCCTGAGTCTTCGTATACTGAACCAGTTTAAGTGTGTCTTATTTGCTTGGTACTTCCTAATTTAGATTGTGCCGTTGGTATAAATGGATTACTGAAGTAATTGTATGCTCAGTAATTAGTTTACATCCACGGGATCGTATGGTATAACACTCCAGGAAAATAAAATGCACCCTCATATGAATGTGTCTTTGTATATCGAGCTAAACATGATAAGCGTGAAGTATATATGTGCTGAACATGTCAGGAATAACTAACAAGTCCCTTCTGTCTGCTGGTACCTTGATTTAGCGACAATTATCCTTTATATTACATTATTTGTTAATAAGTTGATAAATTTATTGATAAACTGTATTATTTTACAAATCATGTACGACCACGACCGGAGATATTGGCATTTAAGTTAATGTCAAATTATAGATTTTTATCCATGAGCGAATTAGAAGAAATGACATAGAAATGGGAATTTAATAGAGTACAGAGAATGGATTTAATAGCCATAACACAAATCAGGACCACAGCATATAGACTGAAGGCGTGCGTTACAACAAACCTCTGTTGACAGTTCTTCTGTGTCGTTTTGAAATTGACAACTTGGACAGCATCAATTAAGTGTTGGGAGTCATTGCACCCACCCACTCATTAAGTCGTAGAAGACTTCAATGAGTTAGGTTGCACCAAACTTAGGTAGCATAATGTTACTCACGCAAATTGCTAACACAAAACTCGTGGAACTTGCACATTGACTAGTCTGCGTGTGCACGACAGTTTGTCTTCTATATTTTTTTGTAGATGGATGTGCGTTATTCTAACTCCAAGATGATTATTGATCTATGTTCAGCACGAGGTTCTGTTTATGACAGAGACATAGATACAACATACGACTGTGTAGACGTTAAATTCAATGAAAACAAAGTTGTCGTCACATTGTGTTTTCTCACGGAAAAGTTTACGGCTAATTACAACTGCTTTTTGTAAGGATAAATCAATCTGTACCCGGTGAGCTTAATGATATACCCTGCACTTCTCTCCTGTCTCTAATAACAAATAACTGTGATGTTACCTTTCTCTCCACCTTGCTCTCGTCGAAACCTTTAACAGATGGTGCGTATTAGCATTAGGGCAGTTCTAGAGAATGTGACCAAGTCAAACCCCCTCCCTCTCATTTAATAGCTGGCTTGATATGCTCAACAAACCTGTTACCATTATCGATACACATTGACTGATGGTGATATTTTCAATAAGAACCCTCACCCCCCACGTCTGCATATTTCTTTCGTTATCCATTGCTTTGTATTTTCAGCTTTAAGTTGTTGCAGGTTATATGAGTTAGCATACAGCATAGGCATCTCCGGTTACCCGTCAGGCGATGGGTAGAGAAGATTGCAATACTTAGCATTTTCCTTAATCATACAAATATTTCCCATTATTTTATGTCAGATACTTTAAGCACTCTAATATAAGATTATCAGCATGCTTAGTAACATGGGGCGTCTATGAGTTGCAAATATGTTACTACACACATATTTGAATTCGTTAAATTATGTTCGGAGTTTGTAGAATGTATAGAACAATATTACCTGGATTGGGATCCTGTGGAACGAGTGCAATTAAATAAAGACTTCTTGCAAAAATGATCTTGCCGTTTCAAATCAGAGCAAAGACGTACTCTAAGGAGTTTTACCGGGAGTTTAATAGAGATTCACATATTTATAATGGACAGTGAATTATATACAATACATGAAAATCTAACAATTCTTATTCACTTTCAATCAGTATATATGGGGATTACATTCAAGAACACCGACACAACAGATATTGTTGAAATTTAGAAATAATTATCCCATTTTGGCAAATCTAAGCATGCAGATTAAATTATTCCCTTGTACATCATTTGAGACTAGCATTGTAGTGGTTGATGCATGCAAGTTATAGTGCCACGCTAGTGGAACTCTCCACAATCCAAACTAATATCTTCTGAGGCACAACGCTAAGTACTTTGGCGTTAGGTGGATAGATCCAATAGTTTTATTGGGTTGGGTTTCTCTTCAAAAAAACAAACGGGACGGAGTGAAACAAAGTACATTGTAAATGCAAATGTTGTACTACATGTAATAATGGTTTTTAAATTAATCTTTCTCCTTTCTCGGAAGCATTTTCAATAAGAAGGCACCAGTTGCAATCACCTGATGGCAAAGTACTAATTAAGAAACATTTCCAAATGCGAAACATGGCGCATTGAAACAACAAAAAGAAAACACATGCAGTGCCTTCTCTTTCTGGTCGCTCTCTCGCGATTCCTGCCTGAAAGTTATCTTTAAGCTACCTGCTATCACTCAACCCAAATTGTAAGAAAGACCACAGATTTTATTCAATCTACCTATTTCTATACATTTATCTTTACATTGATTCTACCGAAGTTATCAGTGGATGGAAAGGAAATCGCAGTTATGAATAGCCGTTTGGTACCATGCCTTACCTGCACCGAAAATGACCCAAAATAATGAGTATTTGATTAAAAGTAAACTACGCAGATGACACTGGTGTTGATGCCTGCCTATTTTCCCTTGCCGCAGTTGGTGAACGTGGGAGAAGATGTCCTGCTTTTCTATAACGACAAGGCCTCCTTCCAAGCCCTAGTGGAGTTGATGCGGTCAGAACGGCATCGTATGGACCCTTCATCACCTCTCACCTACCACATCAACCTTGTACAGCTGCTGGCCTGCTGCACAGAGGGAAAGAACGTCTACACAGAAATCAAATGTCACTCCCTTCTGCCTCTCGATGATATTGTACGCGTTGTCACCCATCCAGACTGTTTGCCAGAGGTCAGTAGATTCATTATATATGTGTATGGTGATGTTGAGACATATAATCAGGGGTGCCAGTTCTCTCCTGTTTTTAGTTGTGTTTTTTAACGGCTGATTTTTGTTCTGATGTATGATATTTTGTATACAATACATTATCTAATCGTATGTATTTTCAACACTTAAATTACGTAAGATTGAGAAACAGTTTTACAAGACTCGACATGAAGTGGAGTGATATGATTAAGCTAAGATACAGTGTTTGAAATTTTAAATTATAGACATCTATATTTAATAGAGACCTTAAATGTTTGTTTCCACATCAATATATTAGGTGAAGAATGCCTACATCAACTTCCTGAACCACTGCTATATTGACACGGAGGTGGAAATGAAAGAAATCTACACCAGTAACCACATGTGGACCTTGTTCGAGAATTTCCTAATTGACATGGCTATGGTAAGTTATTAGCAGGTGGATAGTTGGTCTTCAGGTTATGGCTATAGACTACTGAAGTACACCTGTTTGTAGAGTCACTAGTTGACCTGACCACATTTTTCCTTTTATAACTAACTAAGTACAGATAGGAATATGATTTCTGTTTTGGACAAGGTTTTTTAGTGGTGCAATGCCTTTCAGTTTTAATATTTAGTATTTCGGCATGGATTTGAAAAGAAAACTGAATCCATTTTTGTTTGGGGGGGGGGGGGGGACTTTCGTAGTCACGGGCCATTTTTAAGAACTCCTTTATGTACATATTTCTACCCCTTAAACTGATGGAATCTTGATATGAGTATATGTTAAAAGTGTGTGTGTGTGGGGGGGGGGGGGGGGGGGGTGAAATGAGCATACTCAAACAGATGTTTCCTCAATATTAGTTTACATTCAGCATTAGTGTAACATTTTCATAAGTGGCACTGACAATTGCTTACACCCTAGGAAGTGTCACTATTTAGGTTAAATGTATATTTGATGTGCCATTCATGTATTTTTGTCAAATCTCATAATGGGAGGGGGGAGGCAGCAGGTGTAAAGTAGATGGTTTATTCAGCACATTTACACACAAATAGAAGTCAAAATGGTTCATAACTTTTCTCATGGAATCAATCAAGACCCATTCAAATGATATTGGTTTATAAAATTATTTGCAATATCATTTACCACGAGATATTGGCTTGCCCTACTTTATTGGTGTACATAGGAACATAGTTTTTCCCCCAGTTTGAGCCACATGGTCAGAGGGAAGGTCTGTGTGCACTCATCCTTGAAGGTCTGAAACCATGAGGCAACTTAAAACGTTTCATATGTAGGTAGGACATTGTTGATTGCCAATTGAAATCACCCTCAGGTAGCTAAATATGTGTGCATTAATCCATGAACTGCTGAGGTCACAGAGTTGTAGGGTTATAAATATCCAATCAATGCAGGCCCTTCCCTATTCCCTCCCCTCCGCTCCCCTCCCCTCCCCTCCCCTCCCCTCCCCTCCCCACCCCTCCCAATCCACATGTACACCTTAATATGTGAACAGGAATTACGGGTTTCCACTTCTGAATGTACTACAATGGAACTTTGAAATTCTGCCCCTAGAAAACACAGCAATTTCTAGGTTTTATTAGCCCTTCATACTTAATTTATATTCAGATTTACCTCTTTACCCCAGACCTGTGCCATATACTTAAGAACTATGTTTGCTCCTATATCATTGTTTATTCCTGGAAATCAATAAAGATCCAAACATGGGTTGTTATTTGCAGGTATGCAATGCAACTCACGACAGAAAACACGCTGACACCGTTCTAGAAAACTACGTCACGATCACTGTCACCAATGTTATCACCACCTTCTTCAACTCGCCCTTCTCCGATCAAAGCACAACTGTTCAGGTAGGTGCTGTGAAACTTAATACGAGAGCCATGGCATTCGGTACCGAATACTAACTTGTAATCTTATTTACCGTGTCCACCATGGACACACAATCAATTTTGAACATTAAAATAAACTTTTAGATTCCAACTTCAGATAAATTATACCTTAGATGTCAACTCATAGATAAGAAAGTCACCTATATAGTTACATTCATTCCCTATGAAAATTGAAATTCTAGTGACTAGTTATTAAAAGTAATATCTGGCATACATCTTTATGTCAATAGTTATAAAATATGTAAAGGTACTTTTTATGATATGCAGATTTCAGACATACGTTTTGTTTGTAGTATCTGATTATATCAATTTTTCCTTCTAAATGTAACTGTAAGACTAGCTGTAGTTTGATAGTTTTGTGGATATTTCTATGAAACTGTTGCAGTCTTTTTTGTGCTTCACCATTTGGATTCTCAAAATATAGATATTCACGATTTTCTTTTTTATATATTTGAATAATTTTACTCTGATATTGATCTCCATTGCGACTCTCTATGATTTAATCCGTTTTTAAGAGAATTTTGAATGATGCCTTATAAACAGGGATCTTTATCTGATAGCTTAAGGTAGACATTTTATTTGCCTTGGTGCAGGTGGAAGATCCTGAGTTGTTTTTGGTTCTTACTCTCGTTGGAATTAAACCTGTATAGCTATATTAAGTTATGAACGGACCACCGGTGCATATAATTGCAGTACATGCCTACCGCAATACCCCTGCAACAGTTGACGCCTGTTTTATATATCTATATACTGTATTTTAGTTTTACTTCTTTGGAAATCCAGATTTAGGTAAAAGAAATTATATCCCTCCTACTCTCGATATGCCTGTGCTTTGTTGCTGGCCCAAAATGAAGGGAAGATGGATATCAACATATCAGTTGATATTGCAGTATATTTGTACTTTGCGCTTTTAAAATACCTTTTGAAGATATCCCATTCCAATCGTGCCATTAGGTTAAAAGAAAATTGTAAATCAGAATAATAATTGCGCTTTTAATGCCAATGACCGATGAACCTGCATTTCACAAATTGACTTGTCGGTGTACTCCGGATGGATGAATCTTGATTGGCTGGCCCTGTTTTACATTGGTAGGAACCCAAGGTGAGAACGCCAACTTCCAGGTGATCGAAGAACTGCCGAATGGCAGGACAAACTCCATAAGCCCCATCCAAATTTGCCTGTGACTTGAATATTAAGTCTTTTCGTTTAGCCCTAGGTCTTCATAGCTACTCCATAGTATTTCTTTGGTGAAAGCTTTCACATTTGTTCTATTATATTTAACGTTCGCATTGTGTTCTTCCCAAGTTCTGTTTTCATGCGAGTTAGGCTGTTCTTGATGGTTATTTTTATCGACTAATCTTGCAGATTGAAATACCTGGAACAATTCTTTATTACGGTGTATATCTGACGTTAGCCATTAAGTTAAATAAACTACTAGGACTATAGTTCAGAAATTGCTTTCTGGTAGTAGACTAGTTGGACTAATATTTTAAGCAGTATCCAAATCAGTTTTCGGATGTCTCAATTAATAAATCAGTTGATATAGTGTATGAACCACTCAATATGTTTCACCAAGCTTTCACAAAGTATGTTCCTACTCTGAATAAACATTGGTCAAAGATTCCCCAAAATCTTCACTTTCAAATTCTACCAACTGTTCTATTCTAGTCTACAGTGAACTCTAAATTAGAAGAACTCTACAAATCTACAAAGGCCAATCTAATTAAGAATGTATTTATTAGTTACGGTCATGGTTGAAAGTGAGCTCATTGTAAACCTAACTGCAGTTATGCAGGCTACATTCAGTCGCCCGGATCACTTGAAGTCACAAGTTCATGTAACTGTCTTTACAAAGTTGGATATTTTTTCGATGACAATTTATGAATGCTTCTCATTAAATTTCCAGTTCTATACCCATATGCTTATATTCTATCTCCAAAATCTGTTGTTTTCATCCCTCATTCCTGTTCCCGGTCCCCTGATAAATAATACAAATAGATTTACTTACCAGTATACTTTTTGTAGTGCTATCAGTTTTCATCGTTAGTACACTAGAATAGTAAAATTTGATATTTATCCCTTGAAGGTTTCCCAAGCACCCTCACTGGTTCCCGTTGCAGAATTACTGCCCTTATATCCCTAGATGGTGTGCCAGAGTATGGGATTTGTCCTTCCACCTTCTCCATACTACTTCACTCGTGCTGATGTCTTCACTTGCCTAATGCTACACCTCCATGCTACAGCCCCAGACTAATAATACATTTTAAGCTACGAACAAAGACCTTTTTGTCATAATATACAGTTTCATTGTCTGCAATTGAGTGAAATTTGATCTTGTGTGAGAAGCGCCAGCACTTTGTTACTTTTCAGTTTTCTATGATGGGAGGACAGCTCCAGATTTATCATTATTTTTGTGATACTGGCTTGCGCCCTATGCACGTTCCAGTGTTAGTAGTACATATTTCGTAGAGCCACTTGATCTCATGTTAAACCTGGTCCTGAATTTCAAGGAGGTGACCATTTTGAGTTGATACAGTGCATTCCAGCCTCTTTTGATTCTTGTGTATTGAAGTTTTATTTTTCCCTTCTCCTTTTTTGCATACGTATATCCAATCACATTGTAATACCAACCACAAACTCATTAACTGGTACCTGCCACATGTTGTGTAAGTGAATCAGCCTTATTGCTTGAGTATCACTCCCATGACTAGTCTCGATGCTTCCTCACCGTGTATTGTAAGCATACATGACATTGGTGGTCTTGATAGTTCCGCTGCTCTTTGCTCTAGATACCTTAAGAAACGTAGATAAATTGAAATTCTCTTTTTTTGAAATCTATTAGATGCTTATGGATGCTTAATTGCCTAAAACACTTCCTTGGACGTAACCTACTTTGATTTCAGAAACTTGCAAGCTCATAAAACTATTTTGAATTTAGAATAAGGAACGGCCATGAACTCTCACCAGTCCTCTGGAAATGTATGCTTCGTTCGTCTGTTTATTGTTCATAAATCTCTAAATTGAAATTTAATTACCCTGAATACGACGACAGTTAGAAATGACACGAAAGCAAGCATTTCTCTAGCAACATTTTCAAATCTTAATACTCAACTAAAGAAGAACATCAAGTCATGTGATCAATGATGGTTCAATGGTATTCATTCATTTTTATACCATTTTCTGTCTATTTCCTTCTCATTACAAGTGGCTCTACAGAACAATAGAGCCGTTGTAGTGATACAGGTGGATATTCAGACAATCTGATATCAAGGGAATGACATAGGTGCCAATTTCTTGTTCTTTGAATATTTGTCTTCACGATTTAAAACAAATCCCATTGAAGACTTCTTCTAAACATTCTCCCTTTTAAGCTGCAATTGTATTCTGAGCGCTAAATTAAACAATGATACTTGCATTGGACTCTTTAGAGTACTAACCAAAATAGTGGCATGCAATGCACTTTCCTCCACTTCAGCTAAACGCATACCAAGTAATTAGAAGTATGAAATATCAGTTCATTCAAGGAAAATAGGCAAGCTAAAAGAAATGAGTGATTTTAATCAATAGTGTTTGATAGCACACCATGAACGCAATAATTTGAGATGTATAGAAGTAGAACTTGCCAATGCTGTGTGATTAATGATACAAATTTAGAGTTTTAGCTTCAGGAGCTAAGCACATGTAGAAGTGGTGTGTATAGTTTAGCTACTGCCATTTGACACATCTATCCTTCACTCAGATGTATTACATACGCACCTTCAAGTGGTCAGTCTCGATCACACGCACCAGACATCGCACTACCGGTGCACTATAATATAGATAGCCCTTTCTCAGTTAGATTTTTATCTTTATTTCAGACCCGACAGCCAATCTTTGTCCGATTGCTACAAGGCGCATTCCGTTTGTCACACTGCACGTGGCTTAGTGGGCAACAGAAGTACCACGTAGAAAACTGCATCAAAACTCTCTCTGACATCGGTGGGTTGCCCATTACCAATTCTCAAGTTTCTACATAGACTATCATCGATGTGGCACTATAGTCTGATTGATAGGGCGATAATTTAGAGGAAACCTTTGAAAGTTTACGGTAAGAGCTCGTATCCCATCAAGTTTGAATCTCATAATAATTCACAAGGCGAAGCCGCGTGAATTACATGGTGATTCCAACGAGATGAGATCTATCTCTGACCATAAACTTGAATGGGTTTCTGAATTTATCTAACCCCTCGCATTTACTAATTGGCTAACAAATTTTGACATAATCCCCCATTGGGTATTTTTTTCTGAAAACTTGGTGGGCATTGAGTACAAGTTACCAATTTTAAGTCTATCTGGAAAAAGATACCAGGGGTGAGATAATGTGACGAACTACAATGTAAATTGCATACCACATGGCATAGAGACAACCTTTGTTTTAGCTATTTCATTGAAAACGATTCTATGTATTTTCATTACTATTCTTTTTTCTTTTAGCCAAGAATCGTGGCATTGCCATCCCAGTTGATTTGGATAGCCAAGTTAATACTCTTTTCTCCAAGTCTCAAATGGTGATGAAGCACACTCGGCAGTGGCTGAATGCAGGCCGCAGCCGGCGTGACTCCACCATGACCGTCTCGCGCGACTACCGGAGCATCATAGAAGGGCTGCAGGTAAACGCAACTGAGATTTATAAAGTGAAGAAGAATTACAAGGAATACTAAAGCTAAGCTGTCTAGTAGTTATAATTCGTTATCTATATTCAAAAATAATTCTTGTTCTCATTATGTCTCGTGACATCTTTTTGATTATTGCTTTCATGTATTGTCTAATATACCCCACCCGGAAATTGTAGCCCTATTATATTACATTGATCTCTACCATAGTAAAAATAACACAAAGTAGTTTTCAAACGTTATATTGCTGATGTGATTAGGATATTCCGCTGAGGCCACTGATTTCACATCAACACATCCCTTTTATTGCTGTAAAGATGTGAAGTTACGCATTCCACTGTCATTGGCCTTGGTCCTTGCTGTCAGTGAACATACGTTCAACATATGTTTTTGAAAGCACGGCTCTTTCCTTTCTATCTTTGTGTTCACCAACTCTAGGGCCGACTTTTTGGCATATTTGGATATTAGATCAATGAAAGTATGCTTTACCCGTTGCCGTTATGCGTGTTGACCGACCATATGCTTATGAATGCTACAGGACATTGTAGCTCTCCTAGAGGACCAGCTGAAACCGCTCGTCCAGGCTGAGTTGTCCGTCCTTGTTGATGTCCTCCATCGGCCTGAGCTGCTCTTCCCTGACGGCACAGAGGCTAGACGCAAGTGTGAGAGCGGAGGTTTTATATCCAGGTAAGGTAACACCTGGAGTAAGTGGTATTACTCGGGAGATCTAATTCCACTCTAATTTGTTTTAGTACGAATAAATGTGAAAAAAGTAAAATGCAGTGATCCGGTTTTTAAGTTGTGCATTAATGTACATCAAAATCTCCTTGGTGTTTAATACATACTTGTCACGGTAACAGCAGCGCATTTACAGTCTGAGCTAAATATACAAGGTATAATAAGTATACGATGACCATGCAGAGGGATCAATAGTAGATTACCATTTTATCTTGAATTGTCCACAAAATATCCTCAGTAAGATTCGATGAAAACAAGCCGCAAAATTAAGTGCTTTGATATAAGAAAGTTGGCTTGTGATTCCAGACTCATTAAACACACAGAGCGTCTTTTAGAGGAAAAAGAAGAAAAATTGTGCATCAAAGTTCTGCAGACATTGAAGGAAATGATGACCGTTGATATAGATTACGGTGAAAAGGTAGGCATTTGTTTACTTTCTTTCCTTAGGATACCACCAACATTAGAGAAAAAAAGTAAATATTGAGTCAGATATAGGATATGATTAAAGAAAAACTGAGAGTATAATATGTTGCTGTACTTTTTAAAGATTTTCCCCGTGTTCATATAACATGTTTCGAATTATGTTTGAATCACAAACCAGGTATAATTCTCCACTTGATTCATAACGGCCCAATGTGCCCTCATCCACAGGATTCCTACTTCACAGTGTGTTGGCTGAATTCCTTTATTCTAGACGTGGGACTAACAATGTAATTACCAGTTGCCTAAGGAGCCGGTCGCCTTCTAAGACTGATCATTGGCCTTGTTTTTCGATGTTACGGGTTTTTAAATTCAAGGCAAATTTATGCTTTTACTGCAAAACAACACTTGATTTACAGATGGCAAGAGTTGGTCTGAAGGTTAGTAGAGTTATTGGTAGGGACCGGCAACCTAGATTAATATTGATATAGCCTTTGCGTTGTCCTGGTGCTAACTCTCTTAACAAGGTATTACGCTTTATGGCGCCGCGCTGCAAGATACTTGTATAAAGTGTTTGCTTGTCTCTTCTTTATCAAGCGAGAGTGGGTTTAGTTTCCCTTTGGTATGAGCATATGATTTATTGGAAACTGAGGCACGACTTTAAAACAACTTCGTTGATGAACGTTGTCTAAGCTTTGGATTAATCTCCAAAATAATATCAAGGAACATAATCGTACAGAAGACTTGATAAAGCTCCATAGAAGTCTCATGCGATTCTCATGAGTTTCTACCAGATTTCACTTCAGTGATTTCAAGTTGATGTAAGATTCAGATAAATGGCGATTTGGTCATAAATCCATCGTATTTCAACTACAACCTTGATTTTTTAAGCCTTTCTTTTGTGAAATTAGTCAGGAAAAGAATGCCATAGTTACTTTCTTCTATTAATGCTTATTTTCCCAAATCAATTCTTTCTCGGTTGTGTTGAAATATTTGCAGTTTTTACCGAGTACTACTTTACCTGGGTACTGCTGCAGTGATAAGCCAAATGTTTCTTACTAAACTACTTCTGATATTTTCTACAGAACACAAGTTATCTGGTACATATCTGTAACATATATCAATATATATGCACAGCCTCATTCCTACTAATACCAGTCATACCATATTATAATTATTTTCTTTTTTTGCCACGTATTTTGAACCCATATTATAATTAAGAAGAAAAAAATTCTTGGAATTTACCTATCCATTAACTATCATAAGATTATTAACATTGCCTACAAACACTGTGAAATTAGTTCTTAAGCAGGTCACCGCCTAACCAACGTGTTGCTAGGTGCAGCAACTCTAACAGCCATGCTTTTGGAATGGTAGTATTAGAATACAAAGTGTCGCTCATGAAATAACAATATCTTGGTTTTCACATAATTGCTTGCTGCTGTTGTACCGTTCTAATTTTACTAATTGCCACCACACAGTGATTAAGATATGCATAGCCAGGTTGAACAATTTGCGCTAAACCCTGCCTGTGTGGCTGCCTCACAGGAGGCCTGTCACAGGCCCACCGTGTGCTAAGGTAACCCCGCCCGCCTGCCTCTCACTGCGCTCGTGCTGACTCACTTTTTACCCGTCCTTAGGTGGATGTGAAGTCTATGACTAAAAGGGAACTTGACGACCACAAGCGGGTAAGCTCAGCACGCCGTTGCCGACCCAGGTCTCGGGGTCAAAGGTCATCCTCTCAGATCTATACGTGATAAATATTCCCTCTGTCGGTGCTGTGTCCAAACAGAAGGCACACACGGGCTAATGTTGTTCACAGGAATATACTTCCGATGATTTTCGTACATGATCCTTGGCAGCCAGCATACATTTCAATGTCTACAACCTCTAATTCTTCTATCAGATACCATAGAACTACCATGGCCCCACTTCAATGACGCTCTACTGCTACCTCACCTTTCCTCTCTGTAGGACCCCTATCTCCCCCAGCATCGAGTTTCTCTAGAATTACCCTTTTAGATTTCTGTCCCCGATACTAACCCTCCTTATTCGAATGCCTTGACCCAAGCATTAGCGCGAACTCTAGTACTTTTTTTCCCGCAACCTCTAGTTACTGCCGTTTACCTTTTGCTCGATTTTGTTTTTGAGAAATAGATGATTTTTTTTCAGTTCGCAAATGTTACTACTTCTACCTAATGCCTTCTTTTCAAGCTTTCTTTACTCTTGTTGCCGTCCAGATATCCAGTAAATCATTTTACGTTTCTGCCCATAGAGTTTCAGCTTGGCTCTAGATCGTCAACTAAACCACGATATCCAACCTGCTACCTATTTGGCGGTCTTCCGCGTAAGAAGTCATATGGTGCATGGTTTCCACGTTATGTTCGGTCTCGTATGACTCTGAACGTACCCCCCCCCCCCCCCCCCCCCATAACTCTTTGTTTTATTATTACGAGGAAGACCTATCAAAACCGACACTATACGCACAAAACATGATTTAAAAACTGCTAATCAACACAATTACAAAACCAAATATGCACAAAAGATTCACAATCCCACATATGTTTCTATTTCAAGACCTTCGAGTTAGGGGACTCGCTCATCTCATTCACCACACGTTCAGTCTAATTTGCAAGGAAACTTTAAAGGCATTTATTGTTATTTCTGTCTGAAAATATAGTCAGGGACGAAGCGAGATGAACAGCTGGTAAGGCTGACACAGAATTGTTTTAAGTTACCGCCACACGTAGATCAGACTCGGCCTTTGCATTAACCCCGCTGTAGAATCACAGTATTTCCTCCCTTAATTAACGAAGGATTATTTACTTATGTAATTCTAAATAATGTATGCGTTGGTGATGTGACAGATTAATTACTATGTGGATTTTTAAAAATTAATATTTGCTATGCGAATGGCCAAAAGGATGCTACACATTTAGGCGAAATGTGGATTAAGCATCTGAGTTTCTTATATAACTTATAAATATTGTCCCATTAAAAACAGTTATCATAATTTTAGTATTAGATTCAATCTTAGGTTCATCAACACCACAGCCTGCATGACACTTTTCATTAGGTTTTCCTCACCCCGAACCCGCTCCTGGTTTTCAAGTCATTGTAATTTTGTTCTAACTTTGTTGAATGGTTACTTTTTGCTGGTCAATTTCAAAGCAAATTTCTTCAAAATGTCCAACTAACTTGTTGACCCTTACTACGTCCTATGTTCTTTACCCACATCTTTCATCTCTTTGTCATGTCAAATGCCTGCTGGTTGCAACAAATGTTTCGTCCTCAATCATATCAAAAATCCCTACTTTGCTAATCGGTACATTTCCGTAGTGTTATTTGTTGTGTGGAACTTCCATTGTTGTAAACAGTATTGTCTTTGCTATGGTGGTTTGTATGATTAAATAAGCGGCTGTGTTAGTACGGCGTCTACTGGTGCATGCCTTCACTCTGGACTTGCGGATTTGCGCAGAGTCATGATTTTTGCGCAGTAGCTATCATCTCCACAGGATGATTCTCCTCTCTGGTACATCGTCGTACATATCATCTCGGCGGTAGCAATCCGTTCATTCATATGCTGCTTATTTCTTGAACGAGCATGACTTCTGCATTCTCAAATCATTGAAAATTACATGCCATGCATCTAGGACCTTGAGGTGGAGGCTGCGTTGATTTCCCGTTTTACTGATCCGTAGAGGAAATCTACTTTCTGTCTGACCTTGAAAGTCGTTTTATATATAATGGAGTTGCAGGGAAAGTTATCTTTCCTGCATACAGATCACAGACTGATGCATAATCGTAGATACACATCCATCAGTTACAAGGAAATAGGATTATTGGTGATTCCATTTCGGAATTTGCGAAATTATGAATTATTTACGGTATATATAGACTTTTCTAGATGTGAATTCCCAGTTGCTCTGGTTTTCCTATTTCCCGAAGTTTAGTTTCCTATAAGTAGTTCAATGCTATCATCAATATGTAATGAGAATATGCTTTCAGCCATCACAAGCAACACCGTAGTGTTGTTCTGTATCTAAACGACAGAAATGATTGCATGTGATATGTTGTTACTTGCTGGAGTGGTACATTGGTCTCTGTCAGTAAACGTGTCATATTCGTCGTTGGTGTATCTGCCTAAGTAGGTTGCATGATTGTCAAGCCCCTCAGTTTTCACGCATTTTTAGAATGTATATACTATATAGAATGACGAATGCTAAAGCATGAATGAGGAATGAATATGGTAAGAGACTCACATACTATTCAGATAAAAGCGATGTGATGCACCGTAGATAACTAGTGCTCATTGAGAATTCCAGCTCTCGTGTAGTAAGCAATGACATTGCAGTTCTTTTGAGTAATATATTTGCCCGCTCATTTTGACAACTGCAGCTTCATAATCTAATTTTATTATACCATGACCTTTCCCGCATTTATTTTACCGAATTTATATAGAAGCATGACGTGAAGCTGGAAATCACTTGAAATTTCGCACAAGCTGTAATTTTGACAATGTAATTTTTGCACAGTTGAGCTTGGCAACCACTTGGCTAGGACACAGATAATATGGCTATAAGGGTCCTAAAGCTTACAATCACTGACCAATTGCGTGCTAGACACATCGCTACTCACAAGAAAATAACTACCAAGAACCTATTTTGGCTTCACTGACAAATATCAGGGTTTAAACAAACAACCAGCGATTGTAGCTCACGTAGGAGTTGCTCACCCACTTTGGTTACGGTTCTTCACACTAGGGGGAGGCGCTGAGGCAGAGTCTTCTGACGCGCTACTACGGGAAAGCTCACCCACGGATGCGGCGGGAAAGCACGGCAGGCGGCACTCCGACGACGCCGGCACCCCCTCCAACAGGCTCCGGGCCAGGATCGATGGTCCTCAGTCGAGCCGAGATGACCCTTTCAGAGGTCCAGGTGAGTGGAGATCAACCAGTGTTTAAGTGAAGGTGCACAGGGTCATCAAGTCGTACTTAACCACTGTGATATGAAAACTTTACCTTGATATGTGATTAACTAGGTAGAATTGATGTACATAAGATTTGCTACTGAGTTAAGTTGAACTTGATTTTCTTTTGATTTTTTGATTTTTTGATTTTTTTTTTATAAAGTTTCATCACTCATGAGCTCTGGCCGCTGTATATATACTCTTGTTTAACATTTCATCAGATTCATCTCTGAAACTGTTTCTCTATTTCTACCACACTAGCTGCAATATTAACTTGCTTTCTGGCGTCCCTAGTTTCAGCTCGACCGATATTCTGAACTTTTTACATAGCATTTTCACCCCCTTTCCTGACGCCAAAGTACGAACATTATCTCAATATATTACAGTAGCGGTTTCATGGCCATTATCTGTTATTTGTCATTGAACATGACGTGTGCATGTCAAATTAGTTGAAATTCATCATAAGTCAGCTTTTATAGAAGTAATTACGATTATTGATTGTTATGCATGGGAGTTGGGACTTTGACGATAAAAATCATATTTCTGTTTCAGTGTCATCTGGACAGAGAGGGTGCCTCGGATCTTGTGGTCGATCTTATACACAACAACTACTCAAACAGAATCTTCTTAGAAACAGTCGAACTTGGCATAGCCCTGTTAGAAGGAGGCAATTCCGCTATACAAGTAAGTTTACAAAATACCGGCCACACTGTTTTCCTTGAAGTTCATAAAATCATTGTTGTACAAATAGCTTTAGTTCTCTTTTCTGAAAATTACGATCATTCCCTACTGGCTGTTTCCTAAGCCATGATTATCAGGTGGTTATCGATAGAAGAGGAATTCTATTTTAATTAGGCTTTAAGTTCTATTCTTAAAATAATGTATGCAGTTATTTTAACTTACACTGAAGGTTAGGCAAATACTTTAAGATTATCTACAGACTCGATATCACATGCATCTTCTTTTTTTCTTTTTGTATTTGATATATCAAGTTTATGAGAAATGATGCCTATTTTATTCCCTTCTCTGCCACCTTTTATTCAAGAACCTTTGTATTCGTATTGACCTTCTGTCAATATATATATATATTTTACCCAAACCAGGTTCATGCTAATGAAATAGGTATCACAAGACAACATTAGTCTGATTGCTATAACAACTTTCTTTTCCAAATAGAAATCGTTCTACACGAGACTAACAAACGACAAGGATTCTGAGAAGTTCTTCAGGTGTTTCTACGATCGGGTGCGGGAAGCGCAGGCTGAGATAAAGGCCACTGTCTCAGTCAATACAGCCGAGACTTTGGCTGGAGGTCAGAAGACTGAGGAGTCCAAAGACGACAAGAAAAAACGTGAGTCCTGAGCTGATTTTTCCTTATGATAATACGCTAGGCAGTCCCTGATATTTCTGCTCTATAGAATCCTCCCTTCTCAGCTTCTTTGGTCTGAAACCCAAGGTGTCCTGAGTTTCGCCGACATTTTGTTTGCGTTGCCTTGCTTTGTTGAAGCATTCTGAAAGTAGGCTATCAGAATGATCGTTCACCCCCCATGTCCAGCTCCCACCAAATTATTTTCATTTTCAAGTTTCACGCGAGTCATATTCTAGTAGATAGTTTGTGTTGGTTTGCAGTGGTACATTCTTAATGTGTTCACCATCAATGCAGAAACTTTGGAGATTTTTCCTTGAGTTATTGGGTTAGTTCGCATACAGTACAGTCGCGGCCTACCACCTTCCCATGCTTGAGCTCACACTGAGAAAAGCTGAGGTTTCTTTTGTAGACGTAAACTTTTTTGAATAAACATTTTGGTAGCATTGGCATGGAATCAGTAGCGTCTTTGGGAAACCTGGTGGAAACTACTGATAGTTTACTGCATTGATCCGAACTTTGCCCCATTTTGTGTTCTTACATCTTTACCTTCGTATTATCGAATGAGACAGTGACACGCCAGGCCAGCAATGATGAAAACGCAAAAGACAAAGACAATGAGAAAGATCAGCGTGAGTTAAACTGGGTCTTAGCACTGGAGGATGCAAGACCTCGGAAAACCGTAGGATTAGTAGAAGTAGTCTTCTCAAAATGTTTCATTAGTTCCTCACTCTTTTTTGGCAGAATATGTTTGATTAGTCCGGTATAGAGCATGCAGTTGTTTCTTTATTATCGTGTGTTGCATGACCTATTTCATATTTCTGGTTTCATTTGTTAAATGTGTTTAGTTGTTTTATACATCTTCTGTGGCAGCTGTCTTTTTTTAAATACCTTGTCATCTTATATTCTTATGTTGTTTCAATTTCTTTATTTGTGTATAAGCTGCTAAAAATCAGGAGAAACACAAGAAATGTGAGTCTGAGTATTAGTCAAATGGTTACTTAATACAAACACATTTAAATAAGATAAGAGTTAAATTCAAAGCTGTAATTTGTTTAGATGGATTCAATGAGATCGTTTACACAGATGAAGGATTTACCCTTTAAGATGGATATAGAAGGTCCTTTTAAATAGTGTTGATTAAGATAGCAACTTTAAAAAGTAAAGAAAAGCGGACTAGTTCTGAGATATAACCTCACAAAAACACTGTTCTGTGCTCATATAGTTGCACTCCATAACCAAGATAAAGACACATTAATTTAATAATCACCCCCGCATAATAAATTGTCTCAATTTATTAACATTAGCTGCCAAGAACGAAGGAAAGCAAAATAAATGTGAGTGTCTACCCTTAAACAGTAGGAAGATGTTAGATGAGCTGCCCATGAATGGCATTCGATCACTGGTCATCGTGATAAATTATATTGCATTATTGTCACTTGATATCCTTGCAACCATAAATAGCATTGCTTGTTGGCAGACTGTAAAATTGCGACCTTTTTAACCAGACCATAAAATGGATATTTCCATTTCATCAATCCTATAAGAAGACCATTATTAGATTTCTGTTGATATTGACAATTTTAAATAAAGTTTCTTACCATTAATGTTTTAACCCTAAAATATAAAACTATTTGATGATATTTCTATTTTGTACATGGTATTGGTGGGTGTTTATTAAACAAGTGTAATTTCTTATTAGCGGGTGGACGGTTGGTCTTTAGATTATGGCTATAGCCTACTGTAGTACATTTTTGCTTTTCATAGCTAAGTACAGATAGGAATATGTTTTTTTTTGTTTTGGACAGAAGGTTTTATGACCATACACTATATTACAGATTTAGTGTTTGTAAGAACTCTTTTAGATTCTATATTTACAAAGGTATTCAAGTGTTTCTTAAAAGTGTGGGGGGGGGGGGGGGGTGTTGAAATGGGCATACTATAACAGATGCTTACTCGATATTGATTTATGATGAGCATTGGTGTAACATTTACCATCTCCATAGGTGGCACTGACAGTTGCTTACACCCTAAGAATTGTCATTGTTTAGGTGAAATGTAAATTTGATGTACCATTCATGTATTTTTGCCAAATCTCAAAATTTGAGGGGGGAGGCAGGAGGTGTATGAGTAGATATCTATACACACAAAGATGTTAGAATGGCTCATACCTATGTTCTAGGAATCACTCTAGACCCAGTCAAATGGTATTGGTTTGTAAAATTCTTTGCAATATCAAGACATTGGCTTGACCTGCTTTATTGGTGCACATTGGAACAGAGTTTTGTCCTCCATTTTGAGGCACATGGCATGGGAGCATGCAGACAGGTCTCAGTTCCTGTGTGCATTCAGCCATGAGTGCACCATGAAAAACGTATGTAGGGCATTGCTGATTGTCAATTAAAATCGTCTACAGGTAGCTAAATATACTATGGATTCTATGACTCTTAGTATGTACAGTAGAACCTCATGTAAGCAGACACCCTCCGTTCGATCTCAGAGTGTCAACCTACGTGGGGGTCCACCTACCTGAGGTTAAAATAAACATCTAATAGAGGGATCCGTTCCAAGCAAAGGTGTCCATTAACGCAGGGTGTCCGCTTACGCTGGTTGTCTGTTAGGCGGGGTTCTACTGTATGATTACATTATGTACACAGAACAATTGGCAGGGTAATTGGTCTCTCCCCACCCCCATTCCCCCTCCCACCCCCACCCACCTCAGCTGTTTGCACTGATCCATGAACTGCTGAGTTCACAGAGGGGTAGGGTTTTAAATAGTCAATCAATGCAGGCCCTTCCCTGTTTATGGATTAAAGCCAAACTATATGTTCTTCTTCACAGAGCTGGTGAATTAGGTGTATGTCATACTGTGTGTAAAATGGTTTGTCAAACTATTGAGCCTCAGGTGATATTGATCAAAAACGGTCGAATCTAGTCCAGTATATATCTATAGTTTAGGCTTGACAATGCGTCCACCCGCTAATTTGGCCGTTAGAGGCCAACACTTCTATTTTAAGATGCACACTAAGCTCCTGTTGTGTCTAAATGGATATATGCCGGAAAGGCAATTTTGTCAGCATTCTAGAGATAATCAATTGTGGTCTGAAACATATTCTTCTTAGTCAATAAAATGGGGTTATTTGGGGCATGATAGTTATTCTTCAAATACTTCAACGTGTTGTTTATCATTTGTATTAGCTTCCAAAAAAGAAGAAAATCATAAGAAACGTAAGTTAATATAAAAGAGAAAAAAATATTCTTGTTTAAGATATTTCCTAACTATTGGATAATGTCTTGAATATAAGTACATATAATATTTCCTTTATGTTGATATAATATCATGAGATAAAATATTGATCATACCATAATTATGTACAGATAAAGGTGACTATTACATAGTATCAAACTGAATGTATATATTAAAAAGTATGAACATTTAAAAAAGCTGCAAACTCGTTAACACATTCTGTCAATAGAATGTACTAACTTAGGTTTCATATATCATCAATAGCTGCCAAAAAAGAGGAATATCAAACTAAGTGTGAGTTTATGCTTCAAATATAGGTGTCGTATAAAAGCTATAATTTTAGTGAAAACTTTCAGAAACTGGTAGGGGAATCGCTATATCATGTAATAGATATCTGATATAAAATACTAAGTGAAGTAATAAGGAGAGACCGAAAGCAATCTTTGAGTTATCACTCACCCCAGATATTCAGAAAACACATTCATTCTTTTCTAAACTTTTGATTTTATAATACTTTGAAGGTAGTAAAATTATTTTATGGATAATTTGAAGCACCTCTAGAGATCACATATCTAAATATTTGTAAATATAAAAGGACGAATAAATGAGTTCATAGAAAATCTAGAACTATTAATTGATGCCAAAATTTTTAATGGAGCAGCCAAAAATCAGGAGAAAGCAGAGAAAAGTAAGTTTAAATTAGCGTTGCATTCATTCTGATCGTAAAATGCACACTTTAATCATATATTTTTGCAGTGGGAGGCGATATTTTCTGGCCACCACGATCTTGTCACCCCTCTTTCTAGCTGAAAAAGAATGTACACTATATTCTTTCGTACACCAAACGTTCATAACATTCTGAGATATTCCAACTATATTGTGAACTCCTAAGACAATGACATGACATTTATATCATCTGCTATAGCCTGAAACTTCTCGATTCGTTCCTACCTATAACCAAATAGTGTTCGCTGACTGAGTCAGAGCTGGGTAAAATGAACTAAATCTGATTAAGTAGTAACAGCAGTAAATTACATTAGATTGATGTAGGTTCCAGGGTCGTTTAAGAATCATGATACAATTGCTATTTCTTGCATTTTAACTGTAGTTAAAGTGTATTTAATAGACACATCCATTCATTTAGTTGATATAATTGCTTTTAACAGACGAAATAAACGAGAAGGAGGAGGAGAAATGTGAGTTTGTGATGCACATAGACTCAGTAACTATAGGTCCCCTGCTTGGCACATACCCGAAATATGCCACGGGAAGATGTATTTCTTTCCCAGCAGTCTCTCACCTGATGCACCCCTAGCCAGTTCGCGTTTTTTGCTAGTTAGATCTATGAAGATACCATAACCCACACATGTACCGTTTTTAATAGGTGTATAAGGAATGAATCACAGGGGGGGATAAAAGTTAGGAGCAAAATAATTCTGAAATAACTGGAAATTTTACAGGAATAAGATCTATCGGATTCATATGTTATTTACAGTTATTATAAGTCTCCTTCGTTTCCTTTATATTTGTTTTCCAATAGCAAATCGACTCTAATAATTCCTATTGGATTGATCTTGATAGTCCGTTATGACACGGAAAGAAGATATTTTGTTATGTCGCTGGTTTATAACGTACCGAGAAAGGCTTATTGCACATGCCAATGTATGATTGACTAACACTAGGCAAAGGCATCCCTTAACCGTCCCTACATCTTCTATGCATGCCTCGAGGCCAAGAAGTTCAGTGGCTAAACCATGTAAAGCCAGCCAGATATCAATCGAAAAGAATATCTGCGATATATTTCAGTCTCCATAGCCCTCATCTCCAACGTAGTGGTACTTTCATATTCATATGTTTAGTATAAATATCTGAGAATATATGTTCATTTATATTCTATTCTTTTCTATTTTCATCCATAAACGTAATAATAACTTGCGACAGAAAAGAAACTAATAAACAGGGTGTCTTGACTCAGTGGGAAAGACTCTGATTATCAAATATCCGTCTGAGTGAAGTCGGAGTTCTCCTCTTGTGTAGTCACATGAAGGTGACCGTTTAGAGGTGGGTTTTTACTTGTAGCCAAAGCAAACGGCACGCTCGTATCGGCGGAAATGAAGGACCAGCTCGACGAGGCGGCGGTCAGCACCGGAAAGGCACTGACGTCAGTACGGCGCACGCGCGGTGACCAGGAGGAGGAGGGACATGGCAACCGCTCCACCACCATCATCGTCGACGACATGCTGGCCGACAAGACGCGCGACAAGGACGACAAGAAGATGTCGTCAGAGATAGCCGTCATGCAGCCCATACTCAGGTTCCTCCAGCTGCTGTGTGAAAACCACAACCGGGATCTACAGGTGAGTGAACTGCCATCTGTGGTAGAGGCCCTTTTCCATTAGCTGACAAAAACGGTGTAGATTTTCTGTATTCTCCTAAAGGGCGTGTTCCACTGGACCGACGGTAGCCGATTCCGTAGCCAGACAATCGCCGATTATTATCGGATACCCTAGAATTTCTCAAATCTTTGAAAATGGTCATTTATTAAACTATTATTTTCAAAATTAAATAAATTACAATACGTGAGCTTCCTCTTAAGGGCCCATGAACAATTGATCGGGTGAGAAATCGGCCTGGTGGATTGTGCCCTTAATAGCCTATTTACATTTTGGATCAGCAGTGCTAAAGGTCCGTCGGTAGTTCCTGACTGTATATCGGTGCTGGCCAATAGAAATAGGCTATTAGGAGAACACAAAAAATCTACACCGTTTTCATCGGCCAATGGAAACGGGCCTTATGTGGGAATCAGGAGTAAGCTGTACTGGACCAGTAATCATAATATGCTGGTTCGAGTCCTCCTGTAGCCATCTCACTCCTTCATCCACAGCAGTGTTAGACTTACTGCTACTGACAATCATTTCCACACCATGTCTATGCAGTGTGGGATGCAAGGAAACTCTCTCCTTGGTAAATATGGAGGGATAGGATTTCTGCCTAAATTGATCTCAGAGATTTGATGACTGCCCCTGTTGTGTAAACCAGTCAGAAAAGCTGAACTTAAAGGAAGTTCCTGAAATGTCCTCGGGGATGTTAAGGAAACCAGCAAACAAACAAACAAACTTTCTCATGACATAAGGCTGGGTTTTTGTTTTATCAGTAAGTTTAGTAGATAATAAGGAATCCTTTGCCAGAATCCTGCCAATCATCTTACCATGGACAGTGTACTCTCTTGAGTTGTGTGTCCATGGTCTTACCAATGACACCCCTGGGCTGTCATTCGATGAAAGCACCAGTGGACAGTACCAACAGAGGTTATGGATAACCCTTTAATTAATTAATCACGGACTTAGATGTATGCTTCAAAGAATACGCCTTTAGTACGGGATGGACAAGCCCTTCTTTAGTACATTTAGCTCTGCTTGAGGGGTGGCTTACCAAAATTTCCAATAGTCACTTCTAGTTTACAACATTAGATATGACAACCCTCAGGGAATATGTGACCACTTCCTCGCCCCTGCTAAGCCTCTGGCAACTTCATCCCGGGATGGCCAGTCCTGGTTGGGAAACCATTATTCCAGCTCTCTTCTTATCGCTTAAAACCTCTCTGCTTCAAACTTTGGTGGACTAAATCAATTCATACTGAGTAGAGATGTAATGAACACCCAAACTTGGAGTGAAGAAAAACGAATGAGAAACGGTTTGGTACGCCCATGCGGATTTCTGTATTAAACTGGCCAACGTTTCGGAACTAACAACGTTCCTTCATCAGGGCAAAAATACAAAGAGTCAGGATTCACAAAATTCACCTCTATTTATACTATATAGCGTAGTTTACGTTGATCCAAGTCGTCACCGAAGCATTATTACAAATTATGAATAATCATGGAGATAACAAGAAATAGATATAACATATTCAGATCAACTATTCCCTTTCAAGAAGTTCACGTGAGCACACAGTCCTATTTTAAAATCGATTCATGTAACATAAACATCCCTTACCATAAAATAATATCCAGCAGCAAAGGTTTCTTTTGATTGTTCCTTCATGGAGAGTACATCCATGCTACTGTTCCATCTGACTGCTCTGAATATATTTTTCGCCGGTAAATGATATTTGTTTCTTGATCCTCATAGAACTATCTACGCAACCAGTCCAACAAATCGAACCACAACCTGGTGTGTGAAACGTTACAGTTCCTGGATTGTATCTGCGGCAGCACGACGGGTGGCCTAGGCCTGCTCGGTCTTTACATCAACGAGACCAATGTGTCTCTCATCAACCAAACACTGGAGAGTCTCACTGAGTATTGCCAGGGACCTTGTCACGAAAACCAGGTGAGACTAAGGAAAGTTAACGAGACATACGTATTCATTGGAAGAACTGTAAATTCCCTACAGAAATGAATTATATATATATATATAATTCAAACTTGTCTGTGTTCAGGTATTGTCCCAAATACAGTTGGCCTTTCCGCAATATTAGTAAGTAATTATATATGTATTTCATGTTCATATCAACATGCTTTCGGTTATTTTTGTGTAATAGAAAGTAGACACTTTTTTGATAATAGCGTTGAAGTGTTTCCAATTATATCTATCATGTGGAAATCCCGCCCTTGTGTTCAAATAGCATTATTTTTTTACTTAACGTTGACTTTTAACTAATGCAAAACTGTAAATTAGAAGTAGTGGCTTTAGTCAAAGTGGCACAAAGGAATCTGTTGAACCTATGCAACGTGACAGACTGCTACTCTTCCAGTTACAGTTGTGGTATACGTTGCCTTTGGTATTTGCTCGAATATGTGTTGTGTCCTTTGTCTCGCCATTTATTTCAGGCTGAAGAGTGATGGAATATATGGTATACATTAATGTCTTCGTATGGTCTTTTCTCCTCAATTGAAAAAAAACAACTTTTGGATATAAATGAAAATGTGTATGTAATGCCTTGGATTGGTGGATATGTACTAGGTCAGTTACTGCTGTATTTGACGAGTCATGTGTGGGATGAAACACCATATGTGTTTGTATTTCAGAACGCAATAGCCAGTCATGAGAGTAATGGTATCGATATTATCATCGCTCTTATTTTGAATGACATCAACCCTCTAGGAAAGTATCGAATGGATCTCGTTCTAGAACTCAAGGTGAGTTATCCTTCCTGTGGATATAAGATCAGGATATCATTGAGTAGGAGAAGAAGATCTTTTTTCGAATATATTTGAGACATATACAAAAAGATTTCTCCACTAGATTAGCAAGATTCTAAAGGACAATCTTAGATTATTGATTAGATTATTAGCAGGTGGACGGTTGGTCATAAGGTTATGGCTATAGCCTACTGTAGTACACCTGCTTATAGAGACACTAGGTGATCAGATCACATTTTTGCTTTTATACAGATAGGAATATGATTTCTGTTTTGGACAGAAGTTTTTATGGCCATACAATATCTTGCAGAGAGATTTCAATTTTTTTTAATTTTTTTTTTTTTGGGGGGGGGGGGGACTTTTTGAGTAACATATCCATTTTTGAGAACTCTGTAAATAATTTCTGTAAATGATTTTCAACTTGTCTTAAACTACTTGAACGCGTAAATGTGTCCACCCGCTCATTTGGCCTTAAAGGGCCAAGAATTCTATTCTTCATTCAAGGCTTATATTTTTCCTCACCACAGAATAATGCTTCAAAGCTGCTTCTTGCTATTATGGAGAGCCGGCATGACAGTGAGAACGCAGAGCGTATATTGTACAATATGAGCCCAAAACAGTTGGTAAGTTATCTGTACTTCTATGACTTCTGGTGATGTTTTACTTTAACAGGACGCCTGCTTCATCTTATCTTTAAGGCAGTTGAAATGCCTGTTGCATCATACTCTTTAAGACATTACAATTGTTGTACACCGAAACACCGCATTCCACTCCTACTTTATATTTCAATGATTACATTTTTTTCTTATTTTCCATCTCTTGGAAAGTGTCTGGTTGAACCATTTTGTTAAAGCTCCTACATTTGAATATAATGAAGTCTTCGACGGAGACATGGTATGTAAACGGAGCCAAAGTCGACCTTATGGCAAGGTTATGATATAACTAGGCCTAAATAATAGATAGATGTTTATGGAAATGTCATATGAAAACTTTCTTTAGTTTACTTCAATGGAACAATGCCTTTTGTAAACCACCATCTTGAGAACTATTAAACATTTGGTCCAATATCCACTACTCGATTCGGACGCCGTCAGGCGTAAGGTTCCTACATGTGTGTGACACATGGCAGTTATCGTAAGAGTTCACAATTTGGTAACTTTATTTCCAATATTCTAAAATATAATGGGAATATAAGCATATGATGATGCAAAGGGATGATGCTTTTTAAATACAAGAACGAAAAATTCATGAAATTTTACTAAGTGTCTCATCCAACCATCTTTGCTCGGTTGCTTTAGTAACCTGTGATCGTTATACTCATTATAAACAAAGATTCGAAAGGTATACCAGAAAATGGAAAGTGCCACAACAGAAAATTCTCCTTGTAAAGTAAAGACGCGGTGGAGTACTCCAAAACATCTTCTATCCGTATTCCAGTGGGAACCCCTTGGTGAGAATTTTGAAATACCCACCACTCATACGTCTGTCGGTTTCAGTCTTTGAAGTCTGCTGAGCTTTGACATAGGTATGAAAAATAACTACACAGCAGGCAATTTAGGCAGAAAATTGACGGACATTTCAAGATAAGGACTTGGGAAAGGGGGAAGCTTTGAAGGTCGTCCCACTGATATGTTTAGATACCTGGGAGTAGAGAAGCTCTCAGCTTGCTGAACACTCTTTATGTTTCAGAATCAGGGATGGTGCTATATTATTAACCCGCGCGTAGTTTGTTCCGCTCACACACTATTAAACAAACCTCGTAACTAATTGATACTTGTTTTACATTATTTTCATTATTCCGAACCATTTTTATGTCCCCCGAATTTCTCATGTCTATTTACTTGTTTTTGTGGACTACGGACCCATACACCCTTCACTAGACACAGTTTTCGGTTGTAGATCACCGTTTGAGTTCACACGTTTATTTTTGCGTTACCTCCCTGCTACACCATAGACGGAGACGCTATTGGCAAACTGGCGCGCTCTGACTTTTGTAAGCGGCACTCAGCACTCCACCGTATGCTTGGTTTGCAGCTTGAAGCTATGAAACAGGCTTTCCAAATGGCAGTGAACAGGGGCGACATAGAGGTACCACTAGACGTTGGTTCTCTGATTGATTAATTACTTGATTTACGACCTCAATGATTACTCTGTAGTCGTGCTTCAAGTGTTTAGGTGCATGGAGGAAGAAATAATTACTCGGCTCAGTAGAACCCTGTCCTTGGTAGTCCAATTTCCGTATGATACTTTATGTGTCCGTGATCCTTTCCTTTCAGCAGGTTATAGCCTTTTTAGAGTCTCCTAGTCTATATTCTCCAAGCAGAGACTGTGTTTAGCGAGTTAATTCTTAACGAGTTCAGTTGATGACCTTGCAGCACGACCTTTGGGTGTCCTTTGTGAAATGAAAATTATTTCAGAGGACTTTGGGTAAATGATGATTGACAATATCGTTGACCCTTGATTATTATAAGAATTGAATAAGATTGGTGTGGAATGATATGTCACAATTAATACGACATAGAGGAAAGAGGCATAAGGTGTAAGGGTATAAACACTCACAATGTACACATATGATTTGAAATAAAATAACCGTTCATGAAAATCTGAGATTGTCCTTGCACTTTATGCCTCTTAAGGATTCAGAGCGTTCGACTCCTGCATGACTCCTCTTAGTTTAGACTATTTAATGCCCAAAACTATCTATAATGCAATGCAAATCTCATACTTTTTAAATCACGACCGTTGCATGCTACAAATCAAGTATAACAAATGACAATAAATTCAGTTTAGGCTAGTCTTAATTCTGTTTGTGCATATTCACCAGGGTCTACAAGCAAACCGAAATACATTTTGTGTCCTTGATACCTTATCTTTGAAACCAAATGCTATGTCAACTGTTGACCTTATGCAAGACTATTAGTTTAGAAAGTAATGTCTTGGCTCTGTTTAGTACAAAATTACTGAGAGATACATTTTTTCACTGCTGATATGATTGCTTCTCTCCTGGTTCATCAAGAAATCTGCTCCTTCAACTCCACCCCTCTTCTTTCACTATCCCTCTCCATGTGACTTCATTAAGAGCTTTCCATCAACATGTTTTCCCCTCGATTCTTTTCCTTACAGTTCAAGCAGCCATTTTGAGACCAAGTTATATTTAGACCTGCAGTACATATCCCAAACGGTTATAGTCATAGATAAGAGTAAACTTGATGATAGAAAAATATATTAAAGAACAAATACTTGAACTTTTAAAAGGGAAGCTGTAGATATTGTCATGATATCAATACTTTCAGTGATGTCTGCCTATATTCCATTATTGGTCAGTTATGAGTATTTGTTTATTTCTAGGTTGACGTGGCAAAGCAAGCTTACCATCAAGCAGAGGCAATGGACGAAGACGAAGACGAGGGTGATGAGGAGGACGATGATGAGGAAGAGACGGCCAATCCTCGAGATGTTGGCCACAATATTTACATTCTGGCTCACCAGGTCAGCCGAACAGCAGTGATACTAAAAAAATCGCCTGTTAAATATGGTGTTAAAATTTACATGAACTCCTGTCTGTGTGCCTGTTGATAGAAGCTGACCATTTATAACGTTGCTCAGTGGTAACATAGCCAGAAGCTGTGATGTGATGTGAAGAACAAGAGTATATATAATAGTAGGTTTCTGAAAAAGATTGCAGAATGACACACTCGATTGGTACATGTGAGTCCTTTGTCATAAAAAAATGCATGTGATTGATGGAGGATTTCCTTGCGATTTGGAGCACCTATCTAAATTAGTTTTAAACGAGGTCTCTAGATGAGGTTTCTTCCACTGGACTTGTAACCCCAAGGTTGCAGGACTTTGTGGGTTCGAGTCCCACCCCTAGCAGTGGTAGATTTACTGCTATACCAAAGGCCAATCCTTCTCATACCATGTCTATGCTGTGTGGGAAGTAAAAGAACTTGAGAAAGTCTGGTAAGGACTTATAATGGACGTTAAATCAAACTAAACAGACAAACATTTCCCAGCAGACGACAATTTTCCATGGAATTCCTTCCTTGAAGCGGGAGATCCACCAAGCGAAATTAGGGCCGGGCGATGTCCGTGCGGGTGGAATATGGACGTCGGCTGCTCCCGCCTCTGATCGGCTCAAGCCGGTTGAAACAATCGCCTTGGTGGATCAGCAAATCTTATCCACTCGGCTAGGGCCGGCCGCACCCGCCTGTGGCCGGCCCTCATCGCCTCTACCACACCATCGTCCTCCGTAGCCGTGTGGCCCCCGTGTGGCAGCCGGCCGGGCGTTGCCTCTGGCCGGCCGGCCCAAAGTGACCCAGCCGTGTGGAGTCGGCTAGAAACTCCCTATCCGATGCTAGCTGACCCTAGCTGACGCAAAACTGATTTATTTGCTTTTTAAAGGTGGCCGGACGGACGATGTCGATGCATTTGAAGAGTACGACACCCGCCCGCGGGCTCTGCCGAGAGTTGTGGCAAGGGAACGCCGCCAACACGGCGCGGCCGACACGGTGATACCCGAAGCCGCGAACGGACATCGAAAACTCCGACACTATCGTCAGAATTCTAGCACCATAGCGTGCCATACACACTCATAACATTAATCCTTATCTTTATTTACCTTCATTGTTCGATTTAACGTGTATTTCCACGGTTATTTGACAATCTCTGACCGTTCCTGTACAAATCCAGACACGCCGACACACTGCTCCGCTCGATCCGCGGCTTTCGCGGCTTCAGAGCGTCGAAGTGTATCGCCGCATGCGGCGCCGCCTATCGGGGAACTCGATTACTACGTAAAATGCGCGTGCCCCCTATCGGATGAATGGAGAACTAGGCTGGCCTGTCCCCGCGAGCGCCGTGTGTACATCGTGTGGACGTCGGCCGGCTGGAGATAACTATTTCTGGTGGACCAGCACGGAGAATTTAGGCAATTCCGGACGGCCGAACGGCCGGCCTAGCCGAATATCGTCGGCTGAGGCCAGCTGGCCGGCTCTGAGCGTCGATTTTGGTGGATCTAGCGCTTAAGTGCAAGCGGAATAGACCTAGTGCCCACAATACACACTATTAGAAATGTATGGCCGGTGTCTCATGCATAACTTATATGACTCCTTCTCTGAATGGACTCTTAATTGTCAACTAATTTCATACCGCCATTTGTTGGTTATTCATAAAGATTTGTTTACTTCCAGCTGGCCAACCACAACAAGGATTTAGCAGGTCTCCTTAAGCCATTAGGGGATTGCCCGGGTGATCAGGCGTTAGAACATTACGCTAGGCATACTGCCCAAATTGAGGTGAGACTTCATGAATGAACAAACTAATGTTCTTAAGCTAACATTGTACCATGATTCCCGGCAAAAGTATGTCTTATGACACTGACTGCTCGTACGGCGTAAGTCCCCCTCAAGCAATCAACAATTCATTAATATGCAATACGCCTTTGAATATAACCAGACAATATCTGCTGAACGCTATATCACACTATCTTTTTCTTTCAGAAATTGCAATTTCTTTCTATTTCATCAAGGAGTATTATTTTCTCTAACTTATAGATCGTGCGACACGACCGGACGATGGAACAGATTGTCTTTCCGATCCCTGAGGTGTGTGAGTACCTGACAGAGGAAACTAAACAGAAGGTGTACTACACCGCCGAACGTGACGATCAGGGAAGCAAAGTGTCGGACTTCTTTGAGAGGCACGAGGACATGTTTGCCGAAATGAAGTGGCAGAAAAAACTCAGGGGTGAGTGCCAATATCAGATCAAATTAGCAGGCACGGGATTTTCTCGTTTTTTTCCCGGATTTATGGATATTTTTTTTACACCTAAAGGTCATTCTTGAAATCGATGTAAATCCGAGGTGTAAATATTTTAAGGGTTAAGAGGTGGGAGTTCAAAATAAAGACTTGAACGATGGTGAGCAATGTTTGTTTAATTCTGGCCATTATAATCTCAGCTGAAGCTGCGAATCCACTGAAAGTAGCCAAAAATGTTTTGGTGTTTTTTGGAATTTCCCAGTCCCATGCAAGAATCAGGAATAATGATACCTCCAGGTCCCGATCCCTGTTGTGTGGTGATCCCGGGGGGACCTGTGCATGAGAGTGCTACGGGTTCACCTGGATTACGAAGATAGGTCTGTATATAAGGCCGAGTCTACAGCAGGTCGACAGGTTACTTTGTGTGTTCCTCCACGTTGAGCGAACTACTTTGAGCCTCACGTTGGTTGTGGGTTTTTCCAAACCCATTTGGTGGTTGAGTGAGGGAGCTTGCTTCGGCTTGTGCACTGACTCTTCCAGCTTTACTTGCCATTCTGGTGCCAAAGTACTGTAGAGAAAGGTTGTAATAAACATTATAAACATAAGTTCCGGAGTCTGGTTTCGTGTTCACTGGGAATGGTAGCAGTTTATCCAACATACATGTACTACTTACCGGGGAATATCCGAACCAACCTCCGTAGTGCCACATAGTGTAGCATAGTCTCACCTGCCGGAGTAGATAAGATTTGATACTCAGGAAGGGATCCGGGAAGTAACAGACCCAGCGGACCACTACACAAATATAAAATTGTACCTATTTACAGAGTACGTAATGACATAGTTCGGTTTCTTGGATTTAGGAACTGACAAATTCAGTTGAAAATAACCCTCAAGAGGTTTGCTTAGTTGTCAATGTAATAAAGGTTTCCCGTAAATTCTGATCAGGGGAACGTGTGTGTATTGTTTCTAAAGTGTATTTATACTGTGTGTTTTTTTTTCTTTCAGCTAACCCGCTCTTATTCTGGTTCAGTTCACACATGTTCCTATGGTCCAGTGTGTCATTTAACTTTGCTGTACTCATCAATCTGCTTGTGGCCTTCTTCTACCCATTCAGTGGAACAACTGCAGGTGAGTGCCTAGTGAACACTGACTGGGTCACGAGGATCCATTGACATGTGGTATACATAGTCTGAAGTAATAAACGGGGCGGGGATTTGGGCTTGCGCGTGCGCGTGTGCGATCGTTTGCGATGCGATGGATTCTTCGCATCACACATCTTGTTCAATATGTGTGACGGATTCGTAGCACAGGCAGGGAGTATATCCTATTTTATTATCCACCTAATACAAAGTGTCCATAGAAAACACATAGGGAGTTTGTATGGACATACCTGGCGCATACGGATATGTTGTATGCTCCGGGTGGCGCATACGGAAAAAAAAGTGCGTACAAGCAGTTGTATGCTCCTCGGAGTTGCCTCTGTGCAATATCCTCGGATACGCTCTGATATTACTACGCGTCAACTCCTCGGAGCATACGGCCGCTTGTATCTGAAACCAGTCAATAGTGTGTACGTGTTCGTATATAGTCTCCCTATCCTTAGGTAAAACCAGGTACATCTACTACTCGTACCAGGGATATACTGTGCCATAACTAGTTCAAACTTTTGTCACAAACAGAGAGAGGGTGGGAAGGTACACTGGTGAAGACATAGCCTGACAGGAAAGACTGGTAGACTCCAGTCACGTGTATTAGGCCATACCCCTTAGTATGAGGCTAACTAACAAAAATAGATTCATGGCAGCTCTCTGCAATTAATACTTCAAACAACTTAGTTGATTTCATCCCATTATGACATCTTTAGATAACTGGAAGTGCATCAATTGTAATGCATCAGACATCCTACACTTACATACAAAGTTTTCTTGGATAAGTCTTTAATTGAAAAAATGTTATATTGTAATGTATACTGATGAGTTGCGCCTTGTGTGGTCAGAGCTGGACCCCCGCCTGTCTGCCCTCGTCTGGGCGGCCATGTTCCTGTCCCTCGCCATCGTGATCACGCTCCCTCGCCCGTCCGGCGTGCGCACGCTCATCGCCTCCTCCATCCTGAGACTCATTTTCTCGGTCGGACTGGAACCGACACTCCTCCTTCTCGGGACGCTAAATGTAAGAGGATTTGTGGTAATGTTTTGTATATGCATGTACAGTAAAACCTCGTTAGAGGAAACTCTCTTACAACAATAAAATTCTGATACAATAAAGTTATCTGCCCGGTCACATTTATTTTTTATACATCTCTCTACTAGAGACTTATCTGTTGCAACACAGTATTTTCGAGGAAAACTATGATACAGCGAAATAATTTTTACTGAGTGAAGTGACATTTTGCACAGTAAAGTGAGAATCTTGAACACACCTTCATATTTTGATTTTTCTAAAAATACTTGTTCGAATTCCTCTATGTAATGCCGAGATAGAAGGAAACTGCAGGATCAAGACTGTCCATGCAAACTAATAATAAAACTCTTGTTACAACGGGGCAGATCCTCCAGTCCATGGAACTTTGTTGTGATGATGTTTTACAGTATGTTTCGATGGAGGCATAGCTCTATCATGCGCTACAATGTATAGCAACACGTGTTGGGTTAATGTAGATATTGTAACTCACCAAAGGCAGATCTATGATGGATTGGGGAAATTATACTTAATCCAACATCACTCGGAACATGTTGGTATGAATCTACTTCGATATGACTATGTAGGGCTACCTAACGCTTTGATACATAAAGCGCACTGTATAGTTTCCCTGGGAATGGTCGAAATTCAGATAAATTGTGTTCATCTTTTAAAAAAGTATTTGCTTATCTTAACTTCCCATACAATTAGATCTTGTTGAAACTTGAACATTTGCTTCTGTAAGGCATTTTGATTATGACAAAAATGGAAGTAAGATCTTTTCTGAGGCCTCCTTCCCCAAACTGCCCATTGAGATATCACACTGCCGCATGCTGCCCCTTCTTCCCTCCTGGTTTATTAATGTTGACTTTTCCTCGGCAGGTGTTGAATGGTATCATCTTCCTTGTGAGTTTAATGGGAAATCGAGGAACGTTTACCAAAACTGTGAAGAATATTCTGATGGACTTCGAGTTCATCTACCAAATGGGATATCTTCTCATCTCCACACTCGGCCTGTGTGTGCATGAGTTTTTCTACAGTCTCCTGGTAAGTAAAGTATCAAAACCAAATAAGGTGACATCAGGATACTGACAAAAAATATCTTTGAGGGATTGATTCACATGCATGCCAATATTCCAGATATTTTCGGTATTTATCCCAGACCTCACTGGTTTCTCTACTATAAGAACTGTACACTCATATACGTTTCCTGTCATCACAGAGCTAACTCTGGCAACTTGTGCCTAGATTCGCGATTTATTTAGAAAACGAGGCGAAAGCCCGTCTAGACTCAACCGAAAAAAAAGAAAAAAGATTCGCGAGTGTAGATGGTGACCTTGTTGTACTGACAGTGTTTTGTATGTACAGTTACTGGACGTAGTTTATCGAGAGGAAACGCTGCTCAACGTCATAAGGTCAGTGACGAAGAACGGTCGCTCCATCCTGCTGACGGCGGTCCTCGCCGTCATACTTATCTACCTCTTCTCCATCGTCGGATTTATCTTCTTCAAGGATGATTTTCTCATCGAAGTGGAAAGCCTAGATGGTGTTGTAAATCCAGGTGAGTGTCTCTTCGCCATAGTGAACCTCAAGTTCATATTATTTCAACTCTTTATATGAGAGGTTGTTTATCTTCATCGATTAGGACGTGGCTAGATCAGTTGTATACACTATGGGAAAAGATATATTAATCTTCATGGAATCGCAAGAAAACCAACACGGATACACAATAGAACGTACAATTATGGTATTATGAATTCTCGATGCCAATCTGAAATTGAACGAAAATTGCTGAGAATTTTATTTGCCGGTAGACGATTAATTCCCATGTGTCTGACAAGAATATATCTGAAGAAAGCATCACTTTCACCATGTACTCCTTCTCTGACGTCCACCATGTATTCCCTCTCACAGACGTGGTGAAGGCGGCAGCGACCCTAGTAACCGGTGGCGCCACCACAGCAGGAATCGGAGCGGCTGCTGGAGCAGCGGCCAGCGGGGCAGGCGCCAAGATGGCCGCCGGAATGGGCGGTATGGCCGACGGCACCTGCTCCTCAGAACGAGGCTGTACTTCTGAAGCCATTAATAATATTGTCAAGAACCTAACCGATCCAGGTATAAAAGATTCTCTCAATTTTTTTTTATTAATTCTAATAGTTAACTACTAAATCGTACAGATTACACAGTTCAGCATCGAGAAACTTAAATTCTTAGAGATTCTATCACATGGCCTCGGCAATATCCAAAGATATATTACACGGCAAAAGTTGAAGTATAATATTTTTGATACAGTTAGCAAATAAGTAGATGCTTCAGTGCGAATTGCAATCTGAGAGATGTTGAACATATTGGTTTAAAGAAGGGAATACTTAATTTACAAGTGGATTTCTCACATGTAGGTCCTTCATCGTCAACGGCAGCAGGTGGTGAGGATGAGGAAGAGGGTAGAGAGCGGCACTGCGACTCTCTCATCATGTGCATTATCACCACGCTCAACGAGGGACTGCGGAACGGTGGCGGAATCGGCGACGTTCTCCGCAAACCTAGTAGTACTGTACGTAACACCCCCCTCCCCCCTCCCGACACACAAAAAACCACCACAATCAGTACTCAGACTACTCTCCATCCTGATAGGTCCTACTTAAACATTCTTTACACAGACACACTTAGGGAGCGTTCATTAATTATGGCCGGGGGGGGGCACAGTTTTTGGAACACCGACCGGTCAAAAAAGTTGCCCCCCCCCCTTGGAATTCCAAAAATAAAGTTTCCCCCCCCCCCCCTTTGGAATACCAAAAAAAATGTTGCCCCTCTCCCCCCCCCCTTGGAATGACCAAAAAAATGTCTTTCCCCCCCCCCCCCCCCCCCCCAAAAAAAAAACCAACAAAAAAACCCAGCAACTGTGCCCCCCCCCCCCCCCCCCCGGTCATAATTAATGAACGCTCTCTTAGAGTAAAGGGAGTGGATATCGACTGCATAGCGCATTGTCACTCACCAACTACCATATCACCATGTAATCATGTTGCCACAGTAAGATAATATAGGTCTCATATTTTACATTGTATTACCACCCATATGTGCCATGATATTTGATTATCTATAATATACTTTATCAATCCTTTATGGACAGGCGGCTGTAAACCACAAAAGCATGATGCGTAGTAATACACTCGCTAACACTCGTATATTACAAAGTCAGCCTTGAGTGATTTCCGAAGACGCATGTCCACAAGACCATTATTTGTTTTATTCATTATCCATCTTCTCAAATGAATTAAACCCAGGAATTGCCATATGATGGTGTATGTATATCGTTAGGGAAATTTCTTTTTGCTCTCCACCACAAAGAAATCATTTCCCCATAAACCAATGACTTTGAGACCGTATACAATGGCTTTCAAATCCGTTATCTAGGGTTATGGTTCTGACAACATGGATGTAATGGGTAAGGGTTTTATGGGCACGCTCAGTGGGTATATTAGATTGCCAGCCTGCCAACCAGCCTCTGTCTGCGCTGAGCTACGATATATGAGTTGGTGATTAAAGACAAATGCTGGTAGTTGGGTGATTTCTAAATTATATTGATTTTTCCAAATAACTCTGGATGATATAAGTTTCATATATCAGCAAATAGAAAATGCAAAAAAGGCATGTCACCATGCTAACATCTATGGGAAGGCCATCTGAAAAGATAAGTGCTTAACTATTGGTGTCTATGGGAAACTGCAATATTTTGACTTCGTGGCGAAATGACACTGATGTTCTATTGCTATCTTCAAATAATTCTGGATTCTGATAGTTGGGGACATATACAAATGAGAAAAGCTGAAAAAATACTATATCACCATGCTAACTTCTATGGGAAGACCATCTGGATAAGTGCTTAAGTGTTGGTGTCTATGGGAAACTGCAATATTTTCATGAAATCAGTTGCCAGCCCTGTATAAAATTTAGTTCTGAGTATAGATATAGAGGGCACTGCGATACCTACCCGTATTTGTCTTTAAATCTCAGGCAGTATCCCTCTGTGTTCGCCTCAAACCAAGGAGTTTTATTCTATGTAGGCTCTAAAAGCAGGAATACTCGGTGAGATAGATTCCGATGGTGCACTCACTTTACTCATCCTTTAAATAGAGAATTTGCAATGAATGGATCATAGATCATATCGACTATATGACCTATTACTAGTTCAACCCATATGGGAACGATGGTAGACATTGTCATTGTAAAGGCAAATCTGACTTGATTAAGAAAATCTGTTCCCTCCTTAATTGAGGTCAGAATATTGCTCGATTATATTGGATAAACTCTCTTCTAAATATATGGGATCAAAAACCTTTCTGCGTAACGTATTCGTCTCGCTTTCCCGGGCGGGGGTGTGTTCGACCGTACATTATTTAGAAAAATTTCTAAATATATAAATGCAGTCGTCAAAAATATTTAGTAATGATATATAAATGCAGTCGTCAAAAATATTTAGTAATGATAATTTAGTCTGAAATCAGGAGATACCTATTGTCTGAAGATTGTATACGATGGCTCCGTGTGATTGGAATACTACGACGTGGAGTCCGTTCGATAATTGTATAATTTGTGACTTTGTATGGATTTCAGGAGCCTCTTTTTGTGGCACGTGTCATCTACGATCTTCTGTTCTTCTTCATTGTCATCATTATAGTACTCAACCTCATTTTTGGTGTCATTATTGACACCTTCGCTGACTTGAGAAGCGAAAAACAGCAAAAAGAGGAAATCCTAAAGAATACATGTTTTGTCTGCGGTAAGACATTTTAATGGCAATCTATATGTATTAAGGTTAAAAGATTGGAATATGCCTCGTCCTATACACTTCAAAACTCTTTGGATCAAGTTACTATTATCTGTGTAGCAGAATCTGCCTGTTCAACATATTTTCTTAATACTTTCTTCACATACAATTCATCAAATATATAGTCGCTCGTATAGTAAATTGGCAATAAGCTGAGAGATCACGAATTATTTCGTTTAAAGAAATTAGTATATCATCTTTATACCTGTTCAGCCCTGAACATGTGTCATGTCAACATTTGACCTCTTTCTTGCTCTGACATACTTCCTTAACACAGCTTATCATGCGGAATTGAAAATATCTATCGTAACCAAATTTGGAGTTTTAAAAACCAAATATCTACTTTCTATGTGAACAGGATTGGATCGATCAGCATTTGACAATAAAGCAGTGTCGTTTGAGGAACACTGTAAATCGGAACACAACATGTGGCACTACTTGTACTTCATTGTACTTATCAAAGTCAAGGACCCCACAGAATTCACCGGGCCCGAAAGTTATGTTTACACAATGGTCAAGGTAAGAAGAATATCAATCTAAAAACTTGTTTGGTTTTTTTAAAGTGCCAATTGGAAAGGCAGTATAAAATTTGTTTATATACCGGTAATGGAATAAAGTTACTTTCTTGGCAAAAGACGCAGATTAACAAAAACTGCTGTCAAATCTGTATTTCAACTGTGTGTCCCTGTAAAATAACGCTACAAAGCCCCACTTTTCCGTGTTGTATTTCATTCCTTGATTACCCGATACATGTAGTTCTATTTAAAAAGCTTTCACTCTCTGTATTATTCCTCACTGTAAAGTGTTATAACGGTTAGCCTTAATCCAGGGTGAATAACAAATTAAAGCCTTCTTTGCCATTCAATTCCTATTCCCAGGAGAAGAACCTGGACTGGTTCCCGCGGATGAGGGCCATGTCGTTGGCAGCAGACGACAGTGAGGGCGAGCAGAATGAACTGCGCAACCTGCAGCAGCAGCTCGAGTCCACCAATAAACTAGTGCAGACGCTGTCCCACCAGCTCACCGAACTCAAGGAACAGATGACAGAGCAGCGCAAACAGAAGCAGCGCATCGGGCTGCTCAACACGCCCGCAATGCCGCTCAGTGGCATGGCTCCTAACCCCATGTGAGCACCAGTGTCCTTGAAGTGCCCTTGAAGAGTACAGAATATCAGTTTTGCTGGAGACAGACGTTTCAGCCTCGTATAGTAAACATCAGTTTTAATACAAACCCGCACAAGCTTATAGCGTGATGTCGCATATCGCCGCGGCATCAGAGCCATTGAATTCTGGTTCGTTGGAAGGACAAACCCATTGTTCTCGCATGTACACAGAGTCAGGCCCCCATGTCACATTCAGTGTGAAACGCTGAGCAGAGGCACAGAAACACCCTACATTCTAATCTCTGTTGACAAATCAATGAACTAGAGGTCACACGTTTAGAAATATTATTTGAAATCCGTGACTCAGTAGTCTCCGAGTACTCTCTTGACATTTAATTGTAATCTACACTTGCGAGTTACACTGTATATGAGAGGAGTATTCTAAGTCAGTCAGTGCACCTGTCACAGTTATTTTAGTGTTTAACACAGTTACTTAACAGGGTCTAGTATATTGTTCATCATAAGGCTACTATTTTATTTCTTGGAAGTTCAATGTTGATTTAATGTTACCAACTACATTGTGTTCCGATTGCTGTTCTTTATATCTAGATATAAACCATTTATATTTGGATGAGTGTTAATTCAATTATGAAAACCCCGTGAGGTTTTTCAAAGAATATGTCTGTATATATGTGTTTCCATAAAATTAATTGAACTTAGTCGAGATATTGACATATGGTTTTGTGAAATAGAAATTTAAGTCCTCAATTCGAGTGAGAAGATAAGACAAATATGACAGGATTGAAATATCCGTCTTGTTGTACTTGAAACCGTGTAAATGCTTCATATGGATTAGCAGTTAGAATTTGTTCTTACTGCAAACGAAGTGCGACACATGACATATTTTTTTCATGTGATGGTGCACATACTGAATCAAATAGATGTGCGATATTGATACTTGTAACTTGTACAGTGTTATTACGTTTTTATCTACGTCAAATCCAAACTGGTGCCAAGTTTTATACCAACAAGTGTGTGAGCTGTTACCAGATTGAATGATTTCCCACGATAAAAGTGTACAACGTATTGAAATGTACTGTTTGATTGGGCTTATGCTGTGACCCTATAATCTCAGCGTATTCTCAACCTTTTTATTTGCTATTTCATACTACAGAAACTAGATTACTAAAGGCGAAGGTGATGGATAAATACCATAAAAGATTATGGATGGCAAATAAAAAAATAATTTCTTCCAGAGTGAAAGGCTAATAGGTTGGGAAACCGTTCCATTGACAAGAGTACCGAAATATGTACATGTTAATGATTTTAGGTCTTCCTCTAAAAGAGCTTTCCTTAATCTATTGTATACCTTAAGTATTCACCCTTCCAGCGCTGCCAACCAAAAAGTTAAAACCATTACACGAGCGTCAGCGTGAATTTGCATATCATGTTAATTTAATAGTGTCGCTTGTCCTTCTACGTCAGCTAAACGCACTGTTCATTCGTCATCATGAAAATGGGATGCAAAGTATATCATAACAGGTTTCGGGGATGCAAAGTTAGTCACCTGCAGTTTCACAATCTGTATGGTAGATCTAATAGTAAATGAAGAATAAAATGGGTCCCATTTGGATAAGGTTAGAATTCGTCACTTATTTCACGTTTTGAACACATACAATTTTCAAACGTTAAATCATGGTTAAATATATTGTCGATTTAGGTTTAGAATTGTAATGTCGTTACCCTAGTTTTATAGGTATTGAGAAGAGGTGAGCATTTGAATCGAGACGCGTATACAATATCGTGGCACTCACTTGTTTTCTCGTATGGGGTACGTCAACTGGGAATCTAGCCACCCAAAGTATCTTGTCTTTCATCATTAACCCACCAACAGAGCTAATTTTGCTTTTACAATACGAAATGTCGAATAGGAAGAATTTGTCAAAACTTATATCAACATTTAGATTGCGTATATCACTTAGTTGTATAAAATCAATATACTACACTTCACTTGTTCATATCATTGTATGTAGTTTTATGTAATTAGTTTCATCATTGTTTATGTCTATAAACAAGTTTTGTTAAAGGTGTTTTGTTTCACGAGTTTGCCGAAGCAATGATTATTTTAGTGAACTTCACTGGGTCTGTGATATCAACTACTGATTGTGTTATATGAACGTCTTGTATATGTATATTGACTAATCTTGGACGTCACCTTTTAGTGTAGCATATCGTTAAGGAAGAATTCCTGATTTGTTTACACGTATAAATCCAGTTTACAAGTATTGACAGACACGACTTTAACTTTCATACAAATGACGGTTTTAGATCGTCAAACATTCACCGCATCAGTATCACTCATACTTCTCGAAATGAAGGTGTAGTATGTCGTGTACCACTTTTAGATTTAACTTTTCTGATTATCTGTATTTACTATCATTTAAGTTCGCAATGCATATTTTACCCTAGATATATGTTTTTTTCTATAAATACCACCATCCAGTACTGAGTTGTAATTCGCAGATCAAATGAGACTTGAATGACCTGTAAGTTGAGAGTTGATCTTAAATTTACTTATGCTTACAAGGAGTATATTTGGTCGCTATGCTCCTTTGAGCATAGAGTAAATTTCAAGTACTGAAATGGAAATCCGAATAGTATAGCTTGCGTTCACTATTATAGATGATACTTTGTGCACACTTGATTTCATTCTTTATTCGCAATGAAATGTTAGGTGCCGGGTATTAGAATAGTTTGTAATTCATTAAGGCCACAACTTATCAAGTAGTTAATTTACACAACCTACATATATATCTCAAATCACCATTTGGATAATCTGCATGAAAGAATATATGCTTGTGTAAATAAAGAGGGTAGACAAGGTGCTAACAAATCAGTGTGTCGGAGATTTAAGTGTTTCATTTGTTTGGCTGATGTTGGAATTAATTTTTTGCACAGGTTCAGACCAGCCCCATTTTAAGATAACCCAGATATAGGTTCGAGTTTCAGTGCGTGAATCTCTAGTGAATCCGGTATCACCTTCCTCTCCTATTCCAACTGATGCTGTTGAATCACTGTGTACAAAAGAAATCTGTAAATGTTGGAGGTCTGCATCGGCGTGTTATGTTGAACAAATGAAAACGGATGTAACGCGACCAGAGTCTGTTTAATTGTGCAGGTCGACAGTTGTTGTTAGCGTCAAGTTTTGTTTGTTGAATAAATTCTACGGATCCACAATGGAGTCTATTTGTTGTTTGAGTAATTCCTGCTAAATAATTATTGATACACTCTACAATAGATATTGCCCCATCCACTGGTAATAGTATTACATTAAATCAACGTAAATAGTTGATGTTCATCTCTTGATATGGAACAATGTAACTAGGGGACTGGATACTATAGTCATGAGCGTTTAATATGGGTAAGATCACAATATCTAGTTCAATACAGGAAATGTTTATGGGGGTATTTCCTAGATTCCTATTGAGACGCCTATACTGTTCCAATCCTAAAAGAAAGAACCATACCATATTCAGTTCAATTTTGGCATTTTTCATGGATACCAGAACTAACTTGGGCTAGCTAAATAGTTATAAGAATAGACATGACGTCTCATTGCGTATCTGGTTTCTAGCACGAGCAGAGTAAGGCCATGAACCCTACCCATGATCTGTCAATTAAGGTTATTTATCAACATGTTCATGTTAGATATAGAGTACAACCTTTCCGTTCCAGCCAAATAAGTTGAGAGGTGATTGCTGAATTATTTGTATGGAATCAACAGTTTTAGATCCTAATTCCATGGATTAGAATCTTTGGAGTACATTTGATTGCAATAAACTTTGACAGCAGTTCGCTGATACATCTTGTCAACGAGAGAAAAAAGACGTAAGGAACAGTCTTTCTGTTAGATTTGCAGTCAACTTTAACTTGTACACGTTTCACTCTCAAGACAGGTCATTCATCATTAGACTACTTGCATTAGTGGTCAGGGTAGTGTTTAAATACAAAAATTTATCTAGATATATGTCAGCCCTCAGTTTTGTAATAGGAGAGTCAATCCCATATACCTATTTCCAAGTTGTTGTTTTTTTTAATGGAGATGAGACAAATAGTATTCGTCAGTCTCTATATCCAGACACTATTTTCAAACCTTTCTCAAACTGCATTTAAGGAAATTGATTTTGATTAAATCTATTAAAGAACTGAAGAGTGTACATGTATAATAGCTTTTAACTGACCCAAATGACAGTAACGAAATTAATAATTTTAATTCGCTATAGACTTATCTAATAATCAGTTAAGTCTTAACGTATATAACATTTTACATATAAATACATTTATTTTCTAATGTTTGCATTTCCTGAATAGCCATGGATGCTGTCCTGATACAATCAACTAGATAATGACTCTTGCAGCTCAATGTATCGGAATATGACCATCTGCTTTGACATAATTATATAAATATCTGAAAATCAAAATTGATTCCATCGTAATTTCTAAACGTGTTTAGTCATATCGTTATACTGGTCATTAGTACAACTTCCTTTGGGTTTCTACATACATATGTAGTTATGCTTAGAACTTTGCATTTTCCTTGTACTTCATCAATTTCAAAGGATATACCTAAATCAATCCTTTAGTGAACCAGCAACACCGATTACAGGTACTAAATAATATTAACTCGTGAATCGATGATATACAATAGCTAAGAGAACTGAAATACCTCAATTTAAAGTATTATGATTGTATATTGAAATGTGTAATACATAATTGATTAGGTAAATAGACAAAATTGGTAAACAATGTGAAATGCAAAGTGGATTTCTTAATTGAAATATAATCTAGCAACAACTCTATATAAATATCACCAGCTACTAAGAAATATCGTAAAGGAAATCAGCAACGGCAACGGCATGTTCGCAGGAAACCAGCATCCATGACTATTTATCAATTTTGACAATAATCAAAAATAGAGAACTCTTTAACCATAGAAATCAAAGTCATCATTTTCATCCCCATGCTTAACACTCTTGGTGCCTGTGCCTTCAAGGTCTATATCTTCGTCAGTGTCAGAGTCACCAAAGCGGAATCCTGGTTTCTTGGCAACCTTTCCAGAACTCATAGAGAGAGTCGATTTCCCAGTGCTGGTCAGTGCAGACGGAATATAGGCAGGTGGTGAGGTAGGCGACAGGATCGGCGACAATGGTGGAGATAGATCAGGAGAGGAGGGCTCATCATCCACACCTGGCTTTGTTGCGGGAATGGTAGCTGCTACTGGTGCAGACGTGGGTACAGCGGCTGACTTGGCAGTGCTAAACATGGGTCTAGGGGAGGTAATACTCTTGGTCAGTTGTTTCTCCACATCGTCACTGTCATCACTATCTGCGTAATCCCCTGACTGAATAGTCGACATGCCGGTACCAAGGAGCTGTCTGTAAGCTGCAGTCTGTGTGAGAGAAGCGCCGGGGTTTGTGCTTTGTTGATTTTTCTTCTTAAAGAAGTCATCATCTTCACTTTTACTGACTGGTAAGTCGAGAGGTGGAACATCTTCATTTGGTTTGGGCCTTGGCACTGAAGGTTTGGGAGTGAGCATAGAGGAGAGAGTAGCTGTCGATGTTGGGCTGACGGGATCCACTGCTTCAACCCCATCCAACATTTCAGCAAGAAGCTGCTTGGCTTTATCTTCATACGGAGAATCTTCACTGATCAGCTGTGGCCCGAACACCTCCGCTACCTCTGCAACGTCCATGATGTTAAAACGAACCAGCGCTACAAAGTGCTCACACATGCGATCCCAGAATTTGACGCTGGTAGGGTGGATATTGAGCCTGATGGTGTCATAGTCTGTCTCCGGGTAGGGTTTATAGAGGTAGGAATCAGGGAGAAGTGCACCACCTTCACAGTTCTGAACAACAAGGGGGAGCTGCTCCAGTGTTACCATGGAAATCGATGTAGGGTCCACATGTGTAAGCATTTGTCCTTTGTTACAGTTCTCTATTATGTCACTTCTGACTGAGGCTGGCGGTGGGTCTGTGCGGTAGAACTCCTTTGTCTGGCGTGTGGTAGTGAGCACTTCTTGTACAGCATCAAGCAAGTTGTATAGACCCTCTAATGTTATGTCAGCCTCCGGGTATATGGACCGGTCTTCGGATCGGTCCGCAAGTAAAGAGGTCTGACTATTCTGTCGTGACCTTCTTGGGGAGGCTGCTCGCATTGCTGAAGGCTTAATTTTAACTCGGTCGCGTGGACTCAAGGGCAGGGAATCTTCATCATCAAACACCACTCCACCCTTCTCCTGTTCACCGACAGGAGAATTAGCTGAGCGGTTTGTGAGACTACGCGCAGTGCTCTGATCTGTTCTAGCTGTATCTAGATCTCCACCAGAGGCATCTGGAATAGTTATAGACGCCTGACTCCGGCCTGGAGAATTCTTCACCGTTTTCACAGTTGCCTGCTTCGGGGATTCAATACTCTCCTCGGCACTTTGACTTTCGATCGTCTGCAGTGTACCAGACTGATTAGCCAAGTAACTGTCGGCATTGGGGCGGTATCCCTGGCCTGTCGCTGATTCCAAGTCTGATGACTCCCATGTCTGAGCCCCGGAGAAATCTGCAGACTGATTTGCAGCTGCAAGAGCACGCGCTTGGATGGAGGTGAGGTCTGTGCCTGTGGGTAATGATGAGATGGTCTGTAGAGTGCTTCCAGCTGAAGGGGCAAGGTAGTCAATTACATCCGGTGCAGTTTGACCGGGCGACATGATCTCCTGTCGGTAGCCCCCGAGAGGCGCCATGTTGACGTCCACTCCACCGCGTGTTACAACAGATTGGGGGCGTCGGTCGTCGTGCATGGGTGCCCGGTTCACCTCGGCGGCAATCCTTACTTGGTTGCTGAGCTGGGCCTGGCGTGCCACCTCCGCCGCATATTGGATGCCACCAGAGCCGGGGAATTGCGGTGTTGTCGGTTGTCCGGAGGCGACAACTGAAGGCGTGGCATAATTGGGTGGTGCTGGGTGGGAGGTGCTTACTTGCGGGCTCGGGGAAAGGCCAGTGGAAACACTGGACGGTGCGTATGCTACCGGCGCCGACTGCGGTAGGGCGCCGTAGCCGTATGCAGGTTCGGGCGGGACATGCATCCCCATCATGGGTGCGGTCATGACATTCTCTTTGGCTTTTTTCTCAGCAAGCTCCCGCTGCTGCTTCATGAAGACTACCTTTTCTTTCCATTGTGGATACATACGCTCAATATATTCCTCGTACTGTTTCTTCATGACTCGCAGGCGCTCTGTCCTAGCACTTAACTCGGCCATATGAGCATCCACTCTGTCGAAGTCCTGCAAGAGCTGTTCGTTGCGCCATTGGCTCCGCTTCTCATCTTCGCAGATCTTTTTCCAGTAATTCTGCAAACGAACAGCTTTGAGACGAGCCATTCTAGTATCCGACTTCACAAATGAATTCAATTCCTGTTCCAAATGGAGTCGTTTGTTTTCACTATCATAGTTAATATTCTGTAAGTCCTGCATTTTCTCGAGGAATTCAACAGACGCCGCCATGTTGGCATCGGTGTTGTCACCACGCGTTCTTTATTTCCTTCATGGGAGAGTTCCACCAAGTCATTCAAACTGCATCGCTCGAGCAATCTAGGTTTTGGGGAGCGATAAACCGGAGCGGCGCAGTGTGACCGTCATTCTCTCTTTTTTATTCCACCAGGTGGCGCCACCACCTACACACGAAGGAAGTTTGAAGATGATACATGGAACAGAGGGACATCAACTAAAATAATGGTATATGCAAAGGTGAAAGTTCTTTCATATACGGTCCCCAAGATGCGTATACCCTACATCATATGAGAATACTAAAATAGAACCTGATCGCTCCACGTAGTTTGTAATATTTGTGTTGCCTTAAAAAACCAGTTCATAAACATAAATCTATGATGTATATTCACTCAAGAATGTTTCGAGAATAGCATTCACATCTACAAAATTACGTAGTTCCTTTTCACATGCTAGTTAATTGGAGAATTTTTCCTAAAGATCTGGTCACAATTTTATTGAGAGAAAGTTCTATCAAAACACCATCGTTCGAATGAGTACTAGTATCTAAAGTGAAATGTTAATTGTAAAATTTACATCTAGGCCCATGTATATTTAGGTTAAAATTTGTTAAAATATCAAAGGGAATATGGCATAAAGTAAATGTTCGAATGTCGCTTGAAAATTATTTCCATTCCCAAACCTATCTGAAAAATTTAAGTACGGTACCGTAATAAAATACCAGCCACACTCGGACACAAATAGAAATCTATTAACTTCACAGGTAACAATCAAATACATAACAACCATGAAACGACTAAATGATTTTGTTTATTTTGGGGAATACAGACAATTACCTTCATTCACAAATATCAAGGAGACTGTAATCTGATTGGCTAGTTTATTATAACAAGGCGTACTTGACGTCAATTTAGATTATGTGACTCATTAACCCTTTACGTCCCATCATACATTAGCACCGCTCAAGGGACACCATCACACGCATCACACAGTTATTAAGATAGAAAGACACAGTCATGAGGCAGGCACTCTGTCCATACTCGAGATGCACACTTCTACTATATCACATCACTGGTAGTCTGTCACAGTTTCCTTTCGTATTGAAACAATACTATTTAATCTTCTTTTACAAAAGAAATGATTACAAAATCTGAGAAGAAATCTGAAAATACATTTCAAATTAATGAATAAACATTGATCAATACTTCCCTGATTAATGGTGTGGAAAAAGATTCTACCTCAAAATACTCAACCGAAGGTCTCACTCAAGCCTTATATACAACAGGACATGTTCTCATGTGAAATATACTTTTTATAATTGTTTGCACATAGAAAATTCACTAGGGAGGTTCTGCACATCACCTAACTTCACAAATCATAGTCCTACGCTCATTAAGTGCTTGTGATTTCCCTCAGCTGATAGGTGGGCACTCAATCTCTTCAGGAACAGCAATTAAACTCATTAGGACACACTACGCGTGTCTATTCTATATAAAGAAAACAAAACCCACGTGAATAAAAGAATTGAATACAATGTACCAATAACTCACATTGTGTAGGATCAAACACAATTAAATGATATACTGATGACGTGTCACTGAACACGATGACCAAAGTGGCTGACGACGATGGAAATTCCCCCAAGACAGCAGTGACTAGCTAGATCCAGATTGAACTGGCTACAACTAGTTTTCTAGGGGCCACCAGGTAGTGAGCAACAACAGACGAGACGATGTCCACAGGCGGAGGCTCACGGAAACAGCAGACTTAGTCAAAGCAAGCTTTCTAGAAGTAAAGCTATATAGATACAAGGAATACTGCACTTGGGGGAATATCCCATCTATTGCAAGTCAACTACGCCCGATATCCTCACTCTTTTTTTAGAGTATACCACAAATGAGGCATATCATTACCAGATATATATGTAAACTTGACATCTGGGTAAAACAGGTGTTCATAATACAGACTATCATGCTAGAATTTCATGGGGGAAAAGACAGGTGGCATATACCGGAAGCACACGAGGTTTGTGAATACAAGCAGAGGGAATTAAACTTTCATCACCCCTGATAGAGTGATAGAAGTCTTCCGTTTGAGATTAATACTATCTGTTTTATACTGCTTTACATAATGATGCATCAGATCCCGTTATATACAGTACATCGTGGTAGAGGTCTATTTGGTCACTTGACATGCTAATTTCACTTGTAATATCCAACACAGAACCAGATGATTTGGCGTGATACAGATATTGATTTGGAAGTCTTATCAATTTTTGCTAAGATCAAAGTGACTCGAGTCAAACCATAACCAGAAACACAGACTTATTATCCGTGTACACTTGTCATGCTTTGTCTCATTGAGATCGATATGTCAGTTTTGTCACATGTAACCCAGATCCTCTTCAAATTGTAGAATCTATGCTCAAGGACTTAAACTGAAGCTGTGAATAAGGGAGTAAATCATACACATAGTAAATAACTGTTTTAAAATGAAAAATCGAAAAAAGACGCCCAAAAGTCTTGTTGTGTATTGAAATGTACTGCTATTTCAACTACGTAATGATACAAGGCTTCTCCCGTTCACTCCAATCTACACAGAACGATGCCCGAACACCTTCCTGTGATCTAACTTACCTATATTGCACAAGTTATTGGCAAAGTATGCCTTACAGTTAATAACAATATGTATATCATTTATACGCATGTAATAGTTATTTTTAAAAAAACACCAACCTACTATTCAGTCAAAACAAGTTAAAATATGAAGCTGCATTAGCAAAATGAATCATCATGGGAAAATAACAATGTAAGCCCCAGTCATCAATAAATTAGAGATAACCTTCAAACCATGAAATGGATTTTTAGCTAGCTATACTTTTATTTTGTACAATACATGTATTGTACAATTCCTGTAAGAAGATATGTAAGTGCATATACGAATCCTGTAACAACTTAATAGTAATTGGTAATTATGAATATAAACTGTTCATAGACTACTTTAACATCGTCTTATCAGTAAATCAGTACACATCAGAGCAGAGTTTATACAAACCTACTCTTCTGGAAATCTGGAATTTTAACGTTTGGTAATAATCTGAATAACGACGAACTAAACACCCAGACAATCAAAACTAGATTGCAGTGTCAAAACTTACATTGCACAAGAGTAGGCTCAAAGGTTTTCACCTATATCTGACAAAAATCAACATGTTAATATAACAGTCCTCATTATACTGCTTCAGATATATCGGAAATGTCCAGCAATAGAGTGGGAACTTTTTGCTTCTCCGGTTAAAATTGAATAAACGAACATGTTCTGTGAGGCTGTCTCCGTCATACGAAATGAGAACAAAGGATGGAATTCCATAAACAAATGCAGTGTTATTAGTCCTGTGAGTAAAGTTTTCCTGCAGTACCCGTGCTACTTGGGGAGTTTCTGATTAGAACGTCACTGATACATCTGCAACTGCCGTATCACACTGAGTGGTTGTTGTTTGTCGCATCTGTGCAGGTCTCCCCTTTATGGGCGCTGTCGGAGGAGGATGTGACCACTTTGGGAACCCTGGCCTCTCCCTCAGGAGGCAACCTGGTGGGCAGGTCGCTGTCGGAGGGGGGCATGTCCCGGGGTGGTGTTTTACGCAGCCCCGCCTCCTTGCTGGACACCCCCCGGACGGGTGACGCTTTCTTCCCGTCTACGTCCTCCGCATGGCTCTCGGCGCCCGTCGGCGAGGAGGTGCCGTTTCCGAACTTCCTGAGGCGCGTGGGACTGACCACTTTGGGCGCCGAGAAGAGGTCTTTCCGCAGGTGGGGCGCCGTCACTAGAGGGCTGGGCTGGACGCCCCCATTCAGCCCTCCGCCCGGGGGCAGGCCGCTGGGAGACTGGCTGCGTTGTCGGAGAGCTCGGACCGGCGAGGTAGGCGACCGCAGCAGGTCCTCCTTGCTGAGTTGCGGTTTGGGACTGGGCAGCTTGGGCTTTGCTCTCGTCACCCCAGCGCCCTCCAGGTCCCGGGGCGGGCTGGAGGAAGGCAGCGGTGGGGGCACGTCCCCAGCCTCCTCCTCCTGGACGACAACGACGCTGACCTCACCACCACTCTGCTCCTCACGCCTGGAGTCCCTGGTGTCACTCTCCTCCACGGCGCTGGTGGTGGCGGCGACGGTGGTGGTGATGGTGGTGGTAGAGGAGGAGGTTTCCTGTGATGATTGTACCACCATCTGTGTGGAAAGTGACTGCTGCAAAGTGACGATTGACGGTGGCGGATCCGGGCTGAAATATTTAAGATACCCAACGGTAACTCCGAGAAATATTTAAAACCTAAAGTAAAATCGATAAGAATAAATAGGTCTACAACTGTCTGTTTATGTCTGTATATACTAAGTTCAAGTATTAAGTATTCAAGTTCATGTCAGTGTCCATCAAAATGTATGGATTCAGTTTAAAAAGACATTCTGCAACGCATCAAATATCAATCAATGAACATTTCCAATAATAATAAACGTATTTTCGTCATAGCCATAGATACGGCCGTATATTTTGTCAGATTACCGTGTATCATATGGTAGCGTTTACGTACCTGGGAGTATCTGCCACGGGGCCGCTGAGGGTAACAGCCGGACTGATCCCAAGTGTGGTTGGCGGAGTCACCCCTCTCTGATCTCGACGGTCTCCACGCATCTTAATGTCAAGTTCATTACTTCCATGGAAACTGGCTAGATAGCGTTCCTTCTCTGAAATGATATGTTAAAATTGAACGGAAAATATTACAATATTTGGCCTTGGCACACTTCTGGTTTATTAAAAACTCTGGTTAATTAAAAACTAACATATTCAGAAATTTAATTTAGGCATGATCATCTCTCCCAGTCAATATAAGAGATATGGCATTGGTCATAATTATTAGGTTGTAAACATAAATTTCTTTGTGAGCGATTTTCAGGAACCAAGAAGGCATTTAGCATCTTTTACGATTTAACAGAAATTACCCAAGAGTAATTCAACGAAGCCAAGCGTCAATGGTTTTAAGACGCGTCTTATATTTCCTGATAATCTCGATTGCAGACACTGACTCACCCTGCCCAGATAGAGGACAGCCTGACACGACGGCCCGCTGCATCAGTACGTAGAGCGCCGTGTTAGCGACTTTCTGCTGGCCGCCGGCCGTGGTGCTGTCCGACCCGGCGCCGCGGATCACCGCTTCGCTCACCGCCGGGGCAATCACGTGGTTCCACAGCATGCACAGCCACTTGTGGATGGCCTTAGGCTTGTTCACCTCGATTGGGCAGGAGAGAAACTGCGACGGCCCGAAGGTGAGGTCGGCGAGGCCCAGCTTGGCCAGTCCGTCGTTGAGGCGCTGCCAGACGCAGATGACCCACTCAACGGCGCGGTAGACCGGGTCGTCGCCTTCCGGCAGACGACCGCCGTACCGGTGGATGAGGCGTCTCAGCAGGTGGCGCTGCAGGAGGTTGCGGATGGGCTCGGCGTCCGTGCGGAAGTGCACCCAGCGGAAACGCTGTTGGATTGATAATTCCAGCCCCGTGGAGCGACTGCGGTCCATCGTGCCGATGATGTAACAACTGGGATGAAGGTAGTAGGAGCCTGTCACTCCACTGCCTATTATGCATAAAAAGGCAAACATTGAGTTATGATGACCAATTCTTGCATAAATTATAGGGACAACACTGTAACCTATAGAATTATCTCTATCCTCTATGGTTAAGCTACACTTTAACAAGCTAAAATTAGTTCTACAAAACGATCTCAGATGGAATTCTTCAAGTATGAAAACGCTCTGTACTTTTCCTGTCTTAACCCTCAAGTTATCTGTAAGCTTTACACTTCCCTTCTGCATACTCTTCTCTTTGAATCAATGTATCCAAGAACTTGTGAGAATAATATCAAGAGACGTCAAGGGTTTGAGTCTGAGTTTATTTATGCCACGCATTTTGTTGGCTCCATAATTTCACAAGTCGAAGACGAGTGACATTACGGAGACTCAGACTCAAACGAGGGGCGTCTAGATTTTATCCTACCCCGTTTCCATATGTTTTCAGTATCAGAAAGTAGTGGCATAAACAACACTTTATGTCACACCCGTGACATAAACAAATCCCATGTTAAGCCTATGGCGTTTTTTATTAGGGGTAGGATAAATAACCTTTTATCTAGACAATGCACAGATGTGGATTACTATTAAACATTTTCTCTGTGTGTTGGGGGTGGGGACACCTACCTTTCTCGATCGTTATGCAGTGACTGGGTCCCCGGTTCTCCATGGCGATCAGGATGTCCCGGAAGACGTCAGCGATGTTGATGATGCCCAGGTTGTCAAGAACCAGGATCGGGACGTGGCGAGGGGTGAGAGGTGTTCCCTCGACCATCAGGCAGCCTGCAATAACAACGTTATCTCATAACCATCGAATGACAAGGTATATTTTAATTGATATTATACACGCCTCAAAGTATTTCCTTTATACACTTTAGAGTTTTCTAGAATTGATGAATATTTTCGCAATTTTATCGAAGTGGCAAAATTAATTTGTTGAAATGTCCAAAATTGAGAGTCGATATATATTTGATCAGTCTGAATGAAACTCCCATTGTCTTTGAAAATATCATCAATGGAAATAGACTGTAACAAAGTAAGCGCGTCAAATATCATTTGAGTAATATATAATCATTCTTTTAACCAAACAAAATCAAGCACTACTATATAGAGTTACAGGGTAAATATGATACCTTTTTCCACCATCAAGTCGAGTAGGTCATCTCGAGTGAAGGTATCAGTAAACGTCAGCAGGTGAAGTTCACATTTGTTGCCATTTTGTATTTCTTTTTGCTGCCAAAGAAAAACATTCATCACTCAATTATAAATGATTTAAAAAAGATGTTGTTTGCTTGGTTGGTTTGATTTAACATCAAGTTAACCATTACAGGTTCTTACCAGACTTTACCTAGGTTCTTTTATACCACAAGGGTGGTGATCAAATCTATGTAATGAATTTAGGTAGAAAGCTCACCCCTACACATTTACTGAGGTGATAGTTCATTTAGTTCCCACACCACATAGAGATGGTATGAGCATGATTGGCCTTTGATATAGCAGTAAATCTACCCATTCTGGGAATGAAGGAGAAGAGTGGCTGCAGTGGGACTCGAACCGATCAAATCCTTCAACCTTGGGATTACAAGTCCAGTGCCTTAACCACTGAGATAACTCCCCATCCCCTCAAAAGACGATGCATCATGCAATTTAACCACAATGTAATTAAATCATTTCCTCAACTAACCTGCAAGCAGTGTGCTAGTTTTCTGACGAGGAATGTTTTACCGGTACCGCTCGGACCATAGAAGACAACACTTCTATATTGCTCAACCTAAGAATACAAAAAAAATAAACAGCATCAGTAATGTGTAATCAGTAATAAGTATTCTCTACAGCTACTTTTCAAATGATCAACGTAAAGTCCAGTACACGCTACAATATGCTTGAAGATCTAATACATTTTATTCGTGAGTGCTATTTTCTGTACTTATTATAAATGAGTTAGATCTGCATATCAATAAATGCTCAAAGACATTGATGGGTCAAGTGATTTTACATCGTCAACGGTTCAAAAGTAAAAGTGTAATATTCAATTATAAGAGAAAATCATAGCTTATATGTCATCCAATTGACTGAATCCATCTGTAGAGAAGTCACTTTCTTACCAGTCTGAGGTAGTTCTGTAGAAGAGGTACTGAGATTAATGTCTCATATCCTATCGCATATTGACACGTGTCCTCCCAGCCTGGAAGAAGAAAAACATATGACATTTTACAAAGACATTACTCACGCCTCTTAGTTATTAGTTGGTTTAACGGACGTGAATAGACTGCATGAAATGACACGTGTCCTAATTCAATAAGATGCAAAGTTGGTTCGAGAACATTTTCGTTTGGTAAGAATTACTCTGGATTTTATCTAACCTACCCGTATGAAATGATTATGATAATATTTGTCTTGGTGCCTATGCCAGAGCTATATAAATCCACTAGATAAAAATACATCTGCGAATGTGGTAGCATGGACAAATATCATAGGCAGCAAGGGTCTTAACACTTAATTATTTCTTCTTTACCACGTTTTGATAATATAACACTTACCGAATAATATTGTGTTGATCTGTTTTGTTCCGTTGGAACAGAGAATCTCAAATGGTGCTTTTTCAGAAGGTGTTCCAGGAGACCAGTGATACATGCCTAAAAACAAGAAATACGTATACTGAAGTAATATATCATGGTAGACCATAGAAAACTGTAATTGTTCTTACAAGATAAGTTTATCTCTATAGATTAGGGCAGATTTTCTAAAAGAAAATGTCCAAGTATACCAATATGTAAGTTATATTTTGACATTTGTTGCTGTTAGGTATATCTATCAAGAGAAGTCATAAAAAGTTTTCAGTATCATTTAACAGGTTCCCTCTCCGTTAAACTAAGAAAGTTATAGTCATATTTAGCCGATTTCCTGATAAGTGGCCAAAAAAATACCTACCTATGGCGAAGTACTTGACACTGTCCATACTGAGACCCAGGGAGAAGGGCACAGGACTGTCTGGCGACTCGGACCCGCCGTCGAACTTGCTGGTCTTCTTTGTACGCAGCCCGACGGAGGTCTCGATGAAGTGGGCGAGCAGCACGCCGCTCAGCTTCTCCTCCAGCACGCTCCAGGGCATGGTGCTGGTCACCTTCACCACGCCCACCTTGTAGGGTGACTCGGTGGACTTGGTGGCTGAGAGCGGGTCGGCCGGCACGTCGATGGTCACCACACATGTCCGTTCGTTTTTCTTATCTGTGGTGATCAGGGGAAGAGGGAAGTAGGTCAGTTGAATCCAACTGTCTTATGTTACATATATGTATAGCCTTGAGATTTATATAAATGAGGGAAATTAGCAATGTCTCTTTTTTATTTTTCATTTTCAGGACACAGAATTGAGGAGGTAGAATTTCTTAGTTTAATCTTATACTGGTCCACCGTTTGAACTTCCTGATCCACGGGCGTCGGGAAAAAACATCTACCCTAATTATTCAACAACTATTCATCCATATCTATCAAAATATAGCAAACCCTGCTCTAATATTGACTAATAAAATAAATCGACCTAAATTGAACAATTCCGGATGAAGTAACAAAAATCAGGTGTCCCTTTTCTCCAATCTCAAACACTGTTGATCGAGGCAAACTGCTATTTTATCAAATGAGGAAGTAACTCCTTTGCTAATTTAAAAACATGTTTATCTTTATCACCGGGTAAAGATACCACATAACAAAGAGGAACCATTGCGGATATCTTACCAAGGCCGTCCAGATAATCCCTGCAAGCTTTAGAGGCGACCTCCAGTACAGTGCGCCCCCATTTGTCGCGGCGATCGACGTCCAGTGTGCAATGTTGACACAATACTTCTAAACAGTCCTGAGATACACAAAAACAGAGTGGCGTGTCGCTAAATATGTTCGGATTTATCATCGAAAAGCTAAGCTCCTCTTCCCTTTTTGTTATCAAAGATACAACGTTTCAAGTTTCCTGTATGATATAAATGGTCTCTTGGCAAACATCAGGGGAAAACAAGTATTTTATATATGTAATGCATATACGTTTTTTTAAGTTCTCTATTCCTCAATATTGAATGAATGAAAAGAAAATGTATGCGAACATTATATCTATATTTTTTTATATCTATCTAAGGCTCATCTATAAAATCTATCCAAAGACGATCCCTTATAAAGTAATTACTGCGTATTTGTCTATATAGACCTCTGGTTTCTCGACAACTTCTGAAATAACCTGTACCAGCACAGATTTGCATGACCGTCGTGCTAGTTATAGCTGGATAGACATTCACCAATGATTCCTACCTTCGTCTCTCTAATAGCAGCCAGGTGGGCGATGGTCCAGCCATCGCTGTCAGCCATGTCGATGACGTCAGTGCTGTGCTCGTCAGGCGGACGGTGTTGTTGTTGTTGGCTGTCGTTATGGGCCAGCAGTAAGTCGAGACATTCCACGTGACCTGAGTGTACGGCACCGTGTAGCGGTGTCCAATTAGCCTACACAGAACAAGATAAAGAAAAACTTAGTTATACATAAACAATACATATGTATCTAGCCGAATGCCCACTTGGGGATTTTTCACTTTCTGTCTATAACAAAAGGATCTGATCAAGCACGGACCTATTTATGTTTAGTCTTCAAAGTCCTTGGATCAAGTTTGAGTGAAAGGTAACTTTATCTCCATTTTATCTCCCTGGCAGTACAATAACCCACTCCTTTCGCAAACAGTTCAACACAACGCATCTAAGTAAGGTAAACTACCAATAACGACCAAGGCATTTACTGGAGCAGTTACTGACTTGCCCATCCTCCCTCCCTACTCCCAACAATCCTCAAGGATGAGGTGCCACTACACATAATCGAATACTACTTCTCTGCCAATACCACAGACAACGGTGTAGTTAATACCAGATGCTGACACTTACGTTGGTCGTAACGCGGATGCTGGCTCCGTGTTCCAGCAGGGCCCGACAGACATGCGCATGCCCGTTGGTGGCGGCCCAGTAGAGGGCGCCCCAGCCCGTGAGGTCGACGGCCGTCAGGTCGGCGCCCGCGTCCAGCAGCAGCTCCACGCACCTATAAGCAAGGAGGCGGTTGGTTGGTTGGCTGGTTTGATCTAACGTCCAGTTAATCATTAGAGGGAAACTATGTTCCGGTGAAAGGAAGTCAAAGTTACGAGGTAAGGCTTGGAAAAATTACTGCCCAAGGCCCTGGCCGCGGGCAGTAATTTTTCCAAGCCTTACCGAGTAATTTTGACTTCCTTTCACTGGTACTTGGTTTCCCTATTCCTATATACCTTCAAATGTGGTTTAATAAGAGACAATCTGATGGGTCTAAATGTCAACCTTGGGTAGTATACGGCAACCTTGGGTAGTATACCAACCTTGGGTAGTATCAGATAGTTACTCCACCCCCCAGAGCGTGGTGTAAGCATAGAGTGTACAGCCATAGGTATATAGGAATACAGGTTCTTACCAGACTTCCTCAATGTTCTTTTACAACACAAGGCTGGTGATCGAATCTCTGTAATGAATTTAGGTAGAAATATCATCCCTACACATTTATCGAAGTGAGAGTTCGTTTAGTTCCCACACCACATAGACATGGTATGAGAACGGTTGGCCTTTGATATAGCAGTAAATGTACCCCTGCTGGGAATGAAGGAGAAGAGTAGCTACAGTGGTACTCAAATCAACAAAGTCCTAAAAACTTAGGATTACAAGTCCAGTGCATTAACCACTGAGCTTACTCCCCACAGTAGACCTCTGTCACAGGTTCCTCAAAACAGTGTAAACAATTCTGTTCAAACTCTTTTCTAGGCCGAAGAAAACTTTATATGTTTTGACCATCGTGACCAGCAAAACAGCTGTGCACTAAATACGTTTTTAATGGACTTCCGTAAACATATATATGTTTCAATGTACATGATTACAGCGGTTAGGTACAGTTCTTAAACTGTCACTCAAAGTAGCATCCGCCTAGAGAACAGACTTCGCCTCATCTTCTTTTCTATGTTTTTTTAAAAACATATATTTTTTTGACTGATGGGTAAGTGGCAAAGTAAAAATAGAATATTGGAGATGTGGAAGACTGAAATGACTTATGTGTGAAGATACATATTCATTGAGCAGACGCTTCATTTTTAATTTTTTTTTAAAGTCTTTCTTCACTTCTGTTAGGTAACAGTTCTTTATGGTTCAGCTCCAATCTGAGTCTAGTATTTAGGTTCAACTAACAAGTCTCACCTTGAGTGGCCTTCCCCAGCAGCCGCGTGTAACGGAGTGAAGTTATCTTCTCGACAAGCGTTGACATCTCCTCCGTGGTTCAGCAACAGTTTTAAACATTCTTCATGAACAAACAATACGAGTATGAGCATAGCGGGCGAGGTCCCAATAACCATCTATGATATTGTAGTTGATTAATTTTTCAATTATTTCTATGCAATATATCAATATATGGATAACATATCATCTCATAATAGCAATAGAACTGTTTTTGACACAAGTGGGAAAACAATAAAATTTATAATCTTGTGAAAGCTGAAGATTAATAACACTGATCTCGTAAAGTGCCTTTCCACTCCATGTAGGCTTTTTTATAGAAGTCCTTATCAAAAGAGAAAAAAAAAACGTTACAGATATCCAATAGAGATATGAGATTATGTGTTTAAAATAGATTTACCTTCATTTCCACTTTCAGCTGCGGCATGGGTGGCAGTCATTCCATCCTTTGTCTGTTCGTTGACGTTGACTTTGTCGGTGACAATGAGTTTATGAAGCTCGTTTACGTTGGCAGTGGTGGCATGTTTATGAATGGGTGATGAGTGAATATCAGGCGTAGTTGGTGTGGTTGGGGTTGATGAACTATCTACACTAGATGAACTACTTTGATTGGTACCTGAAAAAGGCAAATAAATACACAATTCACACACTCGATGTGCATACATATACCTTCAAACAGGGTATTTTAACTAGGTGAACATTTTCTTAAATTAATAGCAAGCATTGTTCCTTTTTCAATCCACTGGAAGATAAACAACTTATCCTTAATATGCGATCCATCCTTAATATGGTCCTTACTTTCAATAATATTTCTAGCTTTATTGGCTATGTTTCTTACTAATTCAGCACAACTAGCAATATCAGTTTCAAAATAAATAAACTAAAATAACTCTAATACTACCTTGAATCCCATGCATGATATGCATGCTTATTTCTACGTTCATATCAATTTGCAACAAGTGACGGTTTACCATTATACGAATTTATGTAATGAGAAAGTGATATAAGACTAGGTGTTATCTGATTTGCACACCAAAATAGCGGTCGACTTCTAGTCATAAAACATCATTTTAGGGGCTTAATTGTAAAGATTAATTAGTGTGTAGTAAGTGTGAAAATATAAATAGATGTTCTTCTAACAGGTCGATGCGCCATTTTGGTGGTGGGTAAGTGGGATGGGGAGCCGCTAATTAGCCTGCATGTGAACGGCGTGTTGCTGTAAAACGAGGAAGCGCGAGTGATGTTCTAATTCGGCATTCATCATAAGCTGTAGATCAAAGTGATTTAGAAAATCAGTCTACTGGCCATCTGGTTTCACCAAATCCAAGAACTTCTGGAGACAGGGAAACAAACCCTTAATTTTGTTTTCTTAGACAATTAGAAAGCAACAATAATGTTATAAATGTTTGGTTTTGGTTGTTGCCATACACGTACCAAGACAGTGTGGATCACAGTTCTCCGTTTCATATACAAACAAAATCAGGTATGCAGTGAGTAATAGTCGTTATTTGGGAAGTATTCAGCAATGCAGAGAACAATGTCAGATAAGATTTAATTATGACTATTAATGTGTGATGTTATGATGAACTGACGCCATAGTGTGAAGGTCCATGCCATACATGATCCATCTATATATGAGGAGTGTAGAATCTTTACGTTGTGTGCAATAAATAGCAAGGTGTTTGATGTTTCACTCTTCCAGAGGCTTTACGCTGAATGCACACCAGCCAAGCCAGGGCCCATTTAGTCATCCATGCACCGAGTGCTTGTAAGAAGCCCCTGTTAAAGACCATAATCCTTCCATATTGTCATAACCCAGCTGATTACCAACGCCTATACATACCGTGCCCTAATCTACGGGCTTTTTGTGACCGACAAGTCCTACCATAAACACCTGAAAAGTTCCACACATCCACGGCAACCCGCTTTGAGAACATTGAAGGAGTTATACCTGAACACAGTGTAGTCACACCGCTTTCATATTCCGAAAGCAAAATGTTCCACCAACTGAGTGGAAAGACCTGGATGGCAAAGCAGAAGGATGAAACCAAACAGAAACCAGTAGGAACACAGCTCCCGATCTTTTTAATGATATTGGAATACGTCCGAGTATAAACTGATTTCCAGCCTGGTGGATGAATCCGATCAGAGGACCCTTTGAAAACAGAGCAGGGGACGGTTTGTCCTGGATTCATTGTGGTTATCTATATGGTAAGTAGTACTCCAGTCACAAAAGCTTTACTTTTCCAGGTTAGTAGAAGAAACCCGATCTCGTGTACGTGATGGCTTGGCAGCGTGTTTAACATTCAGCACTGAAGACCCAATTAGAAATTCTCACCCATGTTAAGGTGTTTGCTGATAATCAAAAATTGTCTCATCAAGTAATGGAGATGATCCTGTATTATTATGCTAATCATGAGGAAGCCCATGTTTTTCTCAATACGAACATATTAAGGGCAAACTGACCTATTTATTGCATTGAAATTTGGCAGGTTCGGCTTAATGATATATGTATATCATACAGGGATGTGTGAAACTACCTCATTTTTTGTAATAGATTCTATGGGAATAATTAAGTATGGAGGGGATATATTACTTTGGTATAGTACAGCAATTCATTTCTCTATACATATTTAATAATCATTGGGCAACTGGTGAAAGGACATTGTCTAACTTGCTTTGAGTCAACGGTCCAAGAAGATCCATTGATACAATCAACAGACCAAAAAGGAAAGAAAAGAATTGAAAACTTGGTTCTTAAAAGCTATCTCCATCGTTATAAAGATACCTAGATCTATAGAAATGAGGTAAATTACGGACAGCAGCTTGAGAATAACCTAGTCTAGGAATTTATGTTTCTTGGGATTTTAAGGAGGCAGTGTCATTACTTAGTTAAGAGTAATTTCAGTTGGTGATTAACGTGTTCATATGTTGCATCACCTAAATGTAGTTTTGTCTACTGTCTTTTGACTGTGCGGTATTTAGAGGAAGGAGCGATTCTGTGATAACTCAGACGAGTTGTAGATTTCAATAGACGTTCTGGCGAACGAAAAATTTTCTTCGATCAACTGACTACTAGAGAAACTAAAGAATCTTTAAGAGAGTACATGTTAAAGCGATGTACAGGGATGTCGGAGAAGTGTAACTTGCCTTGTGTTTTTATGTAAATCGCCAGTTATTGGTCTAATGTGTATGATTCTCTCACACGAAGGGTACACTATGTGAATCTGAAATGCCGAATATCCACGTAAAATTACACCCAAAGTCATGCAAAAGAAAATACCTAGACATAAGGAACAATCAACCAAAACACTATGTGAGCAACAAACTGACTGTAACAGCTATATTATACTAAATGAGTTATTTCAAAGTTTCTAATGCATCTACCCTACCAGGCTACAACCAGTAAACTTGTGAGGATGCTAAAGCATAGGCAACATAAGATTTGATATTATAAACATATAATGCCAAGGTCTACACAAACACCACACACACACACAAAACAAAGCCACATGCCACACACAACTCCGTAGCCACACTATAGTATTACCTGGTTCACCTCTGTGGACGTAGCAAGGAAGAATGGGTTAGAGAGGTCAACGCGGGGTCAAGGGTCAAAGGTCAAAGCTCATTAGAGATGAAAACCCAGTCCAAGGAAGGCCGTCTGTGGGAAACGTTCTTCAAACTACAGTCTGTGGAGTGATTTTAAAAGCGAATGTTTAGATTTTATCGGGGACTTCTCGGCCTTTTATTACAGACCCATAGACGTTATTTGAAGAACGGTTCCGACAAGATGACTGTCAAGATGTGGCAACATAGGGCAACGATAACAATGGCATTCTTAAGTCAGAGCTGATAATAAAGCCTGAAAGCTGGTGAATATACCTGCAGTGGCCAGATAGTGAATATTTGGTGTGAGGAGGCCCTTCAACTAAAAGTGCGCGGTTATCAATTCGCGAACAAGCTTGTAGCAGGTTGTGTATGCTTTTCTGTATTCAATACATGCGATAGGTGCTGGAAAACTTTGCCTGGCGCAAAATGTCATATTAAACCTGAATTCTGTCGAATGAAAGTTTTCAAATAATATTACCCACCACAAGAAATCATTTAACGTTACACTCTAAAAGCCAGGCATAAATCTAACAGCAATGGCATATTATAAAGGGATAGAAATTGGACACGACGGACGCCTATCGGTTCCCTTTGCCAATCTTGACGTGTTGGTGGCTACATGTACACCGCCACCGTTTCTGTGGTTGTTATGGTATCTCTTGTTACCATAGTAACCGTGCTCTATGGTAAGAAGCGACGTCTCTGGGTGAGCGAGACGATAAAGAAGTGTAAAGGTCGCTCCCTCTTGAAACAACACTTCACATGCATTTTGGACATCCATGAAACAAAAGTGGGAGAAAATCCATCTTGCAACCGGATCAAGGAACAAAATCGCAAACTCCTTGCAAATTTACACACTCCAAAATGTTATTTATGTCGACATGGAATGGATAGTCCATTCGAATATATATTTTTGTTTCACTTTGGGGGAGCCACACGTGGTTTTACGAGCTGGGGAGCTACAATTCAAATTCACAGGCGAGATTCCATCTACAATTCGAGGGGAGGTAGGGGGAGTTGAAAACCATGATCAGTCTACGCATGTGAAATGGGTTACTGTTGTAATGTACATGGACCAGTAGAAACCAGAGGCTATTTCTATCCCTTTACCTGTAACCATAGAAACGAGTAACTGTTGTAGATCGGCCATTTCTGGGCCAATAAAGTCGAAATTGGGCGTGGTCGCAGAGGGTAGGGAATCAGTTATGTCGGAGGTTGGAGCATCAACGTCATTTGACTGAAAGAAAACCAAGCTTTCCACCATCAATAACGTAGTGCCATCGAGCGGTGCTGTCATGGCAACGGGCCAAACACAATGTCACATACAGGACGAACGGCTCATAAGACCTATGACGCAACGTCCAACTTCAATTCTATTTCTACCTAGAATGTCAAAACAGGTTCTAATTGCTCGCGCTTATAAGGTTTGTCCTGTAGGTGACGTTACTAACACAAACATGTAAAAAGCTAGAGAAGTGCGAGACGCTCTGACGATGCCATTCAAAAAGAAATCATCACAGGTGTCAGGAACAAATTAATACATGACAGGCATGCAAGCGTCGAATGCATACATTGGCGTCGCTACCTCACACAATAAAGATTTCTCTAAGATGCAATAAACGTGAATCTAAATAACTTGGAGAAGGGATCATCCAGCTTATTTAACACTCATTCTTGGAACTTTCAAGATGTGACATCTCAACCCTTGTTTATATTCTTATGGACCCAAACCATTCTGTTAATCATTCTGGTAGCGCATCGCAATGATTTGGAAAAAAAGAGAGGCTGACTGCAACGAGAAAGAGTGACTCTTTCTGAAATTTGATGGGCAAAGGATATCCAGACCCATCTAATCATGCAAGCCGGAATTAGAATACTGGGGACATGTATTCCTCAAAACACAAGCTTGGGATGAAGTAACTCAATTTATAGATGGGGCTCATACGAAGTTTTACCTTCTCATCAGCAAGGACGTCTTTGACATTAAATTCTTATTCCCCGGAACTGTAAATATGCATCAAATGTATTTAAAAGTTGAACTTGATATGATCACTGATGAATTCTCTATGTAAGTGTTCTGTATCCTTCACAGAAATATCTATAAATTTAGATGTGTACCATCTGTGCTTTGTCTAATATCTGCTTTGAAACTATTTCTTGTAGATCACAAACATAATTCATTAATAGCTCTACTTTCAACACTGTGCAGATTACTTTAAATGCTGCTCGGATGCAATAAATCATGACAAATATCTTCTGCGAAGTAATTCTTTACCGAGGCAAATGTTCTCGTAAAACAGGTATAGGAAAAGTCAGTTTCCAATATAACTAAAATAAAGAATCCTTCGATGAGGGACGATGCGTCCGTAAGTGATGATAAAAGAATTAACAAATTCTTGTTGGGAGCCAACTGCCCTAATAAAAAAATGATCCCAACCAGAAAGCAAACATTTATTCAGCAAATAAGCTGGATGGTAGTGGGTAGAGGACATGGGGAAGGGGGTCGGGGATCTGACAAGACAGGTGACACAGACTGCGAAGCGAGGTCCTTGAAAGCTGGTCAAAATGCAGCGGACTGATAACACATAATGGTGGCCGGTATCCCTGGTAACCCGGACTGTCAGTTGCCATGACAACTGGGGGCCGAACGACGTGAGCCTTTACCTTAGCAGTACCATGGAAACACACTTGCGTCTAAGCAAACATTATCCTAACTTCTGGCCTAAACGTCACAATAAACGAGCGTTACAGAAAATTAATTACTTAAGCATAAACATTGTGTTATTAACATTCGATATCTCATTCGAAATTCAAACATTTTTCCGGCCATGAGGATAATGATTAGGCCACATTTGTAACAATACATAAATAATTACATCAACGAAATCAAAATCTATAAATTTCTTCAAAATCAAAATTTCATCGTTTGTGAACACAAAACGGGGTGAAAATTGAACAAAAGTGTGTATGAGACATTTGGAACCCAGTTTGTAAATAAATCGGGTAAATAAAATCAAGTGATTGGGGGTAATAAGAGAGAATGAGGGTCATGACTTGTCTTTAAAAAACTTTATTTAGCACATGGTCTTACGATATCATTGATATGATATCTATTTTGATCTTCTGGGACTCCGCAGAGCGGGACAGGTAACAAGTAATATTTAGGTTCTTGGGCAGCCAACATTGCAACAACAAGTGCTAGATTTCTATCTAAATTTCAAAACATGCTACTCGGGCCACGATACGCGTCTTCTTCTTTTTCAATAACTTAATGCACCGTAATACAACAGGGCTTTCATATATATGCAACTTATACATCTTGCAGGGATATGGGGCAGATGACTAGAAAATCACTGAACAGTCTACTTCAAATTACGTCACCTGACTTTATGTTGATAGGGGGAAACTATTCCAAGTGTCTCCAACCACTTTTTTTTGTTTTTTTTCTATCTTTCTATTTCAGATATTATTAAGTCTGTATTGTTTGCTTTTTTTCTCTCTCTCTCTCAAACGGACACCCGACACCACACACTCTCCTTATTTACTAGTGACACAAACCTGGGAGGGCTTCCTAATGACTGTGCCATCCCCACTGGTCGCCAGCTGGCCCCCGCCTCCCGCGACCCCCCGTGCCACGGCCGCTGGACCCCCGACAAGTGGGCGCATGCTGTCATTGTTAGGGCTCTCTGGGCTGGAGATGGTGATTTTGTCTTTGGAGATGGTAATACCAAACTTAGTGGGTGGCTGGGGCTTGCTGCCGCCCACAGGAGAAGCCGAGTCAGTGCGAGGCGTTATCATTTTGACTGCGTCCTTTCGGGGCGTAGCCTGCTGTTGCGGTACATACTGCGGTTTGTTCGGGGGTATGGGAGGAGGCGTGCCGCGCACAACGGGTGAGGTCTTACGTGGGAGGTTAGAGGAAGGTCCGACGTTTAGAGAAATGCGAGTCCCGGTCGGGGTGGTGAACACAGTCGTGCCTGTGGTGGGCGTGGAGAACACTGGCGAGGGAGCAGTGTTACTGGATGGCATCACATTCAAGCGCGAAGCGGCCACGTCCGACAGCTTGTCGCCGGGCAGGGGTGGGGGCTTACCCTCAGCGCCGGTTATAGTCCGCTCGGGCGTGCGCGTCGGGGACGTGTGGTTGAACTGCATGATGGCCCGCTTCACGCCGCTCGCGTCGGCCACCATCCCGCCACCGCCCGCCGCCTTCGAGCCCCCAAAGTCCCGCTCTGGTGACTCGTGCACGGCGCCCACGGGGCCGCGCCGCACCTCGGGCGGCGTGCTGGGCGGCGTGTTGCGGTAGAGCTTGCCGCCCGTGGGCTGCGGGATGCCGCTGCTGTGCGGGCTGGCCCCGCGCGGCGGCCGGTGCGCCCCGTCAAGCTGCAAGCGCAGGCGCTCCACCTCGGCGAGCAGCTCCTTGGAGCGGAGTTCCTCGCGGCCCATGCGTGCGCGCAGCTGCTCGCGCTCCACGTCGAACTCACTCTGCTGCTTCTCGAGCACGGCCTCGATCTGGTTCTGGCTGTAGGTGGCGCCGTCTGACGGTGGTGCGTGCTGCAGCTCCACGAGGCGTTGAAGAAGTCGTTTTCGCTCCTTGATGAGCAGAACAGCCACTTGTTTGTGTTTGGCCGACGCCGCTCGCTCCTCGTCAAGGGCAGACACGGCTTTCTTCAGCTCCTTCTCCAACCGCTTCACCGTCGACTTTTCAAAGTCCACCTGTGAAGAGAAACGAAGTGCGTTTTACTTCAGAGACTGTATGCAGGGCCTCACTGTGGTAATAAGCGGTAATAATGCTATTGACAACCTAAACTAACAAACTGAGAACGAAATCCAAGGACATCCCTTTGGTCATGTGATATATCATATTTAGAACATACTCAAGACAGTCTTTATTGTTACTACTCTTTCTGGTATTTCATGGTTAAGTTTTGACCAACTGCAACGGGATTCAGTTTTTATAAAAAAAAAAAACGGGCTCGATACCCCTAAGACAGCAAAAAGGCTATATAATTCCTCGATCATTGTCCTAGAAAGGTTCCTACAATAATTTGATGAAGCAGACGGGTTCTTGCGAATTTACCTCTTGCTTGAGACGCTCTCGCTCCTTCTCTAGCATGTAAGTAACATCATCACCCTGAGCAGTGTCCTGAGCATGTTTCCTCTTTTCATCGGCTAACTCAGCCAGTACCTGTAGGATGAGAAAGTTTATTCTATATTATTTCTGCTTCAATTCGAATATGATATATATATACTTAACAGCCAGACACATCGTTCAAGCAGAACGGTCGGTGAGAGATTTAATCGAAATTAGTTCCTTAATATCTGAGAATTCCTTTAAAGGATCAAAACGTCTATAGAAAATATCGTGATATATGGAATGTGAAGTTTGTTTCACTAAAATGAGAAGTGTTCATAACTTCACACATGGATATTCACACATTCTTTACAAGCTGGCACCATTTGGATTTTGTTAACAAAAGATACCTATAAATATGTTCAAGAATTATATAGTTGTCTTTTCAAGGATGTTTTGTAATAATATCATTTCTTCACAAAAATTACCATATTTGACATGCATGTTAATGACATAGAATTGAACAGTTCTGAAATGGCAATTTTCTTTTGCAAACCTTGTGATATCTTTTTTCTACAGCTGCAAGTTGCTCCCGCATCCGTTGCTGTGCCTTTCGCTGCGTTGCGATAAGGTTTTCTAGTTGCGTCAGTTGATTGTCGTAAAGAGCCTTGACAGCAGCCTCGTCAAAGCTGTTGTCCCGCTGACCATCCGAATCCCGCTGTAGCGCGTGGAATGGGTCCCCTAATCCAAAACGACCATATTTGGCTTGATACAGAAGCTGTTTGGCTTTCTCCGCCTGGAAAAAAGAGACAGAGGCCCGACATAAATGTTATGGTTGTTAGAAATTGTATATAATGAAATCCTTTCAATTCACTGTAAACTAATCTGTTGGCTATAACGTGTGTTTTTCATTCAAAGTTTTACACAATTGACTTCACGAAGACTTATATTATGAGCTTTTGTTCAATGCTGACAACTAGACTATATTCTCAGTAAGTGGTTTAATGCATATAATAGAACGGGTAAATAGATTGCATTTATACTAACAACAAATCTGCCGAATGAAATCTCAATTGGTTTAATAAAAGACACGATGCGGCTATCTTATTCTAGCATTGTAAAGAAAATAAGCAGGACATATATTTCACCTTTTTGACCTGGAGAATATTCAAAATATGCTACTCCTCCGACAATCTAATGGCCTTCTTTCTTTAGACCCCATTAAACCCGAATTTCCAGGCTCATTGAGATTAGTGCAACCTGAAGCAGTGGCATAAGTGCCGCATAGGACCGTTGGTGGGTTGAGATTGTCTAGACACGTAATCCTAGCCACTGGATTTGGGTTGTCATGATGAGAAGTACATTTTGCGAAGAGCCTCCAAATAAATCCACTTGACATTAGTTTTAGGTTCAGATTGGGGATAGGTTGTAGCAAAGAGTGTACATATAAAATTTCATCTTACTGGATGGGTGGATGGATGGATGGATGGATGGATGGATGGATGGATGGATGGATGGATGGATGGATGGATGGATGGATGGATGGATGATATTGGATGGATGGATGGATGGATGGATGGATGGATGGATGGATGGATGGATGGATGGATGGATGGATGGATGGAGGGAGGGAGGGAGGGAGGGAGGGAGGGAGGGAGGGAGGGAGGGAGGGAGGGAGGGAGGGAGGGAGGGAGGGAGGGAGGGAGGGAGGGAGGGAGGGAGGGAGGGAGGGACGGATGGAAAGCAGGTCCAGGGAGAGGGAGAAAGGCAGAGGACAGAAGAGTTGGACAATAGATAGTGGGAGAGAGGGAGGAAGAGGTACTGATGTAGGTAAGAAGATCATACGTAGGGCTAAGTCAATGGAAGAAAAGACTTTGGGTGTAGTGAAAGAGGATAAAGAGAAAGGGTGTGACGGGCAGGAAGAACAGGGGTGGGACAGTGAGCGTAGTCGTACTCTGGAGAAAAGAACCACATTGAGTATGTGTGGATGTGGGAGACCCATGGCAGTGAGTGGGAGGCGCTCTGGCCGTGGGCGGTCATTGGACACGGTAAGCACCTAGTCTCAGAATAAACATACACATGGGCGCAGGGCCTGGAGGCACACACGCCGCTTTTTACTGGGTGTGTATACGTGTGTAGAGGATGAGGAGGGAGGGCTTAGTGACACTCGTGAGGCTGGGCTGCGCTGCTAGACGACTAATGGCACACCATGTCGAGGAGGTCGGCACACGTCACAAGGTCAAACCAGCAGGGCTAGCTGAAGCGGCTGGGAGCGATATGGGGGGTGGAGGCTGAGTGAGAGCGGCCCAAACATCCTATACAACGTTACATCGGGTCTTTGGCAGGGTTGTGTGCATGGGTAGGCTATGTACTGGGGACCGAGAGGGACATGGGGCCTGAGTTCGTAGGCGGGGCTGCTCGTGGTGGAAATGGGGTGTGGCTGCATGCATGGGTAATGAGATGAGGCGGTCGGGGGGCAGAGTGGGGAAATGGATCTGAGTTCATCGTTGTGGTACCATGTGTAGGATTTAGGGATCGGATGATGTACAAGGATGTGCTATTTATATGGGATCGAGTGAGGAAGTGGGTTTGGGTTTATATGCGGGGTGATTGTGCAGTATTTGGGGAGGGGCTAAGTCAATGGGTAGGGAGGTGGGCTGGGTGGAGTACGTGAGGTGTGTTTTATACGACACGAAGAGTAGAGGGTTTTAGGAAGAGGGGTTGTGTACAAAGGTGGGTCTATGGGTTTTGGGGCTGAGCAGATCAGTGGGTAACAGTTTAAAGTCAGGGTAGAGTTTACGGATAGGGATTAGGTGCAAAGGTGGGTGTATGTGTTTCGGGGTTGAGGAGAGCAGTGGGTTACAGTTTATGTTCGGTATTTGGCTTAAGGGTTGGGGGTACATGAATGGGTGGGGCCATGCATGTAAGGCTGGGTAGGTGATGAGTTGACTGCGACTAGGGTTATGTTTATAGTCGGGTCATAGGGTAGAGGGATGGCTTATATGTTCAAGGGTAAGTCTAGGAGTGGAGGCTGAGTGACACTGGCTGAATGTGTGGCTGGGAGAGTTATATACTATATATGTTACAAAGATAGTTCTTACTCTGGAACTCCGATTGCATTTAGCATAGTATTCTTACTTAATATCCACACAATAATTATATAGTAATTTTTTATATAATAAATGTGACGAACTTGAAGTAAGATGGTAATAATAGAGTAATGGAATTGTGATGAGCTACTGCAGTTACTAATATTAATATTAATTCTGATACTTTAATATGTTTTTTCTGTGTGTACCTAATACTTTTATTCCATACATTTTAAGAGGCTCAGACACAGTCCGTCTCCTGATTTCAAATCCCTGCACTACTCTCATTGCCCTATTTTGGTTTCTCTTTAATGGCACTATGTCCTTACGTTCCCTCCGCCTATCATTACTGTAGTGTGACTGAGAAACGGGCATACATGAATATATGACACAATGGCAGGTTCCCTGGTCCTAGTCACCAAACAGACTGCACAACAACAGGAAATTGCAAGAGGCGATCAAGGCATCAACTCTTGACGTCTACAGAGACTGATATTAACCAGAAACACATTCATGACATGTGGACGCAAGCGACCTACTTCTGTCACTTCTAAAGTATACTCCTTATTTCCATGCGTTTCCTTCTTTTTTTTGTGGTCTTTTGTCGTTAGCCTGTAGTATACATGGTGTTTCTGACATTTTACCTAACACAATAGGGCAAATTCGGACTTCCCCAAGTACAGAAAAGTGTTTCGAGGATTCGACATTCAGGTTCTCGACCTCTCCAATGAAACAAACCAATATTACATCTTCATCCTAGATGTGTTCTATTATTAGATTCGTCAGTTCTCTGTTACTACGCAAAATCTCACCTGTTATAAACAACACGAGGAAATCTATGTATAGCAATCGTTTCGATTGGTATAGGCAACACCTGTCCCAACGGTTATTTATTGAGTGCTTTGATAAAAGAAAATACTCACCGGAATGGTGTTCACTTTGTTTTACTAGTCTTTGAGCCATTTATTCGCAGACTTGTGCCATGCTGCAATTCTACGATTTATTTAAGATATTCAACGAACATTATTTGGAAAAAAAATTCAATTACATCTTGAATTTTAAACTATAGACGAGCTCATTCAATAAAATTGCCAACGTCTGATGTTAAAGAAGTTATTCCTAAAAAAAAAGGTCATTTCCCAAAGGGACCATCCATAAAGTACGAACGCATCGAAAGGGGTAGGGGTGGGGTAAAAAAAAATTTGAAAATTTTGCGTAGGCTCCTTTTTTTGTTCTATTGCGTACAAAATCGGGAGGGGTGGGTGTGGGGGTCAACATTTTCGGAAATTCTGCGTATATACTTTATAGATGGCCCCCAAACTTTCGTTTTAGAATCGGCTACGTTTGGGAATCTACACTGGATAATCCATCCCATGGTGATTAAGATCTACTCAGTATACAACAGGGTTTAGAAATGAAGTAGGCCGTGTCGGTTGAAGGGACTCGCTAAGAGACTAACCTTCTGAGAGGACCAGAGGGTCAGACCAGGTGAAAAAGAACGTCTCTGCGAAATAATGTTCAACGGTGGCAACGCGATGACGGCAACCCCGTTCCCCATTGACGTATGATGGAAAGTCATTACCGTATACAATGCAAAGACCCTTTTATTTATTTCATTGTTGTTATTCTATTCAAAGTTGTGTATTATAAAAGTTGTTTTCCTTGTATAAAGCTAAAGTCCAGATGTACTTAGACCTCAAGTCACTGAAAACTGTGCTACATTTAGAAATCCATGTACATCTAGACTTATTGAATAATTACCCCTTTACAAACGCAATTTATAACACACCTGTCACTTTTGCGTGATATACCACAATGTATCAGGTACATTAGATTCCAGGTAAAACAGGTGACACTGAAAGAATTGTTATTAGATCTCTACTTGCCAATCACATATTTTTTTACAAAGAGGCGTCAGATGGAACTGTTCTCTATGCTGGGACACCTAATAAACTGAAGTATATTAGAGAACCGATACTACATCACACACATTTAGACACAATTAGGCAGAGGAAATGAGAAACGTGTCTATTTCCCCATCACATATCGGTGCTGGTGACCGAGGTGGTCACTGGGAATCCAGCTTGAGGCTGTTGTTTGAATAATACATCAGCCTTAATGGCGAAATATAGCAACGAGCTATCGATCTCTATCCATACCGCAATAACGTGGACAAGGTCACCTGCGCCAACACACTGATCGTCCCGTTGGAAACGGCTTAACTTGACGTGACCCGCCCAGGTCAGGCTGAGCGGAGGGAGACTAATGTACTGTACTAGCACAGAGGCCCGGGAAAATAACATCTTTTCCCCGCACCAGGGTCTAAGCATCACGTAGCGGTGATAACTGTTCAGCAGAGTGTACATGGCACACGCCAGTGTTCTCTGTTTAGACATCACATTATACCTCGGCAGAGTGTCGATTATAGACGTCGCCTTAGAAGCAGACCACTGCTCTACTCTGTATTCTATTTGTCCCATTTGTTCAGCATATCATACTCCGTATATTTATGCAAGCTATGTATGCTTCGGAGTACATCTATTTTGGATAACACATACACAATCCCATACTATGGTTATCTTTGGAGACCTTTCACCGTCCACTACGAGCCCCCATGAGGAATCAATGAATGATCCTAGTTAAATAGCACGTGGTATGCGGATATCCTAAGCTACAAGGCACAGGGTTAGGGATATTATACACTGCCCCACCCTATCTTGTACCACATGGCCTGCGGGCACTGCATTATAAGATTAACATCGTGGCGTCAGGCTAAGTCCAAGTTCCTTAAACTGTTTCAACACGCACTGCATGACGAATTATGATTGGACCTACTACCCCAACGCATGAAAAAAAATCTACGTATAAAGACGATAGCCAGAATATTATACAACTATTGACCTATCGTTATTCTACATTCTACTGATATCTTGGTCACAACCTTCAATAAAATAAAATTAGAATCATATCCATAGCTATTATACTTACTTTTCTAGATCGTATAATATGTTCATTGATTTTTTTTAAGTGAGAGACCAAAAACTTTCAAGAGGTTTCTATGGACGTGCGGGTAGTGAGGAGATACACGCAAATACCCCGTAGGAGTTCTCATAAACGGTAGTAAATTGGGTCGTAACTGCCAGATAATCATGAAATGTGGTTTCAACAAGGATTCGTGTGCGTAAAACTTGTCCCGCATGAGGGTAATCTGCATAACGGACTAATCAATAGCGAAACCTCTGCGTATTTGTCAAATATTATATGTATGATGGGGGTAGTTCAGAAAATAACACTAGCCTACGTCATCTTGAGCTCTCCTTTGATGAGGCAAATCATAGTCACGATATCTGCCGCTAAAGTAATCATTTGAAGGGCAGATTTACCGGTTTATCTTTTAGATACCATCTTATCTAGCACCTTATAAACTCAATTGGTCGTCGGTCCAAACCAAAGATTCATCTTTAACAAACTTCAATATCACCTCCACATTCTTCGTCTTACCTTGATAAAAGTTGTATACTGAACTGAATTAGCCAACTTATTTATAAGCAAAATATAAAGGGTCATACTTTTTTCAATTTTTTCACTCCCTCTTTACCACGCAATGGTTCCAAGCGCATTAAGGTCATCAGCTTAATTTAGCTGAGATCCTGCCCATCCCTTCAACGCACAGTTGAAGAAAGTTATGTGGCTGACGTAATTTTCAATACAGAAAATATGAAACACGTACACATTGATTCTTTCCTGTGGCACCTACTGATGCCGTATGGCTGGGGGTCGGGAGGCAGCAGTGAGCTGCGGGCTGCGGGTTTGGAGGAAAGCCGTGTCAGTGACAAGTGTCAGTGAACCGCCCCAGGGGGGAATACCGCGCCCACTCGAGCCTAGGTGTGCGTTGATCGGAGCTCTGGCACAAACACACACGGCGCCACCGGTTCTCTCCGTCAGGTTCTACTTGATCTTGAGTTTTATCTCTGTACAATTCATGCGCAGCGCTTGGGCATCGTTTGTTTGTTTGTGGTTTAACGCCCCAGGATACCCTGTGTACAAACCTATCTGCGGTCAATGTAAGGCCTCTAAAAGTTCACGGAAATTCATTGAATGCAGAATTTAATGCGCACTCTATTCTAAAACTGTGCATTACAAATTGGGTAACAATCGTACTGTAAATCTTTTACAACACTACCTAACGAGTTATATTACTATTTACAAAATATACAAGCATGCATTTGAGTGTCTATGATGTATAAATCATGAGAGACTTATATCGGTATAAATATATATATTTGATTATTCATCATTGAATTACATATCTATGGTTAATTCATATATATCTGAGTGCATGTAACGTTTGATTGATAATGGATTTCATAAATCTGTTCATACCTGTTGAACCAGCAGCACAAATAGCCTTTGCTATAAACAAGAACAGGTGAAAACGGCCTGGAGGCAGTTTATTTATAGCAACTGCAATATATTAGACTCGCCGGGCCACCGGGGGCATCGGATGAGTCAGTGACCACCGCCCAGCTGGTTTCTGTCCATCCATCTGGCCAGTACGCGTGGTCAGTGCAGCTGGCCAGCTTGTCGACCCGCCGGATGGCAGACTGACGCAAAATCCGCGTCATAGGCTCGCGTTCTCCTATAAGGCGGGACACGAGACCTCCCGCGGCTGGCATCTGCCACAGGCATGCTCACAACTAGTTAACTCCAAGTGCGCAGCACCTGTTGTTCATTTTCTGTCTGATCAACCCCGACTACCATATGATATAATGCAATTCGATCTCTGCGTGAGGAAACTTAAGACAATACACAACATCAGTGTCTATTTGTGCCATAGAATTAGCCACGAAGGTTACTTGCATTAATCTGTGTAGTACATATTTAGGACACAGGATTCGAAATATTAATCTATTATCCATTAAATATAAACTGTCCATAGAAACCATATAGTAGTGTGTATCACCATACCCGGAGCATACATATATGTTGTATGCTCCGGGTTCTGATAAAGCGAGCATACAGAAAAATAATGCTTACTGAAAAATAGTGCGCACCTAAAATGAACCAAAAACAGTTCACCACTTGTCAGGAAAACGTGGAAAATAAATACAATATAGACTGGTTTAAGATAAAAGCAGTTGCATGCTATGAGCCCATGCGAAGATATTACATAGAGTCAACTCTGAGGGCATTTGACTGCTTTTATCTGAAACCAGTTTACATTGTATTTATTATCCACCTTTTCGGACAGGTGACATCCCGATATCAGTTTGTTTTACTCATACACTATCTTTTTTGGACATACTATTTTTCCATATGCGCACTTTGTCGCTACCGGGCACATACAATATATTCATATGCGCCAGGTATGTCTATATACACCCCCTATGTGTTTTCTTTGGGCACTTTGTTTTAGGTGGATAATAAATTTGAAGAAGAATCCCACTATTAAAACAAAATGCTTGAATTCCAATGCATTGAACGCATGTGATCTTTGATTAAGATTTAAAATTGCCGTTTGTCACATCATGTGGCAGAGAGAAAATTTGTCCTTTGATTTAGGAAGACATGATCACAAACATTCGGTACAAACTACAGGAAACTCTTTTACTTTAGATTCCCCCTTATATATAAATATATTCTAAGTGACTTACTCACAATAGGTTTTCTGAGGTCTTGTCTTATCTATTACTGAGCAATACTGATCACTTCAGTATGGAGTCTAGTCCAATAATCAGAGATAGAGTGGTTGTTCTTTGGCCAATCGAAGTCTATGGTGTCGATATCTGACCGTACTCCAGACATGAAGAGTTATCCATATCTCTAGCCATGGGGGCGGCCTTCTTGGCAAAGCACCTACACAATGCTAAGCCTATGGCGAATTCAGACATTTATATCTGATATCATTTGATATGTGGAGATGTGTTAAGTTTGGTTGGTTTTTTTTCGAACTACCCAGGGGACCCTGAGGGTATATAGGGAACTCATGGTTTAGCTTTCCTCGCTGGTTTTAGACTACAAGAGTGGTGATCGAATCTATGAAATGAATTTAGGTAGAAATCTCATGCCTACACATTTACCAAGGTGAGAATTCTTTAATTCTGACACCACATAGACATGGTATGAGAATAATTGGCCTTTGATATAGCAGTAAATCTACCACTACTGGGGATGAAGGGAAAAGGTGGCTACAGTGGGACATGAACCCACAATCTTGGGTGAACTTTATGTGCTTTTTGTTTGGGTAGTTTAACGTTCAATTTGTTCAATTAGACTTACTTTATGTGCCTTAACCACTGACCTACCTCCCCACCCGCACGTGTTAAGTAACTCTCAAGCCTTTTCCTCAACAAAACCAGACCACCCTGTCAGTTTCATATGAAATGATGATGTGATGGCCTGGTAATTTTTTTCAACTCTATATAGGTTGGAATTTGCCTCACAATCACTGGCAATTGGTTCCATAGAGTGGCACCAGTATACTCTACACTGTTTAGATACGCTTGAGTGTTCGATTGTACTGCTCTAAAGACTGGAGCCGCATATTGCCTGGTCATCCTTTCACTTAGGTCCACAAATTGTTCATTGTGCGCCCCTAGGTAAATGAAATTGTTCGTGTGCGCTAGTCGCCTATTTTGTAATAACGGCATATATATGGACTGAAACCTGATGTCAATAAATCATCAAAGCAACCGATTTTCTTCAAGTTGGCACGTTTAAATCATGTCTGAATAATGTAAATATCCCTATTTCAACCATTCCATGTACATATCACATATTAGAAAGTAGATTAGTAGAGTTTTTCACCATTTTACACTCTGAAAGCACTTTGTTGTCACCAGCAAAATGGCAGTCGGACCTGTTGTCTGGGGAGTTTTTTGGTCCAAATGTGCCCAGCTGACTCAGATGATAGTTTTTCATATAGAATTATAAAGCCAATAGGACAGCGACATGCTGATTCTTCCTGATCACATATTTGCCCGACGGATCATTATGGTCGGTCATAATTCGTGAACTTTTTGTCGCTGAACACACTTCACAGACCTCATTATAATCAGGTCGGGCAATACTAGCATGGGGGTAATGACAGACTTTGCTCAATATAAAGATTTGAGTAGGCCGTTTCAATAGCAATGGTCCGTATCTCCCTGTCCTATATGCACTTGCTCTCAGGCACTCTATTTGATCTCAATTGGGATGTTTTACTCTACTACTAGCGACTTCGTCGAGTCCGAGTACGAAAAATATAGAAAATGAAATATCGGAATGCCGTTAGCGGGTTCCGAACACCCGACGTCCACATCCCCAATCAGACGCTCTGCTGACTGCTCCACAAAGACAGGTGCTATCATAGCAACAAATACTTAGGCTATTGGTGGGTGGAGGGAATCAGCAGAGTTTTGAAAGGGTTACCAGCGAAAGTTGGGATCTCATTGGTTTCTCACAGAGGTAGATTAGAAAACTACAATATTAAACATTGATTTCGGCATGGCTCGAAATGAATCATAAGAGAAGAAGTTTGTCTGAGTATAGTGCTACAAAAAATAAGAACAGATTCAAGTTTTTCACTACACGAGAATCTCACTCCTGTGGGGCTTCAATCTCCCACCCTAGATCGGGTTCACTCTGTCCCTATGTGCGGGAGATTCTCCAAGCGGATTCGATGGAATTCTAACCTTTTAAATATAGTAGGTAATAAAAGTAGGGGGTGTGATCGGCCATATTAATACCAATATAGTAGGATATAAGACAGTGATTTAAGCGAGCACCCCACTTAAGGGGACACCCCGCTTAAGGGGGCACCCCGCTTAAGGAGGCACCCCGCTTAAGGGGGCACTCCGCTTAAGGGGGCACCCTTTTCGCAACATAAATCTTTATTTGGTTCATTTTAACCTCGCTTAAGGGGCCACTTTGCTCGGAACGGAGGGTGTACCCTTAAGCGGGGTTTTACTGTATGCGTATGTATTGGAAATCTTACCTTAAGTGCAGCAATGGTGATATCGCGGGCTTGTAACTCGCCTTCCAGATAGCTCAATAGACGTAATAAATCATTTTTGTTCAAGTCCATCTTCGGATGGCGCTGCAATAAAAATAATCAGAATAAGATTTGTATCTTGGATATCATGAGAGCAGATTTAACATGGCTTGGCCCTTGTAGTTTAGTTCACTTATGTAGAACTTTTTGTAGTACTTTCAATCATGTACATATTCTTTTTGAATTCTATATCTACAATACATTATATGATTAACCGCTTGATATGAGATCATGAGACTCCCATTGAGACAGATATCAGGGAACTGCAATTTGTAGCTTTTCCTTTGCCTGGCACTCTTTGCGAGGATGTAGATTCCGTTTAGAAAAAGGGCTCAAATTATGACATTTACTCTAAACCAGGCAAAAGTTATTTCTAACGTATAACCAAATAAACCTAAATTATTGCCAGGTTCCACACATTCGCTATTAGAATGGTAGCGGAGCATGCAAACAAACTCAGTGGCATTTAACACCTCTGTCTTTTTTGCGCTCCTTAGTACCTGTACAACAGGAACTGGCATATATATTCATATTTTCCCCTTAGATTATCAAAATATAAACTAACAACCGTCTATATGTCTTTAGCTACATACTGGTCTTTAACTTGAGTCTCTACGTTCAATTTTAGCGAAGTTATAACACGAATTGCAAGTGTCTTTGGAGGAGCCCTGCTAATCAGATGTGTCCGACCCTCACTTTGTTGTTTTTATGTCAAAATCCACTGCATTAGATTTTTCTTGGGTTTTCCTTTAAGGCAGTGCTCCACTGTTCCGATCCTTGTTCTCCACCCATTCTCCACCTGGGTTGTTCTTCCCCTAATCGGTGCTGGTGCTTCATTAGTACTCCACTGTCAATCTCACCCTGATCGGCACTTGGTCAGAGCACCAGCTCCACTAATGCGATGACTGATATCCCAACGATCGGACGGCGACTGTTAGGTCGTCTGGTGGACGTTGGCCGCTACACACAATAAGGGAGTTTCCTATTCAGGCTCCAGGGAGCAGGTGGGTCAATCTTGGCTATTTCCGTCAAATTACATCGGTTTTTTTCTTTCATTTATGACCAGAATCCGCTGATTTTTGCAATTATTTTCTTGGATTTAGAAAAACGTGGCGAAAGCACTTCTGTCATCAACCAATGCAATTAGTTCAGAGTGCAGGAATTCATACCTAGTACCCTCCCGATCTAATATCTAGATTTAGAAAACGTGGCTAATAACACTTCTGACCCCAACCGATGCTACCTTGAAATGACAATTACTCGTCAGATCCAAACCGTTGCTATGCTACCTCCAGGTGAACACTGTCAAAATTAAGCAAATAAGCGCAAAATTTGGCGGAAATGGAGCACCAGTGCCTGGCAGTGGAGCTGGTGCCACGACCATGTGCAGACCAGGTGCCGATCGAGAAGAGATTTACAAAATAACAGTTTGAGCTCTACTGGAGCAGCACTACTGATCAGGGGAATAATAACTCAGGCGGAGATAGGTTGGAGAACGGGTTGAGAACAAGGATCGGCGCAGTGGAGCACGACCTTAACATTTTAGCCTCCGCTTCTTGGTTTGCAGATCGCGGGTATCTACCATTCATGCTGACCAAGTCTATTGGGGTATAGGCTGAGAAGCAGTCAACCCCGGAGCTGTACTCGCATCTAACCTCTCAACCATATCAGATTTTTCTTATGTCATCGGCAGAAAATGCTTTCTTGCCTTGACAAACGTTGAGAACAGGGGTGTCGCCTCTGATTGGGGCGATGGTAGCACAACCAGGGAAAGAACTAGTCAAGAACCAGTAAATAATCAGTGGAGATTCTTCTCTGATAGGGTGCTGATGATAGTGACAGTAGCTTCACTGCAGCTTCACTACTGGCAAAAGTCAGACGCATCCGACCCTATACTCTAGCATTAGGGTCTGACACCACTACATTCGGTCTAAGTTAATCGATCTTTTTGCTTCCAGCCGTCCGCCATTATTTTTGACAGGTACCTAACACTCTCAGCAGGGATGCAAGTCGGGACCGAGGAAAAATCGGAAATTTGGGGCATTTATTTATAAGAATAAAAAGAATAATCTATATTATTTTGGAACAGAATGGCTATGGATCGATGTATATTCTAATGTTGCCGGTGTATATGAAATATCGGAATTCCGTCATTTGACGTAAAACTTGTATCCCTGTCTCAGTAACCAGCTCAATGTTCAAATGCTAATGGACATTGCACTAGTTGAGATGTGGTAATCATAAACAATGAACTTGAATTGGATATTAAATGGATTAAATGCAGTTAGAATAGGTTAACATAACTAATGATATTAAACTATGGCCTAAATATTAGTAAGGAAAATGAACTTTCATGACAGACAGTTCCTTGGGCGACAATTATGGCCGCACTATTTTCGAAAACTAGACATAAAAACAAACTGCCACAAGGTCGGCTGCAGTGGCGGGTTCATGGACGCCTTGAGCCCGGGACGATTTGAGCCCTGGACGCCTTGAGCCTTTCTGTGGACGCCTTGAGCCTACCCTCTGGACGCCTTGAGCCTACCCTATTTTGGTTTCCTTGAGCATCTAGATGTAAAAAACTTAGAAAAGTGTACTTATACTGGTTTATAGCCATATATACTCAACCCTAACCCTTACCCAACCCTTTTCTAACCTTAACCTGCCAATCAGAACTTAAATAGGGTAGGCTCAAGGCGTCCACAGGGTAGGCTCAAGGCGTCCACGTTTTCGCGCTGACAGGAGGCTCAAACGGTAAAAGGCTGAAGGCGTCCAATTCCTGCAGTGGAGCAAGCCTTTACAGGTGGTTGATTAAACGTATTCTGGCTCACAACATTGTGAAGTCTCAGTAAAAAACGTCGTGGTGTGTTCGTTTTAGCTTTGATTTCCAGTGAGAATCGTCTTGTTTACATTGCGAAACGAACAGTGCGAATCGACTGGAAGTGGGAATGAATACTGTACGATATGCACGGTAGCCCACACGCTTTGGCCGATACACTTCGTAAATTGGACGATACGCTTCGTTTTCGGGAGGCTGTGTTCCCGCACTCGTGACCAACCGCGTAACAAACAGCAGATAATCTAGGTAAAGTATTCACCCTTGATTTCTATTCAGGGGTGAACAGCTATCCTATGTTATTAGGCGAGGCACTGTGCAGTTAGAGAACCAGCGAGGAAAACTGAACAAAATGGCTGGATATGAGAACCAGCCAAGACCGACTGGAAAACTACCTCTAATACACAGTTATAAAGTCAGAGACAGCTATTTTGAAGGTTAGGGAAGGCAAATGGGTATATACTTTCAATTCAATTTTGTTTTCATACATGTCAGAGAGCGGCCAGTGCAAAATGACTACCCGGTGGAGGGCTCTATGGCAAAGGAGACGGCCCTGTAAGGGCCAGGTACACTGGCTATGGATAATCATATTTTGCCTTTCGTGAATCAAAATACAAAGTGAAAAACTGCACATCTTTAGCTATCTATTGATCTTTATTTGAAGTTCTTAAGTCAATTTTTGACTGAGCTCCGACTCAAATTTTAAAAAAAGTGTTTGGTCAGTCGGTCATCTGCTGAAAACCTAAGCCTGCTGGCTACAAAGTGTATCGTCCAGATATCCTAAGGAATAGTATTTACTAGGTAAAGTATTCACCCCTGATCTCCATTCATGGGCGAACAGCTGTTCTATGTTTATTGGCGAGGCACTTCTCAGTTAGGTAACCAGCGAGGAAAACTCAACAAAATGACTGGACTTGAGAACCAGCCAAGCTCCACTAGAAAACTACCTCTAAATACACAGTTATAACATGATAGACGGCTGTTTTGAAGGTTGGCAAAGACAAACGGGTATATATTTAATCAATTTGATTTGTTTTTCATGTATGTCAGAGTGCGCGCAATATAAATGACGACCCCGGTGGAGGGCTCTATGGCAGAGGGGGCAGAGGAACCCGGCCTTGAATGGGCCTGGTTCACTGGCTAAGTATTTACGTGCAAGAATTAAGAAAGTCGGGTCTCCAATGACTTCAGTAATAATGCAGTGCTGCTGAGGGTTGTCTGTAAGTATAATGCTAGGGTAAGGAGATCTACAATTTGTAGTACAATTAGATCTAGTACACTGACACTACCAGTAACAAACTCACGGTAGAGAAGATGTCATAGATCTACAACTAAGTTCTATTACAATTGGCTTAGGGTGTGGACGATTCGCTCTGGTTCGGGCAGACAAAACCAAGAATTCGCATTGGCTTTAACCTCTCTGTCAAGAGGCGGTTTGAGCGTGACTACTAAATACAGATGATGATGTACCACGAAGACTTATGACGATTATACCACTATTTACCTTGAGTGTATTGGATGGAAGTTTGTCTATCGGTTCAAAACTGCTTTTGACGTTTCTGGTCGCCATCTTGGATGTTCCCGACAAACAATGCAACTAAAAGAGTCGGTGTTCACAGACGATCAGGAATCCTCAACATCACGTAATCCACTTATCAGACACAGCAATGTCATCATGGCTAATGCAAGTCAGTGTGGTGAAACTAATATCAACAAAAGAATGTTAGAAAACACCACAAATTACTACATGTTTCCAGTACGGGAAGATAACATGTCACGTGATTAAATGTTGACATACGGACTTCGGGTGAAAACTTTACTGTTAAATCTGGTGAAACTATAATTCAAAGTTATCAGGATAATTGATTTAAGCAGAATATTCTAACTACATATAAACTTGTTTGTGATATTATCTTGTTCTATATATATGCCTTACTTGGAGGAAAAAAATAAATTTAGTCCAATCAGCTATCAAAGTATTTGCGGCACCTCATTGCATATGGCGTAGAAACTACTTCCGGACCATATTGTTTACATTCGCAACACGTTGGTCAGAAGTAGTCAACAAAATTACCGGCAGTGTAAAGTAGGAAGCAGAGTGATCGCAACGTCAAACCAATACAATCCTAGTTTTGATAAGTTATCATTTACGACTTCATGCGGAAGATATACAGTAGTTGAGTCGGCCTACAGCAGGCGCACCAGCGTAGCGAGCGCACCTTGACTTGACTTGAGTCGAGATAGTTATGCCTAATTTATGGCCAATATGGGCGACCCAAACAGTACGTTTCCCGTAGAGTCGAGAGTGATACCACAGAGTAAAATTATCTCTACTCTGTGGTGATACTATTCACTCACTCGTGCACCTTCCCGGTTTTCCGGGTCGCTCAAGCGAGCTGTGCTAGTTTGGTTTGGTTTAGCCAGCATACCCGGCCCTGCCTCCAAACAGGGCCGGTATGGCCAAAATTGGTTACCCTGCCATAAGTGGTAATTATCACTCACTATTATCTTTGGCGCATGTGCGAACATGCGCACTCTTGCAGTCCACGATTGGAGAGTGACAAATTCATCGGCCCTCGAACCACTAGTTTGTTACCCGGTACTCTCCAAGCAGAAATCCAGTGCTCTACATCCTGCGGCCGATAGCAAGCGATAGCGCCAAAAAAGATCTGCTGGGAGAGTGCTAGTTTGTACATGCGCACTAAGCACTAGAATAGTCTGTGAAATCTAAGCGGTACAGGACGGGAAGAGACATGCTGGGATAGAGTGAGCGATAATCACCAATTTTGGCAGGGTAACCAATTTTGGCACCACACCGGGTGTTGACTCCAGACACCCCAACCCTACCTTGTCATACCAGACTGGCCGCAGTCTGACATGTATGAAAAAGGAATTGAATTGATAAATAAATACCCATTTGTCTTCGCCAACCTTCAAAATAGTTGTTGCTTACTTTATAACTGTGTATTTAAAAGTAGTTTTCCAGTAGATCCTGGCTGGTTCTCAAAGCCAGCCATTTTGTTCAGTCTTCCTCGCCGTTTCCCTAGCTGCTTAGTACCTCGCCTAATAACATAGAACAGATGTTCACCCCTGAATGGAGATCAGGGGTGGATTCTGGGATTCCTAGTCTTACCGGCCTCTAGGCTGTTCCGGCCCCCGAGCGTTACCAGCTCCCAGGCATTACCGGTACCGTCCCCCAGGCGTTACCGGCCCCCAGGTGTTACCGGCCCCCACATTTTTTTCGTGCACCTGCCCACGCAGTCACAGCTTTTTTTTCCGGGAATGTAAATGCATATACTTTTCAGAAAAATCTGAAATTCTGTTAGACTATGCACAACTATTTAATCAAATTTACCAAAATTTCATAGGCAGTCAGGTACTGCAGTTATTTAGTGTGCCAAAACGTCCTCTGTGCTTATTTAGTTAAGATCTATTTAATATCAACAAAAGATTCATAATTCCTTACGTATTCAGATTTTAAATGAGTTTAAGTAAGAACTATATAATTAATTAGGGGTCGACACTGACGTATTGGTTAAGTTTAGTCTAATTCTCCATAGTCTTCAGGATGTCCGCTATGTGCCGTAGTTGCAGGGCCGGGCTCCTTTGCCATAGAACGCCGCCTAACGGACATCCCGCGTAAGCAGACGACTCCCCTTAATGGACACCTTTGATCAGAACCGTTCTCTCTAATAAATCTTTATTTCAACCCTGTGTAAGCGGAACCTCGCGTAAGCGGACACTTTGGCCAAGATCAGAGTGTGGACGCTTACACGGGGTTCTACTGTATCTCAATCAGAGTGAAATAAATCACTGGCAACGGGGTTCTACTGTATCTCCATCAGAGTGAAATAAATCACTGGCAACCTTCTACCATGGATATTATTTTAAGAAGTAATGTCAGTTCTACCACACTAGAATGATCTCTATTTCTCTTTGGTAATTGTTTATATTTCCGCTTTTGAATCTCACAGACACATATCCACTGGAACGACAGATCTATTCCATTGAGTTATCATTGACTATGAATCAAATTGGATTAGACCATTCATTTAAGCCCTTTATCAGGCACCAGTTACAGTAGACCACTGGCTAATGGACACCCTGTGTAAGCAGAACAGTGTCAACTGACACCTTTCCCTGGAACAGTTCCTTCTATTAGATGTGCAAGCGCCAGCAGTAATTCTGTTCTGTTATCAGTATGCACAACATGAAGCCATCAAGAACTTGACTTTTTTTACTTAGTCATGAAATCGGTTCAGGAAGGAAAGAAAGTTCTACCACACTAGTTACTTTATGGAATGATCTCTTATAATCAGGCAAGATAGCTTCAGTTTGTGCACTCTGATATCAGAATGCAGTCAGGAATTCGGTTCTGTTATCAGTATGCACAAGCTGAAGCCATCTTGTCATATTCTTTTATCACTTCTTAATCACAGTACAGCACTGACACTGTTTGGAAATGACCAAAAGTATCTTATCCCTTGGCTGGACTGGTATAGTCTAATCACAGCACTGACACAGGGTGGATATGAAAAGAACTAGCGTTTTCATTGCAGCGCATATCACCTGGTGTATTGTGAGGAACCAGATTATTCCATGCATTCATAAGTCCCAGATTTAGTTCCACTACACTAGTAACTGTATAATTGCCATTGTAAAGCCTTAGATCCACCAAGCGAAAGTTAGGGCCGGACGATGTCCGTACGGATGGAATGTGGACGTTGGCTGCTCCCACCTGTCGTCGGTTCAAGCCAGTTGAGATAATCGCCTTGGTGGATCAGCAAATAATGCCAACTTGGCTAGGGCCGTCCGCACCCGCCTGAGAAACTATCATATATATGATAATAATGACTAAATATGGTATATGTACATGTTTAAATCTGATTGGACACACCTAAATACACTGTATTTATTCTGATGGGACAGACTTCAAACCCACTTTGTACAGAACTGACAAACCAGTTTTGCTCCGTTCAACCCTGTCACCAAGCCCTGTGCCTGAGGCTTGACTATGGACTTGCTGAAAAATTCGATCATGGACCTTCATTAAGACAGGGAGAGAGACACAGACAGAGAGTCAGATATATCCAGACAGGGACAGAGACAATGAGACAGACAGAGATGCAGATAAGTGAAGGCATGACACTCTAGGCCTGTAGCCAGTCTACCTTACAGTCAAGCCATGAAAGCTCTCACTCCTTCCCCTCCCACAACCACTGCCCATCTACTTTATTGACCAGCTAGCTGTACTCAAGAGCCTGTTTGTTCTGGTTCACTGCTCTCCTGCCGCTTTACAATGCATGTACATTTGAAATCCGATGGGACAGACCTGACTGTATAGCATTAGAACTCCCATATCTGATGGGACAGACCATTCACTATGCTATTCCTATTGTTATATCTGATATGACAGACCAGCAAACAGTAAGGAGTTATGGGGTTGGTGAAAGGGTAGGTATATGGCTCTAGTGTATCTTAACCCAGACACTCTATATTGGCACCTCCCACCCCACTGCCACACACACACTCCTTGAACCTTCATACTTGGACCCATATAGGACTTGATTTTGAGACATTTTTAATGCATTAGGGTATACTGATTTTAATACCAGAAATTAATTTCATCAAGTAATTAGTTTCCTCTAGTTTAACCCTATCGCGCCGGGTACCCACAGCATGGGTACATTCATGGGGCCGGGTACTAGTGCCAGTGAATGCTGCTAGAGGCCGGGTATGTAGGCCTATTTTGGAGATTTTGATCTTTGCATCACGTGACCTGACATGTGATAATTGAATTTAATATCTATTTCACCTGAAATATCAAATGTGATATTATATCTACATTCTGTCAAAGTTTTGTGTTTATTGAGCCATCATTTCCAATTTTATTTAAGAAAACAAATATTTTGTAAATGATGCCTTAAGGCATCACCCAGCCAGCCCTGGTTGATGCCTCAAGGCATCACCCGGCGTGAAAGGGTTAAACATATATATTTCTATATCTTGATTGATATTCCTGTTAATCATAAATGCGAACAACTATGACATTAATTCTCTAGGTTCATTAAAACATTTTTCATATTTATTCCTGGCTCAAATACATAATTTCTTATGATATTCTCTTTCTTTTATTTGATGAAGTCATTTACGTGTACCGCACTTTCCATTTTAAATGGAAATAACATCAGCTCCTAGTTTACATTCATAGTTACTTTATTTATACAGTTGTTCTCTGTAGACATAACATTCTCTTTTTTCCTTTTCTTGATTCTCCTTGTAAGAGATTGTCTGTATAATGATGTAATTTGTAGCTGTATAAGTTTTTCACACCACATTCATACTAAGGGTTTTGCTGTTTCACTTTACAATGACCACCCTACATGATGGGAAAAATGTGTCTAGGTTGAGAGGTTTTAAATTTGTTCATGCCAATCTTAGGAGTATTTGATCAAGTTATGAATCCCATGTAGTGGAAGCACAATTACACAAATGGGAGATTATATCTGCTTCTGAAACATGGCATACTGATAATGATTAATTCTTACAGTCTGAGTAATTATAAGAAGGTACGATTAGATAGATCCTGGAAAGAAATTGTTAATGACTATAGGCCGAAACTAGGGGGCGGCCTATGTATTTTTGTCAAAGATAATATAAAACATGATGTGAACAGGTACCTATATCTTAATCAAAGTAATAGGAATCTTGAATTGTAGGTGTTGTTAATAGAGAGGCCACACACATAAAAGTTGGTGATCTTGAATGTCTACCGCCCAAACCATGGTGACGGAATAGAGGGAAACTATGTTCCGGTGAAAGGAAGTCAAAATTACTCGGTAAGGCTTGGAAAAATTACTGCCCAAGGCCTTGGCCGCGGGCAGTAATTTTTCCAAGCCTTACCGAGTAATTTTGACTTTCTTTCACTGGTACTTGGTTTCCCTATTCCTATATACCTTCAAATGTGGTTTGATAACGATAATTAGCGTTATTTGCTCATCCACCATCAAACCTGAAGCCAGATCCAACCTTATCGAGTAACTTGACACTTTATGTTTACTTCCCACTGCGCTTTTCATATGAATTTTGTAAGAGACAATCTGATTGGTCTAAATGTCAACCTTGGGTAGTATACGGCAACCTTGGGTAGTATACGGCAACCTTGGGTAGTATCCATAAGTTACTCCACCCCCCAGAACGTGGTGTAAGCATAGAGTGTACAGCCATAGGTATATAGGAATACTTTTTACTAGACACTTGGTTGATACTATCAATACAATTAAAGAAGATAACATTGAGGACTTTATATTTTTAGGTGACTGTAATATTAACATTGCCGAAGAGAACAAGCCAGAGGTGAACTTATTGATAACTGAAATGTAACAATTGAGTTTTAAGCAACAGATAAAGCATGTGACTCGTTACTATAACAAAGGGTCGATAATTGATCTTATTTTCACGACCTTTACTGATGTGGGGTTCTGATGAACGCTATAAGCGACCATCAAATAGTTTTCTTAGTTAAAAAACTGTTAGAGTTAAGCTGAAGAGAGCTAATATTATGGGTCGCTCATATAGAAACTACTTGTTTCCTAGATTTAAGCAGCATTTGTTAAATTTTGATTGGACTGAATTTCAAGCTCCCAAGGATAGTTCTACCAAATGGGGTGCTATTAAACATGCAATTGTTTCCTATCTTGATAGTGAATGTGAACCCAGATTGTTTAGTATCAAGGAAATCAAGGAACCTTGGATCACGCTTGATATGCTTGAAAGTATTAGAGATAAGGATAAACTGTTAACTAAGGCTAGGAGAACTGGGAATCAGGAAGATTAGAACAGGCCTAAAAAAAGTGAGCAACGCCACCACCAAGATGGTGAGGTTGGCCAGATAGACTTTTACCATGAAAGAACTGGAAAGAAATAAAGCTGATGGCAGAAAGTTCTGGTACTCTATTAATAGAATATTACCTGGCTCAGAGGATAAAACTAGCTGTGATGTTATTTAATAGACTAAGAAATTAATGATGATAACAAAGTTTTAGATGAATCTGCTGTTCCAGATTTTATATATGAATATCTTTCTGAAATTGGGGAGAAACCTGCTGCAAATATGCACCCTCCGTGGAAGGCATATGATGGGGATTTTCAATGGTAAGACATGTATACAGCGCAAGCGACTGCTGGTATGTGACTAGACTTGATGCATGCCGTGTTGTGGACACTCTCACAGTGAAGTTAGCTTCGCACTGATTGATTCAATCATGCATGTGACCCAATCTGTCCGTTCTATTTGTCCATGTACGGTACTGCCCTGTAGGCGGGAAAATCGCCTGGGCCAATCGGGAGCAATAACTCTGTCTTGAAGCTATGATGACAGTTGTTAAGTTTATCAAAAATATGGATATAAAAGATTGGAGAATGACACATATATTCTCGAACCTACATAGTCAAAGAACTGAGCGCCTGTATCTTGAAATGGTAATTCCTAAACGGGTTCACTTTGGCTCCCTGGAGAACTGAAAAACAATTAGTTCATAAAAACAACACCAGATAGTAGCACAAGCCCCAACTGGCACCGCACATACAACTGAGTACAAACCAAAGCCGCCTGAGAGCAGACCAGTGTGTTTCTCCCCAGGCCAGCTTTTTCTGGTCTGGTGAACTATCAGTTTCGATAAGGATTTTCAATCTAGCTTTGATAGCTTTCAAACCATGCCTGATGAAGTTATCACCATACTATTTATAAGAAGACCTGTTAGCCCAAACAAGCAGTCCATGCTCACTGATATTTTATCTAGGGTTTTTATTGACTCTGTCAAAGCAGTAGGGGGCCTACCAGGGATTTATGTGGAACTACATAACTGTATTTTTGATGCTGCTGTAATTCCAGAGGAATGGAAAATAGCTGTAGTACTAGTAATTAGTGCTGATTCCTAAAGGGGGTGACCCATACTAGGCGAACAATCTAAGACCCATATCCTCATTGCCAATAACACATAAGTTAATGAAAACATTGTCTAAAATCATTTTATCTCCTATATAAGTCATATATAGTTTCTGTAGGTTGCTCTAGCGGTGCAGTGTGTCATAACCCCTGACTTTCTACGGGTGAGAATGTCAAAATTTGTGATTTCTAAGGGCAAACCTAATTTGTGGTAATTGTTTACAATCACCCAGAACACCTAGAGATATGATTACAGCTGCTCTATATACGAATATAATTGGAAACGACCACGAAATAATTTATCAAGGCTTGTTAGACAGGGAATATATGGGTTTCTAGACAATTAGTCGGAACAGATTGGAGAAAGGCCGGTGGCGGCCAATCTAGCCTACTACACTGGCAACAGAGCTACAAAGTACCAATCTACCTGCATGTGTGAGGGCTTTGTGACTCCAATGAAATCCACCAGAGGGCTCTCCATTTTGTGGAGCTCTCCGCCACCGGAACACTGGTTGCATATCAACAATCATGGCGGACTCCGCTCGCAATCGAACGTGGCCAACATCATACATTTACATATTCGGTTAATACCTGGGAACAAGGGTCCGGAGACTACCGTTGATTAACATGGGACTTAGACGGTGCATTAACCCGAAGAAACTACTCGTTTTATACTTCGTCGCTGTAACCATCGCCCTGCTATGGATGCTCTTCAGCTTTGGTGAGTAAGACTAAGGCCATTCAAAAAAAAAAAATTGTTTCTCATCACCGCGCGCGTCAGTAAAAACGTTTTTGGAAGAATTTTTTTTTTTTTTTTTTTTTTTAAATAAGATGAACCTTGATAGAAATCATGAAAGATATGGGTGTTTGGTATCAAATTAAAGCTCCTGGTGTCAGGAATGCATTCAATGTGGTTTTATGGTTGGCAAAAATGAAACATTAAGTGTAACCAATTATGCATATATAGGTAGATTAGGCCCCCATGTAGGTGGACACCCTCCGTTCTGGGCCAAAGTGTCTGCTTAGGGGCCCCTCCCACACACTACGATTAAGTCTAGGATTAACTCTTTTTCCGTGTTAGCGACAAACTGCAAAAAAATCGTGGAGGTGTCGCCGACGAACTCGTCAATTAGTCAGGTTTTGTCGCCGACGAACTCGCTGCGCACTGACGCGCTACGACACACTACATCAAAAAAACTTTAATCATAGAGGCTCTGCGATATTCAAACATGTTTGAATTTCGTAGTGCGTCGTAGTGCGTTGGAAGGTTAATCGCAGAGCGCAGCAGTTTGTCGCCGCAAGGGGGCCCTCCCACCGACTATGACGCACTACGATTAAGTCTGCGATGGCAGCGCGTGTCAGCGACGGCGTCGGTGACACGCGCTGCCGTCGCAGACTTAATCGTAGTGCGTCGTAGTAGGTGGGAGGGTCCCCTTACACTGGGTGTCTACTTACATGCAGATTTCAGTCCGTAAATGGTTAGACTATATAGAGGAAACCTATGAAAGTTTAGGGCCAGATCCAATCAAGTATGAATTGCGTAGTAATTCACAAGGCGAAGCCACATGGATTGTATAACAATTCAAACTCGATGGGATCAAGCTCTGACCCTAAACTTTTATAGGTTTCTGAATTTATTTCACCCTTCATATTAACTAATGGGCTAACATTTGTGACATAATCTCCCATTGGATGTTTTTCCTAAATACTCAATGGGCATTGGATACAAGTTCCCGATGTTAAGTCTATGGGAGAAAATACCAGGGGTGAGATAATGTAGTATATCATACCTTTATATAAGTGATACTATGGCATAGATACTATAGAGGAAACCCATGAAAGTTTGGGTTCAGAGCTTATATCCCATCGAGTTTGAATCGTAAATAATCGTTAATAGTAATTAACAAGGCAAAGCTGCATGAAATATGTTGCAATTCAAATGTCGACTCTGTGAATATACGAATATATCTCCACCAAGCCCCCTAGCGGATACCCCGGGAACCAGGGTATGTATCCTACAGATGGCATGTTTATAGACTTTACGACACCCTGTAAAACGTGCTGATATAAAAACTACAGAACTAAACTGAACTTTGATTTCGGCATTGTTCGAAATAAATGATTAGAGGAATAGCATATCTGTCTAACAATCTGCAAAAAAGAAGAGCAAATAAAGTTTTCTTCTCCACAAGATTCTCACTCTCGTGGCCCCTCAGTCTCCAAGCCTAAGTTTAGTTCACAATGTCTCTATGTGCGGGAGAATCTCCAAGCGGATCTTACCGGAATCGAATTTTTTTAGATATAGTAGGTAATAACTGTCCATTAAAGCAGGGTGTCCAGTTACATGGGGTGACCACTTACACAGGGTTATAATAAACATCTAATACAGAAACAATTACACACAACTTACAGTGAGTAATATGACCTGAATAATTCATCTGAAGTCCATTTTATGACACTTCAAAAGCCATGTCTGATCCAGCAAAAAAAAAAAAAAAAAAAAAAAAAAAAAAGCGCCCTCGTCATATTTTTCATGGCTTGGTGATGAGAAACAAGTTTTTTTTTTTGAATGGCCTAAGAGCTTCAGTGAGTCTCTGACTCTGAGACTGAGTTAATTATTTAGAATAGCTACTGGGTAGTGGGTTAGTACTCCCGTACTGCCAATGGAGCATACATAGGCTACTCCTATGACTACTAGTAGGAACCCCGGCCAGCCACACTACTGCATCTCAATGTTGGTACTTTTTTTCAGAAGCCGAAGAATTGTTTTTTTTTTCAATGTAGGTAGATCCACGTAGATCACATGAAACTTTTATCCAAATGAAGCAGTCCATTGACAGTTTTTTTAATATATTTTAAATCATGACGATATTTTTAATAGTCAATTTTTTTTCTCGAGATTTACTTGTGGCAGGTAGAGTCTTTTTGTGTCTTCAGGATTTGGTGTTACCCTGTCGGACACTCATAGTTCAGTCTGACTTTGGATAGTTTTCTTAGATTTTTAATAACTCCATAACAAATACAGATTACAAAATGAAATACAAGGTTATAATAAGCGAATTTATTTTACCCTTATGTGTGACCTTTATCTGATCTATTCAAGTCAACTGGATTTTATAGAGACCTACATTCTCATTCATTTTACCTAATTAGGTATAAAAGAGCATTTAAGCGCTCAAAAGAACTAAATTGGGTTATCAAAATACATCTACATTAAAAGTGATACTATGGCAGGAGGGGGTGGACTGTCCCTGAACGTATCACAGGCATACCGGTACACTTAACAATTTTTTTGAACATTAATTTAGTCTCCACTCTTTTTAAACCTATACTTTGAGCATTCAAGAGAGCTCTGCCACGGTATAGTGGTGACCTCTTGTAGTGTTCTGTTATTGGTCTTTGCCTCTTAAACTTCATTTGATTATAGGATCGCAGATTTCTGCGGTCTTCTTGTTCTGCACTTAGTTCATTAACGTCATGTACCAGATCCGTTCTATATTGCCAAGTTTCTGGATGGTGTACATGCACATTTCAGATAAATGTTAGCATTAATTCAGCTCTCCGCCATTGAAGAGTGTTGACAGTGATGTGTTTAGAACTCGTAGTTAATTTAATTGTATCCATAATGGTATGGTTGTAATCTAGATATATCATTAGTTTATTCAATTAGGTGATGAAGTGAAAAAGGGCCTATCCCATCAGTGAAGTGAAAGTTTTAGGGGCGTCAGAACGTTTTGAAAGTGGGGGGGGGGGGGGGGGGGCGAACTGAAAAATTGCTGGCTTTTTTTGTTTGTTTTAAATCAGACATTGACCTTTTCCACTGGATTTACCATAGATCTGCAAAAAGTCTATGAAAAGTCAGGTCTTAATTATACGTGAAAAAGTCAGACTTTGACATTTTTACATGGTGAAAAGTCAGAGCTTAGCTGTCATTACATGGTAAAATATCAGACTTTGACACTTTTCCACGGTGAAAAGTCAGATCTTAGCCGTCATTGCACGGTAAAAGGTCAGAATTTGACACTTTTCCACGGTGAAAAGTCAGGGCTTAGCTGTCATTGCACAGTAAAAAGTCAGACTTTGACACTTTTCTATGGTGAAAAGTCAGGGCTAAGCAGTCATTGCATGGTAAAAGGTCAGAATTTGACACTTTTCCACAGTGAAAAGTCAGGGCTTAGCTGTCATTGCACAGTAAAAGGTCAGACTTTGACACTTTTCTACGGTGAAAAGTCAGGGCTTAGCTGTCATTGCACAGTAAAAGGTCAGGCTTTGACACTTTTCCATGGTGAAAAGTCAGATCTTGGCTGTCATTGCATGGTAAAAGGTCAGAATTTGACACTTTTCCATGGTGAAACGTCAGGGCTTAGCTGTCATTGCACAGTAAAAGGTCAGACTTTGACACTTTTCCACGGTGAAAAGTCAGGGCTAAGCAGTCATTACACGGTGAAAGGTCAGACTTTGACACTTTTCCACGGTGAAAAGTCAGGGCTAAGCAGTCATTACACGGTGAAAGATCAGACTTTGACACTTTTCTACGGTGAAAAGTCAAGGCTTGGCCATCATTGCATGGTAAAAGGTCAGACTTTGACACTTTTCCATGATGAAAAGTCAGATCTTAGCTGTCATTGCATGGTAAAAGGTCAGACTTTGACACTTTTCTACGGTGAAAAGTCAGGGCTTAGCTGTCATTGCATGGTATCAGGGTCAGACTTTGACACTTTTCCACGGTGAAAAGTCAGAGCTTAGCCATCATTGCACGGCAAAGGGTGAGACTTTGATATTTTTTACAGTGAAAAGTCAGAGCTTAGCCGTCATTGCATGGTAAAAGGTCAGAATTTTACACTTTTCGACGGTGAAAGGTCAGAGCTTAGCCATCATTGCACAGTAAAAGGTCAGACATTGACGCTTTTCCATGCTGAAAAGTCAGAGCTTAGCCATCATTGTATGGTGAAAGGTCAGACTTTGACACTTTTCCACGCTGAAAATGTTGAAAAATCAAGACAGTTTTTACACTTGATTGAATTAAATTTGAAGTTGTTGACTTTTTTGGGCTGGCAAAAAAGTGGGGGGGGGGGGGGGGGCGGCCGCCCCCCCTGCCCCCCCTATTCTGACGCCACTGGAAAGTTTTTCTGAACTTATTCTGTAATCCTTGTGTGCCTTCAAGTAGTGACATCACAGGTGTCATTACTATAGTAATATCCTGGTTACATAATACATTAGAAAATCTTTTTGTATTCTTTTACAAGGACTGGCAACACGCCTCGTCACCGATCATACATAAAATATTAGCGCCCAGATCTGAGATGGCATAAAGATATTTCTAAGTAATGAGTCTAGATTGACTCAAATGTTTTGCCATAGTCTAATGAGGCACCATAGAGAAATATATAATTTCCATCAAAATAGTTAAACTTAAGTTGTTTGAAATACGGTACTCAAACTTAATGAAACACAACATAACTATAGCTGCTGACTAGCCACTCTATTCTATGCACTCACAAATCAGATTCAATGGAAGTATGGAAAGAACAAGTCTTACATCATGTTTGGTGGACTCCACATTGAAGAGACGATGGCAGTGGTTGGATCAGTACCAATACTGGAGCTAGGGTAGCTTCCTCTGTTACAGCAGCATCTTTTCTCACATCATAAAGTATCACCAAGTCAAGACTGGCTCATCAGATCACAGCGTGCAGCCTAAGCAAGCCGACGATGAAAGATGCCTATAAAGCTATGGCCAAGAATCTAATAATTTTACCTTGAACTTTTAAAACTGGTGTGATAAGTGAAGATATAAAAGTCCACAGTTCCAGTTCTGGAAGCTGGTGTTGGGTATACAATTTGCAGCTTGGATCAAATGAGGGCCTTAAGACTTAAATCTTTTTAATAATCTTGTCATATTCACACTTATTTACTCTTCAGGCAAAAATACTTTAACCTATATCATGAGGCACTTTCAGAACTTATCCCTTAATTTATTTGTTACAGAAAAAGCCAAACGATATGAATTATAGTTTTCTATTCACTTAGGAGATATGATGTCCTTTGAGCAACAACATCTAAGTATAGCAAGGGAGTTCCACAAGGGCAACCTTGTTGTAGACAGGTCAAGAAGACAGTTCTCTACAATGGCATTTGACCAAGTCCATGAAAATCAATTGAAAGTGATAGGTTGACATAGGTGCAATGAAGGTGCATGGGAGCTGAATCTTAAGTGATCCATTTAGTGGCAGGTTTCTCTCATCAAACATGAATGTTCATATCCCGCCAAAACAGAGAGCGTGACATACAGCAGTTCTTTCGGTATGAAAATATGTCAGGACACCCTCCCTTAGGGACAGTTGCAAGTTTTACATGTGCCAAATGTCATAGCTAGCTGAGATTCATTGAGCAGAAGATTGTTGTCCAGAGGTAGAACAAGAGGTTATGATCATAAACGGCTCATTCCTATCAATATCACCAAGGAGTATTAAGACATTTGGTGCCTATAACAGAGGTGTTATTTTGAAGGTGTAGTCCTATGGGTTCAATTACAGGCAAGTGGAATAGTATCTGAAGTATACAAGAAGTTTAGTTTGAAGTCAGAAACTAGGTCAAACAGAGGAAAGAGTATCAGAACAAAAGTTACAAGAAGCAGTAAAACACCCATGAGCTTGCAAAGCTTTTTTGAGGTGACAACAACAAGGTTAAATTTTCGTTTTCTGGGGGAGATAATTTGTAAATCACAGACAAAAAGTACACTTATTGTGACAAAGATGCTGTGATCCAATGCTGTCACCTGGAAGGAGATACTCAAATGCTTGTGCATGCAAGACATGGAATACTTGGGGGAAGCAAGTCACTTATCACCAAAGCCAATAACACTGATGTAAATGACACAGTCGTGTCTGCTATGCAAAACCTTTGGCAGCTTGCACTTGAAACCGTGTGGGCTGCCATTGGTTAGGGTGTCAGTGTGTGATAGATTCCATTTCATGAAGTAGATTCAGCAACATGCCATGAGAAAACCAGCATGATACTTCATTTTCATGTTTACCTATCTGTTTTCTATGAAAAGGGCAAGACATCTGCATGGCTGACATGACTAAACTCAGCCAATATCAAAAGTAAATATCTGACACAGACCTACAAAAACTGGAAAAGTTTGTTGTCTCTATGTACCATGGATGACAAAAATCCAACATTTCATATACTTCGGCAAGACTTGCAGTGTTAGAATATATCGATTCATAGCCATTCTCTTACAAAATAATGTTATAAATGATACATTTTTGTATAAGCATTTAAAATCTCCGATTTTTCCTCTGTCCTGACTTTCATCCCTGATGTATGAAGGGTCCAGTACAACCACTGGAGTGGATGAGGCCAGACTGGACCCACAAATTTATAACATAATATTTCGATCCCACAATCCCAGAGCAGCCTAAAAGGAACATGCAAAACATGCTGCCTACCAGTTTGGGATCAGGGAACTCTATCAGGATAACTAAACACAAATGAATATTGGTTCTAAGCTGTTGAACCGGGGTGAAAAGAATCCAGGACCGCTACAACATACAAATTGACACCAAGAAGATGAAAAATGGCCACCATTTTTTGTTTTCAAGTGGAGATAGAATTACTAAGTATATACCAAGGAGGATAACTTCAAAATCTGGTGATTGTATCATTATTTATACGATTTCCCTAAAAATGGGCTTTTATCCGCTCCACTAATATTGCAAAAGTGATGGACATAGATGAAAAATGAAAATTTGTTTCGTTACTCTTTCTATCCATACTTTTGGCCCAGCATGGCGTTACTGTGTCAACCCATTTTACAATATAATCTTCTCATGGGAGGGTTCTACGTGCACTCGCCTCCCAGATCTTTCACAGCGTTAGCGCTTGCTAATACAAGCGGCCGCAGGAAGTAGAGCGTAGGATATCTGCTAGGAGAGTGTTCTACGTGTAGTGACATTGATTGATCTTTTTGTTGTAGAAGCATATGTTTTTGTCTTGTCTGATGTTGCGTGGAGGGGATAGATATGCCACTGATCTTACTCTTGGCCCTTTAACAGCTGGATCCGATAGCGGGAGGGGAAGGGAGTTGAGGCTATGTATATGGTGTAGGTCACTGGAGGGTTATGGAAACAAGAGTGAGTCTCAAAGGTGTCACTCACTTTTGTTCACCCCTGAGTTGCTCACCTTCCAGGAAACCTCCTACACGTGTTTAGCCAAATGTGGACGTGTGACCTCCTTCCTTTAAGTGACAGGAAGGGGCATAGTCAAAGGGAAAAGCGACGGGCGAGTGCATCACTATTATAGGACTATGGATTTCTTGAAAAATTCGATTCTCATTTATGTTTCTGGACAACATTAAACGGTCCTTGCTGAGTTAGGAAGTCTGAGAATTTTTTTTTTTGCTCCGTAAAGGCTCTATTCCATTGCGCCGATTTCACTCCCGATGTGGTCCAGATGTACGCCAGTTTCAGCCCTGGCACCATAACTGGCCTCTGTCTGGTTTCTATCTGGAGGCCATCGGCGCAATGGAACAGGTATTTGGGCGTCAGCACCAAGACTGGAGTACATCTGGACCACATCGGGAGTGAAATCGGCGCAATGGCCTTACTTAGATTCAATAGCTCGAACAGTATACATATTCCAAAGTCTGAGAATTTACCATTGGATTGCATGAGTATTTGCGAAGGGCTTGTTTCTTTTTCTTTTGATAAGGTGGGGACGTCACCAGATCCCAAATTAGATGGAGCAAGAAATTGATTTCCTTTCTTTCAAAGGTCGAATATAGGTGTTTTTTTTAGAAAGTAGAATAGTAAAAAGATTATTTCAACGGGAAAAGAAAATATGCCATACTCCTGAAGACGATTTGTACATAGCTATACCGCAACAATATAATATATTTTATATAGTTGATTGCAATACAGTGTAAAAACAAGTGTTTGTTATCCACACACCAGTGTTTAGAAATTTAACAAGTTGGTTAAACAAGTTCAATTCTAAATGTGCTTAGGTAGGAAGTGTTTAACGATTAAGTTTGTATTCATAATGTTAAAATTTGGTAAGTGTTTATGTTCATAATGTTTAGGTTTGGTAAATGTTTATATTCATAGTGTTTTAGGATTTGGAAGTGTTTATATATAAAGTGTTTACACTGCCCCAGATTATAGGTTTACTAACGTTTTCACCATGTCCTTAACACAAGTATTGGCCGTGTTTGCGTACCATACCGTATCAATCCGTGTACATTATGTCCATTTCCAGAAGAGTCGCACCATATGAGATTCTTTTCAGTTGTATGGAAGGTGAAATGTACCGGGTAGATTGTATTCTTATTCATTCTAATTATACCAGCAACTCAGATGTAGCGATGCGCGAGCGTTGAGATGAATATAATAGGAAGTATAATTCGAGAAGAATCTATGGTAGTAGTGATGATAAACATACATGTATGGCATTGCGATACAAACGGAAGCGCTTTGTATCATTATAATTTTTTATCCAAATTAAAGAATATCGACCGTCTTAGACGGCGCAAGGTCCTACCAAAGATATGGTGAATATCTGCTAAACGCATCATGTCCATATCCGTCCCTTTTCAGCAGGTGACCACCTGTGTCGTACCCTTTGAGAGGTAATCTTCCCCTAACATGATGCAGTCACGAACTTGTAGCGCTAAATGAGGTAATGCATCTTGCGTATAGGTATTGTTTGTGAGCATACCCAGCGTGGCCCGGCGTGATGGAGCTGCTGGCGCGCACTGTAATCTGCTCAGAGTGGCTCATCTGTCACGAGCGACACGATAAGCGGGTGTACGGGAGAGTGATAATCGCTCGCCGAGATAGTGCCGCCGCGTCGCGGGCTCCAAAGTGGCGCCACGCTCCCCACCCTGCTTTACCTCCCCAGCATTGCGATTGTAGCGCCTCTATCGGCGGGCGGGCAGTGTATGTCCTCACCGTGCCTGACCTGCTCGCCGGGCAGGCGTCGCTCTGTTCGCGCGACGTGCTCCTCCCGGCGGCCGCTTGGCGCCTTGCCCTGCGCTGACTGCTCCAGTGCGTGTTGAAGCCTATAGGAGCAGCTCCCTGTACACATTGAGTAACACACATTCACACACACGCCGTTCACCCCCCCCCCCCCACCCACCCACCCACCCTTTGCCTGCTCCTCGCAATGACTCCACTCTCGTATCGCTCCCCCATATCATAGGGAAACAAGCAGCGCCGAGCAGCGCCACCCGCTCGCATTGTCTTCTTGTGGCCCACCGGGATTTGTTCGCGGGCCAATCGGCGCTGTGCGCAAATAGTGAGCACCTCCATGGAATGTGACCAGAATAAGCCGCGCCCTGCTGCACTGCCGGCCTACAGGAGAGGTGCTCAGCGTGAACGGACTTGGGGCTATAGGACACCCAGCAGTGCCCCCGTGAGTTAGCGAGACAACAACAGCAAAGCCAGAGGAGTGTACGCAAGTGAGCAATTGCAGGTGCCCTGGGAGCACCCCTCGGGTCCCACAGGTGTGGAATATTTATTGGTGGGGATCACCAGACCCCCTCGGGCTGTGCTTCTAAGATCGGCCGGCAGCAGGTTCTACGGCACCCACAGCTGGGAGAAGAAACACGGGGTAGACACATGACTGGCAAGGAAAAGGTCATCGCCCCAATACACTGCCTGGAAGGAAACTCATTGATTGTATGTAAATCACCGATAGACGCACGCTCGGGGGTTTAATGGAGGACATAATTTCATTCCAAGGCGCATTAGAGCGCTGATGTTGGGCCCATAACTTCTACAGTTAAGTGGAGATAAACGTAGTGTATGGGAGGCCTTTGACGTATGAGCCCCCCGTAAATCAATTCTATGTAAATTGCTATGAGCTGCTTTCCAGGAAGGAATCGAACATCTTCTCAACACAGTTGATTGAACATGCAAGCAGGAGTGTAAGAGGCATGGTCGTATAAACACAGGCGCTAAATATACCCCTAATACAACTGCAGACTGTGCCTGGAGGGACAGAAAGGCGGAGCATATATACGACCTGTTTATGTTGCAGATATAACATAACGTGAACAGTCCATGCCTCTGTGGTCTTCGGCCTTGGGCTGACCCCAAGCCCGGCCCATAAACGCTCTGAGCTGCTCAGTACATTAGCGAGATGAACCTGGTGACACAGATGGGTAATGGATCCTCTGTGCTTGTGGAGTTTTGAGACCCACCACAGGGGACCAGTGGACTCTGGGGTAGCCTGCACTTCGTCATAGACCGTGGCATTTATATGCATTGGTACCCTGATAGTAGTCCATTTATCTATCCACTATTATAAAATTGACCGGGATCCCTTCTGGCTCCTTCGCTATGGAGTAACACCGACCAGGTCATGAAGATCAGGCTGACGCTTGCATTTTGGGCTGTCTAAGCTTCAGCTTTTACTAACTCCATTGTTGTAGGTGCATGGAATTAGGAAGGAAGAAACCCTCCAGGATGAAGGAAGGATATATTGGCCTACTAGAGACACCTTTATTGCATTGCATCATTATTGTGTTCTTCATCCTTCACCTGGTTGTTAGATACCAAGGTAATGTCATGACGTGTTTCTTTGTACAATGTATATGGTTTAGTCTATATGCCGTTATTTAGTAGTAGAATCTGCAGACAGAACTGTCCTATTTGCTGTATATTTACATATATATACGTGAACGTGATCAGACCCAGTGTCAGTGCTTTTCTAACGGTTATTTAAAATGGCGTGGATTGTGGCGTTATTATATCACCGGTAACTGGGGATATTCGACGAGGTTGTCGGCGTAAAGGACCTGGCAGGGGACGTTCAAATTTCTGCCCCGTCTGGCTGGTTCCCACCGAAGCCATGTCAACCCGTCAAGCTGTGTCGATATGGGGCTATTAGGTTTGACTTGCACAAGACTAGCTGTTAGAGATGAGTGTAGCCTTACTGCAGTGTTCACTTGGAAATACACTGACTCGATGAACTATTCATATTTATATAATGGAATATATAAATATATCTTCTATTGATTAAGTCTAATTGACCAAATTGGACGTTAAACTACCCTAACAAACGAATTGTAATTGTGATTATTTTTAACTGAATAAGTAGCTCTCGGAATTGATTCATAATGTGGGGTGGGAGCAACGTTCTTCATCAGCAAGTTTGAACTGTCCTCCCTTTCCTTTACACAAAGATGTTTCTTATGCTGAGTTAAAAATACGTGTATTAGCGGTTTGATAGTTTCTGTCAGATCATCTGACGTATGATTACATTTGGAAGGTTTTGGGGTTTTTATTACTTGCATTACAAACCAGTGTTATACCCTGTGGTGAAATAGAAAGGGTTTATCGTTGGTCTGATCCCTGCTGACCATAGATAAGCAGTGTCTTGGCCAGACGAACGTGGGCGGTAATAGCCGGTCTTAAAGTCTCACAGTGGATAGTTTCCTGCCAGGGCAACATCAGAAATCTCTTTACAATCGTCTGTAACTTATATAAAGTGGAAGCGTCAAAGTTCATTTATCTCTGGTCGGAAAGATGAACCTCATTCCTTTGTGGCGGATTATCGCATATGTTTTCAACCACCAACATAGAAATCAATGCTTACTTGAATATCAATTTAAGGGGATCTTATTCGCAATGGTAGATTATTATTCAAATGAGAGATAACCGTTTGATATATATGTATATTATATATACATACATTTATATGTCGTCTTTAATACCATCTTAATATACCTAAGTGCCGATCAGATACATCTGATATCACAAAGTACATTATTTTAAGAAGCTGATATCTTATTTCTGTATTATCAAATTGAGTCAATCCTTATTCAATGTTGGTGGATCATCCTTGTTCAATTTAGTTCAGAGGCTTGCTCACGGAAAGGATTTAATTTCGTGTGCAATGAAGTGTTCTATTGCAAATGAGATTTGTCATATCAAATAAATTTGTGATATTGATTGTTCTCAGAGGGATTTGATAAGTGAGATATGATAAAATCTAAGATCACGAATCCGTCTACTATGGCCATGTTCCGACTCTCGGTGCCTCGTCGGAAGCTTTTTTTTCCTGATAAAGCGTCGTGCTTGACAATTTCCGTTGTCAGGAAAATTGGCCGCTTGCACGATAACGTAGACAAGCAATTAAAAGACGCGACTATTGCTAATTGGATTTATGGTTTCCATAACGATATCCACTCTACATGCAATGCAGTTCCAGTGCAATGGCGCTGCCGTGTCTTATTTTTGTCGCCGTTAAATATTTGTAGACTGGGTGTCGTCGCATAAAGAGCACGGCGAGGTCTCCTGGGAGCCACGCTACACCACTCGCTACAGTTTTATCGACTCCCGCCCATCGTTAGATTTATCATTATGGGCCTGGACACTGACACTCCAGCAATTCCGGAAAGTTCCTCGATCAATATTATTATAACAACAGAAGCTAAAAGGATCGAAAATCCTTGCATTCTCTCTCTATCTCTATCAATCCAATGGGTGACTAAGCACTACTTTCTCTTCTGTAACATGTAGAGCAATAGGATCAATCTGAATCTAAACGAAAGGACATCCTAACTAAAGACCTGCGCTGGTGAATTGATCAGGATGCGGGCTGCGAGGAAACCGCCGCCAGGGCGCGCTGATCAGAGAGCCGCTAAGGGGGGCAGACGCTGGGTTTACGTTCTCACGCTCTCCAAGCGTATATGGCCCGACTATATTGATACAGACGCATTATCCGTTGGTGTGTTAATCGAAACACCATCTCTGAGAGTGTGCCTGTCCACTATTCACGGCCGAGAAAATGGGTGGTATGTGTGTCTATCTTTGCAGGGCAGTTACCATGACGGATTGACCCAAGGACACGCGCCCCCTTTTCCGATCGATGCCAAGCACATTCTGGAAATGGCCTCAAGTCAGTACGGCTTTTACAACAGGTTAAATTTCGCCCCCAAAACACGGTAAATTCGTTTTACACATCGCGACGCGTACTTCCGTATATATACTAATAATTGTTTATCGCCTTATTAGGGAAGCCTCCAATTGGATTGTTTGTCTTATAGCATGTACATGCAGATCATAGGGCATAGCCGCCATATTTGCGATGTCTTGAATCGCTGTTCAATGTTCCCAGGCGGGGTAGTCGAAGAAATCGAATCCTTAATTCAGCACCCAGAGGGATAGGGTTGCTTGGAGAGGTTAGACAGCCCGTTCACCCAGGGCCTCAGTAACGATAACTCAACCAAAGTATTTGTGTCGCTGGAGCTAGAAACAGTGAAAGGGGCCGCTGGTCAGATCACAGGGAACTGGATGACCATTCACTGCTCACATGACACATGGAAATGAACGGACAGGACAGCTTTAAGGAGGCGTGAAGGACAACGGCGAGATGGAGAATCCGCAGATTCCCTCCCGCGTACGAGTTCAAATTGCCAAAAGTCGTCTGCTTCAATTGGACGTGCAATGAGACTAGCCCGATATGGCGTTAGTGGTGCTCTCTTTGAGAGTCGTCCCAAAAAGGCTTCTGTAGTCATGCCGAGACGAGAGCTCCGGGCGATGTTGAAGGTCATGCCAACCGCACACGACGATCCATTTGGCAAAGTTGCCAGAATTTTCAGGCCACTGGAGCGGACGGATGCTGTCGTTAAACACTTTGCCCTATTTATGTGTGGGATTCATTTGATGAAGATAAACAACACTTAGGTTTTTGGTCCAGGGCAGTGAAATGGCCACACTATGGTTAAAGCACTAAGCAAAATGCATACCTCATCCATAAAGAGTTATTGGTGGCTATAGGATTTCCACCTTGGTCAATCCTTTGACTTCCTGGCCTTTCCCAAGGCCATGCAGGGCAGGTCAGATTATTGCAGTGCCGCAGTTGATCTACATCGCTGTATTGGTAAACAGACATGAAATGTAAGATATACGTATTATGTACGCAAGAACTGTCACATCCTTATCAATATCAACTGACATATCTTGAAAAAATAATTATGGCCCTCATTTATTCATTCATGTACAATGTTCTGCTTGTTTTCTACCAATGCTGGTATGAATCTCTCTGGAGAAAAGATTTTAATTTTCTTTCGGACACAATAGAAGTTAGTAGTGTATGGAACCCTTGACTAGCCGTGTGCGCACGGGTGTAATAAGACCCAAGTGCCTAAATAAACCACGAAATTGGCAGACGGCATTCTTGGGTTGGCTGTCCTAATCAATTCTATATGTGCCAGCGGGATCCACATGCGCTCACGTTGGTCATGACGAGGACGCTAGACGCAAGATAACAGGCTTCTCTATTTCGCCCCCCCCCCCCCCCACAAAGTGTATGGATTTCTCTCTTACCCTTCCATCCCTCTCTACCTTCCAATCTTCATCTCCAACTGTGAATTCTGTGAAGGGTCTACGCTTTCCAAGCAACCACTACCTGGCCTATATAAGGAACAGCCTCCGTGCAATGACAAGTTCCCAAATATAGCATATAGACTTTGCGGATCTTACACCCAAACTAGCCTGTTCTAACCAGCAATATTCCTGGCATAATGTTGAACTCTGAAAATTAGAAACGTGTTTTGCTATCCGTAAGCTGTGTTCTTTGCGATAGAACGGTAATTATAAATGTGAATCTTCTTAACAAAAGACGCTTTGTTTTTAGGACCTGATCTTTGGTGGTCTGAACCATAAATAGAATTATTTTCCAACACATATCAATCATTTTGAATGAAACAATTTTTCACCCTATATGTAAGGGGACTAGCTGTTGGAGAGAGCCTTCACTCTACGACTACCCAACTACAGCAGTCTTCTAAATTATAAGGAAGTACGGTAGTCCAACCTTGACGTTAATGATCCCTCTAGTTTTCTTACTAAGGAACTGTTCTGAACGGCATATTCACAGGGACATGGCAACCTTCGTATCCACAACAAAATTACACCGTAGCAAAGCCCCCCCCCCCCCCCCCCCCCACAAAAAAAAAAAAATTGAAGAAGAAAGCAACAACAACAAACAAACAAACAAAATATTGATCTTTGTTGTTAGTCTGAAAAAACGTAAGCAACCTTCAGTCTAAGGCATGAAGTCCCTTATGGATAAACTTCGCGTGGCTTGTGCTATAAAGCCCATGTTATCTATAGTTTATTATAGAAAAAAAAATTGGTTGTTTTGTATATATCTGGGGTGCAGTTTGATAGGAAAGTTAGGACCATGCAGGGACTGTATGGTTCTTTAAAGGCGTCATGGAATTGTAGCTGTCGCAGCATCCAGTTTGTAGATCACAAGCCCTTTTAGTTACCAGTATTACATATAATCAAGCAGATACTTCCCTTCTTTTGGGGTAGCCCCACCCACCCATCCCACCCCTAATTTACTATGAGATCGGGACGAGGGTGGGCACAGCTTATCCCTACACCATAGGAGTCCACTATCTGGCTGGCGCTCGGAGGGATCACTTTGTGGCATGGCGCGTAGATCAAGTGCTCATTTTCCCATCAGCTGCTGGTGCCTCGGGTATCCTCCCGAGTCTGTGGCTAATATCCTTACAAGGGCTGAATGATGGGAGACGCGCAGCTCCCTTCCCACGCTGCCGGCCGTTTTGCGGCGGAGACGTAGGTCAGTAGTCTGACCGTACGCTGCTCAGATATTCTCTGTAAGGTAACCGAACACCTTCAACTATTCCCCCCCCCCCAACCCCGTAATAATAGATCGGGAACACCACTTATTTTCCAATCTTGAGTACATCCTCACACAGGTTGACACCGACGTCTTATGTGGATATTAAGAAAGAAATTGATGAGTGTTTGGTCTGTGTCCCTGTTCGCCATCGAGTTTCGAGCACACATGAATATGAATGAGGGGATAGCTAAGTGAATATTCCGAAGCGCCCCAAACAAGAGGGCGAATGGAACTCAGACCAAATACGAATATGTTCCTGATTTTATCTTAGCCTGGATATATTTATCTGTTTATCTCCACAGAGTGTGGACCTGCAAGCCTGTTGAGTACAAGTTCCTAAGGCCAATCCTTCTTATACCATGTCTATGTGGTGTGGGAAGTAAAAGAACTCTTACCTTGGTAAATGTGTAGGGGTGAGATTTCTACCTAAATTCGTCACATAGATGTGACCACCCTTGAGGTGTAAAAGAACCATGAGAAAGTCTGGTAAGAACCTGTACTAGATAACTGGACGTTAAATCAAACCAACGAACCAACGAACCAACAAGTTCCTAATATCAAGCCTATGGATATTTATATCCTAGGCTAAGATAAAGTTTGAAAAACAACTCTTTTAGTTGGTTACCACATCCATATATATGATGTTATAGCTCTAACTGGTTTATGCAGCCTGATGGTTCTCATAAATGAAACTGCCATCCACTGACAACCCAACCACATGGACATTCTATATCACAGGTTCATAGAAAAAAATGGTTGACACTGTTGTCCTATGTGGCTATGTAGCATATATACAAAGAATGAACAAGTTTTAGGACAACACTTGCCTATAAATCTATCATTTTATCTGATCCAAAACAAATACACACAGCAATATCGGAGAGTATTCATTATAGTCTATAAATCCGGAATTTGTTTGTGCCCAAGACTTCCCATGCACTATTCCCCTAATAGTAAATCACAATTGAACGTGTTGTTTCACAATGGCCGGGATTAATGTTGGCTCAGCATCTAATAACGTGGTAGGATCTCTCGTTCGGATCTAATTTAGATATCAAATTAGGCTCGCGAGAGTTACAAATCTTTGAGGGGAGACCAGCTGATTGATGTGTTTTCAAGCTTTGTTTGTGATGGGAAGTAGATATGACTTTAATCATAAGCACATATATTCACTTTTATAATAACATGAAGAGGGAACCTCAAATCAGTGGGGGTGGGGGTCATGGCGTGGGTGGGTGTGGGGAGGGGGGATAACGCGGGGAATAAACCAGCCTACAATATAGCCTTCAACCCTGTCGGCAAACGCAAAGTGGAATATTCCCCTCACCTTATCCGACCAATGGTGCCAGTTTCCATGACAACCGTGACGCTGGCAGACGGACGCAAGGTGCCGTCGTCACCGGGTCAGGCTGGGGCATGGTATTTCCGGCGACGCCTGAGACGCTGGGTGAGTGATCGTCGGCCTGTTTAGATCGAGGCTCTGCCGGCTCGGCGCCGCTCGGGATCCGGGGTGATGAAACGCCCTGCACCGGCCCCGTACTATTCAATATGCCGAGCACCGCCCGTCGCCCATATTATAGCCGCCAGATGGGGGCTAGCGTCGGTTCAGCGCCTGATAACTCAGGCGATACAAAGGACCCGCCTCGGCTTGTAGAATGTGGTAGGATGATGGTTTTTAATGACCGTCCGGACATGTTATCGGAAATCAATGAGGAGTGTAAGAATCTTCCGAATCACAGATCTTATCTACTTCAACAGTGTTGAGTGAAAATTGATTCGCAACTGCCTGTATGTCCTAGATTTCATGTCTGTCATAGAGAAGTTCAAATTTTCATTCAAGAATCACCTCAAATCACTCCTAATTACACCTAGATAACGAGGAATATAATCACTGTTAGATTTGACTGTCTGGGAGATAGTCACTAATACAAAAAGTTCTCACCTCATCAACTTTTTCGCTATTGTTGAAATATGTCCAATAAAGATTAGAAATGAATAATAAAAAAAATAATGCAAAGTTCAAGTTAAAGCTACGATTAAACCGATAATCATGCTGTAATGAAAAGGCCTTTAGACTTACTCATTGAAGTATTGAAGACTCAATTCAGTCATCTCATTTATAACCAATCACAACCAAGAAATTTGGTTTTTTTAAGATACAACTAAAATGTGATTGCAAGTATTAAACTATATAGTCGGTAATAAGAATAATATTAGACGAACTGTTTCCTAGTTCTCGGTCGATGAGGTACTGCCTATAACGAGAGTGAACGTGTGTCTTTTTCGGACCGCTTTAGTGGACCAGTTTCAGTATACTACTTACAGATCATGTTTTCACATCGTTAAACACACCTCTTTGAGAATTATGGCATTTGTTTTACTTGAGTCCTAGGTCTGTTTAAGATCTCGAATACATTGGATTAAGATAAGCATACATACATTTGATAGTTTATTTTCTAAATTTCTCAAAGGAATATACACTGTGTTCGTTATCTTCTGAAGATACATTGAGAAAGGAATTTTGATGATAAAACAAATGATATGAAGAAACATTTTTGAGACTTGGTCTCGTGTTGATGCCTGAAGAAATACCAGAAGACAGAACTAGACTTTTCTGACCGGACAATAAATGGATTCATGTTTCATGCAGGGCTTAGACGACAATTGTTTTCAAACTCTTGGGATTTGCTCCAATATCGTGACCGCTCCTTTGGCTTGGAGTTATATCACAAGTGCCATGAATTCACAACAGTAGCTGGGTAGCAGTGAAGCTTGAAATTCACCCCTCCCCCTTGCGATTGTTTTGAAATGAAACGTGATCCCAACGGGGACGACAATTCTTCCGAGCCGTTGGAAGAGCATCGATCAAATTCCGGGCAGGGACAGCCAGTTAAATGTCACAACGCTGTAACTTCACGATATCATCTTATCTATATTATCGTAGTAGACCGACCAATCTCAGTATTTCCTTTCCAAATTTTTCAATTCAGACTCCATGAATGATTGAGATAATATGCGGCTAGCTATGGGGCTGATAGATCTCATGTGTTAGTTTGTCGGCACCATAGCAGCAAAGTCATTCTGCTGAAGATCCAAGCCCTACATCGCAAACCAGAAAAGGAGTGTTGGGAGTAAGCCCGATGTGCTAGTACTGATAAGGTAGTGGACCCCCACAGACTAGTATTAAGGGGCCCAGCGCTCACAAATGCCAGCTTTGACGCGTTTGTCGCTTTATTTGGGGACCGGTTATCGATTCGTATATAACACAGTCATTGCAATCTCTGGTCCTATTGTGCCCCGGTAATTGTGCTGTAAAGCCTAGACACGGTCTCAATAGAGATACGCACTACACACAGAGTATAATGTAAGAGTGTGTGTGGATGTCATCGTGGGGTTGTGGGCTCTCATATTAGTGATTGTCAGACTAATGCTAGGTTTACACCATCACCCCGACAGTCCCGGCATTGAGTTTTCCGCCAATCGTAATTCACTGTGGAACTTTTCTGACAATTTTATGGTTTTGCCCGCTCAGCCTAAAATAGGCCGTCGACTTAAGGTGACTTAAGGTTACTGCAGGTCGCCATGGATTCCGCCGTACGGCATGGTACGGTGCGGGTACGGTACCGCCATGGCAAGTTACATTTTAAGCCTGGTAGACTACAGAAGTTTCCTGTTGACTTAAGGTGAATTGCGGCAGTCCCGACCAAATACAACTTTGTGATTTTTTATGTTTTTTTTCTCCACTCGGCCCCAAATATCACATCGACTTAAAGCGAACTGCCTTGAGTTAAGGTTGCCATAGTTTGATGTGGCTTTTGCCGTACGGCGCAGGCCCATTGACTTATAGACCAATGGGTAGACTACGGAAGTCGACAACAAAGATTGATGATGTGACAAGTTCAACCTCACTATCATTTCAAAACAATGTAAACCCGTACCGTAGATGTCAGTGTCAGCAAAGTGATCTACTCAATTAAATTTCGGATTTTATACAAAATTATGGTAAGAATCCAATAAATTTGGGTATATATAGTAAATATATAACATGAAAATTGACAGTATTTATCAACAATTTTCAACAAGTTTTGTACCTTGTACAGCATGGTCAGGACGTTTTATATATTACCGCACCAGGCATGCTGGAGGAACCCACTGGGAAAATGTACACGGCCTCCAGCCGAAGATCCCTGGTTCAGCTGGTGTGGGGGTAGGGCGTAGGAGGGCGGAGGATCTATGGTATCCTGTGATCCTATCACGTTGTCCACGGGGGCTCGCGGCCCCCTGACACCCATTACTCTCATCAGAACGTCCTGATCCCAGGATGAGGAACGGCGAGCGCTGCCACAGGGCCAGCGCCCGGCGGTCCTAACACAGCCCGCAGCCGCCTGGCCAACTTGGATAGGATTAGCGGGGAAATTGGCAGAGGCGATATTAAACCCGGAATAGTAGACGTTAGAGCTGGATCTATGGTTCATGGGTCAGCTGATCCCGGAGATAGTGGGTAGGGACGATGGGGAAGCCGATGTATAAACGTGGGCAATTTGTGTTTTATTGCTGGTAATAACTGTCGCTATTTGACAGTTTTACTGTTTCTTCAGGTTAGGTAGTAGTATAAAAAAGCTACCATATATCTTTGTGCATTTTTGTAGGATCATGGTGTCAGTCACATGCACCGAACAAGGACACAGTGTTCCCTCACCTGCCATCACATCGCGGCCACCGCTACCAGACACATGAACGTAAGATGGCACAGGAACAAAAGAAGATGGAGGCGTGGGAGGCCAGGCTCAGACGGTGTGTACATACTTATATTTTCTTTAAAATAATTCCTCAAATATCTGATTTTAGAGATTCAGAAAACTTTCGAAATTGATATTCCAAGCACAAATCTACATTTTCCCCGCTTAGTTATACGAGGTGAAATTGATATGACATTGTAAATCAATATATTTGTTATTTATTGTTTAAAGTGCTCCCATATCTACTTTGTGGGGACACTATGCTTAAATTTATATTGATGAGAGAAGTTTATTTTCTAATGTAGTTGATATAGCGAATCATTTCTCTTTGGGTGTATTATACTTCTGATACCATTGATACATTTTAAAATGCATGGATATCATTTTTACATATATAAGTCTTGTGAATAATGCTGAAGCGCAAGTATTCTGACAAGATAGTCGATATATATGCAATAATGCCAGGTCCAGTTTATCATATGAAGATTACAAATCAGGGTTGGTTGGTGGAGAATAAAGGGTGTGTTCCACCAGCCAGTCGAAATTGTGTACGGGGGCTGTCAGCAGACCTGCCCTGCTTGGTGGAACACCTGGGCTACATTACCGACAGGCACCTGCCAGGCGCCTGGTGCAGCCTGGTGCTGAATTCATACCCCGACGGGCACCTGTGGACTGCCTACCAGGCGATTCCAGGCAACTGCCTGGTGAAATAGTCACCTACCTCGCTGTTCCACCAGGCAGGTTTCACGCAAAGCTTCACATTTGGTAGTGCCTGCTCTAAATAATTTGCATATAGTCACCTGTAAGCGACTGCCGGTAAAAACAGATTTATAAGTTTTCGTCTGCTGGAGTGTCGCCTGTTCAAGTCCCAGGTACGGTCCCCATCGACGGCTTACCACCTGCACCTGCACTCAGTTGCATGAACCGGTGAAAGTACCTTGTGACAGTCTGTAGTACGTCCAAGAGTCGCCAGGGCTCTAAAACTACATAAACATAGCAAATAAATGGCAAATTCGGCCGTCTGATAAGAGTCTGGCCTTAAAAGAAGAAAACAAAATTGATCTGCTTCATGCTGCACATCTATGATCCCCATACGATTAGAGAAGGTAGTGCTCTGCCTGTTTGAAGGCGAATAAAGGGAGCGTTGTAACCACAGTGCATGTGTTGGTTCTAAATTTTTAGGACCAAGTGTGTAGACTTTTTATCTAGACCAGGGTGTTTCTGCATGTGTTTGCTGGAACCCCCTGCCACCTGGTCAATTGCCGAGTTTACAGTCCTGACACCCATGAATGGGTGTGCTGACCCTGACCCCTCTCAAGCATACACGCAGACAGAGTTCCATTTTAGGGAGCGTAAACAAACTGAGTATGGAAATATATCTGTGCAAAGATATACTCAAAGGCTGTGCTGCATCTAATGCCACACCACAGCCTGCGGCATATGTAACTCGTCAAATGGGATGCAAATGCTGAGGTCATGGACTTGGATATGCAAGCCTCTACTGCTCTGCATAAAACGCTATGCAATGGCTACAAAGTGGGTTTGCCAATTTTTTAAACAGATATACTTTCAAAGTTTATTTACGCTCCCTTTTCAAGTGCCAACCCACTTTGTATATGACCATATATTGCAAACTCTGTTTCCGTGTATTGTACCTGTATGGGACAGGAGATGTGTGGGCTGCCAGTGTGAATCTACTTTGACTAAGGTGGAAGTAATACCCGAAGTCAGGCAGAGTAAGGCCAAACCTCGTTTTCGTGACCACACCGCAACCCATATCGAATGATCACAGAGCTTGAAAAAGCCTGTATAGCAGCAAATTCCACCAGAGGGTGTTGCTGTTCCATTCCCTGGCCACCACCTAGATGGTGACCTGCTAGGCAGAGAACGCTAGTTACCCATACAGCCCATGGGTGGTCGCCTCCAGGGTATGAAAATGTGGCTCAGTGGAACAGCATAGACCCTATTAGGGTATCCCATAATTCAGTCTGTTTACAGGATCCGGTGTTCGCTGGTCGCCATCGATGTCGGGTGATGGACCCTTGACCCATATCCCACAATTATAGTAGTTTAACGTGGTTTTTAATTTTTAAAAAAATAAATCTTCAAATTGGAAATCCGATGCCAGAAAGGGAAATTTCAGCTATTTCTACATATACATTTCAAATTATATTTGGTTTCTCTGGTTAGTAATGATCAGAAAATGATTGTTCGTCAGAAGACAGGCGGCCGAGGTGCGGCCAGCCAGTCAGGAGCGGATCCTGTACTTATCCGGGACGATATTAGGGAGTTTTTTTTTAACGTCTGGAGGGTCTATGGACTCATCGGACATTTACGCCAGGCCAGTCAACAGGCACCTGACAGGTGGACCTGCTGAACGCCTGTTCAACGCCTATTCGGTGGAACATACCCTTTACAGTCGTGCATGATGAGTCTTCTAGTAAAATGTTCTAATTTAGCATTAATCAATTTCAAATGATAATTGAAAAATATAAAGAAAATAATAATTTGGCATCAATTACGTCAAAAAGGTACACCTATGCGATCTTATGTAACAAGACGATGTTTTCACATGAATATCATTTATCTCTTCTAACACAGGATAGAGACTGAGTTACGGAGGCGCTACCCGTCTGAGGTGCTCAACATCCTCCACCTGACCCGGCCCGACCTGCCCTGGATCTACGCAATCACGCCGACGTACGCGCGCGCCGTGCAGAAAGCCGAGCTCACGCGCATGATGCAGACCTTCCTGCACGTGCCCAACCTGCACTGGATCCTCGTCGAGGACGCCTTCAACCAGACACAGCTGGTGACGACGCTGCTGCGTGAGAGCGGCCTCTCCTACACACATCTGAACGTGGGCACGCCGCCCGAGTACAAGATGGCGGGACAGGACCCCAGCTGGCTGAAACCACGCGGCGTGCTGCAGAGAAACGCCGGCCTCGCGTGGATGCGCGCCAACCTCAAGCTGGGGCGTGACCGCGGGGTGCTTTACTTCGCCGACGACGACAACACCTATGACCTGCGTATTTTTGAAGAGGTTCGTAGACGCTTATATCTTATCGAAATCTAGGTCCCAATCACGCGGGGAAAAAAAGGGAAAGTCGTGTGGTTTTTATAATAATAAACAAATTATGTCTCTCTAATACGACTCACCAGTGCGCTCACGTTTGGGAAAGCAAAATAAATACACAATATTGACTCGTTTCAGATACAAGCGGTCGCATACTCCGAGGAGTCGATGCGTAGTAATATCCGAGCGCATGTGAGGGTATTACGCAAAGTCACCTCCGATTAGCATACAACCGCTTTTATCTGAAACCAGTCTATATTGTATTTATCACTCACCTTTTCTGGACAAGTGGTATGTCCACCCGGAGCATACAACATGTGTTTCCTCCCTATGTGTTTTCTATGGACACTTTGTATCAGATGGATAATAAATAGTTTTCTTTATCCTTACTGTAAAAATGCCATCGAAAATTACCACCCACAGTAAAACTGTAATCTCTAACCAAAGTCAGACCAATGCACATATATTTTAAATAGACACATACTTTTCAAATAAAATGTAGGTACTACTATGTACATATCTTAACATGGTTGTATGTAGAGCAAATTATGTCTTCTATTCTCATGTCGTAATTACACTTGAAGGTAACTTGCTGGTATAAAACTCACAGTCTACTTATATATAACGGTAAATGCCAGCTCATACATGTGCGCGATCTTACGCTCACTATGATATGATCTCCAGATGCGCTTGACACACCGGGTGTCTGTATGGCCGGTAGGACTGGTGGGTTACCTTCGCTACGAGGCGCCCATCGTGGAGAAAGGCAAGGTGACCCGCTTCTTCACCTACTGGAAGCCGGAGCGGCCCTTCCCGCTCGACATGGCCGGCTTTGCCATCAACATCAGGCTGTTGTTAGAACGTCCCGAGGCCATGTTTCATCTGGAGGTGCAGCGCGGGTACCAGGAGTCGACGCTTCTCTCTCAGCTCGTCACTCGGGGTGACCTGGAGCCACTCGCTGACAACTGTACTAAAGTAGGTGCCCCTCAGTTCCAAAGGCTTGAACTGTCAATAGACGGGTTGAATGCAGTTGTATTGAAATCCAGCATAACCAAATCGTTGATCTCTATGAAGACACCATCAAGAGATATTGCCTTATTTGAATTAAGTACGACTTTCCTTGATTACTTTATAGTAAAATCTCTTTATGAAGGCTCTGTCAACCGCTCATGGTTTACGGCCGCCTGTCCACAAAACCATCGATTATTGTCTATGTATATACCCATCTGACAGATGTTAACACAGCGCCCGTGCAGCAGCATTCAGTATGCCCGGTTGAATACGCTGGTGAACTTTCATCATACAGGGCTGCCAGTTTTCAGTGTTTCCATTGAAATTCATGTTATCATTTTCAGAATAAAAAAATAATTTGAAATACCAACTGCTAAAATACCAAAGTCAACCACAACCCATTATTCCCTACTTAACCCCCCCCCCCCCCCCCCCCCACTGACCATGTAAGGATTTGAGCTTTCCATTGATTCCCCACTGTAATGCATATGTAATGTGTAAACCCTGTATTGTAATAAAAACTATTTCAATATCTTTTTTCTGCCACCAATTGGCAACCCTGATCATGTCTTTGCGAAGATTCCCGCTGAAAACTTCCAGAGAGTGGAGAAAATGCGCCATAGTTGTGTCTCAAATATTTTCAAGATCACGTTTAAAAATAATTATAAAAATGATTTGATAATACTTCAAGTTTAAAACTACTTTGGTCATCAAAGATGAATATATAAGTAGATGTATATAACCCCTATTCTATCTCGTGGCTTATTAGATCATACTCTTTGTCTTGATAAAAAATAAGGACCGTTTTCAAAAATTGAAATGGCCAGCAGCAACTGCGAAGTGGGTCGTAGTTTAGAACTGCCGCCCCAATTGTGCAGTAATTGTAAATTACATATAATTTACTGCCGGGCTGTTTTGTATCAACAGTAATCGAACATATACTTGTAACAGGTAACAGTGTGGTGGTTAATCGAACATCTTATGTTAATTATTTTCTGGTCACATGACCACCTGACGCCTCTACTAGCGTCATTCCTGCTATTGCTTTCGCTGCCGATGCACGGGAATTTTTTCATTACTGCTCCGGGAATTTTTTCATTACTGCTCCGCTCAAACTTTTACTACCGTTTTCGGTTTTTTACCAACACATTTATCACTACCTTTTAACGAGCACAAGATGCCCAGACGGAAACAGGCTATTTCTCCGAAAAAACGGAGTCAAACCCGGAAAAAGAACCAGGAGAACCCGGCAAACATGTCAGACCAAGATGGCGACCACGATGGCGTCCCTGGGTCGCCGGCGTCCTCCTCGGGCTCCGGACCATTGGCGAGAAGAAATGCGGCAGAAATTCAAGATGTCGCCGGAAGGGTCGACGCGATCGACGGCAGGCTGGAAAGCATTACATCGATGTTATCGCAGCTTGTCCGGACTTCTAATCCCCATGACGCTTCTAACAAGGCGCCAGGGCAGCCCGACCGGCACGCGGGAAACGCCGCACGCCGCTCGTCCAGCCGTGACCACGAATACCGCTCGGGCTTGTATAACCACCCTCACCACCCTGCCCTTTTCTGGGAGTACCGACACCTGTACTCCCAGAAAAGATGTCGGACCTGGACCTGCAGGGGGACGCCGCGGACCGGGTGGCCCAGGCTGTCCGGGCCGCTCTTCAACCGGACATCAAAGGTAACTGCACGATGCCCCACCACTTTATATTTAGGGGCCCTAAGAGAACAAAGACGGGAGTAGATGACCTAACCATCCCGGAGTACGCGTATGGGTTCCTGCAATTAGCGAAGATCCCCCCGGACGAGGAGACCCGGGAGGCCATGGGGGCCCACCTGGAGGCCATCTTGGATGACGCCAGGGATTTCCCGTGGGCCAATGTCCGGTGTTTTTCCGAGGAGGTGTGCGACAGGGTCGCAAACGGAAGGATCACGTGGCTAAATTCTTATGAAATTGACCGACTGCAGACACGGCTGGCTCACGTGCCAGGCGGCCAAGCGACGACAGCTCCAAAGACAAAGGAGGCAGCCAGACCGGGACAAACCGCCCTGGACTTACCGCATCACGTGGCTAGGGCCCGCCCCGGGCCGCCATGTCAGCCGTACCAGCGAGACGAATGCCCGGAAGCTACCCATCACGTGCAAGGAGGCGTACGGAAGCTGCACATATGCGTATCATGTCTCCATAACAAGGCGGCAACCTTCCCGCACCCGCAAATCAACTGCCGGTCCGGACAAAAGGCCCCCGCTGCTCCAGGGTTTGGGAAGTAAAGAACCGGAATACAAAAAGGTACAGAACCCGTGTATTTTATAACTCTACCAGGTCGGGCGCGCTTTCACGTGAAGCGGACACTGCACATGTATGTTTCACCCGCCGCCCTGATCTGTGTACACGGTTCTGTTCTCCGCGTGCCGGCCAACGCCACGTGCTCTCGACAAACATAAACAGTGCGAGTCACGTGCAGTCTGGTCACGTGGTGGGCGACGACCATAACAAAAACAAACCCACACGTGGTCGCACCCCGGCACGCGTTCTACCTCTTACTGACTATGGCAGTGTATCTTTGGGACGTATTGTTGAACCTGAAAATGATCGTGATGTTTCTTTTTCTTTTTCACGTGTTTGTTCTACTGTACCAGATGATTCTGACCATGTCGTTTCTCATGTTCCTGACATTTGTGATCGCTCTGTTCCTCATGTTCTCATGACCGTGGCCGGTCCAGCTGGCCCCTCCACGCCGTGCCGCCCCACACGGGACGCGCCCTTAGACCGACGGCTGGAGGGAATTGTGCCTAAACTGGACATTGGTATCGGCTCCCTACGGGAGGAATACCCCGACCCTGGAAAGGCGGTCGGTGCACCGATACCCCCGGTCCATGTTTTTTCAAATGTTTTCACAACAACAGAATGTTCTGAGGGTGCCTACTACACCCCCGCTTTCGCCCCCAACGACCTGGAAGGCACCGTGGAGGCATTGACTCGTGATACAGACCTTTCACCAGTTGCTACAAGTACTCCACGGAGAACCATCACTCACGTCTCGGTCGAAATGAACGACCAGACGGACTCTCGCGTAACTGGACCGGCTGCTGGAAGCGCCCGGGCCCTCCCAATGAGCCCTAAGAAGTACATGGAATTGGTGCTTAGGGCCTGGCCGCACCCCTCAGCAGCCGCCGCCCGGAACGCCCCGGATCATATGAGTATTTATCGGGAGGTACGCCGCTCCGGAGTCCCAAATTACTTGGGGGCCCGGATACCGATTCCCTCCAACATGAACTGTGACGCCTGGAGTGATGCTTTGACCGGATATCACGACCGAGGCATAGTTGACCACCTTCGTTTTGGCTGGCCTAGCTCGTATTCAGCCGACAGACCTCCAGTACCCACGTACAAGAACCACGCGTCTGCTATCGCTTTTCCAGCGGCAGTGGATTCGTTCTTAGCGAAAGAAAAACGGTTAGGCGCCATGCTTGGACCGTTCGACTCCCCTCCGTTTTCACCTTGGACTCAGGTGAGTCCTTTGTTGACTCGCCCTAAGCCGGGGGACCCGATGGAGAGACGGGTAATAATGGACCTCAGTTTCCCCAAAGGCGCTAGTGTTAACGACGGGATCGCTAAGAACTATTTCCAAGGACATGAAAGCCAATATACTCTCCCTACAATCGCGGACCTCGCTACCCTCGTGCTACGCGCCGGACGAGGCGCTCTCATCTGGAAGGCTGATCTCCGGAGAGCATACCGCCAGCTCCGGATTGATCCGCTAGATTACCCCCTACTCGGACTCCAACAACACGGGAAATACTACGTGGACATCTGCCCTTCATTTGGCTGTCGTTTTTCCGGGGGAGCTCAGCAGAGAGTGTCTAACGCTTTATGCTGGGTAATGAACCGGAAGTGTGGCGCTCAACTGCTGGCGTATGTAGATGATTTCGTATCCGTTGACTTAGATTTTTCTACCGCTGTCCGGTCTTTTGCCGGCTTTGAAGAGATATGCCAGCGGCTGGGGGCGGAGTTGGCCCCGGAAAAATCTGTTTTTCCCACAACTCATATCGACTGGTTGGGTTTTACAATCGACACTATCGATATGCAAATCACCATCCCCCAGACCAAGCTCCAAGCCGTTATAGACGAGTGTCGGGCTTGGGAGACGAGAACCCATGCCACCAAGCAGCAATTACAGTCGATCTGCGGTAAACTCAACCACATATCCCAGTGCATTCCTCCGGCGCGACGATACATGTCCCGGTTGTTGGATACACTGCGAAGATCACAGGACGACGTCCCGGTCGAGCTGGACATCGAGTGCAAGAAAGACCTGGTCTGGTTTGCTGATTTCGCGAGGAACTCAAACGGAAAAAAGCTGATCATCAAGGATCGGCCCTCGGTCGAGATTGAATGCGATGCGTGCCCGAGGGGCCTCGGCAAAAACTTATTATAGTATTCCCCTCCCGGAGGCATACCGAGAGGCGTATCACATTAGCCAGATCGAGGCAATCAACTGCCTCCTCTCGGTCAAGTCGCTGAGACCATCCGGAACGCGAGGCCATATCATCCAAGTCACTACGGACAATTCAGCGGCAATGTACGCTTTGAACTCCGGAAGGACTCGAGACCCAATTCTGGCCGCCTGCGCGCGAGAAATCGCGTTAATCGAAGCCTTACACGATGTGATAGTTCGCGTAGTCCATAAGCCGGGGGACCAACTCGTTCTCGCAGATGCCCTCTCCCGCGCGAGTTTCGACCAGGATAAGGCTAAACTCGCCCTCAAACTAGTTAAGGATCGAAATTTGTCCCGTCGAGATCCAGCACCGCTATCATATGTGTTGTCTCCAACGTAGTTTTCTTTTTCTGTGTTCCAGATAACGCAAATCCCCGCCTCATCTCGTCCCTCCGGAATTCGTGGACGGCAGCAGCATCCATCGGCACCGCAGAGAACCTACATCGCCAGATGCAGGCATACGTCTCGTTTATGATGGCACACAGTTTCAACCACCTCGACCCGTCCCCGACTCAACTCGCCCTCTTCATACAGTTTTTGGCGAACAGCTTCAAAAGCCCGGCGTCTGTCCGGAACTATTTTTCCAGGGCGCGGACCTTTTTACGGGCAAGCGGTAGCGCGACCGGAGTCTGCGATTCCATACTCGTTACTCGCGCTATCAAGGGCGCCCAGCGCTTATCCTCGCACCAGACGTCTCAGGCCGCCCCGGTCCCGCTGGACATCTTCAAAGTCGTGTTAATGGCGCTGGATGCCCCCGGCCCAGTCCAGCTGGCGGCCCGGTCCCTTCTCCTCCTTGGCTATACGACGCTGTTACGTCAGTCAAATCTCCTCACGACAGGCCCTGTCGGGGCCTCTCTTCATACCCTGCGCCGCAGAGACATCCTGGTCTCGGACGAGGGCCTAAGCATAACGGTTCGCTCGACAAAGACCTCGGCTGGACCGGCGAGCTTATTCTCAATTCCCGTGACGCGCACCAACGGTATGTTCTGCCCGGTCGAGGCATGGGAGAGATACCGCGATCACGTACCCGCGCTTCCCTCCGCCGCGGCGTTTGTTTCCAAGAACGGCACCCCTCTACGCCCTGACGCCATACTTCCGGTTGTGCGCTCAGCCCTCCGGGCGACAGGTTACCCTCAATGGCACTCCTTTACCCTCCACGCCCTCAGGAGGATGGGAGCCCATAAAGCAGCGATTTCGGGCATCCCCGAGGACAAAATCATGGCCCACGGGGCCTGGACCTCGGTCGGGGGTTTCCGAGCATACGTACCCAAGCCGGTCCCCCCTCAGACTTCTACTGCCCTAGCCTCCTCTTTGGCTCATAATGTTTAATCGCTTATCACTCTTATCGTTTTATCGTTTTACCTGAAATGTGTTTATCTGCTTTTACCATGCAATCTTTTATCAATTTCATGTGCAATAAATACATTTTTTCTGCAGCCCGGTCTTTGTTAATTGTGCAGTAATTGTAAATTACATATAATTTACTGCCGGGCTGTTTTGTATCAACAGTAATCGAACATATACTTGTAACAGGTAACAGTGTGGTGGTTAATCGAACATCTTATGTTAATTATTTTCTGGTCACATGACCACCTGACGCCTCTACTAGCGTCATTCCTGCTATTGCTTTCGCTGCCGATGCACGGGAATTTTTTCATTACCCACCCACCCACACCTTTTTTCTACTTTTACCTATCGGCATAGGGCTCATAATGTTTAATCGCTTATCACTCTTATCGTTTTATCGTTTTACCTGAAATGTGTTTATCTGCTTTTACCATGCAATCTTTTATCAATTTCATGTGCAATAAATACATTTTTTCTGCAGCCCGGTCTTTGTTAATTATAAGCCTTATACCATGTGACCCTAATTGACCAATCAAAATGGTTTTAGCAATACAAGAGTGAATGAAATAATCTGGGCATAATACACACTCAGTCTGACACCCACATGTCTGACGTCAGCTCGTGAATCATATCCTGCCCCGAAAGGCTTTATTACATACGTTGGTGCATGTATATAGCTACCGATTCTACTTGTGTATCTTGGTTCTTGCAGGTTTTGGTTTGGCACACGCGCACAGAGCGGCCAAATATGAAGAACGAGGACAAGTTTCGGAAACGAGGACTCCCAGGATCTGATCCCAAGATCGAAGTGTGATGGAATGGATTGACCTCAAATACATTGGGTTATTTGACGTTATTTTGTTATGCATTGGAGAATGATCTGAACAAAATGTCTAAAGACATATGTATACATCCATTTATCCTGGCTGTTTCAATTGAGAGCGCACATTGGCATTATATGTCAGTTTTATATCATGTTAATGTTAGATTATAGAACATAGATTTGTTATGTATTTAGAATAGCGGTATTGGTATATTAGGAGATGTTAAACTAATCTTGTATTTGTGTATTCGTGTTAGAGCGATACATTGCTATATCGGGTATCCAGGCTGTCTTTTCCAGCTTTAGTTGGCGGTCCTATCTAGAATGTTTGACTCTTGGGAATGGTCATTTGTAAATAGATTCGTTTATTTCACAGTGGCATTGTAAATATTCATTATAACACTGTAGTACATTTGAAAAGCTCTCTTTAGAAAAAAAGAGGTTGTGGTGTCACTTCCGAGGCGGTGGCGTATTACGTATTATGACTGTGATATATAATATTGAATAATCACTTGGTTTATTCAGTGATATAGTACTCATATCCTGAGTATGCATTAATGGTCGGGAAAATGTTAAAACACATCTTTACAGGCCTATATGTACAAACGATTCTGTTCGGAGATTATCCTTTTCAATGTTACGGTATAATCTTATAGCATATTAATTTCTGGGTATACACAATATTTCTCGATATTTGAAGGGGTTCTATTTATTCAATATTTTCGTGCCGAAACACGACTGAGAACAAATGTTGCTCATATCCATTTCACCATGAGCGTCCAATTTTAAATGGGATCTTTATAAAATACTTGTATTGCTATTAATTACCTAAGTCAGACACTTTGATATTGATCGACCATGAGGCCGACAAACGTGAAAATGACCACGGATTCCTACCAATCAAATGGTCTGAACTAGTCGCCCACAGGTTTTGCCATCACCAACAAGCGAAAAATTACCTATTGTAATCAGGATGCTATAAAATTGGGTCTGTAGAGTGCATCTACCGACCCAAATCAGGTCGCTGATAAACGGGGATGCGATGTATTATAAGGCTTGTCTGGGAAATTCACGTATTCACTTTGGTTATGTATCCATTTGTAAACCATTCTTTTGTAAGGGATGGTAGTGTGGTGGTTTCCATTTACACCAAGGTAGAATGTAATGCTTAAGCATGAAGTCGTTTCAAATCTGGTGCTATCCAAATTCACATGCATGTTGCTGGACAATATCTATTGGTATTTCGGGTAGATTTTGTAAACAACGAGGTATTGGGATTCGAACGTACAATATTGGAGAATATGGTTTACAACGTTTTGTTTATGAAATCCTTGCTTTTCGTATCTTGTTATCAGACATATTGTCATTGGAATGAGACGGGTCTAGGAATATGCTGTTAAAAATGGTACGCGGTTATCAACAAGGGAAAATAGAAATAATATTTGTAGGGTCTTGCAAATATTTTTCTACTATACAGTGCGTACTAGGTAATGTAAGGAAGTTGACAATTTGGATAATAAATACTTGGAAAATATGTAGTTGGAATTTATGTTGTCTTTTGTTCAATTACTTTGACATTTCCGTAGCTACGATGATCCATTTCTTACCTAGTAAAAAAATTGCCAATTAAGCGGCTTTGACATCAGCAACCTCATTTATGCAGCTGGTATTAATTGTCAAGCCGTACCATGGTGGTTAAATAATGGTTTCACATTGCAGATTTTTACCTTCAGATTTTACTTAATATGTTAACAAGAGGTTCTTGACAAGCATTTACATGTCTAAGTTCTTTGAGCATTTACCTTTCTACCACTAAGTTCTCAGTTTTAAGGTGCCAAGTAGTTTTGAGTGACTTATATTAGCGGTATCGATCCCAGCAATATGGTCTTGGGTTTTTTCTTGAAATCGGGAGGAGTTATTTCACGACCCACGAAAGGTTGACGTGTAGTATAACGCTCGTATAATATAACGTCAGCCTCGAGTGATGTCCAACAGCCTGTCTACAAAACCACCGTTCGTACTGGGTAGACAAGTCCGTATTTATTATTCATATTCGCGAATATATCCAAACCAGGAATTCCCATACGATACATAGGGTACGTTATATTTATCATGCTCTCCATGTAAAAAGGGACAACAAATCTGCTTTGGAGTGTATTTTTATCCGTAATCAAAGGCTTTGAACCCCATAATCAATATAGATTTGAAATCTCTAATCAATGGTTCAGATCTAAATCATAAAAATTCAATTTGACATGGAAGGAGACTTAGCATGGAGCTTATGATAAACACTAACATATCCACAAAAATCTGATAGCAAAACATGTACTTTTATCTACGATCCCTTTCCCTACACCACCTATAATTTGTAACGAGCTACCCTGTCATTTCTAGAATTGTATTGAAATATTTTTTAGATGCCAGTATGGCCTAGCAAAAAAAGGTAGGGGAATCAAGTCCTTGCTATTGTCCTGTTAAAAATATCAAATACACATGATAAGAGCTAGACAACGGGAAGATTAACTTGGCTTTTGCCACATCAAAAGCAGCATGGAGTTGTCCCATTACCTTAAGTCCATATAAGGAATAGAGTAGACCAAGTAGCCAATGACTGCATTCGCAGCAAACCCCGACCTTCACCCTGACCTCCTTACATGAGATTTTCTAGCGCCTTGGGAGGGCTATATAGTCGAGAGTTGACCTCGAATCTTAGGGGCCACAACCACCCTGCACTCTGTGGGTCGGATGGAAAATAAAACGTGACTGTGGCGCTGACTGGTGGCTAAAACGGGAATTCGAGAACAACAATGGAGCACCAATGGATAGGCCAGCTGCGCAGTGTTTATCTGGGTCCGTGGTTCAGAATAGAGAAATATATTTCATAGGGAATTTTCTGCTGCTAATGGAAACAATAATTCTGACCGCAGCATAGGGTTGATGACATGGAAGTGGATGAAATCATTGTTTAATTGACCTGAATAAGGTTCAGCTAATATTATCTGTTTAATAAAAGGAAAAAGAATTGTGCACACTGAACATGAAAACATGGCTTTCCATGGAAATATGTGTCATGGCTGTAAACAAATACTTTGTTACAGGTAAATTATAAAGATGATCACGAATATTCAATAATTGCCCTCATCAAGATGAACACAAGTTATCTTAAAGACAAATGCTGGTAGTTGGGAGATTTCTAAATTCTATTGAGTTTTGCAAATAACTTAGGATAATATAAGTTCCATATATCAGCAAATAGAAAATGCAAGAACCATGCCAGGTCACCATGCTAACTTCTATGGCAAGGCCATCTGAAAATGTCACTGCTTTACTTTAGTTCATGGGAAACTGCTACATTTTCATGACACCAGATAGCAGCACCAGTGTTTAATTTGGTAGAAACAGGGGGCGCTAAGATACCTTCCCGCGTTTGTCTTTTATGTAAAAATATCTTGTGATCCATTTTTTTTCTCATGATTTTCACAAGGTACACATAAGGCTTTATATTATTGAGAAATGCATTGATTTCTAATGGAAGCTCGCCACAGAGACGTTTATTGGGCGATTGTTAGTTCCACGGACTTGGATGGAGTTCCAACAAAACTCTATCAGGAGATAGCAATTCCAGTGCGACATGTGAAGATGACGCTACCAGAGAGGAAGGTCCCGTCGACTGCTAACCAATACTTCGGTATATCTGCAACCGCCACCTGTTGTTTTAATGTTTTGCACCGGGGACAAGATGGTATCTCCACGCCAGAATAGCTAAATGCCGTATAAGATTATATAAACAGGAGCCACTATATACAGTTGTACTAGGAGTCGAACTGGGCGACATAGTTTCGAAACCATAGTTGTCACTCGTGTTGTAATAAATTACTATATACAGTATTAATGACGATGCAAACCAAACCAATGTTTTCATCATTAGTGTATCGTAGATGAATCGTCCAAATGTTCTATCTAGATTGTTTTTGGTTTAACATCCTAGGGGACCCTGAGGGTGTATATGGTTCATAAATATTTTAAAACTTTTCAATTTTGTACTCGTTTCAGTCAATTTTTTTTCAACATTTTAAAATCTAGAATAATTAACGCAAGTTTTGTATTTACTTGCTGAGTACTAGAATAAGCCCGAGCCAGTATTTTTGGCATGTGAAACTTGTGGAGATGACCAAGTACTTCTAAGTATAGTAAATATTACTCCAAAACACATTCAAGACC